>BSBM01000582.1:4800000-6000000 GCA_027924585.1 Larix kaempferi
AACATCATTACAGTCGATTAACTTTCTTTCACTCAGAGAAACAACCAAACTTCTTCGGAAACCAAAGTTCCTTTGATTGATCAAACCACCCTGGTTTGCGAGAGTTTAGGAGCAGGACTTTACGGGTCACTAATCGGCACTTTTGACCTACCGTCTCCTACCTTATTCGTTGGGACTAAGGGATGTTCATCGTCTGAAACTTCCATGGTTAGTTCAACAATTGATCATGTGTTTCCCTCAACTAATACAAACCCCTCCAAGCCCACCCCTGTTGTAGAAGTTACCCACTTGGATTCTCATCAAACTACAACAGGACATATATCGACTCCATTGGTGTCTGTCGAGTCAAACATAGATTGTGCCACTATTCAGACACCAGACCCGATCCATTCTCTCGACAGTTCAAAAATTAATTTACCTTCTGATGACGAAATGTTAGAAGCCTTGAACAACCCGGACCATCCTCGTGAACATATAGATCGCGCGTCTTTCTTGTTTCCTTTTATTAACTTGTTAGAGAGAGGTGAATTTTGTTCACCACCCGATGAGAATACTGGTCTCACTCCTTCACAAGTTGGTATTGTTGAAGCAAATAGATTACATACCTCGCTGGTGAACATTTTCACTGGGGTCAATGGAAACATTTTTTTTGAAACAGGATGTTATCTCGATGAGATCATTCCATATACCAATCTTTTCTGTGATTTCCATAACACCTTTACCCGTCCTCACGAGGAGGATCCAGGCATTGACCCTACCTGAAGAAGTACTACGCCTAGGCTGAAATACTTTTTCTTGTAACATAGCTGTATATTTTTGTAAAGCTAGTTTTGTTATGCTCATTAGGTAATCTTATGTGTATCTCTCGTTTCGTGTACCAGATGTCAACCGAACATTTCTTAGGATTTGCTGATGGCGCCAGTCGCCACACCTGTCAGTTGGCTGCAGCAGCTTGGGTCATTTATTCACCCGCTGACCAACTTGTCTCTTCGGGGGGGTTTGTTTGGGACCTACCATGAATAATGTGGCTGAATACAGTGCAGTTATAGAACTTCTCCGAGATGCTCTCAGTCATGGCATTTCGTACCTGGAGGTAAGGCTTGACTCACAATTAATTGTATTTCAGTTAACAAGTGTTTATCAGATTAAAGATCCAGGATTGCTACGTCAGTTTCTACGAGTTATACTATTGGAAAGATAATTTCATTCCATCAGATATGAACACATTCCAAGAAGTTTAAACACTTTAGCTGATTCATTAGCAAACTATGTGTTAGACTGGCATTTGCATCATACATTGTCATAAACAACATTGCACACATAAATTTAAAACGCATACACATGTAAATAACCGATACTGTATATAGCCGGTACCGTATCAAAAAATATGAGTTTTGAGTTATAGGTCTATCAAGTCAAGTCATACAAGTACAAAAGCTGGGCATAGTAGCCTCAAAAATATATACATAGAATGTTTTCTTCTCCTTTGGAGAAGGAGGGACCTCATCATCATCTACCGCATTGCGATAGCATATGACTAGGCTAGCAACTCTCCGCAGCACCCTAAGCCATGCTGGGGGCACCCCAACAACATCTTCCTGCATATCAACAGGTATCTGATCCATGCGGCATGCAGGAATCTCATGAGTCAACCAACTCATTTTCCTCTCCAGGGTTCCCAACATAGCATCCGCTGCGGTAATATCAGCTGGCCTCACATAGATGGTAGGATGTCCCTCAGGACGAACAGGCCCAACATCTGCATATGACACTTGATTAGAACTTCAAAACTCATTCATAAAAATCAAATACTTGAAATTTTTTTGAAAAAATTAAATAAATTCTCAAAATTTAAACATACCAATATCTCCCCAAGCTCCACCTGGAGGAAGCACCAGCTCTGGATCTTTACGGAAATCCAATCTAGCATAAGGAAACTGCTCAAAAGCGGGTACTTGCCTCTCCCACCACCCCCAGAAATCATCAGTATGATAACAATAGTGACTTTCCCCACCACCCTGGTGGAGGAAAATGTCACCCCAACGGCCTAGTCTGGGATCACGGGGGTTAACCTGTGGAAGAGGCATCCCCAAACTAATAGCAGGCATCCTCTCAAAGAAGAAAGTACACAAAATACTTCCGTACCCAAAATTCTTCATTGTGCCAGATTTGCAACCTGTCAATTGAGATTTCATGTTTGCCAGTAAACTAGTACTACAATCATAAACATGACCGTGCAAGCATTGTACACCAATGTGCATAGAATGCCTGGAAGCTAAGTGTTGTGATGCACTATCGGCTACTCGGTTGATCATACTCACTATAACTTTCAAAGGGAGACCATCAATAGTTGAAATCAAGACTTGGCTTCCCGATTTTTTCGCTCCGTTAACACAGTATGTATTCACATATTCTTGCACTGATCGTGCACCCAAACAAGAAGACCCTTGCAGATTGATCACAACTCCTCTCCTTGAGAGACCAGTAATAAAGTATATGTCATCAACAGTAAGCTCCAATGTTTTCCCACGGATGACAAAGGTGTTGGTATCCACATCCCAATACTGAATCAGTCTTCGAAACAATTTGTTTAAAGCCCTCATGTTTACGGTTCGATAAAACTTCAACAAATCGCATCTTCGGAGCACATGGAGGGTAGCCAGGTCTTGCATGGCCAACCTATCCATGTCCTCATGCTCCTTCTCCCTCCATTGAAGGACCATCCTGCACAAAAAACCATAAATTTTTGAGTCTCGGCACTTGTATAAAATTTTTCAGGTATGTACACTACTGTGTATACTACACAGTAGTGTGTAGGCGCTACTTTGCTTGAGAAAAGTAGCGCCCATCGAGTTTATACGCTACTCCTGTGTTTACACAGTAGCGCCCGCACATAAATACTTATGAGCATTGCGTTGCAAGCTATTTTTGCTCAAAAATTTAAAAACAAACCATGAAATTGCAAGTTAAGGAGATTTCAACTTACTTGGTGGAGGAAGTTTGATGGTTGGATGCTCGGTTCGATCGCAATGGAGATTCGAAATTTGCAAAATGTTGCCCCAATTTTTGCCCTACAACACAAATTGAAAATTGATTTTTAAACAATGAAATTATATATAAATTGGATTTTGATTTTTACCCATAATTGTTAATTTTCTATAGTTTCAAACTTTTCAAAAACCCTAATTAATCAATTGAAACACACAATACGGTATAACACTGATCCAAGCTCAATTTTCACTTAATTGCTGTCGGATTCGCCTCCTAAGTTTAAAATTTCTTGATGATAGACCTTGTCAACTAATTAAATATTTCAAATTCATATCTCATTCAAAAACATTTCAGCATCGACTAATATTTTGTTAAAGACCTAGTTGTGGCAGACTATGAAGCTATGATCCTCGAAGCTGACCTTTAAGTCATTTTAAGCTCTTGTTTGGACTATCTAAACCTAAACAATATTGCCGAGAAAACTTGTCCTCTTCGAGCTCGTTAAAGTATCTGAAGGCTCATCCACTCAGGTATAGAATTACCCCTTTTCTAGGCCTAAGTGGATTAACTACGGAAAAGGTATACTCTAGGTATACTCCTGTATGCGCTAGAAGAGTTCTCCTTTCATTGTTTTATACTTTTTCGGGGGAGGAGACTAATTGTACGAAAAATGACCTTTTGGAGTCTCTCTTTAGGGTTTTCAGACTCTCTAAACATGAAAATACCAAGCGAGCATTCACCTACTCGGGCTCGATGTGAAATCCACGAGAGGGTAAGTAGAGGACTGTTTAAGTTTTTCAACTCTATAAACAAGAAAACACCGCCGAGCACAGACTAATCTAGGCTCGATATAAAATCCACGGATAGGTAAAAAGAGGATTGTTTAAGTTTTTCAAAATCTATAAACAAGAAAACATCGGCGAGCATTAATCTGCTTGGGCTCGATACTAAAATCCACGAACAGATATATGGAGTTATTGTTTAAGTTTTTCAGACTCCTTAAAATTGAAAACACCGGCGAGCAAGAACAGATCTCGGCTCGATATTAAAATCCAGATATCAGTACATATAGAGTAATCTTCTTTCTCTTCTTCGAACTCTATAAATAATGAAGAAGGTCCTGAGTCTTCCTCCTATGGGCTCGTTAAACTATTTACATGGTTGGATCTATTGAGTTTTCATTCTTTCTTGGACTCATTAAAACAACAAGAAGGATATTCTTTTATCTAAAAAGAATAAGGAACGGGAAAGACATATCATATCTTCATTGTCAAAGGCAGTTTCAGTCAAGTTTTATCCTTGAACACAGCACCTACTTGAGTCTATCTTGTCAATTGGGTTTTGTTTTTGACCTTAGGGTGAACCTTTCCTCGGAGTTATGTACTCCCCCAATTGGTTATTGTTCCAACCATATGTAGGGTCTGCTAATGTCTCTTACATTTCAGACTTATTTACCCCGTTATGTCAGAAACTGCCAGAGTCACTTTGTGTCGTGCTCAATGTTCAAGGATATACCCTGCGTCGGCCATTCTGCAGTTTACCTTGACCTCATGTGTCGGCCTTTCTAGTGTCAGTCTTGTTACATATTATTCGATATCAGCTCTTACCAGTTGAGTGTTTCTCGAGTTGGATGATGGAGGATGCCTTAAGGCCTCCCTTCCAACGGACTTCTTCCCATCGACATCAACTCATTATTCTGGGATTGAAGTTTAGAGTTTCGGTTAGTACCTTGGAGACTGCAGTCACCAGTGGCAATTTTCCTCACTGTTGAATGATGAGAATACATCAATGTCTTTTCTTCGACAGGATTCCCAAGTGTTCGACTCCAAGTCCATCTATTCACATTTGGCGAATCGTACGTGGTAGCTTGAACCCCATCATCATTATCGGTGGAAGTCCTCGTGTTTGTTAACAGTATACATCAATGACCGATAATCAAACGATACCCCCCATGTTCGACTATCAACTCATCTATTCACATGGTGTTAAGTTTAAACCAAATAGACTATCAAGATAACTGAAAGAAACATAATCACAAGATAGACACAGAATATACCCTGGGAAACCCTCATGGGATAGAAAACCTAGCAAAGCTTTCCTCAATAAGATGATTAACCAAAATACAAGATGTGCTCCCTCCTACTTTGTCTCCTTAGAAAATCTCCCAGACAAGTGCGCTATCTTTCACAAGTGAGTGAGTGTGTCAAATGAGGAACATACCTCCTCTATTTATACACTACACTGACATGTATTTTACACAAGTACATGTAGGCTCGTATTTAACCATTAGGTTAAATACCCTAGTATAACTGACTGGGCCGACCCCCACATGGTGGGTCTAATAACCCTAGTTACCACAACCAATCCGGAGGAATAAACATCTCTGGATTCATAGTATAATCACATCGGAGGTATGGAACATCTCCGGAATAAATAATATACAAATATAATATTCTTAGAAGTTACAATATTCAACACTCCCCCTTAACGAGAAGGATATTATAACAGCATCCGCAGGAGCAACCAGTCATACATCATACATGATACATCTATATATCATCGAAAGCTTTCTTCAGTTCATCATCATCAGTGACTCAACTAGTTACTAGAACATCGACATCACTTGATCATTAGCATCGTCATCACACGATCAGCATCATCATCACACGATCATCAACATTGTCATCACACGATCATCAGCATTGCCATCACATGATCAACATCGTCATCACACGATCATCATCATCAACATCACACGATCAGCATTGTCATCACATGATCATCAGCATCGATCATCAGCATCGTCATCACACGATCAACATCGTCATCACACGATCATCAGCATCGTCATCACAGGATCATATTACATGATGATCAATCCTTCTCTCTTTAGGACATAGGTCCATGGATGATACAATCTAGATCAAGTTCCAGGATGATCAATCCTTATCTCTTTAAGACAAGTCTCATGTCTAGGGACGATCTAATCCCAACCACAGTGCCAGTCCTTTTTCATACTGGATGTGACCTAGATCAGATCTAGGATTTACCACCACAGAGCCAGTCCTCTTTCATACTAGATGTGTCACGTCTACAGAGCCAACCCTGTTTCATGCTGGATGTATCACATCTATAGAGCCAACCCTGTTTCATGTTGGATGTATCACATCTACAGAGCCAACCCTCTTTCATGCTGGATGTATCACATCTACAGAGCCATCCCTGTTTCATGCTGGATGTATCACATCTACAGAGCCAACCATGTTTCATGCTGGATGTATCACATCTACAGAGCCAGCCCTGTTTCATGCCGGATGTATCACATCTACATAGCCAGCCCTGTTTCATGCTGGATGTAACCTAGAGCAATTCTAGGATTTGTCACATACATTTTGAACCGAGGTCCAGGGACGATCCAGTCCTATCATGTGCCTTTTGAACCGAAGTCCAGGGATGATCCATTCCTATCATGTACCTTTTGAACCGAGGTCCAGGGACGATCCAGTCCTATCGTGTACCTTTTGAACCGAGGTCCAGGGATGATCCAGTCCTATTGTGTACCTTTTGAACCGAAGTCCAGGGACGATCTAGTCCTATCGTGTACCTTTTGAACCGAGGTCCAGGGATGATCCAGTCCTATCGTTCAGTTATCGGAGACCTCATGTCTACGGCTCAACTTTAGGATTGAAGTCCAGGGATGATCCAATCCCCTCACATGTTCACCAAGAACTTCATTCTCGAAGACATACGTCTACGGCTCAACTTTAGGACTGAAGTCCAGGGATGATCCAATCCCCTCACATGTTCACCAAGCACTTCATTCTCGAAGACATACGTCTACGGCTCAACTTTAGGACTGAAGTCCAGGGATGATCCAATCCCCTCACAACATGTATAACAAAACATGTATTCTCATCATCAAAACATGTATCATCATCATCAAACATGTATATCAAGACATGTATCATCATCATCATCAAACATGTATATCGAAACATGTATCATCATCATCATCAAGCATGTATATCAAAACATGTATCATCATCATTATCAAACATGTATATCAAAACATGTATCATCATCATCAAACATGTATATCAAAACATGTATCATCATTATCATCAAACATGTATATCAAAACATGTATCATCATCATCATCAAAAATGTATATCAAAACATGTATCATCATCATCATCAAACATGTATATCAAAACATGTATCATCATCATCATCAAACATGTATATCAAAACATGTATCATCATCATCAAACATGTATCATCATCATCATCAAAAAAATATAAGAGTCCTAAGTCTAAATAATTCTACGTAACTAAGTGCAGTAAAAAGGTATCCTCATCATTGATGAGACAGACTAGTTATTAGATACTATGCTACTCCCCCTTTCGAGGAGGGTCCCTTTTGAACTACACCAAGCTTGTGTTAAATTTTCAGAATTTACTTCAATCTGATCTAGGATCTTAACTGAGAGAACAACATGTACAGCATATCTACAGCATATCAATCATGGAGACAATAATGCAAGCACACAAGAGACACAAAGATTTACTTGGGGAAAACCATAAAGGTGAAAAACCCCAATAACTTCCTCAGAGATAGATAGAGCAATGATACAACCAACCAATAGAGATAGCCATAACCTAGCAGCAATCCTCCTCCTCCATGAGTGCGCCTCTCCTCCTTGAGAGCATATGTGAGAAGTGAGTGAGCAAATAGAGTGCCTCCCGCACTCTATTTATACTTGACTTGACTTGCCTTTTTACCTAACTCATGTCGGCTCGAACTTAACCACATAACATAATGCTGAGTGGGCCGACCCCCAATAGGGTGGTCTAATAACCCTTTGACCCACATGGCCGACCCCCAATAGGGTGGTCTAATAACCCTTTGACCCACATGACTTATACAGGGCCGACCCCAAATAAGGTGGTCTAATAACCCATCAAGTATAAGTTACGACACTTACAATATAAATGACGACACTTCCTTATAGAGGAATAATACCATCTCTATAGGAATACAAAATACATATATGTGAAATACATTCCGAAGTTACATATACATCAACACTCCCTCTTAACTAGGAAGGTATTTCTCAGCACAGTTCTTCTAGCACAAGTCATCTTCTCTGGATAATCGTCATCGAGTCATCATCATCGTCACTGCTGCTGCTATCTCAATCAATCTCTGAATCTACTCGTCATAGGAAGTTCTACAGAGCCAGTCCTTTTTCATACTGGATGTAGGCCCACCACCTGCAGGTCTTCGTCATCACTGGCCATACTGTGGAATCCTCAGGACTTATTACGTGCGTCACAAAACCTCGAAAGAGCATCCCAGGATGTTACGGGTACACAACTCCGACCTGTAGGATCTCCCAGGGCGCTATTACATGTGACCCCACCACAAAACCTCGCAAGAGCATCTCAGGATGTTACGGGTACACAACTCCGACCTGAAATCTCCCAGGGCACAAATTACATGTGGTCCACCACAAAACCTCGCAAGAGCATCTCAGGATGTTACGGGTACACAACTCCGACCTGAAATCTCCCAGGGCAACGAATTACATGTGGTCATGGCAAAACCTCACAAGAGCATCCCAGGACTGATTACGGGCACACAGCCCAACCTATCGGATCTCCCAGGGAAACGAATTACATGCCATAGGACAAAACCTCGCAAGAGCATCTGCCAGATATCCCAGGGCGCTATTATATGCCATAGGCAAAACCTCGAAAGACTATCTGCAGATCTCCCAGGGAAACGAATTACATGTCCTCCCAGAGCAAAACCTCGAAAGAGCATTTGCCAGATGTCCCCGGGCACCGAATTACATGCCATAGGCAAAACCTCGAAAGACCATCTGCAAATCTCCCAGGGCAACGAATTACATGCTCATCTGCACAACCTGATCCACGGCCATAGAGTATCAACCTGATACTCACCATACATCATCCTGATGTATCCATGATCATCCTGATCATCATCACTGCAACGTCCTGCTGCATGTCATCTGGAGCAACATCCTGAAGCTCGTCATCTATGATCATCCTGATCATCACTGCAACATCCTGCTGCATGATCCACCTGATCATCAATGCATCTACCTGATGCATACCAAGTATCATACATGATCCTCCTGATCATCAATGTATCCACCTGATACAAATACATGATACATATCATCATACATGATCCTCCTGATCATCAATGCATCTACCTGATGCATACCAAGTATCTACCTGATACATATCATCATACATGATCCTCCTGATCATCAATGTATCCACCTGATACAAATACAAATACATGATACATATCACCATACATGATCCACCTGATCATACAATGTATCCACCTGATACATATACAGATACATGGTCCAAGCATCCAACATGATGCATACATACATACATAAAATGATCCAACTGATCATATCCAAGCAGAAACCAGAACATCATCCTGATGCTCATCATCCAGCGCTTACATCCACAGCCATGTGAAGGATCCTCCTTCCAACATGCCTGGAATGGATTTAGCAAATGTGTCCATCACTTCTTCCTCGAAGTATCCTTGATCTGAAGCACGCCAAGCCTCTCTCTGAAGTACTCGAACTTCACCCTGGCTAGTGGCTTCGTTCGCACATCTGCAATCTGCTCGTCCGTCGCAACATACAGGAGCTTCACAGCTCCTCTCTGCACCATATCCCTGATATAGTGATATTTGATCTCTATGTGTTTCGACCTGTCATGAAACACTGGGTTCTCGGACAGCTTCACACAACTCTGGTTATCACAGAAGATACCAGTAGCCTCCAACGGGAGATCAAATAACTCAGACAGTAGCTTCCGTAGCCATACTGCCTCACAACTAGCTGAACAGGATGCAACATACTCTGCCTCAGCTGTACTCAGTGCTACGCAGGATTGCTTCCTGCTAAACCAAGAGATCACACCTGATCCCATACTGAAGCAACACCCAGATGTGCTCTTCCTATCTGCAACACTGCCAGCCCAATCTGAATCAACATAACCCTGCAGGTTAAACTTTTGATTCTCCTCATACCTGAGCCCATAATCCACTGTACCCTTCAGGTACCTCAGAACATGCTTTGCAGCAACCAGGTGAACACTCCTCGGATCCGTCAGGAACTGGCTCAATGTCTTCACAGCAAAGCAAATGTCTGGTCTCATGTTCGTCAGGTACATCAAGGACCCAATCATCGACTCAGATGAAGCATCACATAGAAGCATCATCCCGAACCTCTTTGGGATCTCTACTGCATACTTCCCTTGTCCAAGGAAGATTCTATCTGCACTTTGCCACACCTCCATGCCAAAAACAAATAGTGCATCATCCCCAAGTTCTTCATCTCGAACTTGGTAGTAAGCTTCCGCTGCGTTTCGGCAATCAATCTATCTTCACCATACCAAGTTCTACACATATATATGACTACACCATGCTGTCTTGAGATCCATCTGGTGCATCTTCTATTTCATCACTTTTATATTTCTCAATGCTGCCATCTGCAACATGCTTGATCTGATAGTTCCATTTGGAAGTCATAACAAACTTCCCTTCACATCTTGGGACTACATCCCAAACATCATTCTTCATGATCGACGGATCATGGCATTCCATTTCTTCATCCCAGATCCTGGGAACTTCAATATCTTCAATAAATAAATTTGTTGCTGAACAAATGTTGTAGTTCTTCTTTTGTAGGAGATGGCATACGATCTTTCCTACACAACAAGTTAAATTGCATGATTAGAAAACATCTCATAGTTTTCAGAACAAATTCTTACACATAAATAAATATGCCATACAGTCATGCAATTATCTTAGCCAATGCTTCAATACAACATTTATCCATATCCCGTAACTTTCTAGATGCCTTCCAATCTCTACCAGAACATTGTTAAGAGTGTGCACAACTCCCAACATGTCAGCAAAGAGGTTTCATTCTAGATAAGTAGCAATGGAATGTTGTACAGTGCCATAGGCTACTTACCCATGCATATTAGGAGTATACTGTTCATCAATGCAATTATTCTAATATGCATAATACACAACCTAATTCTAGGAACATCAGTATATACATTATTGAACAGTATTATTTAAGAAATGACAATTCAAATACTTATCTTTGTTTGTTCGTTGGGTGGACTCCCTCTGAGTCTTCGCTTCCTTGCAGGAGCTACTGGAGTCCTAATCTAAAGTAGCTTCTTCTACATCTTTTGATGTGGAATGTAGAGAGACGGTCAACTCCCTTTGAATATTTGCATCCTTGAATAAACCACTGGAGTGTACTCCCTCTTGATCTTTGCTTCCTGGATTACCTGTTCTTGAACTCATATTCATCCTTGGTCCCTATGCATGCTTATTAGTATCATGATTAAATCATACATATACTATTAAAGCACAATAATCTCAAGTATGTATAGTCATGATCATTTCAAACAGAAATAATAAGCATTAGCATTCAAGGTTTATGTAGGATTCTTATGGTTAGTTAAAGCATAAGAAACATAACGTGTCTAAACCTATAATTACTCAAAGCTATGACTCTTCGGGTTAGTCATATCATTAATCAAGAGAAGAGATAAAACCATGACTATTCAAACCTATGGTTTCATGATTCTTCTGGTTAGTCAAATCAATCAATATAAGAGACATATTATTTTACTTATATTCCTATTTGACCATAGGACTTTTCTGGTTAGTCATATCATCAATTATGGTAAGAAACATAATATGCATACAACCATGATTATTCAAACTTATGACTTCATGAAGAATCATTATCAACAACACAACAGTATAACATCCTAAACCAAGGTAGGATTCTAGCTTGATATAGGAAAAACATACCTGGATTAGCATGCTAGCTAGTTTATGTCTAACATACCCGCATAATGTCTTTTGGTTCTCTTCAGTGACTTGTGCTAGTAACCTGCATGTCTCATATGTTAACCATTACAAAACCAAGTTATACATACCTCGTAAATGGATCTTCTATGAGATTCATGACAATGGATGAATCTTTGTCCTCATGTTATCATGATCATATGTTCTTGGAACAGAACATGATTTGTCTTTCTTGGTGTACCTTTCATGTTAGTAGACAACATAAACCTCATACAACACCATAATGCATTAGTACAATCATAAGTGTCAACACCCTAACCAATGAATATCTTCTATCATGCATTCATAATTTTGTTAAGGTGATACGACAAATCTAAAATCAAAATTGTACTAACCGTAATAACATGAAGACAAACATACCATAAACTTAATCATGGACAAATATCGAAACATACCTCGATAAGTCATACCTGTCGAGATCGCTTGTAATCTTCTTATGTAAGGCCTTATCCTCATCTCCCTCTGAGACAGGAACTTCTTTCACTTATGCAGGTGATCAATCCATCTTCTTCTAGGATTAACCCAATCCACTTGATTTGCAAGAACTGGACCTGGAGCTGGATATGGGTTTGTCAGAGAAACCCCAAAAATTCAAACTTTGAATTTCAAACTTCCGAAAGGATAGGAATATGCGTCTTGATGAGCTGATCAAACTGGTATATTCAGAATTTGAAAACTGCAAAGTTTCACTCCTCAATTTTGCCTTTGAAACTTCCGGAATCACTGTACATGACCCTGAACTGGGGTTTGATGAAGCCCACTCTTCTACCCAATCAAAATGTTTGATCCAAATCTCTAAGCTTCTAATTTTCTGAGGAGCTTCCAGCCGTGGTCTCAGATTTCAAAAATTCCCATTTTTACAGAAGCCCTAATTTTCCACTTTTCTGATCAAAGTCCCGAACTAGGGTCTAATCAAGCCCGGCCTTCTACCCAACCAAAAATTCTGATCTTGGTCTCTAAATTTCTATTTTGATGAGTAGCATCCAGCCGTGGTCTCCGATTACAACAATTCCAACTTTCTCCAAAGCCCTAAATTCCGGAAGCCATGAATGAAGGTACCAAAAAATAATTATGTTTTGACAGAAATATGTACCTGATTGTTTCTGGTGTAACTCCGAAATTTTTGATCCACAGGGTCTGAAAACGTTTCCTGAGATAGCCTGACCTGTTATCTTTCCATCCTGACAGGTCTGACCTCAATTGGATTCTCTGAGAGAGAGTTATGCCAAATGTCGCAACGTGACCTGTTTTGGGATAAAACAGGAGAGCGAACTTGTACGGCGTGCCACGTGTCACTGTTTTAAATTCGGCCTTTGAAAACGTTTTCTGAGATAGCTCGGCCTGTTACCTTTCCATCCTGACATGTCTGACCTCAATTGGACTCTCTGAGAGAGAGTTATGCCAAATGTCGCAACGTGACCTTTTTATGGGATAATACAGGAGAGCGGACTTGTACGGCGTGCCACGTGTCACTGGTTCAACTTCGGCCTCTGAAAAAGTTTTCTACGATAGTGCAGACTGTGTACTACCTGTCACTTTTTACGAAATTGCATTTGGAGCTTCCTAGCCCAAGATATGACCTTTTTCCCAAGGTCACCTTATTTTGACTCAGATCTGGAAGAGGCAGAAACCCTATATTGTACAGATCATAAATCACAAAGTACAAAGAATTAGAGGTTGTCCTTTGGACACAAGATACCTGGAGATCTTAGCTTCGGCCTGTAACAATTTTAGATCCGAAAATGTCTCCAAAACGGATTTATAGCGAAAGTTCTACGATGACTGGTTTTTGCTATATCAAGCCCTAGCATCGTAAGTGCAACAAGTGTCATACATGCCATATCATGCCTTATTTCAGGCTAGCTCTGATACCATGTTAAATTTTCAGAATTTACTTCAATCTGATCTAGGATCTTAACTGAGAGAACAACATGTACAGCATATCTACAGCATATCAATCATGGAGACAATAATGCAAGCACACAAGAGACACAAAGATTTACTTGGGGAAAACCATAAAGGTGAAAAACCCCAATAACTTCCTCAGAGATAGATAGAGCAATGATACAACCAACCAATAGAGATAGCCATAACCTAGCAGCAATCCTCCTCCTCCATGAGTGCGCCTCTCCTCCTTGAGAGCATATGTGAGAAGTGAGTGAGCAAATAGAGTGCCTCCCGCACTCTATTTATACTTGACTTGACTTGCCTTTTTACCTAACTCATGTCGGCTCGAACTTAACCACATAACATAATGCTGAGTGGGCCGACCCCCAATAAGGTGGTCTAATAACCCTTTGACCCACATGGCCGACCCCCAATAGGGTGGTCTAATAACCCTTTGACCCACATGACTTATACAGGGCCGACCCCAAATAAGGTGGTCTAATAACCCATCAAGTATAAGTTACGACACTTACAATATAAATGACGACACTTCCTTATAGAGGAATAATACCATCTCTATAGGAATACAAAATACATATATGTGAAATACATTCCGAAGTTACATATACATCAACAGCTTGTCTCGGAAGTGTTCAAACTTTACTTGAGACAGAGGTTTGATCAAGATATCAGCAATTTGATCCTCAGTGCTTATATACTCGAGCTTGATAGCTCCTCTCTGCACCATATCTCGTATATAAAAGTAACGGATCTCTATGTGTTTTGACTTATCGTGAAACACAGGATTTTCAGTCATCTTGATGCAGCTTTGATTATCACACATAATCACAGTGGGATCCATTTCTAAGTCAAACACTCCAGATAAAAGTTTCCGAAGCCATACTGCTTCACAGCTGGCAGAGCAGGCAGCTGTATATTCTGCTTCAGCAGTACTGAGAGCCACACTAGATTGTTTCTTGCTGAACCAGGAAATCATGGCAGATCCAAGACCATAACATCCACCTGAAGTACTTTTTCTGTCTGAGACACTACCTTCCCAGTCAGAATCTGAGTAACCATATAACCTGAGTTCATGACCTCCGAGATAATATAGGCCAAAATCTAATGTACCTTTTAGGTACCTCATTACATGCTTTGCAGCTATTAAGTGGACCTTTCTAGGTTCTACTAGATACTGACTTAGGGTATTTACAGCAAAGCATATATCAGGCCTAGTATTAGTTAAGTACATCAATGATCCAATGATTTGTCTGTATAAGGTTATGTCCACTAATTCTGATGAATCATTAACTAACAACTTCAAGTTGGAGTCCATGGGAGTTGCCATGGCTTTACACTCCAACATATCAAATCTTTTGAGAATCTCCACAGTATACTTACCTTGATTTAGAAAGATTCCTTTTGGTTCTTACCATACTTCTAAGCCTAAGAAGTAGTGCATTAATCCGAGATCTTTCATCTTGAATTCTAAAGAAAGCTTCTTCTTGCTTTCAATAATTTGTTTCTCATTTCCAGTTAGAAATAGATCATCTACATATAACAACAATATAACTAGTTCATCATCCATCACCTTGAGATAAAGATTGGGGTCAGCTTTACTTTTGGTAAAGCCCATGCTAGTTAAGAAATTGTCAATCCTTCCATACCAAGCCCTGGGAGCTTGTTTCAACCCATATAATGCCTTTTTCGGTTTGCATACATGAGTCCTTCCGTCATTAACCTCAAACCCTTGTGGTTTCTCTATGTATACTTCTTCCTCAATTACACCATTTAGAAAAGTTGTCTTAGCATCCATTTGGTGTAATTTCCACTTCATCATGGATGCAAGTGCCATGATATTTCTAATTGAAGTATACCTAGCAACTGGTGCAAATGTTTCTTCATAGTCAATTCCCTCCTTCTGAGAGAATCCTCTGGCTACAAATCTTGCCTTGTATTTTTCAATGCTACCATCTACAGCATGTTTTATCTTGAAGATCCATTTGGAAGAAACCACACTTTTATCTTTTGGTTTGGGGACTATATCCCAAACATCATTTTTCATTATTGACTGATATTCTTCTGTCATTGCTTCTACCCATTCTTTCTTCTGAGCTGCCTCTTCATAGTTGGTAGGTAGTTGATCCACAAGATCACACATTAAAGCCATGTAGTTGGACACTAGCTTTGGTTTCTTTCTTTCTCTAGTGGAGCCTTCAGGAGATCCATATCTTTCAGCCCCTTGAATAATATCTCTAGCCCATGCTGGCCTTCTTTTCTTAGATAAGTCTGAAATAGGAGGCTCTTGTGGTTCCAACATATCATGATCCTCTGGAGAATCATCTTCAGGAATGGGCACAGCCTCTGTGATTCTGGGAGAAGTATCTTCTTCATAGATTTCTTCAAGTTGGCACGTCCTAGATTTCTTGAGAGCTGCTTCTTCATCAAACGTTACATCTCTACTTATTTCTATGTGATGAAAACCTGGAATGTAAATTCTGAAGGCTTTGGATGATTCACAATAACCAACAAAAATCCCCTTCTTACCAGAAGGGTCCAACTTGGTTCTCTTTTCTTTTGGAATGTGGATGTACACAGGACACCCAAATATTTTAAGATGACTTACCTCAGGCTTCTTACCTGTAAACACTTCTTCTGGAGTGTTGAAATCAAGAGCACTATGAGATAATCTATTTTGCACATATACTGTTGTCTTGGCTACTTCAGCCCATAGATACATGGGAAGATCTTGGTCATGTATCATGGTCTTTACAGCTTCCATGATTGTTCTATTTTTCCTTTCAGCCACCCCATTTTGTTGGGGATTGTATGCAGTAGTTAGTTCCCTTTTAATTCCAACTTTTTTACAAAAGTCCTCAAATTCCTTTGAGGTAAATTCTCCGCCATTATCTGTTCTGAGAATTTTGATTCTCTTATCTGATAGATTTTCTATTAGAGCCTTGAACTCTTTGAATTTTCCAAAGACTTCATTCTTACCTTTCAGGAAGTATATCCAAGTTTTCCTTGAATGGTCATCAATGAATGAAAGGTAGTCTTCAAACCCACTTAGAGAAGTGGTGGGCATTGGTCCACATACATCTGAGTGTATTAGCTCTAAAATGTTCTTAGTCTTTGTTTCACTCTTTGGAAAGGGGTTCTTGATATTTTTCCCTTTCTTACACCCTTTACATGAGCCATCATGATCATCTTTCAAATCTGGTAATCCTATTACTACCTTGCTTACATAGGGTAAGGCTTTATAGTTGATGTGAGCTAATCTTCTATGCCATATCTCACTGGGGCTAGAGATCTCATGAGCAAGGGCAGCTTCTGGATGGCCCTTGAGCTTATAGAGACCTCCTTCTTCTTCACCAATAACAATTGCATCTTTAATTGTCTTTCCTTTGGACCACATGAGTACTTGTCCATCTATGAAAGATACTCTAAAACCTTTCTTATCTAGTGCTGAGATAGAGAGAAGGTTCTTCTTTAAACCCGGTACATATAAGATGTCTTTCATCTTCAAGGGTGTTCCTGAATCTAGCTTATAGCTAGCTTCACCAATTACTTTGATGGGATATTGGTAGTCATCTCCTAGAGATACCTTTTGGGTAGAAGACTTTTCTTCAAGATTTGAGAAGGTCTTCCTTTGACCTGTCATGTGCTTAGAAGCACCACTATCAATGAGCCATGTATCTTCTCCAGGAGATACAGATCCAGAGAGTGCAGAGAATAGAACATATTCTTCTGGATCTTCTTTCTTCACCTTATATCTTTTCCTTTTAGGCCTTACCTCTACCTCTTCTTCTTCTTCATCTTCTTCCTCTTCTTCTTCTTCACTATCATTTTATGCCATATGTGCATGGTGTCTTTTGTGGACAAACTTCTTCTTTTGTGAAGGACAAAATCTGGAGATGTGTCCTAGCTTATCACAGTTGTAGCATTTGACTGTGGAAAGATCTCTTACTGGAAATGGTCCTTTTCTCTTTTTAGGTCTAGAGAAGTGTTGAGATCCTTTGTGGTCAACTTTCTTGAGATGACGTATTCTTCTTCTTTTGGTATGGGTGGCCAAAGCTTGGTCATCCTCTTTGAGAAGAGCTTCTCTGTTGGCTACCCTAGATTCTTCTTGAACACAATCCTCCCATACTATATCAAACTTCATGCTCTCTTTCCTAGCACACATGGTTTGTATGAAGGATTCCCAAGGTCTAGTGAGACCATTGAGAGCAGTCATCACAAGTTCATCCTCATCAAGAGTATCACCAATTGCATCTAGTTGTTCCTTGATTTGTGAAACCCTTGAGAAGTGGTCTTGAATGGATTCTCCTTTGTGCATCTTGGTACTCTTCAATTGAGTCCTTAGATTCATCTTCCTATTGATGTTCTTTCCTTCATACATTCTTCCTAGGGCATCATACATTTCCTTTGGAGTCTTCTTGGAGGCCACTTGGGGAATCAAGTGGTATTTAATAGAATCAACTATGATTCTCTTTGCCCTAATCAAATCCTTCCTGTGCTTTTCTTTGGCTTCATCTCCTTCTGGTTCTGCAACTTCTTCCTTGATATAATGAGCAAGATCATTCTCTTCAAGAATGAGACCAATTCTGTATTTCCATGCTAGGAAATTCTCTATACCTTCTAGCTTATCTTCAAGCTTAGTGTTTGGAGCCATATTCTCTTGGGGGAGTCCAAGAGATAGAGTAGACTTACCTGGAAATGTTACTTTTCACTTTTCCGGAATCTGGAACAGAATTTTATCGCACTTTTGGTAGAATTAGGGTTTGACTTTCCCGGAGTTCTACCCAACCAAAAAGTTCGATCTAGGGCTCAAAAGAATGGTATTGAGAAGGGCTATCCAGCCATGTAATCAGAATTAAAAAATGCCAACTTTTTTCTGAACCCAAATTCTGACTTATCGCACTTTTCGTAGAAGTAGGGTTTTGATTTCCCGGAGTTCTACCGAACCCAAAATTTCGATCTAGGGCTCAAAAGAATGGTATTGAGAAGGGCTATCCAGCCATGTAATCAGAATTCAAAAATGCCAACTGTTTTCTGAACCCAAATTCTGACTTATCGCACTTTTGGTAGAATTAGGGTTTTGATTTCCCGGAGTTCTACCCAACCAAAAAGTTCGATATAGGGCTTAAAAGAAAGGTATTGAAGAGGGCTATCCATCCATGTAACCAAAATTCAATAATACCAACTTTTTGCTGAAACCGTAACTTTCACCGGAGAGAGAGAGAGAGGTATTCTTACCTTGTGAAAGATGTCCTATTCAGTCTAGCTCTGATACCATGTTAAGTTTAAACAAAATAGACTATCAAGATCACTGAAAGAAACATAATCACAAGATAGACATAGAATATACCCTGGGAAACCCTCATGGGGTAGAAAACCCAAGAAAGCTTTCCTCAATAAGATGATCAACCAAAATACAAGATGTGCTCCCTCCTACTTTGTCTCCTTAGCAAATCTCCCAGATAAGTGCGCTATCTTTCACAAGTGAGTGAGTGTATCAAATGAGGAACATACCTCCTCTATTTATACACTACACTGACATGTATTTTACACAAGTACATGTAGGCTCGTATTTAACCATTAGGTTAAATACCCTATTATAACTGACTGGGCCGACCCCCACATGGTGGGTCTAATAACCCTAGTTACCACAACCAATACGGAGGAATAAACATCTCTAGATTCATAGTATAATCACATCGGAGGTATGGAACATCTCCGGAATAAATAATATACAAATATAATATTCTTAGAAGTTACAATATTCAACACATGGTTAGGGTTTGTACCTAGGGTTGTTGTGGGATGAAGACCTTGGGATTTTGGATGACATTACCTCATTTTGTTATCACCCAAGTTGCGCAAGACTGAGCCTCACTTATATTCGGCTCTCCATGAGACATAGATCCAATTTTTTGTTATGGCTATGATCTCTTAGTTTGACATGGATCCACGCTTGTATTTCAAGTGGACATGGATCACACTACACATCTATAAGATGTCAAAAATGTAATTGCTCGCTGACCTTGATCTTTGTTGCAGGATTCTTGTGACTTGTTTTCTACGGTTCTTTGCTCCTCCTCTGGTTTTGGATTATAATGTATTTCGGCCATCGTTTCCCTCTGACCTCACACATTAGGGGGCATCTGTTATAGGTTAAACTTGCACCTCTTTGTCCGTGATCACCCTGCGCTGTTGATCACACAAAAGGACAATTTGGATGGAGGAGCATGTTGACCTTGGATGATATGTCAACTCATTCCATTTTCCTGACATTACTGGAAAACCCCAAAAAATATCATTTTGAGATATGAGCGCTACTCTACTCAAAGAGACTAGCGCCCATACGCTACTCCAGTGTATCATAGTAGCGCCCATATCCAAGTATACGCTACTCCTTCTCAGCATAGTAGCGCTCACCATCTAAAATTGAATGAGCGCTAGTTGTTAAACACTAAAGTAGCGCCCTATACGCTACTCCACTAAACAAGAGTCGCGTACATCTTAAAAGATGATTAAAAAATAAATTAATTCATCGAGGAGGATTAGTTGATGGTAGTTTCCTAACTCCCCCAACTTCCTCCATAACTACATATCGACCTAAACTACTTCTTTAAACCTATAAATACAAAGAAGGTTAAAGGAGAAGGGTTAGAAATTAAAGCTAGAGAACCTAGAGGATGAGTTGATGGAGAAACTTTAAGACATTGGAGGAGTTGATGTTGAAGACAGCCAAGCCAGAGAAGAGAAAGAGCCCAGAATCAAGTTGCAGGAGCCTGTTTCATGATCAGGTATACTTGTACATCATTCTACTTTTGACAAATAAAGGTTGAAGTGTCTTTCTTGTTCCAATTTAAATGTGTTACGAAATGGCATCTTAATTTGGATTTGTTTTGGCCAATGCTGAATGTTAAACATTATTTTTGTTTCTTTCAAGCTTTACATATTGCCCAAAATGTTTTGAGAAAGGTATTTTTATTGCAAGTTTACTGAAGGGAAGGTGGATTTGGAAGTTGAACACAAGATCAAGTCAAGGCTAGGATCGAACTTCGATTGAAAGGTGTGTTCCCAAGATCTACAACTTCTTTCTTTTTTGTAAATGTCTCTGTAATAGCATCAATACACTTACCTGTCACCCCATCCAAGTTGATAGCATTAGTTTCCTTGCTATAGGGTAGATTTTCCTGCCAACATTCTCACCCTCTCCCATTCAACTGCAAAAATCCCCAATCCGACCCTTGGGGAAATGGCACTATTTCACCTCCCAATACTACTCAACTGAGTAAAAATGCTTCAAATGCTCAAGTACAGTACATGAAACTTGTATAATACATCCATGGTAGTATATTTATCACAAATATATCAAAGAATCATCCATTCATTCGAAATCATCAGCATTACATTGATTCACAACAAGATAGTGGGGAAATGACACTGTTCTTTCATTAAAATTGAGATTTATACATTTCTACTTGGAATTTCGACCTGAAAATTATTGGAGATGAAGAATAGAGTATTTAATTCATATTAAAAAAGCAATGGGGCATTAGAATCTCCCCCAAAGAGTACAATAGCTCACCAAAAACGCCCTCCCTCAAGGATCAAGAATATGCTATAAAAACGGAAATGGTTGAAGGAGTGAGCTGAAATAGAAGAAACCATAAGCTGCCCTGTAGCTTACACCTACAAATAAAGACTCCATTAAAGCTCCAAATGAAAGGTCTGAATGGCCTTTCCAATTACCAACTTGGATGGGAATCTTTCACCCTCGAAATTGGCTAAGGCAAGAAACTAGTCATCCACTAGCTCTCCCTCTTCACAAATGAAATTACAAATTTTACAAATGATCAAAAGCCATTCTCATACTTCATTTCTACATTTTATAACCAACATTAGCCTTCTAAGGGTTGAAATCCTCTCAATAGATTCAATAGATTTCCATTTAGGAAATATTCCACATTTGCCACTTGTCTCCTAGTTCCAACCTTCCATCTTCTCCCAAATTCGATTTTGAGTCACTTTGGCTTCTCCAACTCCCAAATTCGCCTTCCTTGAGCCTATTTTTGGGGCTGACATGTCATAGTGGTCAGATGTCAGAGGTCAGGTCTGCAATTTGTCATAGTTGTCATAGGGGCTAGGGAATCTAGCCCAAGTGTCCACAAACTTCCATTTTGACTCTTTATCTTCCATGGAGGTTACCAATCCTTCCCAATTCGACCTAAGATGCTAAATGACATGTGTTATGACATACCAAATCACCCAAGAGTGTTCACATTCCCATTAATTCGAATTTGCAAAAGAGAGATACCATGTATTATGAAAAATCAAGCTAGTGTGGGTCCCACATCCTCCATATGTCTCCAAAACCATTTGTCACCTAGGATTTCTCTTGAATTTCTTTATTCACTCTATTTATTAAATACTTGAACCCTTATAATGTCTAAACATCATTTCTTATCCCCGTTATTCCAAATCCCAAGGCTTCCACCCCAAACCTAGGAAACTAGTAATTTTCCTCCTTGGCAATTATTTGACCTTTAGCATCAATTTGACAAACTCTAATGAATAGGGCCAATGTGATTAGGCCATTGTGACCCAATACCAAATTTGGGACATTACATTTACCATAACCAAGTTCATAAGGTGTGTGGTTGCTGGTGTTCCTCCAAGTTATTCTATAGGCCCACAAGGCTTCTGGGATCCTATCTTCCCAGTCTTTCTCGTGTAACTGGATAGTTTTAGTCAGGATGGCTTCTAATACTTTGTTGGTTGACTCTACCTGACCATTGTATTGCGGGTGATATGGTGAATATTTAACATGTCTAATACCATATTTTTCAGTAAGCTCTTTCATTAACTTGGATGTAAACTAAGATCCTTGATTAGTTACAATTTCCCTAGGTACACTGAATCGAGTAAATATTTCTTCATATATGAACTCCACCACAAATTTCTCCATGGCTCAAAATAAGGATTGGCTTCTACCCACTTGGTGACATAATCTATATAGACTAGGATGTACTTCTTCTTGCGAGACATAGGGGAAATTGGCCCAACAAAATCTAGAGCCCATTTTTCAAAAGGCTCAATCATAACTTGGGGTTGTAAGGGAATTTCATTGGATGGTGTAGGTCTACACATTCTTTGGCAACTATCACATCCCTTGAAATACTTGGCAACATCTTTGAAAATGCTTGGCCAATAATACCCAGAGTGAAACACTTTGTATGTTGTTCTTTTTGTTAAATTTTGAGTATTAAATCACAATACTATAGGATCTTTGCTGAGAGAATAACGTCTACAGTATATCAATGCATGACAATCATAATATGACAAGCATCACAAGCATCACAAGAATCAAAAGCATAGAGACAAGAGACAAAGAGTTTCCGTGGGGAAAACCCTAAGGTGAAAAACCCCACAACTTCCTCAGAGATAGAGAGAGCAATGGATCAACCAAAATACAACCAAATAACACTGAGATAGTCTCCTAGTAGATGATCCTCCTCCTCCTCACTAGTGCGCCACTTTTCAGAGAGAGAGTGAGTTACTTTTTCGAGTAAGTAAAATAGAGATCTCCTATCTCTATTTATACTCACTTTTTTGCCCGGTGACCTACTGTGGCCGACTTGTCTACTTAGATACATCCAAGCATCCAACATGATGCATACATGGTCCAAGCATCCAACATGATGCATACATACATACATAAAATGATCCAACTGATCATATCCAAGCAGAAACCAGAACATCATCCTGATGCTCATCATCCAGCGCTTACATCCACAGCCATGTGAAGGATCCTCCTTCCAACATGCTTGGAATGGCTTCAGAAAATGTGTCCATCACTTCTTCCTCGAAGTGTCCTCGATCTGAAGAATGCCAAGCCTCTCTCTGAAGTACTCGAACTTCACCCTGGCTAGTGGCTTCGTCGGCACATCTGCAATCTGCTTGTCCGTCGCAACATACAGGAGCTTCACAACTCCTCTCTGCACCATATCCCTGATATAGTGATATTTGATCTCTATGTGTTTCGACCCGTCATGAAACACTGGGTTCTCGGACAGCTTCACACAACTCTGGTTATCACAGAAGATACCAGCAGCCTCCAACGGGAGATCAAATAACTCAGACAGTAGCTTCCGTAGCCATACTGCCTCACAACTAGCTGAACAGGCTGCAACACACTCTGCCTCAGCTGTACTCAGTGCTACGCAGGACTGCTTCCTGCTAAACCAAGAGATCACACCTGATCCCATACTGAAGCAACACCCAGATGTTCTCTTCCTATCTGCAGTACTGCCAGCCCAATCTGAATTAACATAACCCTGCAGATTAAACTTTTGATTCACCTCATACCTGAGCCCATAATCCACTGTACCCTTTAGGTACCTCAGAACATGCCATTAGAGAGATTTTGAGGTCAAAAAATGGCCTCCTAAGAGATGTACTACAAAAATATGAGATATATTAAAATATTATGAATTTGGGGTTTTATGGAGTAGGTATATATGACAAGTCACCTCCCACACTATTTTCTATGCACAATATAAATAACCATGGTTGAGTTACTTTTCAAAATTCACTAGAAATAAAATTAATAAAATAAATCTACATTGATGTGACTAAGATTCATTGTAAATTCCCAAAAATTTATTGTCATTTAGCATTTATTTGTCTTGAACTTGCAAATGAAATTAAATAATAAAAAACATTTTAAAGAGCTATTTTTTTAATTTTATGTTGACTTTTTATATTTAATACTTTTCTCATGAATTTAATATAATGTAATTTAATTGAGAATTTATTTACATGTAAAATGCTAATAATATTATTATAATCCACATTGCATTATTATTATTATTATTTATTAAATCTATTATTATTCTTTATTAGTTTGACATTATGTTATTAAATAGAATGGAGTGAATATATAATTTAAAATTAAAAACATAAAAATGATAATATATTATTTTATAAAAAATGTGAAAGGACTTTCTTTATGAATTAAGAGTACTTCACTTGAACATGACAATAATATTATTTTATGAGAAAGTGTGAAAAAACATTCATTATGAGTACTTTACTTTATGACTTAAAAGTACTTACACCACTACCTTGGTTAACTATGTGTTTTCATCCACCATAGAAAATTTGACAAATAAACATTCTTAACTCATGCAATGCCACCTCAACCAAGGGGGATGATGTCATCTACTAGAATGTGATTGGTTGTTTTTTATAGTACATTTTCTTTGTTTTGAGGCCATTTTTTGACCTCAAAATTTCTCTAATGTTTACAGCAACTAGGTGAACACTCCTCTGATCCGTCAGGAATTGGCTCAATGTGTTCACAGCAAAGCAAATGTTTTGTCTCGTGTTCATTAGGTACATCAAGGACCCAATCATCTGACGATACATAGAGACATCAACTGGCTCAGATGAATCATCACATAGAAGCTTCAGATTTGATGCCATCGGTGTGGCCATGGCCTTGCAATCCATCATCCCGAATCTCTTCAGGATATCTACTGTGTACTTCCCTTAACCAAGGAAGATCCCACCTGCATTCTACCACACCTCCATACCAGGAAATAGTGCATCATTCCCAAATCTTTCATATCGAATTCAGCTGCAAGCTTCCTCTTAGTATCTGCAATCAGTCTGTCATCTCCTGTCACAAATAGGTCATCCACATATAGGAGTAGAATCACTGGATTCCCTTCCTCAACCTTGTAGTAAAGGTTGGAATCTGCTTTACTCTTGGTAAAGCCCAAGCTAGATAGAAAACTGTCCATCCTACCATACCAAGTTCTGGGAGCTTGCTTCAATCCATACAAGGCTTTCTTCAATCTGCACACATATGACTCCCTGTCATGTATTTCAAAACCGAGTGGATGTTCCACATATACTTCCTCTTCTACTACACCATTCAGGAAAGCAGTCTTGACATCCATCTGGTGTATTTTCCATTTCATTGCTGCAGCCAGGGCAAGTACTGTTCTGATGGAAGTATACCTGGCTACAGGTGCAAAGGTTTCTTCATAATCTATTCCTTCTTTCTGAGAGAAACCACGAGCTACGAATCTTGCTTTGTATTTTTCTACACTGCCATCTGCAGCGTGCTTGATTTTGTAGATCCACTTGGAAGTCACAACAGACTTCTCTTTAGGTCTTGGGACAACATCCCAAACATCATTCTTCATTATTGATTGGTATTCCTCAACCATAGCATCCTTCTATTCTTTCTTTTCTGCTGCCTCTTCATAACTGGAAGGCTCTTTGTTCATAATGTCACAGAGTAAAGCAACATAACTGGTGTGTGATCTAGTTCTCTTATTTGCTCTGTGTTCTTCTTCTGGAATGCCAAATCTTTCTGCATCATGAATGAGCTCTCTAGCCCATACAGGTTTCCTCTTGTGAGAGTTATCCTCACGGGGTGGATCTACAGGTTCTTGTGGATCTTCAAACTCACGAACAGTTTCTGGAACTGCTTCAGTCATGATAGTGTCCTGAAATCTTGTTTCCTTAGGTTCTTCATAAACTTCGGTAGGTGCCTTTCTTGATTTGATGAATGCTGAGTTTTCATCAAATGTTACATCCCTACTGACATCAATTTTCTTGAACCCTGGAAAGTATATTCTGTAAGCCTTCGAGCTTTCACTATAACCCACAAAGATGCCCTTCTTTCCTGAAGGATCTAGTTTAGTCCTCTTCTCTTTTGGGACATGAGTATATACTGGACAACCAAATATTCTGAGATGGCTGACTTCAGGTTTCTTACCAGAAAAGACCTCTTCTGGTGTCTTGTTGTCCAATATCTTGTGGGGTGTTCTGTTCTGCACATATACATCTGTTCTAGCTGCTTCTGCCCATAGATGCATAGGAAGATCCTGGTCATGCAACATTGCCCTTGCTGCTTCCATGATAGTTTTGTTCTTCCTTTCTGCAACTCCATTCTGTTGAGGATTATAAGGAGCAGTCGACTCCCTCTTAATCCCTGAATCACTGCAAAGCTTCTTGAAGTCACTTGAGGTGAATTCTCCACCATTGTCAGATCTGAATGTCTTGATTTTCTTGTCAGTTTGATTCTCCATCAAGGTTTTGAATTCCTTGAATTTATCAAGCACCTCATATTTTCCCTTCAAGAAGTATACCCAAGTCTTCCTGGAGAAGTCATCAATAAATGATACATAGTAAACATACCCACTCAGGGAACTGGATGACATAGGGCCACATACATCTGAGTGGATGATTTCCAGAATGTCTTTTGCCTTGCTTTCACTGCTTGGGAAAGCCTTCTTAATGTTCTTACCTTTTGCACATCCTTTGAAAACACCTTCATGTTTGGTCTTGATTTCAGGAAGACCCTCTACTGCCTTGCTTGCAATTGGAATTTCCCTATAGTGCATATGAGCAAGTCTTCGCAAGTCTTCTATGCCAAAGTTCACTTGGCTCCATGGATTCATGTACCATAGCATGTTCAGGTTGTCCTTTTAATTTATACAAGCCTCCCTCTTGCTCTCCAATCACTACTGCATCATCTATGTTCTTTCCCTTTGGCCACATTAGGACTTGGCCATCCACAAATGCAACCCTCATACCTTTTGCATCCAATGCAGAGATGGAGAGTAAGTTCTTCTTGAGTCCAGGCACATAAAGGACTTCTTTCATCTTCAAAGATTTTCCAGAATCTAGGTTGTATGAGGCTTCACCACTTCCTTTGATTGGGTATTGATAATCATCCCCAAGTTTCACCTTATGGGGTGATTCATGTCCAGAAAGGTTCACAAAAGATTCCTTGAACCCAATCATGTGTTTGGAAGCCCCACTATCAATCAACCAATCATTACAACCATGAGAAATAGTACCTGTGAGAGCAGAGATCAGAACATACTCTTCTTCACTTGATGAGTCATCATCACTATCACTTTCTGCCCTAGCCTTCTTCTTTGAAGGTTCATCATCTTCGGCAGCATGAGCATGAAACCTTCTTTTGCTGCCCTTCTTCTTCTTACTAGAGTTGTTGTTATTATCCCTTTTGTTCTTGGGACAATCTGAAGCAAAGTGACCCTTCTCATTGCATGTGAAGCATCTTAGGTCTTTCTTGTTCTTTTGATAGGATCTATTGTGGCGAGAGTGATCCTTCTTGGTTTTGCTTCTTTTGGTGTGAGCTGCAAGAGCTTGATCTTCACCTCCCATCTTTTCTTCATGAGCTATAAGTCTAGCTTCTTCTTGAGAGCATTCTTCCCGAAGTCTACTGAAGGACATCAACTTCTTCCTTGCACAAATTCCTTGAATAAAGGAACCCCATGACCTGGGTAGGCCATTTAGAGTGGTCATCACCACTTCACCATTCTCCACCATTTCATCTACTGCTTCTAATTGTTCCTTGATCTGGGATACCCTTGAAAAGTAAGATTGAATGGTTTCTCCATTCTGAAACTTCACTGCTTTCAATTGGTTCCGCAAGGTCATCTTCCAATTTATGTTCTTTCCTTCAAATAGCTTGGTCAAAGATTCAAACATCTCTTTGGGTTTCTTAAGAGAAGACACATGAGGTATGAGATGGTCTTTGATAGAATCAGCAATGATTCTCTTTTCCTTGACCAAGTTCTTCTTGTGCAATGCCTTGGCTTCTTCATCCTCTGGGATAGGGATGTCTTCTTTCACATATGAGTCCAACTCATTCTCTTCCAGGATTAACCCAATCCTATACTTCCAGGCTCGGAAGTTATCAGCCCCTTCAAGCTTATCCTCAAGCTTAGTGTGGAGAGACATCTTTAAGAGTACTTCAAATGGAAATAGAAAAGATTTAGGACTTACCACTTGAAGTGCTGAAAAATGGATCTGGTCCCGGATTAGGGTTTGTCAGAGAAACCCTAAAAATTCAAAATGTGAATTTCAAAATTATGAAAGGATAGAAAGATGCGCCTTGGAGAGCTGATCAGCCTAGTACATTCAGAATTTGAGATCAACAAAGTCTTGTTAAAATTCAATATGCTAAGACAGAAAATAGCAGCATTACATTCCATTTCACAATAATAGCATATACAGGATCACTGAAGAAACAACAAGCATAGCATAAACACAAGAGACAGAGATTTATCCTGGGAAACCCTCATGGGGTAGAAAACCCAGCAAAGCTTCCTCAATATAGATGACCAGCAATATACAAAGATGAAACCCTGAGATATGATCTCCTCCTCCACAATAGCAGACCTCTCCTCCATAAGTGCGCTATCCTCAAGTGTGTGTGTCAAATGAGGAACACACCTCCTCTATTTATACACTACTTTGATATGTATTTTACACAAGTACATGTAGGCTCGTATTTAACCATTAGGTTAAATACCCCATTATAACTGACTGGGCCGACCCCCACATGGTGGGTCTAATAACCCTAGTTACCACAACCAACTTGGAGGAATAAACATCTCCGGATTTATAGTATAATCACATCGGAGGTATGGAACATCTCCGAAATAAATAATATACAAATATAATATTCTTTGAAGTTACAATATTTCAACACTCCCCCTTAACGAGAAGGATATTATAACAGTATCTGCACGAGCAAGGAGTCATTAACATCATACATGATACATCTATATATCATCAGAAGCTTTCTTCAGTTCATCATCATCAGTAACTTAACTAGTTACTGGAACATCGATATCACTTGATCATCAGCATCGATATCATCACTATCATCAGTATCGTCATCACACGATCAGCATCGTCATCATACGATCAATAGCATCGTCATCACACGATCAGTAGCATCGTCACCACATGATCAGCATCATCATCATACGATCAGCATCGTCATCACACGATCAGTAGCATCGTCACCACACGATCAGCATCATCATCATACGATCAGCATCATCATCACACGATCAGTCGCATCGTCATCACACGATCAGTAGCATCGTCACCACACGATCAGCATCATCATCGTACGATTAGCATCGTCATCACACGATCAGTGGCATCATCATCACACGATCAGTCGCATCGTCATCACACGATCAGCAGCATCGTCATCACACGATCAGCAGCATCATCATCACACGATCAGCAGCATCGTCATCACACGATCAACAGCATCATCATCACACGATCAGCAGCATCATCATCACACGATCATATTACAGGATGATCAATCCTTATCTCTTTTAAGACAAGTCTCATGTCTAGGGACACTTCAATCCCGACCACAGTGCCAGTCCTCTTTCATACTAGATGTGTCACATCTACAGAGCCAGCCCTGTTTCATGCTGGATGTATCACATCTACAGAGCCAGCCCTGTTTCATGCTGGATGTATCACAACTACAGAGCCAGCCCTGTTTCATGTTGGATGTATCACAACTACAGAGCCAGCCCTGTTTCATGCTGGATGTATCACAACTACAGAGCCAGCCCTGTTTCATGCTGGATGTATCACAACTACAGAGCTAGCCCTGTTTCATGCTGGATGTATCACAACTACAGAGCCAACCCTGTTTCATGCTGGATGTATCACAACTACAGAGCCAGCCCTGTTTCATGCTGGATGTAACCTAGAGCAATTCTAGGATTTGTCACGTACATTTTGAACCGAGGTCCAGGGACGATCCAGTCCTATCGTGTACCTTTTGAACCGAAGTCCAGGGACGATCCAGTCCTATTGTTCAGTTATCGGAGACCTCATGTCTACGGCTCTTCTTTAGTACTGAAGTCCGGGAATGATCCAATCCCCTCATATGTTCACTAAGAACTTCATTTTCGAAGAAATACGTCTACGGCTCTTCTTTCGGACTGAAGTCCAGGAATGATCCAATCCCTTCACATGTTCACCAAGAACTTCATTTTCGAAGACATACGTCTACGGCTCTTCTTTCGGACTGAAGTCTAGGAATGATCCAATCCCTTCACATGTTCACCAAGAACTTCATTTTCGAAGACATACGTCTACGGCTCTTCTTTCGGACTGAAGTCCAGGAATGATCCAATCCCTTCACATGTTGTATACCAAAAACATGTATCCTCATCACCAAAAACATGTATCACCAAAACATGTATCATCAAAACATATATCATCAAAACATGTATAATCATCATCAAAACATGTATCATCATCATCAAAACATGTATCATCAAAACATGTATCATCATCATCAAAACATGTATCATCAAAACATGTATCATCATCATCAAAATATAAGAGTCCTAAATCTAAATAATTCTAAATAATTAAATGCAGTAGAAAGTAACCTCATCATTGATGAGACAGACTAGTTATCAGATACTATGCTACTCCCCCTTTCAAGGAGAGTTCTTTTGAACTATACTAAGCTTGTCTCGAAAGTATTCAAACTTCACTCGAGACAGAGGTTTAGTCAAGATAACAGCAATCTGATCCTCAGTACTTATATATACGAGCTTGATAGCTCCTCTTTGCACCATATCTCGTATATAGAAGTATCGGATCTCTATGTGTTTTGACTTATCGTGGAACACAGGATTTTCAGTCATCTTAATGCAGCTTTGAATGTCACACATAATCATAGTGGAATTCATTTCTAAGTCAAACACTCCATATAATAGATTTTGAAGCCACACTGCTTCACAGCTGGCAGAGCAGACAGCTATATATTCTGCTTCAGTAGTACTGAGAGCCACACTAGATTGTAATTTGCTAAACCATGAGATCATGGTAGATTCAAGACTATAACATCCACCTGATGTACTCTTTCTGTCTGAGACACTTCCTGCCCAATCAGAATTTGAGTAACCATGTAATCATAGTTCAAGACCTCCAAGATATTATAGACCAAAATCTAATGTACCTTTTAGGTACCTCACTACATGCTTTGTAGTTATTAAGTGAATCTTTCTAGGTTCTACTAGATACTGACTTAGGGTATTTACAACAAAGCATATATATGGCCTAGTATTTGTTAAATACGTCAATGACCTAATGATTTGTCTATAAATAGGGTTAGGTCCACTAAATACGATGAGTCATTAACTAACAACTTCAAGTTGGAGTCCATGGGAGTGGCCATGGCTTTATACTCCAACACATCAAATCCTTTTTAGAAACTTCACAGCATACTTACCTTGAAATAAAAGATTCCTTTTGGATATTGCCATACTTCTAGACCTAAGAAGTAGTGCATTAATCCGAGATCTTTCATTTTCATTTCTGCAGCCATTTTCATGACCTGTTTCTCATTCCTTGTCAGAAAGAGATCATCGTCATACAATAATGGTATGAAAGGTTCATCATCCACAACCTTAAGGTAAAGGTTAGGAACAACTTTACTTCTGGTAAAGCCCAAGCTTTGTCATGAAGCTGTCAATTGTCCATTATTCACACTCAGCATTGAATGATCTTCTGCTTATCTATCTGTGCCATCTCTCGTCAGATGGGTCTACTAATATGAGCCTCAAAATCATTCGAACTCTGTGGTGAGTTCCTTCTTGCATCCATGTCATATGTGTATAGAACCCATATTCAACCTTGTAGCAAAGGTTGAGATCCACATCACCCATGATGATCATTAAGCTCATCAATTGACTACCGATCCTGGGAACCCATACAGAACCTGATTACATTATTAAGAGAATGGTCTCATCTAGTCCCTTGGAGTAAAACATCTCATCATGATTCTCTTCCTCTTTCTAAGAGAATCTCTTAACCACAAGCTTTCTATAGTGTGTTTGATTTGTAAATCTTTTGTTGAACATCCATCGCTTGTTCAGAGCTCATCATTCATCGTGATCTTTCCTACAAATCAAAATTAAGTACATGATTGGTAATACTTCATAATCATCAAATCATATTGACATGATAACCTATTATGCATACAGATATCATTTACATAGTTATGCAACTATTTTTACCAATACTTTGGCACAACACTTTCCCATATCCTGTATGCATACAGTGGCTATCTAGATGCCTTCCATCTCTACCAGAACATACTATCGAGAGTGTGCACAGCTCTCGGCATGTCAGCAAAGAGGTTTCATTCTAGACAAGCAACAATGTAATGTTTGTCCAACTTACCAATCATATGCACATTAGTAGTATACTGTTCAATGCTCTATGAATGTTTACACTCAGCATTATATATTCTAGGAATACAAATATGCATACAACCTATTACAGGCAATATCATTACTATTTCAAATAACAACTCAAATACTTATCTTTTATGTTTGTGTGGTTGCCTCCCGCTTGATCTTCTGTATGTCTTTTGAACTTCTATTCATTTTGTACCACTGTGCATGCTCAAGAGTCATCCTCACAAACATATACTCATTAGTATATTCTAAATGCTATCAAAACATTATAGTACTAAATAATCTTGAAAATGTATAGTCATGATTATAGTTAATAAACATTAGTATTCAAGATTTCAGGGAAGTCTTCTTTTACTCATGCATATCATCAATCAAGATAAAAGATATAATATGCATAATCCCTTGATTACTAACTTTATGAATAAGCATAACCAATCATTCCAAGTATACTTATATAAGGGATCCTAACACAAGGTAAGATTCATGGGAAACATACCTGGATTAGTATACCTACTTGGTTATGTACAACATACCTAAACAATCTCTTCGATGATTTAGAGATCCTGAGCTAGAACCTGCATGTCTCATAGGTTAAGCATAATATAACAAAGTCATACATACCTCGTAAGTAGAACAAAAATTGTGGATGAGTCTTTGTCTTCATGTTTTCATGTTCATGGAACCTGATTTGTCTTTTGTGATGTACCTGTATCTTGTTAGCAGACAACATCAACCTCACACAACATCATAATGCATTAGTACAATCATAAGTGTCAACACCCTAACCAATGAATATCTTCTATCATGCATTCATAATTTTGTTAAGGTGATACAACAAATCTAAAATCAAGATTGTACTAACCGTAATAACATGAAGACAAACATACCATAAACTTAATCATGAACAAATCTCAAAACATACCTCGATGAGTCATACCTGTCGAGATCGCTTGTAATCTCCTTATGTAAAGCCTTAGCCTCATCTCCCTCTGAAATAGGAACTCCTTCACTTATGCAGGTGACCAATCCATCTTCTTCTAGGATTAACCCTATCCACTTGATTTGCAAGAACTGGACCTGGAGCTGGATATGGGTTTGTCAGAAAAACCCCAAAAATTCAAACTTTGAATTTCAAACATTCGAAAGGATAGAAATATGCGCCTTGATGAGCTGATCAAATTGATATATTCAGAATTTGAAAACTGCAAAGTTTCACTCCTCAATTTTGCCTTTGAAACTTTCGGATTCACTGGACGTGACCCTGAACTGGGGTTTGATGAATCCCACTCTTCTTCCCAATCAAAATGTTTGATCCAAATCTCTAAGCTTCTATTTTTCTGAGGAGCTTCCAGCCATGGTCACAGATTTCAAAAATTCCCATTTTTTGCAGAAGCCCTAATTTTCCACTTTTCTGATCAAAGTCCCGAACTAGGGTTTGATCAAGCCCGGCCTTCTGCCCAACCAAAAAATCTGATCTTGGTCTCTAAATTTCTATTTTGATGAGTAGCATTCATCCGTGGTCTCCATTTACAAAAATTCCAACTTTCTTCAAAGCCCTAAATTCCGGAAGCCATGAATGAAGGTACTCAAAAATAATTCTGTTTTGACAGAAATATGTACCTAATTGTTTCTGGTGTAACTCCAAACTTTTCAATCCACAGGGTCCGAAATTTTTTTATGAGATAGCCTGACCTATTGTCTTTCCATCCTGACAGTTCTGACCTCAATTGGATTCTCTGAGAGAGATTTATGTCAAATGTTGCAACGTGACCTGTTTTGGGATAAAACAGAAGAGCGAACTTGTACGGTGTGCCACGTGTCACTGTTTGAACTTCGGCCTCTGAAAAATGTTACCAAGGTATCTCCGCCTGTTATCTTTCCATCCTAACAGGTCTAACCTCAATTGGACTCTCGGAGAGAGAGTTATTCCAAGTGTCGCAACATGACCTGTTTTGGGATAATACAGGAGAGCGAACTTGTACGGCGTTCCACGTGTCACTGGTTCAACTTCTGCCTCTGAAAACGTTTTCTAAGATAGTACAGACTGTGTACTACCTGTCACTTTTTACGAAATTTCATTTGGAGCTTCCTAGCCCAAGATATGACCTTTTTCCCAAGGTCACCTGATTTTGACTCAGATCTGGAAGAGGCAGAAACCCTATATTGTACAGATCATAAATGACAAAGTACAACGAATTAGAGGTTGTCCTTTGGACACAAGGTACCTGGAGATTTAATATTAGTCCTGTAACAATTTCAGATCCGAAAACGTCTCCAAAACGGATTTATAGCGAAAGTGCTACGATGACTTGTTTTTGCTATGTAAAACCCTAACCTTCAAATTGTCGTAAGTAAAGTAAGTGTCGTTAGTGCCATACCTTGTCTTCCTTCAGGTTAGCTCTGATACCATGTTAAAATTCAATATGCTAAGACAGAAAATAGCAGCATTACATTCCATTTCACAATAATAGCATATACAGGATCACTGAAGAAACAACAAGCATAGCATAAACACAAGAGACAGAGATTTATCCTAGGAAACCCTCATGGGGTAGAAAACCCAGCAAAGCTTCCTCAATATAGATGACCAGCAATATACAAAGTTGAAACCCTGAGATATGATCTCCTCCTCCACAATAGCAGACCTCTCCTCCATAAGTGCGCTATCCTCAAGTGTGTGTGTCAAATGAGGAACACACCTCCTCTATTTATACACTACTTTGATATGTATTTTACACAAGTACATGTAGGCTCGTATTTAACCTAACATTAGGTTAAATACCCCATTATAACTGACTGGGCCAACCCCCACATGGTGGGTCTAATAACCCTAGTTACCACAACCAACTTGGAGGAATAAACATCTCCGGATTTATAGTATAATCACATCGGAGGTATGGAACATCTCCGAAATAAATAATATACAAATATAATATTCTTTGAAGTTACAATATTTCAACAAGTCTTGCCCTTCAAAATTGCCTTTTTGTCCTCCCGGGTTCACTAGGGAGAGCCCTGAATTAGGGTTTGAGTTTCCCGGAGATCTACCCAGCCAAAAATATTGATCCAAAGCTCTAACCTTCGATTTTTGCAAGGAGCTTCCAGCTATGCCTTCAATTTCCAGAAATTCCTATTTTTGTGGAAACCCTAATTTTTAGGGCCAAATCTGAAAATGCTTGGAACTGAATTCTGATTGGACAGATAGATGCGCCTTGATGAGTAGATCCAATCTACTATACTGAATTTCAAAATCTGTGGAGAGAAACCCAATAAACAAGGAATACAAGCTTCTGTCACTGCAAAATGTCTTCTTCTCAGTTAAGCTCTGATACCATGTTAAATTTTGAGTATTAAATCATAATACTATAGGATCTTTGCTGAGAGAATAACATCTATAGTATATCAATGCATGACAATCATAATATGACAAGCATCACAATCATCACAAGAATCAACAGCATAGAGACAAGAGACACAGAGTTTCCGTGGGGAAAACCCTAAGGTGAAAAACCCCACAACTTCCTCAGAGATAGAGAGAGCAATGGCTCAACCAAAATACAACCAAATAACACTGAGATAGTCTCCTAGCAGATGATCCTCCTCCTCCTCACTAGTGCGCCACTTTTCAGAGAGAGAGTGAGTTACTTTTCCGAGTAAGTAAAATAGAGATCTCCTATCTCTATTTATACTCACCTTTTTGCCCAATGACCTACTGGGGCCGACTTGTCTACTTATATATATCTACATTATATTATATATTAATTAGGGCCGACCCCATATGGTGTTCTAATAACCCATCGACAAGTACACACACTTGCGACACTTGTCAATCCTCATGATGACACTTCCTTATAGAGGAATAACACATCTCTTATAAGGGTACAACAAATATATATATAATACACAGATGAAATACATTCCGAAGTTACATATACATCAACACTTTTATCAGAAAAATTCCCACCGCAAGGTCCACCATGACATGCATGTAGGATCTCTGCCATCTCATCCTCCCGTACACATCGTCTAATAATAAGATCAGGACCAGTATGAAAGAGATCATTGTCCACCCAAGAGTAATTAGAACTTTGAACTATGATCCTACGTTTCTCAGGTGGAGAGAGATGGTTTTGGTAGCTTTCCATTTGCTAAATAATTGGCTATGTCTGCAAACCATGGGGTTTGAATAGACACAGCAACCAAATGTTCATCTGGGAAGCTATCATCAACAGGACTAGCATTATTGTCAGTTTGAATTCAAGAGAGAAAATTAGCTATCACATTCTCTCGACCGAGACGATCAACAATGGTGATGTTAAATTCTTGTAACAAAAGAAGCCACCAAGTCCTCTTCCATTGGTTATAGGTTTATTCATTAAAAACCTGATGGCGGAGTGATCAGTGTGTATAAAAATTTCATATCTTGTGATATAATGACGAAACTTGTTGATGGAATAGACTACTGCTAGAAACTCTTTTTCAGTAACAGTGTATTTCGATTCTGCAGGAGTCAAATTTTTACTAGCAAAGTAAATGGCATGTGATGTTTGTCCCTCTTTTTGATCTAAGACCGCCCCTATATCTATGTCGGAAGCATCAGTGGATATATGGAAGGGGAAGGACCAATTTGGGCTCCTAAGTATTGGTGCCACTGATAGCTTTTCCTTCAAGGTTTCAAAGGCATGTTGACATGGTTTAGTCCATTGGAGTTCTGTGTCTTTCATGAGTAGCTTGAACATAGGTGCGGCTATCTTAGTGAAATTTTCAATAAAGCGTCTATAATATCCTGCATGGCCAAGAAAATTTTTTACTTCCTTCAGGGCTTTTGGAGGAGGAAGATAAACAATTATATCTATCTTGGCAGGATCCACCTTGATACCTTGAAGAGAGACATGATGTCCCAGAACTATGCCTTCAGTTAGTAACATCTTACATTTTTCATGACTAACAGCTAAGTTCGTTTCTTGGCACCGAATAAGAACTGTTTCAAGGTTGTCAAGGGATTCTTGGAAGGTATTACCATAAACTGTAAAATCATCCATATAAACTTCTACACAATCATGTATAAGGTCAGCAAAGATTCCTAGAACTACCCGCTGGAAAGTAGCAGATGCATTACATAGGCCAAATGGTAACACTCGATAGGCATATGTCCCCCAAGAAAAAGTAAAGTTTGTCTTGTCTTGATCCTTAGGTGCTATTAGTATTTGATTGTATCCACTATACCCATCAAGGAATGAAAAATATTGTTTCCTTCATAAGGTATCTAACACCTAATCAATTAAATGCAAGTGGAAGTAGTCCTTAAGAGTGGCCTTGTTCAATTCTCGAAAGTCATCACAGATTTGCCATTTCCCTGTGACTTTCCTTGGAACTATCACCAGAGGAGACACCCATTTACTATTGGAAATTGGGTAAATGAAACCGGGATTAAGGAGTTTTTGTAGTTCATCTTTTACTATATCCTTTAGGGATGGATTAATTCTTCTCTGGGGCTGCCTAATAGGAAGTATGTTCGATTCTATGTAAATGTGGTGGATATAGGTATCTGGGTGTATACCTTTCATATCAGTATATTCCCATGCAAATGCTCTAGTTTGAATCTTGAGAACTTTTAGTAATTGTTTTTGTTGACTCTCATCTAAACTTGCATTTATATGTAGAAATTTGTCGGAACTAACCTCGCAAGGTATGTTATACGATCCTAGGTGTTCTTTGATTGCGAAGACACAGGGTGTATTTGTAAATGTTGATAGGCTCATGTTTTCTTGGAATTCATCTCCAAATATTAGGTCAAGTTGGGAGAAAGACCGAGGAAAGTCTACACATGTTGTGGAAGATATAAATTAATTCAACACATTCTCGGTATTTTTCTCTTGAAGTGCCCAGGAGAAATCACTAACAAGGGAAAGTTCTTCCAAGTTCTCATCCCCAAAATGACAATTTATCCAAAATAGTTTTTCAGTTACTGGCTGAGCTGGTGGGTATAAAGATAGTTTTCTTGTAGATAACCCATCGAAAATAATCATCTCTCCATCCCTACATCCGATAAATGCATTGGCAGTAGCCAACCAAGGTTTTCCTAAAATAATGGCGTGACCTTTCGAAGGGTCTTTTGATTCTATGACCATGAATTCCAAGGGATATTCCCATGAAGCTACTGATACATTGATTTCATCTCAGATCCCAGTAGGTTGAACCATAGTGCGATCTACTAATTCTAGCATTGTTGGGGTAGGGTAGAGGAATTTTCCTAAATTGAGAGTTTCTAAAACTGTGGTAGTAATTAGGTTGATAGCAGTACCTAGATCAATAAGTGTGTTTCCTGTGGCAGTGTTATTGATGATAACAGTCACCATAGGGTTTCCTGGGTTTGAATACTTTGGGATTCTAGGTTGGTTTTCTATGCAATCTGATATTTCTCCTATTACTTGAATCATCAGAGGGTCATTTTTTTTTCTCCCTGGTCTTTTAATACAGAGTTCCTTTATTACTTTACTATAGATTAGGATATCCTTAATGGCTTGTAACAAAGGGATCTTAATGCAAATATTTTTTAATTCGTTAATGATATCATACTCTGGATAAATTACAAGTTTTTCTATTACTGTTAAAATTCAATATGCTAAGACAGAAAATAGCAGGATTACATCCCATTTCACAATAATAGCATATACAGGATCACTGAAGAAACAACAAGCACAGCATAAACACAAGAGACACAGATTTATCCTAGGAAACCCTCATGGGGTAGAAAACCCAATAAAGCTTCCTCAATATAGATGACCAGCAATATACAAAGATGCAAACCAAAGACATGAGTGTGTCAAATGAGGAACATACCTCCTCTATTTATACACTACACTGACATGTATTTTACACAAGTACATGTAGGCTCGTATTTAACCATTAGGTTAAATACCCTATTATAACTGACTGGGCCGACCCCCACATGGTGGGTCTAATAACACTAGTTACCACAACCAATTCGGAGGAATAAACATCTCCGGATTCATAGTATAATCACATCGGAGGTATGAAACATCTCCGGAATAAATAATATACAAATATAATATTCTTAGAAGTTACAATATTCAACACTCCCCCTTAACAAGAAGGATATTATAACAACATCTGCAGGAGCAACGAGTCATACATCATACATGATACATCTATAAATCATTGGAAGCTTTCTCAACATCATCAGTAACTCAACCAGTTACTGGAACATCTTCAATACTGGAACATCAACATCTTCAGTACTGAGTCTTTATCTTCTGCAGTACTCAAACAGCTACAGTAACATCAATATCTGAATCCTCACGATCGTCAGCATCGTCATCACACAATCATCAGCATCGTCATCATACGATCATCATCATCGTCATCACACGATCATCAGCATCGTCATCATACGAATATCAGCATCGTCATCATACGATCAACAGCATCGTCATCAGCATCATCATCACACGATCATCATCATCGTCATCACACGATCATCAGCATCGTCATCACATGATCATCAGCATCACCATCACATGATCAGCATCGTCATCACATGATCATCAGCATCGATATCACATGATCAGCATCGTCATCACACGATCATCAGCATCATCATCACATGATCATATTACAGGATGATCAATCCTGCTCTCTTTAGGACATAGGTCCATGGATGATACAATCTAGATCAAGTTCCAGGATGATCAATCCTTATCTCTTTAAGACAAGTCTCATGTCTAGGGACGATCTAATACCAACCACAGTGCCAGTCCTTTTTCATACTGGATGTGACCTAGATCAGATCTAGGATTTACCGCCACAGAGCCAGTCCTCTTTCATATTGGATGTGTCACGTCTACAGAGCCAGTCCTCTTTCATACTGGATGTACCACATCTACAAAGCCAGCCCTGTTTCATGCTGGATGTACCACATCTACAAAGCCAGCCCTATTTCATGCTAGATGTATCACATCTATAGAGCTAGCCCTGTTTCATGCTGGATGTATCACATCTACAGATCCAGCCCTGTTTCATGCTAGATGTAACCTAGAACAATTCTAGGATTTGTCACGTACATTTTGAACCGAGGTCCAGGGATGATCCATTCCTATCATGTACCTTTTGAACCGAAGTCCAGGGACGATCCAGTCCTATCATGTACCTTTTGAACCAAAGTCCAGGGACGATCCAGTCCTATCATGTACCTTTTGAACCGAAGTCCAGGGATGATCCAGTCCTATCATTCAATTCTCGGAGACCTCATGTCTACGGCTCAATTCAAAGGACCATAGTCTGAGGACGATCCAATCCCCTTACCTGTTCATTCAGGATTTTGTTCTCGGAGACATCATGTCTACGGCTCAATTCAAAGGACTAAAGTCTGAGGACGATCCAATCCCCTTACCTGTTCATTCAGGATTTTGTTCTCGGAGACATACATCTACGACTCTCTTTAGGACTGAAGTCCAGGGATGATCCAATCCCCTCAAGTCCACCAAGGACTTCATTCTTGAAGACATGCGTCTACGGCTCTCCTTAGGACTGAAGTTCAGGGATGATCCAATCCCCTCAAGTCCACCAAGGACTTCATTATTGAAGACATATGTCTACAGCTCTCTTTAGGACTGAAGTCTAGGGATGATCCAATCCCCTCAAGTCCACCAAGGACTTCATTCTCGAAGACATACGTCTACGGCTCTCTTTAGGACTGAAGTCCAGGGATCATCCAATCCCCTCAAGTCCACCAAGAACTTCATTCTCGAAGACATACGTCTACGGCTCAACTTTAGGACTGATGTCCAGGGATGATCCAATCCCCTCACAACATGTATAACAAAACATGTATTCTCATCATCAAAACATGTATAACCAAAACATGTATCATCATCATCATCAAACATGTATATCAAAACATGTATCATCATCATCATCAAGCATGTACATCAAAACATGTATCATCATCATCATCAAACATGTATCATCATCATCATCAAACATGTATATCAAAACATGTATCAAACATGTATATCAAAACATGTATATCATCATCAAAACATGTATATCACTAATACATCTATCATCAAAAGCATGTATTCTCACTAATACATCTATCATCAAAAGTAAAAATATAAGAGTCCTAAATCTAAGTAATTCTAGGTAACTAAGTGTAGTGAAAAAGGTAACCTCATCATTGATGAGGTAGACTTGTTATCAGATACTATGTTACTCCCCCTTTCGAGGAGGGTCCTTCTAGACTATACCAAGCTTGTCTCGGAAGTATTCAAACTTTACTCGAGACAGAGGTTCAGTCAAGATATTAGAAATCTGATCCTCAGTGCTTATATACTCGAGCTTGATATCTCCTCTCTGCACCATATCTCGTATATAGAAGTATCGGATCTCTATGTGTTTTTGACTTATCGTGGAATACAAGATTTTCTATCTTGAAGCAGTTTTGAATGTCACATATAATCATAGTGGAATTCATTTCTAAGTCAAACACTCCATATAATAACTTCTAAAGCCACACTGCTTCACAGCTGGCAGAGCAAACAGTTATATATATATTCTGCTTCAGCAGTACTGAGAGCCACACTAGATTGTTCCTTGCTGAACCATGAGATCATGACAGATTCAAGACTATAACATCCACCTGATGTACTCTTTCTGTCTGAGGCACTTCCTGCCCAATCAGAATCTGAGTAACCATGAAAACGGAGTTCATGACCTCCAAGATAATATAGACCAAAATCTAATGTACCTTTTAGGTACCTCACTACATGCTTTGTAGTTATTAAGTGAACCTTTCTAGGTTCTACTAGATACTGACTTAGGGTATTTGCAGCAAAGCATATATCTGGCCTAGTATTTGTTAAATACATCAATGACCCAATGATTTGTCTATATAGGGTTAGGTCCACTAAATACGATGAGTCATTAACTAACAACTTCAAGTTGGAGTCCATGGGAGTGGCCATGGCTTTATACTCCAACATATCAAATCTTTTTAGAAACTTCACAGCATACTTACCTTGAATTAAAAGATTCCTTTTGGATCTTGCCATACTTCTAGACCTAAGAAGTAGTGCATTAATCCGAGATCTTTCATTTTCATTTATGCAGCCATTTTCATGACCTGTTTCTCATTCCTTGTCAGAAAGAGATCATCGTCATACAATAATGATATGATAGGTTCATCATCCACAACCTTAAGGTAAAGGTTAGGAACAACGTTACTTCTGGTAAAGCCCAAGCTTTGTCATGAAGCTGTCAATTGTCCATTATTCACACTCAGCATTGAGTGATCTTCTACATATCTATCTGTGCCATCTCTCGTCATATGGGTCTACTAAAATGAGACTCAAAATCATTCGAACTCTGTGGTGAGTTCCTTCTTGCATCCATGTCATATGTGTATAGAACCCATATTCAACCTTGTAGCAAAGGTTGAGATCCACATCACCCATGATGATCATTAAGCTCATCAATTGACTACCGATCCTGGGAACCCATACAGAACCTGATTACATTATTAAGAGAATGGTCTTATCTAGTCCCTTGGAGCAAAACATCTCATCATGATTCTCTTCCTCTTTATAAGAGAATCTCTTAACCACAAGCTTTCTATAGTGTGTTTGATTTGTAAATCTTTTGTTGAACATCCATCGCTTGTTCAGAGTTCATCATTCATCATGATCTTTCCTACAAATCAAAATTAAGTACATGATTAGTAATACTTCATAATCATCAAATCATATTGACATGATAACCTATTATGCATACAGATATCATTTACATAGTTATGCAACTATTTTGACCAATACTTTGGCACAACACTTTCCCATATCCTGTATGCATACAGTGGCTATCTAGATGCCTTCCATCTCTACCAGAACATACTATCGAGAGTGTGCACAGCTCTCAGCATGTCAGCAAAGAGGTTTCATTCTAGATAAGCAACAATGGAATGTTTGTCCAACTTACCAATCATATGTATATTAGTAGTATAATGTTCAATGCTTTATGAATGTTTACACTCAGCATGATATATTCTAGGAATGCAAATATGCATACAAGCAATATCATTTACTATTTCTAATAACAACTCAAATATTTATCTTTTATGTTTGTGTGGTTGCCTCCCGCTTGATCTTCTGTATGTCTTCTGAACTTCTATTCATTCTGTACCACTGTGCATGCTCAAGTGTACACTAGTGTCATCCTCATGATCTCATACACAAACATACATTCATTAGTATATTCTCAATATTATCAAAACATTCTAATTCTAAATAATCTTGAATATGTACAGTCATGATCATTAGTATTCAGGGTTTCAAGGAAGTCTTTTTTTACTCATCCATATTCTTGTTTGATCTAGTTAGTTAAATCATCAACCAAGATAAGAGACATAATATGCATAAACCCTTGATTACTAACCAATCATACCAAGTATACTTACACAAGGTAAGATTCTAACATGACACAGGAAAACATACCTGGATTAGTATACCTGCTTAGTTATGTACAACATACCTAAACAATCTCTTCAATGATTTAGAGATCCTGAGCTAGAACCTACATGTCTCGTAGGTTAAACATGATATAACAAAGTCATACATATCTTGTGAGTCTTTGTCTTCATGTTGTCATGGTCATGGAACTTGATTTGTCTTTTGTGATGTACCTGTGTCTTGTTAGCAGACAACATCAACCTCACACAACACCATAATGCATAAGTACAATCATATATCCCTAATCAATGAATGTCTTCGATCATTCACATGCATTCATATTGTTACTAGGGTGATAAGACAATTAATAACATTAATCAAGATTGTACTAATAAATAACATGAAGATAAACACATTATGAACTTAATCAAGAATCAGATTTCAAGGCATACCTGAACCTCCTTAAGTCATACCTGTCGAGACTTTTTTTTTGTAGTCTTCTTATGTAAGGCCTTAGCCTCAACTCCCCCTGAAACTTGATCTGGAGCTTGATTAGGGTTTGCAAGAGAAACCCTAAAAATTCAATCTTTGACTTTCACACTTCTGAATGGATGGAAGAATCTGTCTTGTTGAGCTGATCAACCTAGCATTCTTCAATTTTGAAATCTCCAAAATTTGACCCCTCAAAATTGCCTTCGAAACTTCTGGATCTTCTCGACAGGAACCCGAACTAGGGTTTGATGAAGCCCATCCTTTTGTCCAATCAAAAGGTTTGATCCAAGGCTCTAAAATCTTATTTTTCTGAGGAGCTTCCAGCCGTGGACTCCGATTCCAAAAATTATAACTTTCTCTGAAACCCTAAATTCCGGAAGCCATGAATAAAGGTGCTCCAAAAATAATTCTATTTTGACATAAATATGCACCTGAATGTTTCTACTATAACTCTGAAATTTCTACTCCACAGGGTCTGAAAAAGTTTTCTACAGTAGCCTGACCTGTCATCTTTCCATCCTGACAGGTCTGACCTCAATTGGATTTTCTGAGAGAGAGTTATGCCAAGTGTCGCAACGTGACCTGTTTATGGGATAAAACAGGAGAGCAAACTTGTACGGCGTGCCACGTGTCACTGTTTAAACTTCGGCCTTTAAAAATTTTTCTTGAGATAGATCGACCTGTTATCTTTCCATCCTGATAGGTCTGACCTCAATTGGACTCTCTGAGAGAGAGTTATGCCAAGTGTCGCAACATGACATGTTTATGGGATAAAACAGGAGAGCGAACTTGTACGGAGTTCCACGTGTCACTGGTTCACCTTCGGCCTCTAAAAATGTTTTCTGAGATAGTAAAGTCTATGTACTACCTGTCACTTTTTATGAAATTTCATTTGGATCTTCCTAGCCCAAGTTATGACCTTTTTTCCAAGGTCACCTGATTTTGACTGAGATCTGGAAGAGGTATAAACCCTAACTTGTACTGATCATAACTCATAAATTACAACGAATATAAGGGTGCCCTTTGGACAAAAGGTACCTGGGGATGTTATCTACAACTTGTAAACTTTTCAGATCCTGAAACTTCTCATAAATGTATTTATAGCAAAAGTTCCACGATGACTGGTTTTTGCTATATAAAACCCTAACCTTCAAATTGTCGTAAGAGAAGCAAGTGTCGTAAGTGCCATACATTGCCTTCCTTCAGGTTAGCTCTGATACCATGTTAAAATTCAATATGCTAAGATAGAAAATAGAAGCATTACATCCCATTTCACAATAATAGCATATACAGGATCACTGAAGAAACAACAAGCACAGCATCAACACAAGAGACACAGATTTATCCTGGGAAACCCTCATAGGGTAGAAAACCCAGTAAAGCTTCCTCAATATAGATGACCAGCAATATACAAAAGATGCAAACAAAAGACATGATCTCCTCCTTCACCATAGCAGACCTCTCCTCCACAAGTGCGCCTCTCTTAAGTGAGTGAGTGTGTCAAATGAGGAACATACCTCCTCTATTTATACACTACACTGACATGTATTTTACACAAGTACATGTAGGCTCGTATTTAACCATTAGGTTAAATAACCTATTATAACTGACTGGGACGACCCCCACATGGTGGGTCTAATAACCCTAGTTACCACAACCAATTCGGAGGAATAAACATCTCCGGATTCATAGTATAATCACATCGGAGGTATGAAACATCTCCGGAATAAATAATATACAAATATAATATTCTTAGAAGTTACAATATTCAACAATTACTAGATGCTCCGGATATGGAGGTGATTTTTCCCATGTAATTACTTCTTTATGTGGATGTTTGCATGTTGAATATTTACGAATAAACACATCTTCAAGAATGGAATCATTCAAAACTTCAGTAGGTATGTTTTCTTCTTCATTCTCTTCTTGGATAACAACTAATGACTTAGGATGATCTTGCAAAACTCTTCCAGACCGCAGTTGAATCTCATGTAGTGGTGCAGTCGAAATGGCATATGATGGAAGAGGTAACAACCTAATGTTATTAAGAGCTTTGGTTGGTTTGTTGTTAGGGTTCGGTATCGGTTGTGCAGGTAATATTGTGGGTCTTGGAGGATTCATATTCTAGAAATGGTGAGGTTGATTTGGGATAGGGGATAATGAAGGAGGTGTAAATCTAGGCAAAATTTGTTGAATATTAGGTGGATAAGGATAGTTAGGCATAGGAGGAGGTACTTGAGCATAATCTTGTCCTCTCCATCCGTGTGGCCATTGTTGTTGTTGGGTATTCTGAGAAGGGTACTAAGGTGGCCAATTTTGCCAACCTGAAGAGTTCCATTGTTGAGAGGGTTGATAAGGATAGTAATAAGGTGGAATTTGTGATTATGGATCTTGATATGATGATTGATATCTATGTTTCCAAGGCCTCCTAGATGATTCACCAAAGTTTACACTCTTATATACAGCTTACAATCCAGGCAACGATGGACAATTATCAGTTGGATGTTCTTCTGTACAAAGGTGACAAACTGAAACATTATTCAATGGACATTCTCATTGGGGATGTTTAGTTCTACACCTAGGACAGAAAACACTCATTGCTGCATGCTCTTCATCTTGCCTCTTTTTAGCTTGTAGTGCATCTAGTTGAGAACCCATGGCTCCTAAGATATCTGTTTTGAAATTTTCCAATAGGTTTCCCAACTCTACCCTTATAACTCCACTAGGACTGGATGTGTTCCCTTTCGGGCTCCTAGCATAAGATTCTCGAAAGTGTCTTCCACTTTTCCCTCTGCTCTTAGAGTAATTCCTACATAATTCACAAATCTCTGCAAAAGACTTATGAGAGATGTCTCCTGCTACCACGAGATTAAGGTTTTCTAAGAATTATTCCGAGATTCCCTTGAGGAAGAGTGTTCTTACTGCATTTTCTCAAAGATCACTATATTTAGATTTATGTAACACATAGTTAAATCTTTCGAGATAGTCTTCTAGGCTCTCGTCTTCAAGTTGTTGTATTTTAAAAATATCATTACGGGAGTCCTTAGGTTTACAGTAATCCTAATATTTCCATAGAAATACATTCTTCATGTCTTCCCAAGTTCTAATACTAGATTCTCCTAACCCCATGAACCATCGGAGAGAAGACTATTTTAATGTGGCAGGAAAGAGTTTTAGTTTTTGTCCATCTTGTAGGTAATTATAACTCCTACACAAAATTTCAAACTTGAATAAGAATGTATCTGGATCCTCACTACTCGTCCCATAGAAGGTTGGTAGTGAGGAGGGAGGGATATTTTTCATAGTTACATCTTGTGCGGTGTCTAAGATAGGGAATCCAAAAGTACCTTCGGTTCTAACCTCTCATTCTCCTTCATCTTGTCGGACACGATCTTCATTTTCATCCTCCATGAAGATTCGATTGCCAAAGAGAGAATACCTAGGTGGATCATTTCTTGGTGAATATGGGGTGTCCCAATGTTCTGTTTCAGGAATAGTATTCTTCTTTTTAGGAGGAGAATTACCATCTACGTGGGTATCCAGTTTTGAAGGTCCTATTGTTGTTGTCTCAATCTATGAGATTACTATGTTCACAAAATTATCAAAAAGAGCGTCTACTTATGTAGGATCAACAAAATCTACTAAGTTTGGACCACCTACTATTGAAAAAGTAGTGTCTTTGGGATTTTGGACTAATGGAGGGTTGGAAGGTTCTAAATTTTTATCCTTTGGAGTTTCCTCTTGTCTATGTTCAATCTCAATATGAACTTGAGGTTCCTGTGGAATTTCTTTATGAACATACTTTTCTGATGTCCCTATGGTTCCCCTAATTGATTTCAAGAAAGGATTTCCTTTGCTTTCCAAGTAGGACTATCGCCTTTAGGTGTCTTCTAATACCTTTCTGCTAAGTTAGTAGTTGGGGTGGCACAACCCCCATATAGGTTAGTAGAAATTTTAGTAGGAGGACTAGTTTTAATAAATCTACCTTTTGAGTCTCTATACCTATTCATGAAAACAAACTATAACTGAAATAAATTCTATCTGCATCACTACTAATGTTGGGTTTTGGGGATGCCTATTATAGCATATGCGCAGGTTCTTACCTGTCGTCTTACCGCTCACCCACCACTAGCCTATTTCTAAATTTCAAAGTGGAAAAATTCAAAATCTATAACTAAGTTTCAAAAGAGAGTTCTACCTATCTACAACTAAGTTCTACCTATCTACAAATGAGTTCTACCTATCAACAACTGAGTTCTATCTATCTACAACTGAGTTCTACTTATCTACAACTCCCCGACAATGGCGCCAAAATGTTGAGGTGTATTTACTATCTTAAAGAATCACCAAAATATTTAGTTATTGTCCAGGGTTGGTAATTTTAGAGTTGTGGAACAGTATATGCTGAGGTAGAATGGAACCTAAGTTTCGGCTTGTCATACCTTAGAAATTTTTAATAAAGAAAAGATCGAAAGATCTTTCAAAATGAAAAAAAAAACGAGTCAAACTTCAAAAAGACAACAAAGGAAGTAATTAAACCTAACTAAACCAATAGATTAGAATAGTATCAATCTATACTAGTCTACTCTAGGATTAAACAATGGAAAAAGAACAAATACTAATTAAAAAGCAAACTACCTGTTATGAAAATGGAAATTACTTGACTTAAGACAAAAACTACAAACTACTTAATGAATTCAATAACTACTTATGCATTAAGTTAATACTTCAAAACTACACTAAAGCATCTAATTTCATTCTCCTTGATGTTGTATGTCAAATGTGGTAGGAACTGGAGTGAATGAATCCTAATGACTTTCAAATGTAACAGCAAAACAAAATGGAAGTAAATCTAACCTAATTTCTACAAAGAGATGTAAACTACAAAGAGACCAATTACAATTAATTTTAAACACTATGTCATATCTTCTATCCATAAGCAAAATGGTTTGAAACTAATGAAATCTAAAAGCAAGTAGAAAACTTAATAAAGATATTCATCTAAACTGAATTTGATTTGGAAGCAAGTAGAAAACTTGATAAAGATATTTTACATAGAAGTAAGTAGAAAAATTGATAAAGATATTTATTTCTAAACCAAATTCTATTTCATGAATATCTTCATTAATTGTAAGGATAGGAAAACTGATCATATGCTTAACAAAGAAACTATCGAGATTCAGGTAATCTTGGAGAATGAAATTATTAACTCTAATCCGAAATAAACCTTAAGAACATGTAGTAAACTATACTAAGAATGAAACTAATAAATTCTAAAACAGTAATATATTGGCAAATCAAACATGAAAGACATAACTTATAAAAGCAGTTAAAACAAAGTTAAGGAAGATGAGATAGAAATTAAGAATGATAACAAAACTTAATTAAAACTTTTATGGAATAGAAAGCAAGGTCCTAATTATAGTTCAAAATGCTAATTAAAATCAAGTAAGATTACAGTTAAAAAGCCTAAGAAAATAGATTCTAAATAAGCATAAAAACAATGCAGAAAAGATGAAGGTTTGAATGACGATCCGGATGACTGTCTGAATGACAGTCTGAATGTCAGTCTGGATGGAGGAAAATGATTTAATCTAAGGAAAGAAACAGTTTGGATGATCTTAACTACTAGTTGGCTGATGCATATGATCATACAGTGCAAAGAAGTCAGTGAGAAGACTGTTGAGATAGAAAGAGTAACCTATTCTAACCATTAAATAAATAAACTATTTCTATGGCTTAATCAAGCAAAACTGAGACATGAATAAAACTAACCTACAACTATAGGAAAGAGAACTAACAGAGATAATTCTACTTAAAAACCTAAGACAGTAGCTAATTAAACTCTATCTAATTGCAAAATACTGAAAGAAAACTATCTAATTGCAAAAGACTGAAAGCAAATTATAAACACTATGCTTGGTTGACCATTATCAATTCTGGAAAAGTAGATTAAGTTAGCAGCAAGATACAGATTACAGAAAAATAAGGAAATGACATATATATGTTCGGGTACACAGGGTACTACCAAAGGACCAAACACCAAGAGCAACCACTTCACACAAACAGATCACAGATCAACACACCGATGTTTTGACGTGGTTTAAAACCTCTTGAGGGAAACACTCCACGGCCCCGGCCAAATAGCTTCTACGGGACAATTTATTATGCAAAGAAAGAAAGTTACAAATGAGCTTCTCATAATCGATCAACTAAACAATGACCCTCCATGCTCTTTAAATAGAGATCATGGACCAATCGGGTGTTAAGCCACGGGTCAAGGTTAGGTTTGATCTAAGAGAAGTTGAGCCGTCGGATCACTCTATGTCGGAAACATATCGTGACCGTCGGATTAAGTATTTACAAATGCATACTAATGCATACTAAAGAAACACACTATCCCTAACGGATATATTACACAAGTTGATCTTAACTAACTCCTAAGTGTCTAAATATCCTAACATCCCCCCTTAAGAACAACTTGGGATAGGATTGAAGGATTTACAAAAGTGACACTATTAGGAGAAGGAAGGAGGCATTATAGCCTATCCCCCCTTAATGAAAAGTTTCTAAACTCCTAACATAGATCGAAGTTTAGAAAAATTCGCTTCTGTAAGAGACTTGGTGAAGATGTCTACAACTTGATCATCTATAGGGCAAAAGAGCACATCAAGAACACGATCATGAACAAGATTTCTGATGAAGTGCATATGTAGTTCAATGTGTTTGCTGCGTTGATGTAGAAGTGGATCTTTGGCAAGCTTGATGGCACTTTGATTGTCGCACCAAAGGGGAGTAGGCTACTGCTACTCGAATCCAAACTTTGAAAGGATCTGTCGAAGCCATAAAGCTTCCTGACTGGCATTAACTGCTACTCGATATTCTGCCTCTGCTGAAGAAAGAGCAAGATCTTGTTGTTTCTTACAAGCCCAAGTAATAGGTCCAGATCCCAGACTGAAAACATAACCTACAGTAGACTTTCGATCATCATGATCGCCGGCCCAATATGAATCAGTGAAACCAACCAACAAAGGTTTCCCCCCTGTACTGTAATGAATCCCAAACTGAGCTGTACCTCGAATATATCGAAGTATTCTTTTAGCTGCTTTCCAGTGACTTTCATGAGGTGTCTGCATATAACGGGAAACTCGACCAATGGCAAAGGAAAGGTCAGGACGGGAATGAGTCAAGTATAAAAGACTACCAACAAGCTGACGATACAAGGTGGCATCTACTTCAGGTGAAGTACAAGTGGCAGAAAGTTTGACTCCAGACTGGAAGGGAGAAGGGGCTGGTGTACAATCTTCCATGTGAAAGCGACGAAGAAGGTCACAAGCATACTTAGACTGAGAAAGAAAGATTCCTTCTTTGGTTTGCAGAACTTGGAGGCCAAGAAAATAATGCAAATGTCCTAAGTCTGACATTTCAAAAGTTTGTTTAAGACTGGATTTCACATGGGTTATAAGATTAGGGTCACTACCAGTAAGAATAAGGTCATCAACATATAGAACAAGTATGATGAGATAGTTTCCTACTTTCTTGGTATAGACATTGGGGTCAGAATGGCATCTAGAAAAACCAGTGTCAAGGAGAAAGTTATCCATTTTGGCATACCAAGATCTAGGAGCTTGCTTAAGGCCATATAAGGATTTCTTAAGGCAGCAAACAAGGCTAGAGTTATTCTGAACATAGCCAGGAGGTTGTTCCATGTAAATTTCCTCCTGTAAATCACCATGTAAGAAGGCAGACTTGACATCCATTTGATGGACTTCCCAATTGTGTAAGGCTGCAAGGGAAAGAACAAGGCGGATGGAGTTCATTTTGGCGACGGGAGCAAAGGTTTCATTGTAGTCAATCCCTTCAACTTGGGAAAAACCTTTGGCAACTAATCTTGCCTTAATTCTTTCAACACTTCCATCTAATGCATACTTAGTTCTGTAGACCGATTTACATCTGATAAGTTTTCTTCCTTTTGGAAGAGGTAACAGATCCCAAGTATCGTTCGCCATTAAGGAACGATATTCTTCATCCATGGCTGAATCCCAATTTGGATTCCCTGAAGCTTCTGCAAAAGTTTCTGGATCATGATTCTCGGAAACTTGAGCCAAAAGAGAAGAGGCTCGCTGAAACTGAGAACGTGTTCGACGTTGATCTCTAGGATCACCGGCAAGATCACCAGCTGCTTCACATGTTGAACGGACCCATCAAGGAAGCACTTGTGCTGGTGCAACTGGAGGAACATGAGCAGGCGGAGGTGGATTTTCATCCTCACTATCATCATCAGAAACTGGAGTTGGAAACCTGTCAAGGAAGTTGGAAGAAGAAGAAGAAGGCACAAATGTCGAATCAGGCTCGCAGGCCAAAGATGGCACACTCGCTGAGTTAGGCTCGCAGGCCAAGATATTTTCATCAAATTTAACATCTCTTCTAATGATTATAGCATGAGAATATGGTTGAAGAAATCTATAACCTTTTACATCTTCAGAATATCCAACAAATATGCACTTTTCACTTTTAGGTTGCAATGCTTTCCGTTTTTCATCCGGAATGTGAGCCCATGCTTCACTACCAAACACACGAAAGTGACTTACATCAGGTTTAATTTTACTCCATGCTTCTTCCGGTGTTATACCTTGTAATGCTTTTGTGGGGGTACGATTAACTATGTAATTTGCACAATTTATGGCTTCAGCCCAAAATTGAAGACTTAGTCCCTTAGATTGGATCATACAATTAGCCATTTCTTTTAAAGTGCGGTTCTTCCGCTCAGCTACACCATTTTGTTGTGGTGTATATGGAACAGTGTGCTATTGTTGGATGCCTTGTTCAGTGCAGAAAGTAGTGAACTGTTTGTTAACATATTCTCCTCCATTGTCAGATCTTAACTTAATAATTTGATGACCAGATTGTTTTTCAACAAGGGCCTTGTAGGCCAAGAACATGTTAAATACTTCGCTCTTAAGTTTTAGGAAATAAACCCAAGTGCGTCCGGTGTAATCATCAATGAAAGTTAAGAAATACTTGAAACCAGAAAAGGAAGCAGATGGAAGAGGGCCACACAAGTCACTATGCACAAGCTCCAAGGGAACCGAGGCGTTCCAAGAGGCACGTTTGTCAAAACTGTCCCGATGATGTTTTCCAAGTACACAACCGGAACAAACACCATCTCTGCAAGATACCATCGGAAGACCTGTCACCATATTTTCTTTACATAGTTGCTGCAATGAGCGATAATTTAAGTGACCAAATCGCTCATGCCAAAGTTTTCTCAAGTTATCACTATGAGCAACAAAAACTGAAGGGAAAGGTGATGACCCAAAGTTGTTAAACTTGTACAACCTGGTAATATCATCAACAATTTCGGTAGCTAGAACCTGTTGAGGATCTTTAAAATCCTTGATTACAACTTGGTGAGGTGTAAAGGTCACAGTTTTACCTTCACCAGAATGAGTGATCTGATAGACTGATAACAAATTGCAGGAAATTATTGGAACACATAGTACATCACTAAAATGACCATTATCTACTGGAACTGTTCCAGTTCCTACAACACTTAGAGATCTATCATCACCAACAAATATTTGTTTGATGTTACAATCATTCATAGTAGAAAAGATGGCTTGATCCTTAGCCATATGATAAGATGCTCCAGAATCAATGAGCCATTCATTTGAAGTAGAAGAAGAAGATGCATTATAATAATAACCAGAAGTACAAAGTGCATGTCCATGAGAGGTAGATTCTGATGGCGAATCTAGGCTGATGTGGTGCTTCTTCATTGCTGCTTCCAAAGCTGCCATCTTCTTGAAACACTTTGATTCATCATGATTATCTTTCCCGCAATAGTTGCAATAACGCTCAGTCTTCTTGCCTTTTGGCTTGGATCCTTTGTCATTTTTTAAAGAAGGAGCTGACTGAGAGGGTTTGGGACCCTTGTTTGACTTATTATTGCAAAAATTTTGTTTCTTAGGAGGCTTGGACTTTTCTTTCTGTTGGGACAATAAGGCTTTCCCATATGTATCTGCATTGTTGATTATTCCAAGGTGAATGAGTTTATCTTGTTCTCTAATCAAGGAATCACAAAAGGATTCAAGACTAGGCTCTTGATAGCTAGCTGCATTCAAGGATGCTTTCTTGGAGTAAAATGTAGATACAAAAATAGAATATGCAGGTCCAAGTTTGGAAAGAATATGATAAATGCACTGTTTGTCTTCTCTCTCAATCTTACATTCTGCACATAAGAGTTTAAGAGTTTTGTACTTAGATAAATAATCTTGAATGCATGAAAAGTCACTTGAATTTAAAGAAATCAACTCATTTTCGAGTTGGTGACCTCGAATTTCATTGTGTTTACCAAACACAGTTTCCAACTTGTCCCAAGCAGTATTAGGTTCATCGATTCCAGATATGTGGAATCGCAAATCAGTAGAGATTGACATCCCAATCAATCCACGAGCTTCATCACATCTATTTGCCCATTTTATTTTCTTATCATCATCAATGGGTTCCTTTTCTTTCCCTGTGGTAATTCTGAAAAGTCCCCTACTTCATAGAACATCCTCCATACGAGATTTCCATGAGAAATAGTTGGAACTATTAAGTAGAATATCACAATGGGCGGCCATATTTGAAAATAATGGCTATAAAAAGCAGAAACCAATAGTCTGGATGTGAAGAGCTCGAAAAAATAGGCGATTTCAAAAAAAATGGCACTGAAAACTGACTCTGTATGATGAAGTTATGCTTGAACAAAGAAACTGTTGAAGATGTCCCCAATAGTGACGTGGCAGCTAGAGAATGTCCAGCACAAAAAAAGAACCCCCCTCTTCCCAAGATGAACCTTTTGACAAACACTTTACAATAAAGTTGCTTTAAGTGAACCACTTTTGTAAAATAAGTAATTTCACTTTTACAATGATATTACTTTTAAATAGTGCAACAATAAAAAAACTTAAGTGACTCACTTGTATTTTTATTTTTATTCTTTAAGTGAGATGCACTTTTACAATAAAGTAACTTGAAATTAGAAATTGCATGCACTTTTTTTATTTTAAAAGTAATTTCCTAAGACTTGAACTCAAGACCTATTAAGGAATAAAGCAACTTTGGACCAAGTGAGCTAGTTTAAAAGGTATGTAAAATATGGAAATGAGGAAGGGGGTTTTTTTTTTTTTTTTTTTACTCTTCTTGCTCGGTTTGCGTGCTTGCCCTTTTTCTTGCAAAATAGACCACAAATCGAAACAAAAAAACTTTTCCACACTTGTGGAGTTAGATCTTGTTAGCTTGCCCGGAAAGTCTACGTTTTCTCTCTGTTTCTGATTTGCCGAGATCGCGCAAGGTGCACGGCAAAGAGCATACGCAGTCGAGAAAAACCCTTTTCCCTTTCTGTTTCTGATTTGCCGAGATTGCTCAAGGTGCACGGCAAAGAGCATACGCAGACGGAAAAGCAACAATCCGAACCAAAAAAAAAAAAACTAACAGTAAAAAAAAGATGAAATATGAGATTTTTTCTTTTCAAAAAACGAAATAAAAAAATGCGTCACTGTAACATTATACCTTCAGATCCGATGAAATACGCGTTTCTGGAGCAACCGGGAACCGTTTTCGATCAAACGAAAACTATTTCCCAATGGAAACGACGCTCCGGACGTAATGGAACACCTCCCACAGCCCAGAAATGCACAGAAATACCAAAACTAGAAACCATTTCGAGTTTCAGCAACAGCAGTTCAAGATCTAGATCATAACCAGAAGCGGCACTTCATAAAAGATCTGATACCATGTTCGGGTACACAGGGTACTACCAAAGGACCGAACACCAAGAGAAACCACTTCACACAAACAGATCACAGATCAACACACCGATGTTTTGACGTGGTTTAAACCCTCTTGAGGGAAACACTCCACGGCCCCGGCCAAATAGCTTCTACGGGACAATTTATTATGCAAAGAAAGAAAGTTACAAATGAGCTTCTCATAATCGATCAACTAAACAATGACCCTCCATGCTCTTTAAATAGATATCATGGACCAATCGGGTGTTAAGCCACGGATCAAGGTTAGGTTTGATCTAAGAGAAGTTGAGCCGTCGGAGCACTCTATGTCGGAAACATATCGTGACCGTCGGATTAAGTATTTACAAATGCGGTTCATAGGGTACTACCAAAGGACCGAACACCAAGAGCAAGCACTTCACACAAACAGATCACAGATCAACACATCGATGTTTTGACGTGGTTTAAACCCTCTTGAGGGAAACACTCCACGGCCCCGGCCAAATAGCTTCTACGGGACAATTTATTATGCAAAGAAAGAAAGTTATAAATGAGCTTCTCATAATCGATCAACTAAACAATGACCCTCCATGCTCTTTATATAGAGATCATGGACCAATCGGGTGTTAAGCCACGAATCAAGGTTAGGTTTGATCTAAGAGAAGTTGAGCCGTCAGATCACTCTATGTCGGAAACATATCGTGACCGTCGGATTAAGTATTTACAAATGCATACTAAAGAAACACACTATCCCTAACGGATATATTACACAAGTTGATCTTAACTAACTCCTAAGTGTCTAAATATCCTAACAATATAGGAAAATGAAATTAATTACATACACTGGAAAATGAAATAGCTATTTACAGAAAAGAAAATACAAAAAAACATAAATAAAACCTTTGGTTGATGAGGGGGGCTTCCCAACAGTCATAAATGGAAACTAAGTCAACTTAATCACCAACAGTAAAGCATCAACAGTAAAATGCATGAGCTTCCATTAACTGAGAAAATTACACAGTGCTTGCAGCTTAAGAGACTAACAATTTCCTAAAACTCGAGAGACTCGGAGACTAACTCGTCTCAGTCACGAAGATGTCTATATATACAGTTTTACAATGGGGAGAGCAAGTCGACCCTTTAGTGATCGACTGCTCTAATAATAGGCAGTCTCAATTCCATAAATGGCTCTACTAAACAACTCTCGACAGCTCATGGCCACTAAACATCCCCATAACACTCTATGATAGTGCAGAGGCCGCCTGCCTGCTTTCACATCGTCAATCCTACTTGATGCGAATAGCTGCGTGTTGGTTCCCTTCAGCCGTGGGAAGAAGCATGTGCTGGAAAGCCAAGTGTGGAAGGATGGAGCTGTTGGCGTGTCGACGTGAGCATGAGCGTGTGCTGGCAAGCTGAGCGAATGGAGAAGCAAATCTTCTAGAGTGTTGACGTGAGGAAACGGTGTGCTGTCAAGTTTGGCAGGAAGGGAGGCGAATCTTCTAGAATGGGGGCTCACCAACCATAACCACCACGTTGTTAACAAAACCCACATTTTCGTTTCTGTCTTTAATGGCCAGGAATATGCTAACCGACAATTCTGCGGGCTGAACAAAGGGCTGAACAAAGGGCTGGATGTGGTTAAACGTTTGCAATGTGAACACAAGTTTGAAAGGTGGTCCGTTTGAAGTCCATAACCTATAAGCCAAGATCTATTTTCCAAACAAGTTGAAAAACATTGAATTAATATTAATAAACCATGAAAATGATGATGTTGAGCCACGATTCACGTGATATGTAAATACGATTGTACTTGGGTCTGATTAACGATCTGAATGGAAAGAAGAGTGATTTAGTATACTAAAATAGTGAAAATAACGCCACTCAAAGTGTATTTGATGATAAAAAATGGTGACAAAATGGACACCAACAAAGCTCAGCATGAGCAGCAATGAGGAAAATGTTGCTAATTGTAATGTCCCCATTTTTTACCCCCTTTTTGCATTAAATTGTAAATGATGTAAATATTTTTATTTGATCATGGTGAGGAGCTCAAGGCCAAGGCCCCACCATTGATTTAGCGTTTTATGTATCGGCAATTAAAAATAGATGCCTATGGTTCTTGCGCTAGATAGGCACAATGTAAATAAGACATCATGTAAATACGAATTTTAATGAAAATACCCACAACTGGCTATGCTATGCAACCAAGAGATGGGGACATGATTCTATAAGGAATAGGGAGGGAAATTATTCAAACCCTTGAGCCAATGGTGTTAATCCATGTGTCAATGAGAAAACCCATAAACCACCAACTACCCATTTTGGGTTATGGACCCAATCATTTAATTCTTCCAAAAATTGGTTGAGGTAGTTAATGCCTTGGGAATGAAGAGGTCTGGCAGCCAATTCCGTGCATGGGCAAGCCATCAACCTGGGAATTCGTATTTTTGCTTCTTGGGCAAGAAAACACCCACGAAATGGGGCCCAAAGCCATTCTAAACACACAGTCTTTCCTCTCTCACGCAGTCTGAACTACTGGGTCTTTCCCCATCATGTTTTTCACCATTTTCCTACATTTTCCATGCCTGGGAGCTCATTTTTGCATTGTATATCAGCTAGGAGAGAAGGGCCACGATTTGGGACTGTTATGGAGGCCGTCTTTGCCCCAAAATGCCCATGGACATTTTTCTGAAAATAGATTTGGCTTCCCAGGGTTGTTCCCCCATATTCCAGTTTCATTTTTGGTTTCCCCACGTTTTTCTAAAGCTAATGAAAACCCCATCTTTGGGCATCTCACTGTAAAAACGTTTCCTCATGCCCAGCACTTATGGTGTGCATCCCTATTTTGGTTTGAATCTGTGAGCAAGAGATTGGAGTGGTAGTGGACAGAGAGGGCTTGATAAACCTAGTGGGGAGACAACCTCTCAAGAAGATTAAGAGGGCTTTGGCTACTCTTCTATTCACACCCTGAGAGCACTAGATGGGGAAGGTATGGCTTGAGGGACTGTACAGCAGTGAAAAGAATACTTCCTTGTGCTAGGTGTGTAGATATTGTGGGTGCCAAGCTAGATAGATCTTGTATGGTTACCCCTGGCTCTGTGCTTGAGCTTACTAGCTTAGCCACTCTTTCTTTCCATTTCCTAGCAGCCTGATAAACCCAATTATAGATTGGCTTGGCTCATCTTGGTGTATGCTTGGCTATGTGTGAGTCTGTTGTTCCCTGGTTCTTTGTAGAGATCATGCCCAGCTCAGGGGTGGTAGTTGTATCAAGAGGTTGATAAGCACAACTGGCCTATGGTTGGGTGAAACGTTTTAGTTTCATAGCCAGTTGCTTGGGACTACTTTGTTAAGATAAGTATTCTCTTGTGTTAACTTTGCAATTATTATTTGATGAATATCTTGAATGTATGATGGATGTGTTATTGATATTATTTTCGTTGTGTTTTTCTTATAATCATACATTCCATATGTCTTTTATAGTATGTGAATGCTTAGTTAAAAGTTTATGGGGCTAGATTCCCGATTTTAGCATCACGTCCTCTCTATCATGTTGGTATGATAGGAGGGGACATTACACTAGTGGACTTGTGTAGGTCCAAGCTGCCAAAGGTTTTGTAGGCAACAATGGGGAAGGGTTCCCTAGTTGAAAACCCTTAGACAGACCTTAGACACTAAGTGTCATAGCCAACGAAGGGAAATTCAAGCATTCATGCTGAAGTGAAAGAGGCTAGGAGCATGAAAACCATAGTGGTGGTGTGGGTTCCAGAATGGAACAAGACTAAGAGGAGAAAAATCTTACTGCTCTCACTTTCCTTTTTATTAATGCATCCATAAAAACATAAAATTGTTTGATGCATGTCATGACTTGAAAATATTGTGTTTAACTGCTTGAAATGAATTGTGAATACTGAAATAGCAATGCCCTGTGGAATGAGGAACATGAATGAGTTCATGTGTATGATGGGAAAGCATGAAAAGAGTGAAAGTATCATGGATAAAGCATGGAATACACATGTTAATTGGGTAATGAATTGACTGATCTTAATGTTTATATCATGTTTGGCCTAACATAAATTGCAATGATGAATTTCACAGGTGAGAAACTGGGATCAATTGGTTGCAGTTGTTATACGACCAATGGTACTACAAAGAAAAGTGTGGGCTACTGTGCACATTGACCATGGAAACAGACCATAAGCTATTGGATTTGGATGAAAATATGCTTCAAACCATTTCCAAGACCCAAGAACATATTGGAGATATTCTCAACCTGCAAAGGCAACAAAATGAGATGAACCACAAGGTTTTGCAGGACATTGTTTTCCTTCAAAGAGAGGTAAAAAACATTCTAGAAACCATCAGCAGTGGAAAGGACAGTGGATCAATGAAAAGGCATCCATCCAATCATCCCACTCAGAAACGTTCCAGGTTGGAGGACTCAGATAAATTGAGCAGGTAAAGGTAAAGCAGCCGAAAAAATGTTGGAAATGTGGAGGAGGGCATTGCTGCCACGACTTCCCAACTAGAAGCAGCAAGGAGATAGAAACCACAGAGTTTCTTGGATTATGGAGCAGCTGGGAGATCAAATCTAGTAGGAGAAGCTTGTGGAAGACAAAGGACTTGGTCCTGGAAGTTCCAAGTAAAAGGATGCAATGCAAGGGCAAACCTGCAACACATTTTTTCAATTTTGGACATGTAGAAACCGTATATGTATTCCTCAGTGTTGGAAAACCAAGGACGGTGTTATTCTAAGGGGGGGAGGATATAAAATCCCTCATTTTGACCCTTAGGCTATATTGGCTTTAATGTCAATATTGTGCATATGTATGATTCCTAGCGTGGAGCTCAATACCAAGGCCCCGCTAACGAATGTCTAAGGTTATTGCAGAGGCAAGTATTTGATAGTTGATTATTCATGGGCTATTAATCCATGAATAAATGTAAATGATGTAAATATTAACATTTCAATAAAACAACTAAGGGACTGACTATGGAGGCAACGTGAGAAATAGGGGCTTCATATCCTCTAGGGAGAGGTAAGTGGATTGGGGGATTGAACCCTGTGCTACCATGTGTCACCATGTGAATTCGTATGACTCCCCATGCTAAAATTAATTTGGTTGGGAAACCCTGTTGATGAAGTCGATGGAGTATGGGGTGGGCCCTGCGGATCCACATGGCATGGTATGGCTCTGTTTTTCTTGCCCAAAAAGACACTCAAGGTCCCGAACTGAGGAAACCCAGTTTTGGGGGACTCATTCATTCATTCATGTAGACTCAGGAATCTGCAGAAGGGAGGGGAGAGAACCAGAGGTCTTGATTATGTGGAGGCACAAGTCGCAGAACCAAGTATTACTAGAAAACCCTATTTTAGAAGCGGATAGTGGAAATCTGTGAGGGGGTTCACGTGGGTATATTTTGGGAAAGATCCAAGAGTGGATTGAAGTTGGAAAGGGATCAAAGAGTTGGATTCCAAAGTGGAACCAATGAAATCTCAAGTATCCATTGATTTAGAAGTCAGGACCATCCATACCTGCCTAGATCATTGTTGAGGGAAGGGGCACCTGAGGGACTATGTAGCAGAGAAGGGGCCTTACTCAGGCTGAGAGTGGAGGTAATGGGGGTGCCTAGGTTGTCTGAATCCAAGGGGATATTCTTGTAGCTCTATGGTTGATCTCAATGAGTTAGTGAACTCAATCCTTGCCTCCCCATTTGCTTGACAAACCCACTGTGTGATGAATACCTTGATTTACTATGAACTAGGTCGGTGAGTGAGCCTAAGTGATACTCCTTAGTGGATACATAGCCCCAGATTGGGGGTGATCTCTGATTGTTGAAATAATAGAGGCTAGGAAGAGATCTATGGTTGGGATGGAACGTTGCAGTCCATAGCCCGTTCCTTGGTGGTTTTCTATTAAAAGATAAGTTCCTTGTGGTGTTTTGAATAAAGATGTTCCCTGTGTTTATGGTTGTTTCATTGCATTCCAGTTATTGATTAAATGAATTATATGGAAACGGAACAATAGGAAGCTATGTATGAGTATGGTTGTATACTTAAGCTTTGCATCTAAACCTGTGTTTGAAGTTGTTGTTGTGCATGAGTTTAATGCATTCTTGGTTTTACATTTGCTAGATGTGTGTGTGTCAAATGTATGATTTGGTTTAGATGGTTAATAGGGTTGAATTCCCAAGTATTATGTATTATGTATTATGTTGATGGGCGTGTCATTTCTTTACTCCTTCACTTTGCATCTTCTTATTATGTTGGTATTCATATACATTCATGATTAAGGAATAAGGCTAAATACCTATATGTAATTCCTCAATTTGTTTAGAGGAAATAGACTAAGTATAATCCCTTTTGAAAGGTGGATAATGCTTCAGTACCTTTTTGTTTATGGATGCATGGACCTTTCTACATGAGTTATTGAGCATACTTCTGTATATTTCCTTTTTTACTTATGTTGTACTTACACATGATAACCTTGATGAATAGGACTAAGTTGAAGGCTAAGAGGTGTAGTCTATTCCAGTCAGGACTGTGATTAGGGAGAATAAGCGCCCCTATGGACCATATGAAGGACAAAAGACTTGGTAGGAAGAAGGTTAACGTCATTCAAGGTGGATTTGGGAACAGAATGTTCAGTTGGATAAATGAAGGGGTTGGATACCTCAATTTGGAGTGGAAGTGCACCATTGGAAATATATCTCCAAGAGATTTCCAACGGTACCGACCTTGCCTCATTTGGACAAGGGACAAGGAAGTTATGCCTCTCCGAAGTTTGCAGTTGGCAAGTTGCAGGAGGAGGGAAGTTGCTTCCGCAATTCTGATTTCCATAATGCGGATTGCAGATTGCGGAAGGGGAAGTTTCCCGTTGATGTTGGTGCTTCCGCAATGTGGATTGCAGATTGCAAAAGGGAAAGTTTTTTATTGAAGTTGGACTTCCACAATTTCGACTTCCACAATGTGGATTGCAGATTGCGGAAGGGGAATTTTTTTGTTGAAGCTATACTTTCGTAAGTTTGACTCCTACAATGTGGATTGCGGATTGTGGAAGGGGAATTTTTCCGGTTAAGTTGTACTTCCACAATGCGGATTGTGGAAGGGGAAGTTTTCCGTTGAAGTTGGACTTCCGCAATTTCGAATTTCGTAATGCGGATTGCGGATTGGGAAGGGGAAGTTTTCGGTTGAACTTGGAAATCCACAATTTCGACTTTCGTAGTTACGGATTGCAGATTGCGGATTGCGGATTGCGGATCCGAGGCAACTTGCAGATTGCAGATTGCGGATCTAAGAGAGTTGCGGATTGCGGATCCGGTGATGCAAATTGTGGAAAGGCGTGAATGAAATCATTTCAAAGAACAAAGGGTATCAGGGTGTCCCATCACCTTTGAAGGACATGGAGGTGATCTGGGGACGTGACAACATGAAACTGCTTTGCAATCATGGTAACCCGGCTACTATGGATGTAATAACAGATACCACCAAGGTGAAGAAGAATAATGTAGTATTCTCAGTGCAATATTTGAAGCTTCCATCTCAAGAGAAAACATAAAACTATTGTTGATTTCTTTTAAATAAAAAACCTTTTAGGCACCCACAATACCTACCCCACAAAACAAAAGGATAATTATTTCTTCTCCACTCAATTATTCCTTATAATTTTCTCCCTCCAATGGACAAAAAAGGTCCAAGCTGTTTTGCATTAACTCCAATAGAATATTCCTTCGATTTGATCTCTTCACAAGGTTATATTGGATTATTTTCCTAGCTACTCATTTTCTTAGAGAATATTCCTTCGATTGATCTCTTCACAAGGTTATATCGGATTATTTTCCTAGATACTCATTTTCTTAGTATGTTAGCCTCTTTGTCCTAGGAAAAACTCTTTTTTTCTCTCTTCTACAGCACTCCAAAAACTACTTTCCTATTTCCATTTGAATTTCCACACTCTTTGCATGAATGAAGGATATCAAGAAGAACCATAATATTACTCTTTTCGATTCCAATAATGTGGACGAGACAAATTTTCTAGGATCTAAGAAATAGTTTCCTAGCTTTTGGTTATGGTTAGGTCCACTTTCTTTATTTAAGTTTAAAGTATAAGCTAAATTTAATAATATAAAAAAAATGTTTAAATAACGACAAGGTTAATAAAACATATTAGCATGCCCTTAAAAAAAAAACCTTACATTTCATCTCTTTTGATATCATATTCCCTTTCGACCTTATGCTAACTCAAACTTACCTATATTATTAACTACAAAATATCCATATCTATACACATTTACAATCACATTGGTATATCTACTTCATGATATAACAAAATATAAATAATAAAAATACTATGTAAAACGTCTGAACTTATAACACTCAAAAGTTTATATCATCCAAAAGGTTAAAAACAAAATATTACATTAATGGATAGTAAGCTAAATGTGAGTATAACTTATGACAATAATGTTTGGCAAATAAGCTTCACAATTATAAAGTCAATCAAAGAAATCGCATTCCTATTTGATTTAACACTCAAAATTTTATATCATCCAAAAGGTTAAAAACAAAATATTGCATTGATGGATACTAAGCTAAATGTGAGTATTCATGACCTGTACACAATTATAAAGTAGATTGAGTTTAACGTATGACAATAATGTTTGGCAAATAAGCTTCACAATTATAAAGTCAATCAAAGAGATCGCATTCCTATTTGATTTATCAAATTAAATAGTTTAAAGTTAGTTTGAAAGTTAGTTTGAAGTTTTGATGAGAAATATATTATTTCATATTGATTTATAAATTATTATTAAAATTTAAAAAAAAAAATTATATAAAAAGTATTTAACTAACTTATGATAATAATATTTTTTTAACTCTTTTACCAATTTATAAAGTAAACTAGAAAAACTACATTCAAATTTGATTTATTAACTTAAATAGTTTAAAGTTATGATGAAAACTATTATTTTATATTAATTATATATTTTACTAAAATTAAATTTATATCTGATTTATTAACTTAAATAGTTTGCAGTTATAATAAGAACTATTAATTATATATTTCAACAAAATTAAAGAAAGATAGAAAAAATTAACATAATAAAACATTCAATTAAACAACATAACTATTAATTATATATTTCAACAAAATTAAAGAAAGATAGAAAAAATTAACATAATAAAACATTCAATTAAACAACAAACAAATGTTCTAACATAAAAAATACATTAAAATTTGATTTATTTAAGTATTTATTAACTTAACATAAAAAAATACATTCAAATTTAATTTATTAAATTAAATAGTTTGGAGTTTTTTTCCGGCCAAAATAGTTTGGAGTTATTTATTTATATTAATTGTATATTTCACTAAATTAAATTTATATTTGATTTATTAACTTAAATAGTTTGAAGTTATGATGAAAACTATTATTTTATATTAACTATATGTTTCATCAAATTAAATTCATATTTGATTTATTAACTTAAATAGTTTGAAATTATGATGAGAACTATTACTTTATATTAATTAAAGAAAGATAAAAAACTTTAACATAAAAACATTCAACTAAACAACAAACAAATGTTCTAACATAAAAAAAAATACATTCAAATTTGATTTATAAAAAATTTTAACATAAGAAAACATTCAACTAAACAACAAACAAATGTTCTAACATAAAAAAAAATACATTTAGATTTGATTTATTAACTTAAATAGTTTGATGTTACGATGAGAACTATTATTTCATATTTTAATTATATATTGTCACCAAAATTAAAGAAAGATAAATTTCTATAACATAAAAAAGCATTCAACTAAACAACTAACAAATGTTCTAACATAAAAAAAAACATAACATTCAAATTTGATTTATTAACTTAAATAGTTTGATGTTACGATCAAAACTATTATTTCATATTTTAATTATATATTGTCACCAAAATTAAAAAAAATAAATTTCTATAACATAAAAACACATTCAATTAAACAACAACAAATGATTTATGTTCAATTCCATCAAAACATTCAATTAAACAAATAACAAATAATCCATATAAAAAACCAACAAATTCTTCCACACTTTAAAGCATATTAAAATAAAAAATTTTAAAATTAAACAAATGAATTACACCTCAAATTCTCAAATTCTTCCACACTTTAAAGCATATTAAAATAAAAAATTTAAAATTAAGCAAATGAATAGCAATCAATCTATATCCAAAACCAACACAATAATAAACTTGAAAGCATATTAAAATAAAAATTCTCTACATAAAATAAAAATTATTAAACGATACCCATACTAAAATAATAATAAAAATTATACATAAAATAAAAATTACCAAACGATATAATTGTTCTTAAAAATGTGACCATGTCATAATTGGAGTAATTCCAATGTAACCATTACATACCAGAGATCTCTCCCAACACTAATATTTATCAATGTCATGCATATTTATAGAAACTTATTCCTTAAAGATTGCTTTAGAACCTGCCCTTAAAAAAATCATTCATTTAAGAAAATATCTCTTCCCGCATTTATATTTATCAATGCCGGACACTTATTCCTTAAAAACTTGCTTTATAACATGCCTTAAAAAAAATCATACTTTTCATAATTTTGACTTTTACTTTGAGTTTGGCTTTTGCTTTTGGCTTTTCTTAAGAAGGATTTGCTTTTAGTTTAATTCATACTTTTTCATAATTTTGACTTTTACTTTGAGTTTTGCTTTTGCTTTTAGATTTTCTTAAGACGGCTTTGCTTTTAGTTTTTTAGTTTGATTTTATTATAACATATTTTGGGAATTCTAAGCTGGCTTTTGCTTTCTTTCGGTTAAATTTTTTGGAATTCTAAGAGGGCTTATGCTTTTCGTTTTTCTCAGTAGTTTGATTTGATTCTACGAATTTTCCTGCACGCATGATTATTTTATTTTAAGATGGATTGTGAATACATTCCTAAAAGTTATACAAGTAATTATTGACCTTCATTCTCTGGGCCCATTGTTAAACAATGAAACTTCTAGGCCAGTAATTATTGGCTCTCATTCATATGGGTCCATTTTTTATGAAAAGTTATTCATGTAATTATGGACTCTCATTCATACGGGTCCATATTTTCATGAAACTTTTTTGCAAAGTAATTATTGAGTTTCACTCGCTGGTACGTTGCTTCGGGAAGAAGTGATCGTTTATGGAAAGCAATGAATTCTGTCTTTTCCAATTAAGTTATCATTTCACATTTCACGCAGAGTAATTGAACCTCCATAATTAGAGAACACCTGTGTAAATAAATAAATCATGTGCAGAAAACCTCGCTTTTTTAGGGATGACTTCCGCGAAGTTTCAACGTAGGTTTCATCCAACAAAAGATTTCTACCATTGAATTTTTATCCCTGTGGTATTTAATTACTTGCACTGGAATGAGATTCGGTTGCCTATTTCTCAGTGGGCGCCCGCATTAGTTAGAGCCGTTCTGTAACTCTCGTCTATGACCATAAAAGTTCAAATTTGTTTTTACAACTGTTTGGAACGATATCCCAAACATGTAGAAACTGTCTGATATGTATTATCCTTTGAAATTCGTTAGGCCAGTATCGGCTGGATGGACTGTACTCGTTATCGATTCCTCTTAATTGTACTTTCCACGCGTCTAGATTTAGCTCTTGGTTTGAATTCATCCTCCAGCAACCATAACCATGGCCTGACACCCCAGATTTAGCTCTTGGGTTGATTTTATTCTATACCAACCATGACCATGGTCTGAGACACAAGAAAAGCTGTCTAATACAGAGAATAATAATTGCCTGTGGTATTAGCGCTTTTTGCTTTTTAGTCTTCACACAGCAGTACCAGAGTGAAATTTACGTCTTAGCGTAAGCTTTCATGTTCCTTAATTGGATCCTTGGTTGGGTTTGGAAGATTATGACCAGCTTTCCTTTCATGCGTAGGCAGGTGGGTTGATGTATTGTATTTTGTCTGGTAGATCTGAGTGTGTAAGCAGGTGGGTTTATGTACTATGTTTGTAATATCTTCCAAAATAACATAACTTTTTGTTTTTTCCAATTTTAATCCTGCTCAGGATATCAATTACAATAACAAAAACACCTGCTCTGGATATCAATTACTATAACAAAAACAAAATCTTAGTCTTGTTCATTAAATAAAAAATACCAATCCAAACCTGTGTTCTATATTATCTGCATCTTAATTCCAAACTTACATTTTTTTTCCCATAAAAGGGGCAACCTGCGCAGTCAAAAAAAGAATTGACCTTACTTTCTTAAATACTAACTTGTTACTATAACAAAATCCTAATCTTGTTCATTGAATAGAAAATACCTATCCAAAGTTCAAACCTGTATTCTATATTATCTGCATCTTAATTCCACACTCACTTATCCTAGCTGTCTTGTTCATTGAATAGAAAATACCTATCCAAACCTGTATTCTATATTATCTGCATCTTAATTCCAGACTTATATTATCTGTATTCTGTTCTCAAGGATGAACGTAGCTCCGATAGACAAGCCTTGGGCTAAGGCTCCTAGCAATGCATTCCAGCTAGGGGCACCTCTCTCCCTTGGGTCCATCCCATTGCTTTCATTATTAACATAAATCCATTTAAAACCCTGATCAAGCATTTAGAGAGATCATAGATCCATTTAAAACCATGATCAAACATCCAGACATTGCATCCATACATCAGAGGGATCAAATTACAAATTATTTGAGTTGTAATTTTTTTTATTGATGAGTAAAAGTGCTTGATAAATCTGGATTTAAGATGTCTCTATGCTGATTTTAATTCTTCTTGTAAATTTTTATTGATGAGAAAAAGTGCTTGATAAATCTGGATTTAAGATGTCTCTATGCTGATTTTATACTTTTGTGTAAATTTAAATTAAATCAACATATACTGCTAGAAATAACTTTCTATTTTTATTTTCAATCACATACATTACAACATCTCCAAATACTGGATACTAGTTGGATACTATTTTTTATTTTTAACCAGATACATTACAACATCTCCAAATACTGGATACTGAATACTAGTTGGATACTAATTTGTAATACTGGATACTGGATACTAGTTGAATACTAATTTGATACATTACAACATCTCCAAATACTGGATACTGAATACTAGTTGGATACTAATTTGTAATACTGGATACTGGATACTAGTTGAATACTAATTTGATACATTACAACATCTCCAAATACTGGATACTGAATACTAGTTGAATACTAGTTGAATACTAATTTGATACATTACAACATCTCCAAATACTGGATACTGAATACTAGTTGGATTCTAATTTGTAATACTGGATACTAGTTGGATACTAATTTGATACATTACAACATCTCCAAATACTGGATACTGAAAACTAGTTGGATACTAATTTGTAATACTGGATACTGGACACTAGTTGGATACTAATTTGTAATACTGGATACTGGATACTAGTTGGATACTAATTTGTAATTTGTAGAGCAAGTCCCTCTCTCTATCCAATAATCCAGAGCTCACTCCAAAGTACTCTTTATCCAATAATCAAGAGTTCATTCCAAAGTGGTAACTTAGTTTTCATTATAATTTAATACTCCAAAGTTTACTGTTACTCCAACTCATAACTGCTTTCATAAGCAACTTCTCCACCCTTTTGTTTACAACCACAGGCCTATGAGGAGATTAGTAAATGCTTCATGTTAAGCAGGATTGCAGTTGTTTTTTAAATACTCCTCGTGCACTAAATGTGCACCAGATTTCCTCTCTTTCTCGAAAAAACAGTAACATCAATTCTCAAGGCTAATAAGCTTCTGCGCTTTCTAAAAAATTGCCAGGCTCATAAGTTCTAACCTTTCTTACAAAAAAACTTAAGTTCATAAGCCTATGGTTCTACCTAAGTTCTAACCTTTCTTAGAAAAAAAACTTCAGTCATCATAAACCTATGGTTCTAAAACAATTTGTAGATGCTGGACTTTTAATGTGGTTAGGCTTAAGCTACTTAAAATTCCAAAAAATATTCTTGCGTTTTCTGAATAATTGGCGACTAATAACCTTTCTTAAGAAAACTCAGTCATCATAAACCTAAGTTTGAAAACAATTTGTAAATGCTGGACTTTCTTTTATTTATATAGGTCACGTCCTACTATTGAAGTTAATACAGCCTAATTGAATTGAATACAGATTTAATGGATGTACTATAAAGTTCTTCAAGGGAGAGGAGAGGAGGGGATACTTTATAGCGTCAGAAACAATTCTAAGATATTAGAGAAAGTTATGTTTGATTGTGTTAATATTTTCCTACAAGGGGAGATATCAAGGGAGCAGTCTATTTGTGTAGCAGACGTCCCTCTCACATTTTGGAGAATTCTGCCATTTTGGAGAATTTTAAATGAATTCCTAGCCTCCATTCACATTAACATTGTAAAGATTTCATAGCAGAACAACTCCATGCTGTAATTCAGTAATCAAAGCTAGTAATTTATTGTAATTTCATTATTCAAAACTAAAACTAGTAATTTTGAAAGCCCACTAGAAAATAGGGTCAGTTTGCTACAGGACATCCTATTCCTTCTTATATCAACCCTACAATCAACCAATTAATCAATCTGTAGATGTCCCATTAACAGAGAAATCTTAACACAATCATGACATATTGAAGCAAAAGAGAATGTACATTAAATGTAACAGGAAGGTATTATAATGGGTAATTAAGAATAAAAAGCAGAGCATTTTACTGGGGATGAGCCTTGTGCTTGAGCTGATGGGCTTCGAAGCTAAAAACAGGAGAACAGATATAGAAAGAAATGATGCGAATAACATAATTTAAAAAATGTAAGTGGATAATATTGCCTATATTTAAAGAAAAAATCATCACAAAGTTCAAACATATTTAGAACAAAATATAAATGATTAACTTACCAAAACCATACATAAATAAACTATTCTAAGTCCTGGGTTGAAGTTCATAAGTCCAGTTGGGATTGTTTTAATATGGTTGAACAAAAACTAATATTCTAGATCAAAAAGAGTTTCTGAGAAAAAAACAAATTACAAATTTACAAAGACTGGCTAATATATTCAATATATTGGCTATCTCATTAATGAACTAGCAAACACTGCAGCTGACCAGTAATAGCTAATATCGTTCTAAAGGCGTCTAGAGGATTTAGGTCATGGATATTTGAAGGGTTGAAGAAATTCAAGCACTGAAAGACCATATAGACTATTTTAAAATAAATAAGATGATATTAGGTTCTGATCAAACCGAGGTGCAACTGTCTCTTACATCTCTCACCTGTACACCATTACTATATATTCTCCACAACAATTCAAAATAATCCTAATTAAGCCTAACTCGGACCATTACCACTTGATTCCCCCGCAGTGCAATCTCTCTCTCTCTTGAGTTTACGAAGCTTGACGCTCAGCATTTAAATCAAGAGAGTAAAATTGCAAGCCTTGAAAGTGTTCAAAATGACAGAAGAAAAGTTATAAAAGCTTAATATATATGTATTCCATATATATATATGGACTTGTTAAAGCAAATCTGAGGCATACCATGCAAACTATATAGCTCAGGCTCAAAGCTGCTTGAAAATATATGCTTCAATTTATGTCTATCGTTCTAAGCTGCAGAAATCATGCACCTCTGCGAGCAAACTGTTATGCCCAATTGAGCTTTAGGTAGGAAAGTCCCCGTTGGCCTGCACGGAATATTCCATAATAATGAAGCGAGGCTTTTTCTGTACTCGACTGATATACGACTGGATCATTGTGTTTGGCACGCCTGCACTAATAGCCGTCGGAGAAATGAGTGCCATCAGAAGAATTAAAGGTTGTCACATGCAAACTCATCATGACGCCGCTGAAACCATGTATTTGAAGATCATGGTAATAATTCCTGCAATGAAAATAACTTGGCCTCCTATGATTCCCACCTTTATCGGGCGAACCCTAATATATGCTATGGACCGGATGGAGGTCGAGGATGGGGTGATGTTTCAGGGGAAGAAATTAGAATGAATGAAGAAGAAAAATTAGGGTTCGGGCCAGCAGTCCGTGGCAGAAATCTGAGGCTCCACTTGGGCGTGCCGGACCTCTGGCGACACTAAAGCGGCGCAATAGGATTCATGGACACGGGGCCTTCGTTGATAACCCAGGCCGAACAATTTATTCTTTTCTTTTCAATGTCCAAAGTCAGCGATCTTTCCATCCGTTCTGTGGGTGCGATGGGAAGGTAGTCACGCATCGGAGGGAAGAAGAGAAAGATGAGAGGGATTATGGCGACATCGAATAGACTGGCATCTCAATTCCTACAAACAAACAAAGTTTTAATCACTGCATCTTGAAACTCAAATAGAATGTCAATCCACATTGTCCTTTACTTGGAAGTTTGCGGTAGGAGGAGAATCAAAATCTGATCATCATCATAAAAAAATTAAATTATTGATATAAATAATAATTTGGTGTACGGTAAATAATTCAATTCAAGTTTTCAATTTTTTTCCACTATAAAGTTTTTAATTTTTTTCCACTATATTTTTGGTTTGGTTTTGTTTCTATTCTCTGATTAGAAATTTGTAAAAAAATTGAGTGTGCTAAATCTATTTATAAATTCAAAAACACAATCTAAACACTTTCAAATTTAATATAATTTCTAAATCCAAACATTATAAATACTTATAAATTTTTGAAAAATAAAAACTTCAATCAATGTACAAATGTTTACTAAAAACTTAAAAAGTTTTATTAATCTTTATTAAATTTTAAATATAAACAATTTAAATTTATTTAATAATAAAATTTATATTAATAATTGTGATTTATTTAAAAAACGATATGAATTTTTTGAAATTAATATAAAAATCAACATAAATTTAATTATAAAATTGTTCTATTTCCAAATTTTATATTTAATTCTTAATCTATTTTAATAACAACAAATATATCTTATATGCATCATGTCATACGCATAAAAATTTCTATATTGTCTCCCCTCATTTACTACCAAGCAAAACTTATCATGTGATGTCTTTAATCTCCCAACCAACCAGAGAGTGTCATCGAGTAGTATCATTTATTTTCCGTGTGAAATTGAATATCTAATATATGTATATAATTACTAATTGAATATCTAATATATCTATATAATTACCCACGCTGTTTTAGATTTTATTTAGAAAAAGTGGTTAGTGGGAGACTATCGTAATTGATTTAGTAAATTTGAATTTTAGTAAAATAATTATATATTAAATTTAAAATGGGGGTATTTTTTATTGATTTATATGAGAATATTTTTTAATTATTTTAATATTTTTATTTTATTTTTATTTTAATGATTAATTTATTTTCAATAAATATATATATATATATATAATTTTGTTTTAATTTAAATTTATATGAATTAAAAAAATAAACAATAATAAAAAATTTAAAACCATTATTATTAGATATCAATTTAAATAATTTTCTCAATTTATAAATAATTTTCTTAATGGATAATATAAACTAAATAGTTTTCTCAATAAATAATATAAATTATTCATATTATTAATTATTAAATAATAAAGCCACAAATACTTTTTATAAAAAAAAAACCATTTGTAGAATTAGACTCGTGTGAACTTCTATCACCCTAAATTGTTTATCATTAAAATGGAAGGCCTCACTACTAGTAGTAACATGCATAATGAATTAGAATAAGTGAATCTCTATCCCACCACTTACTTATCTCATAGATGACATATTGCTCTTCTGGAAGCAACGTTTAGGAAAGTTATATCATGTTAAAGGGCTCTTAAATTGTTTCTTGCAACATGAAGATCTTATATAATTAATGAAGGCAAACTTAAGAAAAACCCTTTTAAGGTATGATTTGGCATTGATTTATGCTTTAGATCTATAGTTTACTGCAATCAAAGTGAATTGGCCTCAAATCCCCAAGGGTCCTCTTGGGTGACCTTCGAATTAACCAGAACTTCCTTTTTTTTATGTTTATGATATCTTATCAAGACCTAAAATATACTAGTACAATTAAGAACATCATAAAATAACAATTAAGATAATCTATGGTACAAAACAATAAATATTTTTGGATTGTTGCAAGAATATGAAAATTTCAGGGTTTTTCATAATATATGATTTTTTGTATTTTGTGCATAATATAGTATAGAAATTTCAATAAAGAGATAAGAAGTGAATATGAGGGAAATATAGACCTAAGTCTCTTCCCTTCAAGGCCCGTGATGAATCATGGTTAGCATTCCTCTCAAGAATTAGCAATCCAATTTGATGAATTAGGGAAAACAAAGAAACCCCAGGGTTGTGTTGGATTTGACCTAACAAGAGAGAGTCCCCTCCAGGGAGGAATGTCTCATGTATAAGACAAAGCTTTCATGCATAAAAACCCTAATTTGCTGTTACCTTGGATGTCTCCAACAGGGAAATAAAAAGAGAACCAGAGATCTCATAATAAACGAAGAAAAAGGAGAAAAGAGTAACCTCCTAAAAATCCATTTCCTTAAACAAGCCTTGCAAGATTGAGTATCAACCTTCAAACACCAAAAAATCACCACAAAGAAGCTCCAAGATGCCAAGAAGAGGATGCACACCACTTATCCCAGGTAGACAAGAAGAAAAATATAAATGCCTTTATTTGATCCCATGATCTTGAGTTAAAATGAGGATTTGTCTTATTTGTATGTGAATTAGGCCAACTTAACCTCCTTTACAAGTTGACCAACCTAAAATGTCTAAAATAACTAAAAATAATTTTTTAATGAATTTTTTAGGGTTTGTCACCCACAAGTCGATGACAAAACCTCGCACAACCTAAAATATTGATCAAATATGATGAATTGTTGCAACTTGGATGAAATGTTGAGCATGGGAGGAGGGTGCTCTACCCCATATAACCCCAACATTGTGTTTTTTCCCTCGATACCCTCCTCCTTTAGGTGGTAAGGCCTCTTCAAAAGGATGACATCATCATCAATTGGCTTGCTTGAGCCAAGAGGAGGGTCAATACATAATAAAAATAGGTCCAAGTGGGTATAATGAGGTGTGCTAAAATGGGTATGGAAACCATTACACGTGTAATCACCATCTACATAGCATAACTATCAGTGTGGCTAGGAGACCCTAAGCCATGTGTCCAAATGGAGTTATCCCAAGAAGCATCATACACAAACCCAGAGCACAAATGACCTAACATGATGGGGAAATTCCACCCATAAGGGGAAGTTAACAATGCCACTAAGCCAACACTTCCTAGAATGAAAACCAAGAGGACTTCCCATGACCAAACCACAGGTCATGAGGCCCACCAAACCAACACTCTACATAAATCAAGCCCAAACCTGTCCTTCACATAGAAAAGAGTGCCCTTCCTCCGTGGCAATTTGGTATGGCACATTGTAGAGTATTTGGAGAGTAATAACTAGCTCCAACTATGGGACATGCACTTATCTTGGGAGTGTGTGAGAACCTCTTAATCATCTGGGACCTGGATACCTACACACACTTCAAACAAAAAATTCATCAAATGCATTAGAGGAAGACACTTTCATCCTTCCTTGTTCAAATAAAAAATGAAATGCATTAAATAGCAAGTGCAAAGCATGGGTAAAGGTAAATGTTGAAATCAAATGAAACTACATCTACTATAGTGCAAGGGATGTCTTAAACACATCAGATATCACCTAAGTACTATTTCTTTAATACTTTCCCATTAATGGGAAAGTACACTTTATCTCCAATCAGATGGCTCAAATAAAAAGAATTGGTACTTGCAACATCATCAATTTGATACGAGCCTAACCAAAGACTGTCAAACTTACCATGCTTAATTGGTTCTTCATTTCTTTTGTTCCATAGGAGGATGAGATCACCTTTTTCAAAGTTTTTCTAACGGGATTTATTGTTGAACCGATCCTTTGTCTTCCCTTGATGTTGTGCCAGGTGATCAAATGCTCTTATTTGACTTTCATCCAATTCTATCAATTGGTTGATTCTTCTTTGAACTATGTCTAGATCTTAGACATGGTGCTACATGATTTTGTAATATACCTAAGTGTATTACTATTAGTAACATAGTTCTCAATTATTTATATTTTCCATATTATATATTTATTTATTTATTTATTGTAATTCTTAGTTGTTGTACCTTCTTGAGGGACACAACTTATCACTTATGTGTATTATATATACCCACCACATGTATATCGGGAATTCAAGTTATGATTTATAAATAATAAATATTTGTCCTTATATGCATTATATGTGTTATGATGGATGCTAAGGTCAAGTAACCCCTTAGGTTCATTAGTATCAGAGCGATTTTTCCACTAGTTGTGGTCATATTATTTTCTCCAGTGGAATAAAAGTAAAACAAATCTACAGCTTCGTGGCTCCATTCAATTACTAAATATTTGAAGAAATAAATGAAGTTCCTAGTGTGGAAGAAAAAAAAGAAAATAAGAAGAAAAATGAAAGAAAAAAATATATCTAATTCCAAGCTCGTGGCCCAAAGGAGAAAATAAAAAATAAAAGAAAGAAAAAGAAAGTAAAAATATTTACAAAAAGAAAGAAGAATATTTACCACCCATTAAAGTGAAAAAGAAAATAAAGAAAATTAAATAAAAAGAACTAACAAATGGTTTTATAAAATCAACACATGGTTTTATAAAACCAACACATGGTTTTATATTTAATTCAATCAATAAAAAACAATTTAATTGGAAAAGTATTTTCCAAGGTGAAAAATGCCATATTTTATTAAAAAGTTTTATAAAAAATTATTACAAGGATATAATAAAAAAAAATTAAAAATTTTTAATAAGAGTTTATACAAATTGAAAAATATAATGCACTCATATAAGTTATTTTTCGTAACAAAATGTCCATTTTGTGAAAAAGAGGCTAAATGGATGATGCATGTTAAAAGACCCGCAAATATATTTTTTCCATATTGTGATAAAATGTATACTCTAATCGAATATCCATGTCATGCAAATGCAGTCATAGATAAAGAACTAGAAGATGAACTAGCTAAACAATGACAAAAGTGTAGAGGTCTCGAAGAAAAAGAAGATTAAATTTTACGCTTAAAAATTCATGGAGAGACATCATTGTCACAAATCAAGAAATTAAAGGATACATGGTAGGACATTCATAGACTCAAATAGGAGAATCGAGATCTCAAAAATAATCTATCAGGAAAAAGGGGAAGAAGCTTCTACCCTAAAGGACCTTAATCAGAAATTGTTAGAACAAATCAAAATGTTAAGAGAAGAAAAATCAAACAATTGTGACTTACAAGTCAAGGATCAAGCTTTGAGTTGTTGAGATGTCGCAATTCGGTCTGATCGAAATCTCAAAAGAAGTAATATTAGAAGAAATATGTTGAAAAATCTTGTCATATAAATGCAAAGAGATTAATTGTTTGAAGGATCGTAATCATGGAATTTGAATTTGATTACGATCCTTCAAACAATTAAAGGAATCATGGAATTTCTCAAAAGCTATATTTGCATGTAAAGGAACCTCAATAGAATAACTCAAAACTCAAAATCAAAATGACATTACAAAGGAAGTTTCATTGGTGAACGAGCATCCAGAAATTAAGTTGAATCAATGTGACAATATAAAGGAACTTTCATTAGTGAATGAATATCCATAAATCAAATTGAAGCCACAATTAAGTGACATGCCTAAATTTACAGGAAGTGGAGCACACAAAAATCAGCATACACATGCCATCAATGCTCTCATATAGCACTAAATTCAAACATCTATACATCTCAAAATCAATGTCAAGGAAGGTATGAATCGAGACTCTTTTCATCAAACAACTCCGGAGAAGATTCATTTAGGAGGGATTGATCCTTATTCAATGCAACAATATTGTTTAGGAATTAAAACAAGATATCATTTCATGTCTTCAACCATATTACACAAGTGAAAATTATAGAAAACGCTTCGAGGACAAAGAATTTTGAAAGAGGGAAGACCTTTAATATACCTAAGTATATTACTATTAGTAACATAGTTCTCAATTATTTATATTTTCCAGATTATATATTTATTTATTAGTTAATTGTAATTATTAGTTGTTGCATCCTTCCTAAGGGACACAACTTATCACTTATGTGTTTTATACATACCCACCACATGTTTATCGGGAATTCAAATTATGATTTATAAATAATCAAAATTTATCTTTATATGGATTATATGTATTATGATGGATGTTGAGGTCAAGTAACCCATTGGGTTCCTTGTAGACTTTATATACTGGAATATTCAAATGGATAGGCAGTGTCACATCCATTCCATAAATGAGCTCAAATGGGATTTTTTTTGGGTGCTTCATTTCTTGTTATTCTGTCATCCCATAGAGAATATCTTAACTTACTGTCCCAAGTTCTTTTGTTATCTCCAATAATCTTTTTTATAATATTCATCAATTTTTTGTTGCTTGGCTTGGCGAGACCATTCCATTGCAGATAATACATTTAAGCATGAGAAAAGATTATGCCATAATTGAAATAGAAAGTGGATAAATATTCTGAACGAAAATCTTGGGCATTACCTGTAATAATATTTGATGAAACTCCAAACCAATTATTGATTTTATCTTTTAGAAAATCCATGAAAACCTTTGTTGTAACTTTCTTGGTTGGGATAGCTTCAACCCATTTAGTAAATTAGTATGTAGCTATCAAGATCCACTTGTGAACATTTCTTGAATTCTATTTGAACTCACCAATGAAATCAAGGCGCCATTGTTGGAATGGCGCTTCCACTACTTTGGTTGCAACAACAGGGAAGCCAACTTCTATTTTCCTGTGAATAGATGACATGGATGACATCTTTTGGCCAATCTGTAAGTATGTTGGAAAAATGTCGGGATAATAATATCTATCTCTCAATATCTTATGTATTATTGTGGTGGTTGAATGCTCACCATTGCACACACCTTTGTGAAATTCATGGATCAGTGTTTCTACCTATGGAGAGCAAACTCATCTCATAATCAATCTGTCAGGGTTTATCCATCCAAGGCCATCATTGATGAAGCAATGCTTTGAGGATTTTAACTTCAATGATATTTTCTTATGCACTGGATGGTGTTGTGGGCACAAGAAATTCTTGAGATAATACACAATTTCCTTATACCACTCACATCCTTCCAAGTCTTGGATAATTGTTGAGATCATAGGAGCTAGCCCTTCTTCAATACCAAGAGAAACTTTGTTTCCTTCTGCCATCAATTGAGCTAAACCCTATCATTTTACCAATTTGGTGGGTTTTATTTCCAAGTCACACTCTTGGATCCTAGTGATCCAATTTCCCTTGGTTCCAATATTGTTGTCCTTCCTTAGAATTGCATTCATTGCTAGATGATGCACATAAGCGATAACCTTTGAATAACCAATGCAGACCCTGAAATTCTTCAATGATATTACCAAAGCATACGATTGTTTTTCCATGATATGATATTTCAATTCTACAACTCGCAAGGCATTTCTCATGAAGGCTATCATTTTTTCTTGATTTTGATTATTCTTTTGTAGAAGAAATCCTAAAATAGTGTGAGTATAAGCAAAAGGAAATATTTGAAATGGTTGGAATAATCAAGACTTACCAATACTATTGCTTGCACAAGAGAATATTTGATTTTCTCGCAAGCATCTCTTGCATCTTTATCCCATTTAAAATCTTCATCTTTCTTACAAAACTTGTTCAATGGTTTAGTAATCTAAGCGAAATTTGGAATGAATCTACAAATAAAGTAATCTTCCAAAAATATGATTGCAAACCTTATAAATTTCTTGGTAAAAAAATGTCTTTAATAACTTTGATTCTTTTAGTATCTACCATTACTCCATCTTTACAAACAATATGACTAAGCAATTAACCTTCTAAAACTAATAAAAGTGACCTTTAAGGGTTTATGGATATACCATGCTTACAACAACATTCAAATACTTGTCGAAATGGCGGAGGTGATTCTCTCTTTTCTTGGAATACATTGTGAGATCCTCTTCATTTATTTCTAATATATTTTGCATAATGTCTCTAAAAGCATAATCTATGGCTCTTTGGAGGGTATCCCTGCATTCATTAGATCGAAAGGCATTCTCAAATACTCATATGTGCCCCACGGGGTGGTGAATGTTGCCTTAGCTTTGTCTTCTTCTTTCATTGCCACCTAATTTAAACAAGAGAATCCATCCAAGAATGATAACATATGTGTGCCTGTGATTCTTTGTAGAAGAGGTTCCATGTTTGGAAAGGGATAGTTATCTTTCTATGATACTTAGTTCATATTTTTGAAACTCACACAAATCCAAATTTCACTTGTTTTCTTTCTAGTAACCACCGGATATGTGAGCCATTCTAAATACCCAATTGGTGCATTAATCTTAGCATCTACCATCTTCGGCAATTCTTCCTAGACTAGCAGGGTGAACTTTGGATTTATTTACCTTAGCTTTTGTCTATACAAACAAACATCCTTCATAATGGTATGGCATTCTCAATGATGTCCCTATTATAAATATTCAAATCATCACAAGAACATGCAAAAATATCTTTGAATTCTTTGATCAAACTTTCAAATTCCTTATTTTCCCGCATAGTGAATCCTTTTCCAATTTTAACAAGCCTCGGGTTCTAAGGATACCCAACACTTATCTATTCATATTATTTTGGACGAGGCACTATATATTTCTTCTCTTTGAATTTATCATTTATACTCCATGATGCTTTTTGACTTTACTGCATAATGGATTTGAAACCGACGTTTTGAGCAGATCCTATGCTCATCTTCAGGGCAACAAATTCAAACTAAAATTTAAGAAGAAACCATCATAAAAATTTTTATGCAAGATGCAGAGAAATTTTGAATGACCATAAAAATAAAAATAAATTAATATTATTTTATTATTATTTATTAATCAATTATTTTTTATTTAAATTACACTCTTTAATTCAATTGTTCAACCCTAAAAACCCCAACCCCTCTTTTTATTTTATATTTTTTTTTTTTTAATTAAAAATTATAGTAATAATATCTCTTTTTTAAGTCTAATTCACCCCTATCCTTTCTTCTTAACCCCATTTTTGAAGTTTATTAATTTTATATTTAATTTCTTTTTCTTTTAATAATTTTTTTATTAATATAACTAATTTTTTTATTTATTATTTTCTTTTTGGTATTATTTAACCTAATTCAAAATTAAATTATTATTATTATTTTTACACTTTTCCCTTTGTTTTTGTTTTTTTATTCTTGGTAATCTTTTAACAACCTTTGACTTACCAAACTAACATCTACTTTATTTTATCTACAGCTTGCATAAAAATTACTATGATGGTTTCTTCTTAAATGTTAGTTTGAATCTGTTGCCTTGAAGATGAGCAGAGGATCTGTTCGAAATGTCGGTTTCAAATCCATTACGCGTTAAATTCCAAAAGCATCATGGAGTATTATGATAACTACGAAAACCTAAATCATCTTATTTATCATTTCTATCAAAAATATTTTCCATTTGGATCCTTTCAGGTGATATAGGGTTTTCCCTTTCTTTTTCTAGGTTACCTTCCCCATTCCAATCAACTTTGTAGTTTGAAAATTTTAAAAGATTCTTCATGAATCTATGTATCTATTTGTCATTGTCAAATACTTTCCAATTTCCCATGTTATCAAGCACAGAGGGCCTGGACATTGTTCACATCTTTCCTTCTTTTGCAAGGCTTTGGCATAGAGATAAGTTGGAAGCGAAAACTGCTAATGCATCTTCTTGTTGGTTCTGATCTCAAGGCACTATTTCCAAATATATAGAAACAAAGTCTTCCAAGGCTATATGAACTGCATCCCTATTCCTTTTTAACCTTTCAATTTTATAGGGAAACTTTTCTTTGAATTACATCATAATAAGGTTAGAATCTCCAGTAATATTTATAATTTAATGCTAGAATCTTTAGCTAACTTAATTCCATGTAAAAGAGCCTCCTATTCAGCCACATTATTAATACCATCAAATTCTAAATGAAAGGAAAAATGAGAAGCCTCACCAGACGGGGAAGTTAATACAATTCCTGCACCCATACTTAATCGGGAGTCGGGACTTGGCCCCATTGAAATTGATTTTCCATAATTTGTCGATATTCTCTTCTGTAAAACCATCATTGGAAAATACGGTATAACAACCCATGTCATCCTGGAAAACAATTATCTCGTTATCTTGATCTTTTGGATCTTCTACATGATATCTTCTCATTGGTTCCCCATGTAGTACCATGAATGACCCTTCTGGCATTGGAATGGTGGCATATGTCAATCCCATTTGTATGTTTCCACCCAAGTCGGTGGCCCACTTTCTTGATAATAACATACCCCATGTTTTTAGTACATCGATAACAATCATCTCCATCAATAATGATATGGTGGGATGTGCTACGAGACATAAATGAACGTCTTTGATCAAACCACAAAATTTAAATTCTTTGGAGTTCATAGTGCAAGTGCTGCAATACGGCCTTGAGACTTTCAATGCCAACTAATACATTATGGGAAGGGGAATTATGGTCATTGAAGCACCAGGGCATACAATTGTGGAGAATGAGATTACCAATTATCAATGATATGAAGAAAGGTTTGATCATTGGATTTGTTTTTTTCTGTCGAATTCATATTCTAGAGGATAATAGATTAGGCTTTAGTCTCTTTAATGGCACATGTACTTGATGTACTCGATAGTGTGTCATCCAATCTCAATAATTTGACCACTTGATTTATCATGGATGGAACTTTTACCAAGTCGACCAAAGGGATACTAACTTTCAAAGAATTTATCCATTCTGAAACATCAGCATTCAGATTCATATCATTATCAGAATCAACTGAGGACTTACCTGTATTTACATGAAATTTGACAAGGCCTTTTTCCTCAGATGCTATAGTGACTGGTTGGCTTGCTTGTGGGCGATCCTTCCTTCTTGCTAGTTTAGTAACATCTTTGAATATGTTTTGGTACATCTTCTTAATTTCTTCACAAGAAGGAATCTCTTTGAAAACTTTGGAGATTTTATCGGCTCTAATAGATTTCTCTTTGACTTCCTTCATGTTGTCATTGGATAGATGAAACTTCCCTCGATATTCAAATAAATTGTTACATACCTCAAGATAATCATCGAAACTTGGATCTTTCTTCTTTTCCTAAAGAATAGAGACATGTTTCTTTACCATGAAATTCATGACATGCCTAACAATAGTGAGGAAAGTTAGAAGCCATATTAGTTAGCTCCATTGATGTAACTGTTCTTCCATTGTTAGGAGGACCATTATTGTAATTTCTTATAGAAAATATGTTTTGTCGCTGGTTTCTTTTGACTTGAACCATTATAATCTAGAAATTGTTGATTTGTTTAGAGAACTCAATTCTCAACTTATTTATTTCTTTGAGTACCATGGTAATAGCATCATTATGACCTTTAGGGACTGTTTTCGAACTCATATTTGGCTTATGTACTACTCTGCCTCTCGGGGCATGCAATATATCATGTTTTTCAGATGCTTTTCAAATCTTATCTAGATATTGAACCTTCTTCTAACCCAATTCTAGGTCCTAAATATTTTCCATATTAAAATGAAAAAGGAACCATCCATGAAATTCATTGATATAATATGTCAATGTGACAACTTCATTCGGCTTATGATAATTTTGAATTTTACGTACTTTTTCATCAAATCTGTTGTTGAATTGATTGATAGTTTCATTCGCATTCCTCCTTATGGTCATAAGGTCATTCGGTAAGAATAGAGGATACTTTTTCTTAGCCCATATATCATGAAATACTTCTCACAAATTCTTGAGAGTGCCAATACCATGTTTTGGAAAACTTGTGAACCACTTCTCAACTTCATCATCTAAGGAGAGAGAAAGATACCTTCAAAAAATACAGGGCCCTTAGTTGGTGCTATTTCTTTTCACATTTTTTGTAACTTCATCCCAGTGACTCTCAACACTAATAACACTTGTTCCATGAAAAGTAGGCAACTTACTAAGTTTTGGAAGATCATATGGATAGCTATGCATATTAGTGAAATCAAAAGGAAGATCCACCTCATCCATGAAGTTAGTGATTGGAATATTAAACAGATGATGGATATCATATAAAAATTCATAATATTGGTGACAATTTACTTCCCTTACCTAATAATGATGCCTTCTTTCACGATAAACAAATTCAAGGTCGGGGACACATGTAACTTCACCTTGGGGCTTTGTTCTTGTGAAGTACCTTCTTTGATTTTGATAGAACCTACAAAACATACAAAGTTAGTACTTTAACAATAATTCCATCAAGTACAAAACAAAAACTCACCTTTGGAAATTGTTGTTCTTACCAGAGAAATAGGGCTTTGACCTAAGAAATTCAAGATGTCCCTGAAAACAACATCAAAAAATGTTACCTCGAGAAATAACACTCTCCCATGATTGAAGATAAGTGGACCTAATTCAAGTATGTGGATCCAAGTAAGGTTTGTGAACCTAGTCGAAATATATGGACTCACCACTATGATCAAAAACTCTTTAAGGAAGTAAGCCCACTCTCACCCCAATGTAACCCCCTTCCTCTTTAGACCCTTCTCCTTGGGTCACGTGAGGATCCTTGAAACAAGGTAAGGATAGACTTGTAGAAAATTTAAACCACCTATATCCCTACACTGACCTTCCCATTGTTAGTAGACAATTTCTTAATGGACTTAATGAAATAAGTCTAAAATAAATCGTTAAGTTTGGAAGGATAGGAGAACATATCAATATGTAACTCTTTGCTGCAATTATCTACAGTAAAAACAAGCAATAGAAAATTGTATATATCTCTCAAACCAACCATCGAAAACACATAAAGATTACCTCCTATTGACCATTAGTGAGGGGCACACCTATTCCCCCTAAGCAGCACTTGTTTTGATGGGTCCAAGGTATTATTTGGTGTGTATTTTTGCTTTAGGTATGCAATTTATTGTAGTCAAAGTGAACCAGAAAATTCCTTGGCCTCAAATCCCCACAAGGTCCTCTTAGTTGACATTGGATTTCACCCAAACGTCCCTTTTTTTTAGATTTTTATGATATCTTATCAAGATCTAAAATATATCTTTTTTTGGTAATCTCTAAATTCAAAATTAACTACTGAACAATTGTACAAGGTTAAACAAGTCCCATCACCCAAACCTGCCAATAAGGAAACTAGGCTGGGACTGTGAATATAAGTTTAGAAACCATCCATAAGAGCCTTGAAACCAAAAATTGTACCGAAGCAAGGCCTTCCCAATGGGAAATCAGGCCCCACTTGGCCTAGAAAAGTATAAACTTGTGGTTATAGAGTACTAAAACACACAAAAAACTAGAAATTATAGTTTTGATAGAAGTAGGAATATGAAAACTACGAAAGACCACATGTCTATAAAGTAGGAAAATTAACACTTGGAAGTTATTGGACCATTGGCATTGGAGGAGAGTCATTGTCTGAAGGAATCAGGATAGGATATTCATCCTTGTGAGATGAGGTTGAAGGATCAATGCCTAAGTGCTACACAATGGTGTCAAATTCCAGCTTTAGATGCACAATATCCTCTTTCATCTATGTCATTTTTGTTAGAATAATGGAGCAATCATCATATTTGAGGCACATACTTTGGGATATAAATAGGTGGACATGCCAATAAATCTCTACTATCTTACAATACTTGATTTATAAGATTCAGATGGAACATAAATCCAGTTGCTAGAGAAAATCCTCGTCCTTTATAGACAAGAATTAGCTGTTGTCTCTCTCTTGTTGAGCCTCAACATACAAACTTCAAATAGAATCTCTACAATATGCTGAAATTTCTTGGAAGAACTGACTGACCACAAGTATATCAGTTGACGTTGCTCGAGTAAGAGGACAATGATCAAGCATGCCTCCCATAACCCTCCCACTATATCAATGATGCAACAAGGACTCCCCCTTCTTCTTATCACCACCTTTGTTATTGTCCATTATATTGTGGATCAAAATTACAAGTTCTATCACTAATTCAAACCTCTTTTTTGAGCACTCAAAATTCCAAATGTAGATGCTCCAATTATCGAGAGAGAGCCCACCTGAGTCCCAATTGCCTTGAGAGAGAAACATAGAAGAAGCAATTCGAATATAACCATGAAGCCATAGAAGAAAACCACCATAATCCTCTTCCATCATCAACACTGAAGTCCACCCATAATGACAATGGATCTAGATTGAGTTCATGGCTGCAACTATAATGAAATAATGAATTCACATAGGAGCTAGTGGAAAAAAATCCCATGAGAGCCAATTTCCACTTGAGCTTCATACCACCCACCAAGTGGTAATTGAATGTTGTGGGATGAAATGAACTCACATGATTTCAAACTGGACACACAGGAACCCCATCCTGGGGTGGTTAATCCTTAGTTTCCAAGGCTTTTCTATCTTTCTGAAAGGGGTAATTTAGGTCACCATTCCAAGGAAACACTATGTTATCATCTTGAATTTGAACCCCTTTGTTAGAGAGTCGATCAACTAAGAAATTAGCATATATTTTCACATGAGAGAAAATTATTACTAGGATTTTAGATAGGAGAGTAGCAAGGGAGTTGAAATTGTCAGAAAAGCACCAATGAATAGAGACCTTGGAGAGGGGAGTACCATTTAATATTTTATGGATCATAGTCAAAATTAGAGCAAAGTTCCCTTCTACTACAAATTTTGAGTAGTGATGTTGATCTACCAAAAGGAGGCCCTAGATGATACCTGAAATATCTGCTCCATTATTTTAGCCGATTCCTAGACAACCAACAGATGAAAAGAATCATACCTTTATGGTCACGAAAGGATCCACCATACCCCACCAATTCGGAATTTTCATTTGAAGAACCCTCAAAATTAATCTTGATGGAGGCTTCCTAAGGAGGTGACCAATATGTAGGAATGTCATTGAATCAAGGAACTGGCTTGACCGCAAAAGGATTGTGAGCCAAATCAAAATTTTAGTTGTCCAAAAGAACGCACTCAACCAAAGAGAATTTGTGATCATTTACTATCCATAGAGTTACTCTTAGTGTCTCTTGAAAGTAGGTTCTGACTTCAGCCCATATGGATTCTGGATTGAGCTTCTTACTATGGAAAATTCAGTAGTTCCACTCTTTCCATGTCTCATAAATTGTAAATCCTAGTAACAAAATATATATCCTATTCAGGATAGTATTTTCAAAGGGTTGAGGACACCAAGAGCAGATATTTTTTGAGATGGAGCATTTTTTAAGGTCCATTTGCTTAAAGAAAAATGTGCCTTGATCCCATTTATTATATCTAAATTGAAAATTTCCTAACAAATTATCCATATTTTCTTCGTGATTTTGGAAAACGAGAGAACAGGAAGGTCCAACAAAGTTGTTACACTTGATATTTTACCAAGTGAGAATTTTCCTGTAAATAATTTTCCATTGGAACAGTCTTATATTCATATAGATATTTTAATGCCATAGGTGATTCCAAACTTTTTCTTTTTGAAGTGAATGATGCCCCACTTGAAGAGAGTAAGCCTCCTTGACAAAAAAATCCCTTGCTGGAGAGTATTCCCAATGAAGAATATTTGGAGTAGTCTTTGATTTAATCTTTCGCTTCCTTAGGTTAGTTATCTATAGGAGGAGATATATTGTGGGGATAATACCTCTATAAACATGAGACATGGCCCAAGTTCTCCAACAAGTTGGTGGAATGATAGGATTGATCCAGAAATAAGCAATTGAAAGGGCCTGAAGCCAGGATAGAGAAGATCAGATGTCAGCAAGAGAATCAATCGATCTAAGTCAAAGAATTGATTACTAAGAGTCATTCCAAAATAGTGATTATTTTCCATCACTGATCTCCTAGAAGCAATGATTCTGAATCAAATGCATGTTTTCCAAGCAAGTTTCCAAACCTTTGATCCATTATAGTTCCTATTCATCTAAATTAACTATTGAGATGCAATGTTTGGGGCATATTTGGATTCCTAGAAATGATCCCAAAGGCCTTGTCCATTCTAAATCCATATCCACCAAATTTAGCTCCCAAGACTTCTGAAAGAGTCTCGAGATCCTGAATTCCAAGGCCACCTGATGCCTTGGGCAAGCACAGAGTTTCCCAAGCCACTAGGGCCCATTTTGTGGCATCTCCTCTGCAGTTCCAAAGGAAGTTTCGTTGGAGGTCCTTTATCTTTTTGAGAATTTGTTTTGGAGCGGCTAGAGATGATAAATGATAAATAGGAATGGGTTGCAAAACTTATTTTAGAAGAATAATGCGGGTTGCAAGGTTGAGAGAGAGAAATTTCCAAGAGACTATCCTTGCTTCAAGATTCGAGAGAATATTAGACCAAGTGGCTTAGCCAAGGAATTGTCATTCAAGGGAATCCCTAGGTATATGGATGGAATGGGGCTTCATTGTAACCCAATAATACAGGCTATGTTCAATTGAATTTGAATAGGGTGTCAAAAAGGAATATTTATGACTTTGATTCATTAACGGAGGTGCTTAATGCCTTCATAAAATCCTCCAACACTTGTTTTATAGCTCTTGATTCTCTTACAAAAGTATTTCCCATTATCATAGTTTCATCAACAAATTGATTATGGAAGCAAGGTGGGTCAAGATTTTGCAAGGTGAGGCCTCAAATGTATCTAGAGGAAATAGAAACACTTATATTTCTACCCAAACCCCCTACCATTATGATCAAGAGAAAGGGGGAGAGGGGATCTCCCTGTCTAATTCCCCATGAGGGACCAAAAGTGGTTCAGGGGGAACCATTAACAAGAATAGAAAGATCAGAAATATACTACTGCAATTAACAACTTTAGAAAATAATAATTAATATAATCTATGTTACAAAAATATAAATATTTTCAAATTTTTACAAGAATATGAATTTTTTAGGGTTTTTCACAATATGTGATTTTTTGTATTTTTTGCACAATATAGCACATAAATTTGAGTAAAGAGATTCCAAGTGAAGATGAGGGAAATAAATAGCTAAGTATCTTCCCTTAAATGCCACTAAGAAATTGTGGTTATTGTTACTCTCAATAATTGGCAATCCAATTTGTTGAATTAGGGAAAACCAATAAACCCTAGCATTGTGTTGGATTTGACCTAATTAGGGAAAATGTAGGTGACAAAGGCCTAACAAGAGAGACCCTCTAGGGAAATATGTCTCACTTACAAGACATATATTTCAAGCATAAAAACCCTAATATACTCTTACCTTGGATGTGTGAAATTCTAAATCACATCATATCATAGAGCTAAGAATACCTTAGAGTGAAAGAATGAGCAGAAAAGGTGAATTACAGTGAAAATTGCAGTGAAAAGAGCAATAAAATTAATCATGCATAGGCACTCGGATGGAAGCAAAAATGTGTAACATTATCCATTAATCAATATAGTTCACAAATATGTTACAATAGAGAGAATTCAAATATCCTAGGATAATTCGAGTCTCAATCTATCTAGCATAGGAATTGTCACCACTAGAGTGCTCCTGAAGTCCCAAACTCGACTCAACTCAACCAAAACTCAGTTAACTAAAGCTATTGTTAGTTAAATGACCAAGGAGGGAACATTAGTGATTTATGCATGCAAATCAATCAGAAAAGGGCACATTAGAACACAATCAGTGGAGATCGGAGCTCAAACCCCCCACAAGAGTCAGCTAACTCAGTTGGACTGAACCAAATCACTGAGTTGGATACTAAAATGTAGGGAACTGACTCTAATGGTACTAAAATGATGCATGCAAGGTGCATTAGGTGGATAATGGTTCCTAGATGACATCTTCAGACCACTAGGGGGGAAATGACATCATCAACTACTAGGAAAAAGAAAATAATGCTAAGTAGGACAAGTATGGAGTATTAATTATCCTAACACCCCCCCTTAATCCAAACTTGGACATCCTGGGCCCTAGTTACTGATACCAAAGGTCAACCATATAATCAAATAAATGATAAAAAGAATAATTGTCCATGAAACAAGGAAATGGGGAAAAACGTCATGGGAAAAATACCCCCCCTAAAAAATGAACAGCAGGAAACTCAAACAACCTTCACACCAAGTAGATAAGGGAAAAGACTCTGTAAAAATGTAGGCAATCTGATCCTATGTAGGATAGTAATGTAGGTGTTGGTTCTAGATATGTATCTAGATATTCTCCTCTGATGTACCTCCCACTGTTTCAAAGCTTCATTTTCCAAAACAAGTCTTTTAGAATCCATTCTTGCTACTAGAGTGAATGACTCATTATAGTCCAAACCATGAACCTTTGAGTACCCTTTTCCAACCAACCAAGATTTGTACTTGGTTGTAGATCCATCATGGCAAGTCTCTCTAAAATATTGTGGATAAGACCCCACCATCATGTAGCACCTCTTTGAGAGAAGTGGATCTGTATGACATAGTGCAAGGTTTGCATCTCGATACTGATTTTTGGTTCTTTTGTGGATAGATGGATCCCTAGCTATGTTCCCATTAGCTTCAAGAAATTTGTGAGCCCATATTGGCCTTGGCCATGGATTGGGACCACGTGTTGGATTTGGATCTAGATCTGCTTGAAATTCATACTCAACATCAAGATCTTGGTCCTCATATTTAGAATCCGAAACTGGATCATTAGAAGAGACATCATTTTGATGTTCATCAGATGCCAATGGAATAGACAGAGAGTATGGAAAAAAGTGAGAGAATTCATATGCCTTTGAGGGATGGTTTGCAACCCCTTTTGTTATCATATTCCCAGATGAGATCTTTGTTATCTTAACTATGTCATGTCCAAAAATAACTTTCTTTGGTGAACCTATGTGTGTCATCTGATAAACAGATAAAAAATTTGTTGCGAAAGAAGGCACAAATAGAACATTTTTTAACTTTCCATGCTCCAGTTGTATTGTGCCCTTCCCTTGAGCAGAGATCTGAGAATTATCTCCCATGTGAATAATCGAACCATCATTGAGATCTAGAGACTAAAATGATTCTTTGGAGGAAACCATGTGGTTGGAGGCTCCAGAATCTATGAGGAAGGCTTGTGATTGTGTGAATCCAGCCTTCAGTGCATGGTATCTCTCATGATCATCCGTCTCACTTCCAGAATCAGTCTCCCTTGCGCCTTCTGGGAGGGCAATGTTGTGTCGTTCAAAAATTTTGCTCATTTGATCTATCTTCTTCTTCATGCAATATCTCTTTGGATGGTTTCCTTTCTTGCAGTAGGAACACTTGGTATTCTCAAACCCCTTTTGCTTATCCTTCTTGGAGTTGGAGCCTCCTTCCAATGGATTAGGCTTCTCCTTCTGCTTGGATTCAAATTGCTTCTTTTCTTTCCCTTTCTGCTTCCTTTTAGCATTCAGACTTTTTGACTCTCCAACCATAAGAGCTTGATTTTTTGAGGCCTTCAAGGTGCCCATATGAATCAGCTTTTCTTGTTCTTGGATGAGAGGTTCAGTGAATGCATCTAAGGAAGGCATTTTCTAGTTGGGGATTGACAATCTCCCTGAATGGAAGGTAGAAACAAATATTGAAAATTTTGGACCAGGCTTTCTTAGGATGGATAGCACTAGCTGGTCATTCTTCTTCTCAATCCCAAATTGTTTGCATTGCATGACCAAGGATTTCAATTTAGAAAATAACTATTGTATGGTTTCGAAACTGCTGGGTTGAAGAGAAATTAATTCACTCTCTGGAATATGGCCTCTCAGCTCATCTTGCTTGCAGAAGAGGGTCTCAAGCTTCAACCAAACCTTTCTTGGAGTCTTCAATCCATCAAGGTGGAAGAGAAAATATCTAGAAATATGAATACACATGAAACCAAACACTTCATCTAATATGTTCAGGTAATTTTCCTTCTCAACAACTGCTTGAGGTTCAACCTCCTTTCCCATTGTGACCCTGTACAGACTCTTTTTGCGCAACACCATTTGCATATCATCCCTCCAATCAAGATAATTGAAGGGTGTCAGGATCCTTAGATACAAATGAACATTTGAATTCTCCATGTGGAACTGTTGGAGCAAATACAAACTGAAATTGTTGTTACTACTGCACTTAAAACCCTTCAAAATCCTGCAAAAACTTTCAATTTTGGAGATAAACTTCTACTGAGCACTTCTTTAGGACAATAGGAACTTTTATTCGGATACTTCACACCTAGCTAGACCTCGAACGCTTTCTCCAATTAATCCAATGCAATGGCACCAAGATTTGATGTGGAAATACATATGCTTCCGGTGCACTAATAAAAGCATCTTCTCAACCTATGCTCTCTGAACTCTGATACCATGTGAAATTATAAATCATAGTAGATCATAGAGCTGAGAATACCTCATAGTGAAAGAATGAGCAGAAAAGGTGAATTACAGTGAAAATTGCAGTGAAAAGAGCAGTGAAATTAATCATGCATTGGAACTCAGATGGAAGCATAAATGTGCAAAAGTATCCATTAATCAGTATAGTCCACAAATACGTTACAATAGAGAGAATTAAAATATCCTAGGAGAATTCGAGTCTCATTCTGTCTAGGATAGGAATTGTCACCATTAGAGTGCTCTGGAAGTCCTAAACTCAACTCAACCAAAACTCAGTTAATTGAAGCTACTGTCAGTTAACTGAACAAGAAGGGCACATTAGTGAGTTATGCATGCAAATCAATCAGAAAAGGGTGCATTATATCACAATCAGTGGTGATCGGAGCTCAAACCCCCCACAAGATTCATCTAACTCAGGTGGACTGAACCAGATCACTAAGTTGGCTTCTAAAATGTAGGGAATTGAATCTGGTGGTCCTAAAATGATGCATGCAGGGCACATTAGGTGGCTAGTGGGTCCTAGATGACATATGCACACCACTAGTGGTAAATTGACATCATCAACTACTAGGAAAAATAAAATAATGCTAAGTAGGACAAGGATGGAGTATTAATTATCCTAACATGATGTCTACAATAGTGCAAGAGAAGGAGAACTAGAGATCTCTGCATAAATGAAGAAAAGGGAGAAAAGAGTAACCTCCTAAAACTCCTTTTCCTTAAAAAAGCCTTGAAATATTAAGTATCAACCTTCAAACACGAAAAAGTCACCACAAAGAAGCTCCAAGATGCCAACAAGAGAGTGTGCACCACTTATCCCAAGTAAACAAGAAGAAAAATAGAATTGACTTTATTTGATCCCAATGTCTTGACTTAAAATGGGGACTTTCCTTATTTATATGTGAATTAGTCCAAATTAGCCTCCTTTACGATTTGATCTACCTAAATTGTCTAAAGTAACTTAAAATGAGTTTTTTAGGGTTTGTCACCCACAAGTTGGGGACTAAGCTTCATACAACATAAAATAATGATAAAATATGATGTGTTGATGCAACTTGGATGAAATGTTAAGAATGAGAGGAGGGTGTCATACCCCATCTAACCAAAACATTGTGGTTTTACCCTCAACACCCTCCTCCTTTAGGTGGTACAACCTCTTGAAAAGGATGATATCATCATTAATTTGGCTTGCTTGAGCCAAGAGGAGGGTTAATACATAATACAAATAGGTCAAAGTGGGCATAATTAGGTGTGATAAGATGGTTATGACAACTCTTACATGTGAAATCACCTTCTACAAAGCATAAACATGAGTGTGGTTGGAATCCCCTAAGGTATGTGTCCAAATGGAGTCATCACAAGAAGCAATGGACACCAACCAAAAGCAAAAATGGACCAACATGATGGGGGACTTTCACCCATCAAGGGACAGCCAACAAATTAGGAATGCCACTAAGACAACACTTCCTGTAATGAAAACTAAGAGGACCTTCCATGACCAGACCATGGGTCTTGAGCCCCACCAGACCACAGTCTACATAAATCTAGCCCAAACTTGGCCTTTACATAGAAAAGAGGGCCCTTCCTATGTGGCAATCTAGTATAGCATGCAATAGAGTATCTAGAGGATAACAAAGGCATTTATAGTTAGAGTATAAATGACTCGATGGATATTTATACTTCAAAAATTAAGAATGGGTTGTGTTATCTTATATATTGTATGTGGTTTACACTTGTAATTTTTATCATATGTGTTTGTTGATAGGTTGATGCAGTTGTTAGCTACCTTAGGTACTTGATGCTAGAGTTATATATTGTGATAATGCTCATGGTTTATTGGTACTATTGGTTATCAGATGCAATATCTCAATGATGGTTTGATGTTGATGTTCTCTTATGTTGATCATATCTACATTATTGGATATCTTGCTTAACATTTATCTAATACTTGTTGCTTTCATGGAATGAGAACCGATCCATTTAGAGTCTCCCTAAGTTTTAAAAAGTGTTAGTAAGTGCTGTTTGATCAAGTATTTCCAAAACACTATAGGATATGATGTTGCACTTCATGTGAACATCATCTTATAGAGAACCCTAGCATTATTGGGATGATTTTTCATCTTGATAACATGGATTATCTTTTCTCATGGAGCACTTAGCTTGTTTGCATAGTATGATGGCATTTGGAGGCCTTTCTATGGGGGTGATCTTGATCATTGGTTATGGTTCACACCTAGGGTTGATTCATGGTTGATTTTCCATGGGATGCTCTAGCTCATTTGATGTACACTTGAGGATGCTTTATGATTGCATTTCCATGTAGTGTCCTCCTTCTAGCACATGTAGTTGGGCATACATTCATCTCTTTTTGGAATGCACTTGCTTATTATTAGCACTTGGCTGGCTTCTTGGTATGGTTATCTATCATAAGTAATGGGATGATCCACTTATTTCTCTCTCTTAGCAGATGTATGGAGGCTGACTCATAGTTTGTAGACGGCGTCATCCCCTTATTCATGAACATAGTTGACCATTCTGGACAACTTAATTTTGGCTTCATGCTTCTATTCTTTGTTTATTACACCCTTATTCCATGGATCTATCTATGCACATGTCTTGATGATTCGACACATGGACATTGAGCTAATTGGAGGCCATATTCCTAGAGCATTCCCCTTCTATGGCATACATGTGGAACATTTGCATTCTTTTGATGAGCTATTACACATGAATCTATTTGTTGGTTTAGGGTTTGACCCCTTAATATTCCTCCTTAGGATAAATTTCCCCATTTCCATCCTAGGGAAGGGGGCAATACTAACTTTATGATCTCAATGAAAAGGCCTTTGAAGGTGGATATTTCTTCAATTAGTGCTTTTATATTATTTTGAATTCCCTTCAACAGTGTATGTTTCATAATCACTTGTTTGGATAGCTTAATTAGTTGGGTTCTGTTTTCAATCCGTAATTCTTCCAGCTGTCTTTTGGTTCTACTATTTAGATAATCAATGATTTTATTTGCTTGTTCTAGCATATCTCCCAGTTGATTTTCAAGTCCCCTTGCTTCTTCTTGAGCTGATTTTTCCATCTCCATCTCATCTTGAATTACCTCACAGTGGTCCCACTTCTTCAATAATAAAAACTATTTTATCCCACAAATCTTGGTTTGTTCTTCTTAGCAGTGGCTCTCCTTCAACATCCAACTGTAATTTGGTGATTTGACTCTTAAGATCATTTAAATCAGCTTCCAAGTCATCAATATTATCCTCTTTTTCATGAATTCATTTTCTAATTCAACAATTCTGCTATCTTTCTGATTCACCTTAGTTTCTAATTCTCTAATCCTACTATCATTGATTTTTGGATGTTGAGCTAGGGTGTCTTCCTCCATTACATCAATTACCTCCTAATTTGCTTGCTTTGTGGGTTCCTTTACAACCTACCCCGTCTCTCCTACAGGATGATTTTCCTCTTGTACTTTTGGAGATGATACATGGGGTCCTGTTCATTAGACAATGTTGTCTTTTGTAACTTTAATGAATTAGTTTGAAATTGGATTTCATTTATTTATTTTCATTCTCTTATGCCAGACTCTTATGTTTCAACATACTTGCATAGAGCTGTTCATTTTCTTCTTGATCTCGTCTCAATTCAGAAGTCCGAATTGGATGGGTTCCAGGTATATTTAATTTCTTCTTGAGATGATTTATCTCAATATCCTTTTGTTGTAGTAGTGATTTAGCATGAGATCCATCTCATGGATTAACCCCTAAGGCTATGATTTTTTTGTATCTCTCTAATAGTGATTTGTTTAGCCTTATCAGTCACTTTATCTACTTTCCATAGCTCCTCAAATTTGTTCAAGGTTGTTCTCAATTTTCTTTCTACCTTTACTTATTGTACCACTTATATACAGATCATGTCACTAGATTGCCTTTAAAAATCCAGTTTGTCTAACGTACCAAACTTATTAAAGTCCACTTCATATTCATTTTCCCTCCACTCAAGGTAGGAGAATTGGCACCTTAGGCTCTAGAACATCTAATATCAAAGTATCATTTTGGTGGTATGCAACTGTGGGAAACCTTCTCTCTATGATTCCCACCTACTGTCTAGCATCATTTGTTAATCTTACATTTCTCTCTCTCATGCCTCTATATCTAGCGTGTAGGTCTATTTTCACTTGCTTAGGGCTTGTTGATGGTGATGTTTGTAGCACTCTAGGTACTATAAATTCAAGAGAGGGGTAATGGGTGAATTTAATCAATGGCCCTTTTTTGTTGATTGATGGTTGTTTGATCGATTCATCCAATTCCTTTTGGATTTCCTCTGTTTCATCCTTCTCTACCAGTGTATACTCCACTCCTTCAACTTTTGTTCTGGATATTTTTGTTTGTGGACCTTTCTATGCCTCATCAACTTCCATATAGTCATGGAGATCTTCAAATCCCCTCTATTTTCATGCTTGTTGATTTGAATTACCTTCCTCTTCCATGTTTTTTTGAACTGCCAGAACTTCCTACCAGCTTTCTAGGTTTACAATTTTCTCCCATTCTAGCTTAGGCACATACTCATAGGGAGAATTTTTGTTGGCTACCATTAACCTGGAGATAATTTGATGAGGATCATAAGACCCTTTTTCTTCTTTCTCTAAATTTATCTTCCTTAGGAATCCTTCCATGTATTGTAGCGCATTTAATCCTCTAATATGGAAAGGTCCTATTTATTTTGGTAACAAGAAGGTCCTTTGGTGCTTGAAATGAAAGAAGTGCATATGACATGCTATAAATCTATGTCTTACATACTCCATAGAAAATATTCTAGGTGTGCGGAAAGATGGGAGCTTGTATGGATCTTCCTCAAAACCATATACTCTTATGACTGTAGAGTTTTCATATAAGAACCAATATCCTATTCTCATATCAGGACTGAACTATAACCATTTTTTGTTCTCTATGAACATTCTTGTGGGTGAAGCATCATATATCAGAGTATAAGTTATGCTCATCAAATTATTTACAAATGCTATGTAGTTGGAATTACCAGTTCTTCTCAAAATCAAGTCATTCCAATCATACAAAGGAAATTCATTTCCCTTTTCATCTAAATTTTCAAATTCAATCATTTGTAATGCTCAAAATTTTGATAAAGGAACATGAAGAATAAGTATGAAGAGTATATCAATAACTCTATAGAAGGAAACTCCTCTAGTTGTTCATGAATTGCTCGGGCTAAGAAATTACAAATATCAATCTTGGAAGGACTAATTCCAAAAGAAGGGATTAAATTGAGGAGGAAACCTAGGATGGTATCAACAACTATGTTATCATTTTCATAACCTAGTACCATGCATATCAATGAGATGAATTTCTTGGAACTGTCTGAAAAAACTATTGTATCTTATGGTGGAGGAAAGGTAGGGATGTAAATTCCCTTTTCTAGGCGTTGAGACAAAAATTCGTTCTTGTCAAAGGGTTACAATGTTTGGTACGAGGTGGCCAAGATTTTCTCATTTAAGGCTTGCAGGGATAAGAAATATGGAATACAAAACATCTTATGAAGGGCATCAACATCTATGGTGCAGAGGTTTTTGGAATAATCTGATGATAAGATAGCTCTTTTTCTAGGTACATATTGAGTGGAGCACCATGTTACAAATTTAGGAAAATATATTGTGTGTGGACAAACAACTTTGGAAATATTCGAGTTCCACAAGTGGCATGGGTCTTGGTCTACAGAGAGGGATTCTCGAGTAGTGGAATTTAAGTCAAGGTTTGTGACAATTGTGTCAAAAACAACATCATGGTGGTCATATATGTGCTCATTTCTGGAAAATATGGGTTTAAAGGGAGTTTATCTTTGGGTTTAGGAGCCATATTGAGCGAAGTATAAAACTAGTAGGTTAAAAGATGGTTTTGCAAGGCAGACTAGGGTAAAAATTATTTTATTTATTTATCTGGTGGAAAAAAAATAGAATGGATATAGCTTGGACACAATAAATACCTGGGATGTAAAAGTTCATAGGTGTACGGGGACTGGGACTGTTGGTCACTAATGTCGAGTGGATGGGTACATTGGATGCTGGGTGTCAAAACTTTTCTTTCAATAAGCATAATAACTTTTCTGTCAATGAAGTGGTGGTCCAGCGGTGGGGGAAGGTGGTTTTCACCCAGCCCACCAGGGGTCAATTCCCACCGAGACATGGCTCGTTGTGATAAGGCTCAAAGGATAGGCGCCCCCTGGATAGGCTACCGCCCCTTGTCGAGATTGGAGTCGAGACGTCTCGGTCCTTGTTGAGTCACAAGTTGCTGGTATATCCTGGCTTGCGGGCTGCCGGTTTATACCTTAGGGGTTATAGTGGCAGCAGTGGATTTGAACCTGGGTCTGGCCCAGGCAAGTTTGACAAGTTATCGATTCCCCTCAAGCTAAAAAAAAAACTTCAAAACTCGAAAATACCTTCTTTAATGGTTTAAACCATTTCAAAAATTTGGAATCTTGGAAAATTTTAATTTGGTGTGAATGATGATGTTAGATGGGATTCGTGGACCCCCACCTGACACATGTCCACTTGAGAGGGGTTGACATAGATTCCACTTTGTTACTCTTTACATGCATGGAGACCTTGTTGATTTGCACCTTGGGTGGAGACCACCCTGGTTTTCCATAAGCGGTAACGGCTTGTGATATTAGCGGTATTGAAAAGGGTCTTGACGAACCATTATTAATCGGAACACCCCACATTTCCATGGTGGTTTTTATCCAACAGCTTTTCTAGGTGTTTTTAGCCTGTGCACAACTTTACTGCACGCTATCTCTTCCAAACATCGATTCGTAGGTTGTGCCTTTGAGTAGCTCAGTCATTACTATTATCTTAGATGCATTTTGATCGATCTCCTTTAGATCCAACGGTGATCCTCCTGTTCAAGATCTATCACCATTTTTCTTTAGTGTTCGGGCTCCATCTCATGGCTCTCCACATTCCTCTTTGCTCATTCATCTAAGCGCTCGAGCGGCTTAAGACACTTTTAGCCTTGGCTCTTGCGGGCTTAAAAATTATTTTTTAACATTTTTAACAAGTTTGGAAGCTTTGAGTATACCACTACATCTATTTCTAGTTTCGATTATTTCTTGTTTTAGTTAGTCATTAGCTTGTCTATGTTTTTAGTTGCACTTGTTTTCTTTATGCATTATTTTTGTGATAACTAGTTTCTTGATTTGATTTCACATTTCTAAATAAATCACTTATTTTTTTGGGTTGTAAGGGAATTGATTAAAGAAAAGTATTTCTAAATAGAACACTTTATTTTTGGGTTGTAATCGAATTGATTAAAGAAAAGTATTTGTCACGGGAAGTGTTCAAGGAACATATGACTATGATTTGAGTTTCTACCTTTGATATCATATTAGATAATAGTTCAAAGATCACTGATTCTATGTAAATCAAATTTGTTTGTATTTTTATTTGGTAATTTGATTACTCTTTTCATTTCCTAAAACAAAGCACTTATTTTCTAGGCCATAATCGGATTAATTAAAAGAGAGTATTTTTCACAAGAAGTGTTCATCAAACATATGAGTGTGATTTGAATTTGTGCCTTTGATATCATAATAGATAATAGTTCAAGGATAATTGACTATGTGTAAATCAAATTTGTAGATGTTTTCACTTGGCAATTTGATTAGTCTTATCATTTCTTGAAGATTAGTTAGCCCTTCTTTCAATATAATGGTTTGAAGAATATTTAAGAAGGATTACTTAATTGGTAAATGAATTAATTCTCCACATACCGTGTTTTCACTTCACAATTTTACTAACTTCAAATTAATAGTAAAATGAAATATGATTTAGGCATATAATCAATTGTCACCCAATACCAAATTTGACTTCATTTTGTAGCATTTGATGTAAACAAAATGTTCTTAAGTTAGAGGATAATTGCACACAAGTCAATCCAAATCAACAACTATTATGAGTGCCCATAAATATCAAATATTAAAGACATGGCCGTCTAGTCATACCAAAACCCTCTTAAGTAGAATTTGGGAGGCCCACCAAAGGCATCTCTCTCCTCAACCAAATGAAGTTTGTATTTTGTATATTGGTGATTTCATTTCTTAATTAAATTTTAATTTTGAAATGTTATAGGGTATTATGATTCCCATTAACAAAAGGTAAAAGTATACATCTATAAAGATCAGATAATCTTGTATATATTTGGCTATATGGAGAAGTAAAGCTAGGGAGGAGGTTACATATCTTTTGCATTTATTTTACCATGTTGTGAATTTCGATTCCTTTTCTCATTCATTTTATATTTCTTTGATATATTTTTTTCGTAATACCATTCCTTTCTTAGTGCTCTTCCCCTTTAAGAGGTTCATGTGGTTAAGGCCATCTTATTTGCTATTATATTTTGTAGAATTTAGTGTAATGTACCTAGGGAGGATAATATGGGGTACCATAGGTAACCAAGGGGTTAATAAATGTAATGTGAATAGAACCACTTGGTAATTGGTGAGTAATAAATATGCCCAATATGAAGTTAAAAGAAATAATATAATAATAAAGGGTAGTTAGCATAAGAATACTCATGAGAATGTATAAATACACATGAGTATCATGGTATTTGTAAGTTTGATGTGAGTATTCTATTGTAAAGAGAATGGATTGTAAAGTGATTCCTTCCATACTGAATAAATAAGTGGTTTCAAGAGGACCACAGATATCACTATGAAGTAATTGCAATTGTTCTTTAGCACTCCAAGTTTTACCTTTATAAAAAATTTCCTTATGATGTTTACCAAGCACACAACCTTCACAAACACCTTTAATGGAATAAATTGAAGGGAAGTAAAGTACCATTTTAGATCACATTTGCATTTTACCGTAATCAAGTGACCTAATATTTAATGCCATAATATACTTTTTTCATCCACATGAGCAACATAGGACTAAAAATGTTGATTTTTACATGAATTAAAACTAGTAAACTTATATAAACCAACATCATGATCAATGGGACATGAAGAAACAAATTTGAAGTTATGTTTAATATCATTGAAAACGTATTTATCTGGCCAAGATTCAAAATTATAACCTTTTTGACAAGCACAATATATAGAAAGAAAATTTATGGGTATGCCTTGAACATGAAAAACATCTTCCAATGCACCATTAGGAAGTTTAACATTACTAGATCCTACTACTAAAATATATTTACCATCACTAATTGAAACTTTTTGTGATGTGTGCCTATTAGTGTCATAAGATGTAAATCAGAAGTTATACCAGTCATATGATTAGATGCATTAGAATCTATTATCCATTCCACATAAGAAGAAGATTTATTAAGATGATCAAAATAGGTACACAAGGTTACATGTTGTTCTTCATAGGATTTCTTCTTGGCTTTAGCAAGTTCATGTCTCCATTTAAAGCAAATATTTTCAGGGTGGTTGTTTTTTCCACAATACTTACAAGGATTATACACTTTCTTTTTATTAGAAACATCATTAGAGGCATCATTAAAAGAGTGATGGGTTGACCCTTTAGAATATGGTTTAAGTTTTTTATTAAAAACTTTATTAGGATTATTTTTGCTATATGCCATTAGAGATTTATCATTGGTTAATTTACTAGAATCAATTAATCTATCTTGCTCACATGTCAAACCTTTACAAAAATATTCAAAAGAGGTTTTCATAGCACCTTTAGACATTTCAATGGTCTTATTCCTATTTAGGATGAAAAAATCAATGGTAGAAGGTAACTTTTTCTATACGAGAATAATAAGGGAACTATCATTTTTCTTGTAATCACTACCACGGTTATTTAATTTTTCATTATAGGTTTTTATTTCTACAATAAGTTACTCTATTGTATCAAAATCTTGAGGGTCTAAATCATGGATCTTATTTTCAAGGTAGTAAGTAGAGACATCATCATATTTATCAAATAAATAATCTAAAGTTTTCCATACCTCAATTGGGATATCCTTAGCCTCAATAAGTACTCGCAAACTATCTAAAATAGTTTTTCCAATGAGTCCTCTTGCTTGATCACATCGATCTTTCCATAAGCATCATAAATTCTTGCTCCTGATAATTCCAATCATCTTTCTCTCCAAGAGAGATAGTTAGTAACAACTAATTCATGAACATAAGCTACTTTAGAACTCATAATGATAAACAAGAAAATAAAACCTTAATCCAAACAAAAAATAATAAGCTAAGATCTAGAATATATAGTGAAAAAACGAGAAATTTTCTCACCAAAGATGAAACACTATAACAAATTACTTATAGATCTACAAACCCATAGCATAAACAATGAAAAAATAAGATTTTGGCATTTTTTTGTTGAAAGGCAAGGACCATGCGCTTTCTCTATGTATAAGGTGCATGGAAAATAGGGCCCACACACTCTCTCTATGTATAGGGCACATGTGTACACACTTCCAGTGAAGAATAGGTGCGTGGGTGCCCAAAACTAAAATTTGCTTAAAGCAATCATTGTTTGGAAGGAAACATATAACAAAACACAATTAGAAATGAACAAGCAACCAAATATGCTACAATAAAGATAGGTCCTTGATAGAAAATTAGTATACATTGTATTTCAACTCAGATCAATAGAAAAAATCAAGAAAAACTTGAATAAAAACTGAAAAATCTAAAAATTAAATGGTGAGGGTTAGGGTTTTGAGAAAAAAATCTCAACATGTAGAAAAATGCCTATATCTAAAGAAAAACCACAAGGGTTAGATAAATTTGATGGAAAATCTATTAGATAAGGAGTGCCCCAATTTGTTTTTGAAGAACTTGGTGCTTGTAATTCTTTTTAACAAACAACTACCGAAGAAGATATAGCATAGTAATAATATATGATAATATGTTACAATATTAATAAATATGCATAAACATACAACAACATATTTTCTAACATGCAAATCAATAGCAAGAATCTACAAGTCTAGCCTTCTATCCATACAAGAACCATATATACAAAATAGTAAGTAAGAGACAAGAGAAAAATAAATAGTACACTAGATATATGTGGTAAAACCCCAAATGGGGAAACCTCCACAAGAAGGTATTTTCATCTTTATTATTCAATAATCTCCAATCATACACGTGAGATCCACTCCACATATGCTAATCACATATTTCCAATAGCATTCAATATAATACTCAACATGGTACCTGAAGGGTCTCCTTCACCTCTATTATATAGCTAGAGGTATACTCAACATGGTACTTCAGAATGCATGTGGGATAACAATTAAACAAATGAATAGAACAAAGACAAGCCACACACAAGCTTCACATTGAAGGTAAGACTACTCTCAAACACACTGCATTCATATGAGAATTGCATACCTATATATAGGATTACATCCAAGCCTAAAAACTCAACAAATTCTTGAAAATGATGATCTAGAGACTACTCATGAGCTAGAAAAAACAAATTCAGCTCCAATGGCTTGTAACAAGATACACAACTACTTGAAACAATATACTAATTTCTACATTATTATCCAATAATAACTCCTTTTACACAAGATAGAGCCAATTATGCCTTCATTTTCTAGATAAGACATCATAACATATTATGACATCGCACTGGACATCATTATACATGTAATATTAACATTACAGATCCCAACATCCATTGAATAGTTGGTGGGTAATAAATATGTCCACTAGGTAGTTTGAAGAAACTATACAATAATAAAGGGTTTTTGTCATAGGGATACTCATGAGCAAGTACAAATACACATGATTATTATTATATTGGGTAAATTGGATATGAGTATTCTATTATAACAAGGATGGATCATGGAGTGATTCCTTCCATAATGAATAATTGATGGTATTGTCCTACCTTAAGGTTATTCTATACATTAATGTGTTCATTCTCTTCTTTTCTATTGTGTTGTTCACTAAAAAATTCTCTGTTTAGATCTATTAAGGTATATGAAAATTAGAGTAAATATTTGGATCATCCAAAAGATGAAGGCATTTATAATGGTCTTACTATAAAAAAATACATAAAGGTTGAAAATCCGTTATGGGAAAAACATTGGAGATTTGGACTATGCATTGATTTAAAAGAATATGTCGCTAGATGGTGCAATTGCTTATGACAAGATGAAGGAAATGTTATATGAATCATTTGAACAAGTACTTTTATACACATGGTCTCATACTATGAAGAAGGATCAAGAAAGAAATAAGGTTTTATTTTTATACACAAACTTTCTATTATAGGGTTATGGGTGTATTCAACAACAATTGTTATTATTTCTATAAACCTTAGTAGCAAGTGTTATTTTATCAATGTTAATTTGGTTAGCAAGTTGTAAGTCCCCACAAAGCATATTTAAAGCACACAAGATTGAGCTAAAAATGTTCAAATTTTTAAATATTTGAATATTACTATGGATAAATATGTGTTGCATTCATATTTTCATGCTATATATGTGAATAATGTGGATATTATTTTGGGATATCCTTGGATGAACTTAGTTGGCACAATTACTATTAATGTGGAAAATAAGTTTTGAGACTTTGGCACTAGAAAAAATTAATCACATTGCAAGATATTTTCATTTCCACGGGGCCCAAGGTGGCACATGAAGAATTTCTTTTATTCGCTACATACACATCAAATGAAGAATCCAAGGTTGAATCAGTATAAGAAATAACTATAGAAGCACATGAATAAAATACCAAGGAAGGGAATACAAATGAAGAATAATCCAAGGAGTACATGACTCAAAGGAACCAAAGGTTGAAGAGTAAAAAAAAGTAGATCCCATAGTTAAGGTTGGTGTATATCACCACCCACAACAACATGAGAGACCATGGTCCTCAATGCAAGGTTGTGATCCTTGAAAAAAATATTATGGGAAAACATGGAACTAGAAAAGGCACCAATATTGAGTCACATGGATAATTAAAAGCAATGCATGGATATATCAAAGTAGCACAATGCAAATATGGAACCAAAGGAAAAACCAAAATCAATATAGACATGAAAAGGAAAAAGTTGGACCCATGTTCACATTTCACTAGGATGGATGGATGCTCATGCTTAGTACCGATTGAATGCATTTCTTCGTCACTAATATTATATATGGCTTCCTCTCATGTTTCAAGGAAAAAAATGTGAAGGAGGATGGAATATAATGTACTTAGGGAGGATAATATGGGGTAACTATGGAGGTATCCAAGGGGATAATGAATGTAATGTGAATATGCCCATTGTTAGAATATTGAGAAATATGCATACACATACAACAATATATTTGCTAAGATGCAAATCAATAGGAATAATCTACTAGTCTATCCTTATATCCATACAAGCACCATATATACAAAATAGTGAGTAAGAGACAAGAGAAAAAGAAATAGTACCCAAATATACATGGTAAAACCCCAAATTGGGAAACATCCATGGGAAGGTATTGTCTTGTTTACTATTTAGAAACCTCCAATATTACACCTAAGCTCCGATCCACATATGTTAATCATAGCTTTACAATAGAATTCAATAGAATACTCAACATGATACGCAAAGGGTCTCCTTCACCTTAATTGTATAGCTAGAGGTATGGAAGAATAACATCCCACAATACATATGGGATAAATAATTTTCCACCTCCTTATATAATGAATGGTAATAGGAGAATTTTACTCCATGATGCATGTGGGATAACTCATTTTACATAAGATAGAGACAAGTTCTCCTTCCTTCTATATAAGACATCACACTAGACATCATTAAACTTTTAATATTAACATTAACATTCCAACAATCCCTATTAATCATGAATAGGGAGAACACACATATATGGAGGAAGGTAGAATTAAATTAACATCCCCCCTGATGACAACTTCCTGCATTCCCAACAAACTTCGAAGGTACGCAAACTTCTTGTTATGTGGGACAATACTCCAAAATAATAACACCATCTGCAACAAGATATCAAATGTAATAGTATTAAGATCAATGTGTTTATTCTTGGAGTGATACACTGGATTATAGAAAAGATGAATTGCACTCTAATTGTCACATCTTAACTCAATCGGAGACTTTTGAACTAGTCCAATCTCTTTAAGAACATGTTGAATCCACATTGTTTCTTTAGCTTCCTTGTACTCTACTTCACAAGAATAAAGAGAAATATTTCTCAACTTTTTAGTATATCATTAAATCGGACCTTAACCAACTTGAAATATGTACCCTATAGTAGACCTTCTATCTGAATTATCCCTTTCCCAATCAAAATATGTATAACAAAGAAGTGAAACTGTAGTCCTGCTAAAATAGAAAACACCATAATGCACTATCCCTTTTAAATATCTAAGAATACTCTTTGTTGATTTCCAATAGATTTCATGAGGATTTTGCATAAACCTCGAGACCATGATGACTCCAAAAGAGAGATCAAGCTTGTTATGTGTCAAATATATCAAACTCGACACAAGATGATGATACAAAGTGGCATCAACAAGAGGAGTATCACAATCAACAATTAAATTTACTATGGACTGGAATGCCATTGGTGAAGGCTTACAATCACTCATATGAAATCGAGAAAGTAAATCTATAGTATACTTAGGTTGAGAAAGGAATATACCATAACCCATATGCCAAATTTGAAGACCCAAAAAATATTGCAATAGGCCTAAATATGTCATTTCAAATTCATGCTTAATATTATCCTTCAATTCTTGTATAAATGTGCTATGGATTCGAGTAAGGATAATATCATCTGTTAAGATTATATGATACTATATACTATATTCAAACTTCATTATCATTCAATACATTATTCACAATATCATCATAATAAGGATCTCTGAAAGATACACAATCACAAAGCACAAAACAATATATCCTAGGAAATCCTCAAGGGGAAGAAAACCCAGCAATAACTTCCTCAATATATATGATCAAAGTACAATGCCCAAAATAGATCTCACAAATAAGAGAGACAAACCCAAAATCTAGAGCCAAGCCAATCCTCCAACTCCTTCGCGGATCTCTCTCTCTCTCTTCGCTAATGCGAATTGCACAAGTGAGTGATGGTACAAATGAGAGGAACTCACTCTCTATTTATACTTTACCTTTTACTTGAATTTTATCCCAGCTAGGTCGACCTCACTTTAACTGGCTGGGAATACCTCTCCTAGAAAGACTCAAATACTATTATATTACATTCTTTAGGGTACTAACGACCCGACTTACAATGGAGGATTTACCTCATGACTTTTACATGACCAAATATAATAATGACATCTTCGAACGGAGGTAAAACATCCCCGATGGAGTTACAATAATAAAGTACAAGTAGAATATTATTTGAAGTTACATTAATTTAACACTCCCCCTTAACAAGAAGGGTATTCTACTCACAACAACATCTGCATGTGTAACTCTACACAACATCATCGGAGGGAGGAGGGGCATCATCAACATCATCTGGAACATTGGTTGATACATCTCAAACCATTGGAAGTTCTTTAACATCATCATCACCTTCAATATAGAGTTGAAGTATCATCATCTTCTTCAGTGTTAGGAACCCATGTCTTTACGTTGTTAGTATATTGTTGTTGGACGCATATGCTTTGTAATTCATCCCGTAGTATTTGTTGATCCATAGTTTATATTAGCCCATAGTATTGACCCATAGTATTGGACGCATATGCTTTGTAACTCGTCCCATAGTATTATATGTCCCATGGTTTTGACTCATAGTATTGGCGTCTAGACTTAGCCCATGGTTTGTATTGACACATAGTATTGACCAATGGTATTGGCACCTAGACTTAGTATATAAGTGTGTGTTGAGGCCTATGAAGTCACCGTAAAGTTAATTGTATTGAGCTTGCTCAAAGGAGGTTGCCCCCTCGAAGTGGCCCGTGATCAATATAAAAGTGATTCTAAGTTCTGTCATTTCTGCTATTTCTCATATTCTGATTAATTAATTGTTGCAGGTGCTTCACATCTAGTATCAGAGCACTTTCTTGGGCTCATTGGATGGAATTTATGCCAAATTTTTTTCGCGCTATTGCAAGTTCGTATCTGGGGATAACCCCTATCCGCTTAACTATGGGAAGTACTTGGGCATAAGCCCTAAAACTCATTATGAGGAGTACCACAGGAACCCCAAAGTAGCTGGCCCATTGAGAGAACCTGCGAACAAAAAGGGCAACGACCCCTACCTGATTGGCTAGTTCCCACTCGTGAGGTAAACCAAGAGCTGTCGTTTGTGGCAAAGCGGTTATCAGTTTTACCTAAGCCGTGGAGTGAGGGGTACTGCCCCAATATGCAAGCCGTCAGACAGCATTGGTGGCTGAGTGAATCCCTTGAAACGATAGGAAGCTGCACATACCTGGGGTCCATATCTATTTTCAGCTGAACTGTTGCCGATCACTTCCACTCCAGATTCAGCCATTTCAGGTCTATTCTAAAAGTCGTTCCAGATCCAGTCGCCGTTTCAGATCCATCTGTTGCGGATCCCTTCCGCACCGTTGTTGCCGATCCATTTCTGAAATATATATATATATATTTCGGCCATATCTCCCTTGTTTCAACTATGTTTTCCTTGAACCTTCACTGACATCCCTGCAATCCCATTCTGCATATTTCATTCCTGAAGACCCTATCCCAAATTCCACTTCCCAAGACTAGAAATCCCACATTTGTCTATTTTTAGGGTTTGCCATAACTCCTTCAATTTTCACCCAAACGCATTCATATTTTGCCACCGTGTTCCTTTCCTAATTCTACTTCTTTGTCCCTCTCTATCAAATTTTCTCATTCTTTCACCCCGCTTCTGAAATTCCCATATTTTGCCTCCCTGTCCATCAGAAAGTGTCTAAAACCTACTCAAACCCCAATTACCACTCCAAGTTTTTCCCAAATCCAAATTTTCCTTTACTAAAGCAGCTTTTGTTTGTGTTTTTCTATCCATTCCCCCCCCCAAAAAAAAAACTCCTTGTTATGGTTGTCACCCGCGCAGGAGTAAAAACCATGGAGGAAGCACTTGCAGCCACCCAAACCAAACTCCAAGATCTGGATGAAAAATTTCTTAGCCTCCATTTTCAGCATTCAACCATGAACAATAATCGACAGCAAGAATCTTCTACAGCCAATGGGTTCTCTTCTTCCAGCAATTTTTGTGGTCCAAAGCTTGAATTTCCTTGATTCAACGGTACGGATCCGATTGGATGGATCTATCGTGCAGATCAATATTTCAGTCTGCATAATACTTTTGATGTTCAAAAAGTTCCACTTGCATCCTTTCATTTGGAACTGGAAGCCCTTCAATGGTACCGTGGGTACATCAAGGCTCATGATGAGCCAAAATGGACAGATTTTTGCCAACTCATTTTGCAACGATTTGGTCCTAGTGCTTTTGATGACTTCACCGGAGCACTCACTAAACTTTGTCAAAGTGGCACTGTGAGAGAGTATCAGATAGAATTTGAGAAACTAGCCAATCACACAGAAGGATTGTCTGATGAATTTTACAGGAGTTGTTTTATCAGTGGTCTTAAGGATGAAATCCGGTCAGAGGTTAAAATGTTTTGTCCCAACACAATGATGGAAGTCCTAGGGTTGGCTAAGCTGGCCGAGGACAAGATCGCAACTCAACAATGCTCCAAACCCACATTTGTTCCATTCAGAAATATGGGTTCTCAACGACCTCCCATCACGCCTGCTCCTCAACCAACTCCTATCAAGCAATTGTCTAAAACAGAGATGCAGGCACGTCGAGAAAAAGGGCTTTGTTATAATTGTGATGAGAAATTCACTCGGGGACATAGATGTGTTCAACAAAAGCTCTATCTCTTGGATGTGGATTCTCTGCCTGCCTCAAAACTTGATGAAGAAGCTCCAGATACAGTAGATGATCAGGTCGACATTCAACACCCGCCTGTTGACACCCCATCTCAGGATGACCCACCCGAGATCTCGCTCCATGCTGTAACCGGCGTCACCACCCCACAAACAGTGCGAGTCAGGGGATACTTCAAGAAGCTCTCTCTTACCATACTCATTGATTATGGTAGCACTCATAACTTCATTGATCCTCGGATTGCCAAACAGGCTAATTGTTTTGTCCATCCTTGCTCCAACTTTGAAGTCATGGTTGCCAATGGTGGCACCTTACCTTGCAAGGGGAAGTGTCACAATGTGCGTATCTCTATGGAAGATTATAACTTGTGCTCTCACATGTTTGCCTTGTCCTTAGGCAGATGTGATGTGGTTTTGGGCATTCAATGGTTACGCACACTTGACCCCATCTTATGGGATTTTGCTGAACTTTGGATGCAGTTTTCAGTCAATGGGGCACAACACAAATTTATGGGCTTACAACCAGGGTCTCTCTACATTATCAATTCACATCGCTTGGAAAAAATACTTAAGAAGAATTCACATGGTGTCATCGCTCAGCTCCATTCCATTCAGATGCACCCATCAACAGTCTCCACTACTTCCTTGGATAGATATGCAGGTGTCTTTGCTGACCCAATGAGCTTGTTGCCTTCAAGAGACCTTTCCAGTAAGAATTTAGCTGCATCTACCTCTCAACAGGAAATGATGACTATTTTACATACAATACAGAAGTGGTAGCCATCCCTATTGGGTAATTATTTCTGCATCAAGACTAATCTCCAGAGTCTGGAAACTTTCCTGGAACAACGGGTCTCCTCCCCAACACACCTAAAATGGGTTATCCAACTCATGGGTTATGACTATGCGACCACTTACCAGAAGGGTAAGGACAATATGGTGGAAGATGCTCCTCCTCGCACATTTGATGACCCAATTTCTCTTACAGCTATTTCTCTGCTTGTTCCAAATTGGTTGCAATCTGTTCAATGGGACTATCTCTTCTATGAACTCCATGCTTCTTTATCAGTAGGGCACTCGGGGTTCCTCAAAACGTATGACCAGGAACAATGTAACTTCTTTTGGCAGGGACTCAAAAGGACAATTCAACGGATGGTGGTTGACTGTGATACTTTCCAGGTCAACAAGGGTGAAACGACCCTCCTTTTAGGACTACTTGAACCCTTGCCCATCCCTCCACAGATTTGGACAACTATTTCTATGGATTTCCTAGAAGCGCTCCAGTGGTGTAGTACCACATCTCAAAGGACACCATATGAAGCAGTCTCTAGACAGGCACCACCATATCTTCTTCCATACACCTTCAGCAGCTCCCTAGTTCAAGCAATTGACTCAATTCTTTGAAACCGTGATCAGCTTCTTCTCATTCTGCAGGACAATTTTCAAATGGCAAGAATTTGACTGAAACAACAAGCCAATCAGCACCGTTCTGAGCACACTTTTCACATCATTGATATTGTTCTTCTTCATCTACAACCTTCCATGTAATCCTCCCTAAAACTCGAAAGGTGCTAGTGGTTCGGAATGCAACCCAAGGATGCTACAGGGGACCCACTCCTTCATATTTTGCATTAATTTCCACATCTAAAGCTTTGAGGACAAAGCTTTTTCTAAGGGAGAGGGGATGTTAGGAACCCATGTCTTTACTTTGTTAGTATATTGTTGTTGGACGCATATGCTTTGTAAGTCGTCCCATAGTATTTGTTGATCCATAGTTTATATTAGCCCATAGTATTGACCCATAGTATTGGACGCATATGCTTTGTAAGTCGTCCCATAGTATTATATGTCCCATGGTTTTGACTCATAGTATTGGCGTCTAGACTTAGCCCATGGTTTGTATTGACACATAGTATTGACCAATGGTATTGGCACCTAGACTTAGTATATAAGTGTGTGTTGAGGCCTATGAAGGCATCGTGAAGTTAATTGTATTAAGCTTGCTCAAAGGAGGTTGCCCCCTCGAAGTGGCCCGTGATCAATATAAAAGTGATTCTGAGTTCTGTCATTTCTTATATTTCACATATTCTTATTAATTAATTGTTGCAGGTGCTTCACATTCAGCACTGGAGCATCCTCGTCTTCAACACTGGAACATCTACAGTATTGGAGCATCCTCATCTTCAACACTGGAACATCTACAGTACTGGAGCATCCTCATCTTTAGCATTGGAACATATGCAGTACTGGAGAATCCTCATCTTCAGCACTGGAACATCTACAGTACTGGAGCATCCTCGTATTTAGCACTGGAACATCATCATCTACAGCACTGGAGCATCCTAGAACATCATCATCTACAGCACTGGAGCATCCTGGAACATCATTATATGGATCATTGGATCATCCTCATCTACAGTAATGGAATATCATCAGGAGCATCATCACCTGCAGCACACATGATCCTTCCTTTCAGAACTAAGGATCCTGGACAATCCTTCCTTTCAGAACTCGAGATTAAGTCCAACAACTATGGTGATCCTTCCTTTAGGAACTGGGATCATGGACAATCCTTCCTTTTGGAACCAGGGATTTAGTCCAACAACTCTGGTGTTCCTCCCTTTCAAAACTGGGATCATGGAAAATCCTTCCTTTCAGAACTCGGGATTCAGTCCAACAACACCGGTGATCCTTCCTTTCAAAACTAGGGATCATGGACAATCCTTCCTTTTGAAACCAAGGATTCATTCCAACAAAATTGGTGATCCTTCCTTGCAGAATTAGGGATCATGGACAATCCTTCCTTTCAGAACCAGGGATGAAATCCAACAACACTGGTGATATTTCCTTTTGGAACTAGGGATCATGGACAATCCTTCCTTTCGGAACTCGGGATAAGTCCAACACTCATAACTTAGACAATCCTTCCTTTTGGAACTAGGGATTCAATCTAAGGATCAACATTTAAGATGATACTTCCTTTCATAATTATGGGATCATTGTCTAGGGATGATCAATCCCACTGCACCACAACATCATCAGCACTACTTCCCCTTTCTAGGGAATTCCTTATGGACTACACCAAGCTTGTTATGGAAGTGCTCAAACTTCACACGAGATAGAGGCTTAGTCAACACATCTGCAACCTACTCATTCATGCTCACATATTGGAGCTTTATAACTCCCTTCTGCACCATATCATGGATGTAGAAATATCGTATTTCTATGTGTTTTTTACTTATCATGGAACACAGGGTTCTCTATCATCTTTATACAACTCTGGTTATCACATAGAATCACTATGGTATCCAACTCCAGATCAAATAGACCTGATAACAACTTCTGAATCCATATAGCTTCACAACTGGCAGAACATGCTGCAATATACTCTGCTTTTGCAGTGCTGAGAGAAACATTGGATTGCTTCCTTCTTAGCCATGAGATCATGGTTGACCCCATACTATAACATCTACCTGAAGTGCTCTTCATGTCTAAGACACTTCCTGCCTAACCTGAATCTATATACCCATATAGTTTGAACTCATGATATCTAGAATAATTGAGACCATAGTCTATTGTACCTTTTAGGTACCTCATCACATGCTTTGCAGCTACAAGGTGAACACGCCTGGGCTCCACCAGCTACTAACTCAAGGTGTTCACAATAAAGCATATATCTGGCCTAGTATTCATCAGATACATCAACGACCCAATAATCTTCCTGTATAGAGTCACATCCACTAATTATGAAGAAGTATCGGATAATAACTTCAAGTTGGTGTCCATGGGTGTGGCCATGGCTTTACACTCCAACATATCAAATCTTTTCAAGATTTCTACTACATACTTCCCTTGGTTAAGGGAGATTCCCTCTGGGCTCTGCCATACATCGAGACCTAAAAAATAATGCATTAAGCCAAGGTATGTCATCTCGAATTCTGCAGCGAGCTTCTTCTTGCACTCTGATATTTTCTTCTCATTACCTGTCGGGAACAAGTCATCCACATATAGCAATAATATGACTGGTTCATCATCCATAACCTTGAAGTAAAGGTTAGGATCAGCTTTACTTTTGGTAAATCCCAAGCTCGTAAAAAAACTATCAATTCTTCCATACCAAGCTCTTGGAGCTTGCTTCTACCCATACAGAGCCTTATTTAGTTTTCATACATGCGTATCTTTGTCTTCAACCTCAAAACCTTGTGGTTTTTCTATGTACACTTCCTCTTCAATGACACCATTTAGGAAAGTTGTTTTCACATCCATCTGGTGTAGCTTCCATTTCATCGTGGCTGCAAGTTCCATGATGGTTCTAATTGAAGTGTACCTTGCTACAGGAGAAAATGTTTCTTCATAGTCGATTCCTTCCTTTTTGAGAGAATCCATGAGCCACAATACTTCCATCTTGTACATCCATTTATGTCATCTTTCTAAGTTACTGGATACCAAGATCTTGAACTCTGTTGCAGGTTCTCTCTTGCACCCATCTATGAGATTCTCATCTTCAACCTTGTATAAAAGGTTGATGTTGCATCACTCTAAGTGATCCTTGATCTCATCATTCTATCCATGGGTGACTTCTGAGCCCATACAAGGTCTTATTCAATCTGCATATATGTGGTTCTCTGAGTCCTAGAGGTTGCTTGATATCTTCTTCTATTTTGATTACACCATGAGTCTGGATACTAGATCAAGATCTCATCATAGTCGACTTCCTCTGCTTGATTTCATTAGTCTTGTTTATAGTTGAACCATCATCACTTGTTCTACGGAACAAGGTGATCGTGTACGATACTTCCTACAAGTCAAATTTAGGAGCATGGTTAGAAACATTTCATAGTTTCCAAAATATACACTGTGACAACATTCATCCATATCCCACATCCATATGGTAACTTTATAGATGCTTTCCATCTCTACCAGAACATTATTAAGAGCGTGCACTACTCCCAATATGTCAACAAAGAGGTTTCACTCTAGATAAGTAGCATTGGAATGTTGTATAGCACCATAGGCTACCTACCCATCACATATTAATGCAAATGTTCTAACATGCATACTATACTTCTAGGAATATAAACACGTACACAACTGAACAATGTCATTAAACAATTTGATAAAATGACAATTCAAATACTTATTTTTGTTTGTTTGGTAGGATCTCTTTTGATCTTAGTCTCCTTGCAGGGATTACTGGAATTTATGATGGTGAGCTATACTCCATCATCTAATTCTAAGGTCCTGTTCCTTTTATGATCTATAATGTTGATCAAGTCTTCTCCTCCTTCATCATCGGATTTCCTGAATCAAGCTTGTATGTTACTTCTCCTATTCTCCTAGTGAAACTTTTTGAGGGGAGTCCTTCTCTTCAAAATTTGAGAGAGTGCTTTAAAGCACCATCATTATATGACATATTCTTCAATTTCTTCCTTTGGTAACTTCTTGGGAGGTCCTTCTTCTTCTTCTTCTTCAGATAAGTGAGCATCATGTCTTTTTTTCTCTTCTTAATGTATTCTTCTTTTCTCTCTGGACAATATTTGGCAATATGTCTCATCTTATCACAACAAAAACATTGATACGAAGAGAAGTCTCTTCGATTGTGGTTTCCCTTCTTATACTTTTGAAATTCCTTAGGAGGATGAAAATCCTTATGGTTTTCCTTCTTGAAATGAGGTTTTCCCTTTCCTCTTTTAGTATGGGTAGCTAGAGCTTGATCATCATCTTTGATCATCATCCTTATGGTTTTCCTTCTTGAAATGAGGTTTTCCCTTTTCTCTTTTAGTATGGGTAGCTAGAGCTTGATCATCATCTTTGAGTAGTGCTTGTCGATTTGCCACTCTAGCCTCCTCTTGGATACATTCTTCCCATACAACTTCAAATAGTAGACTTTCCTTTCTTGCACACATTGTCTGGATAAAAGAGTCCCAAGGTATAGTAAGACCATTGAGAGCAGTCATTACTAATTCATTTTTGTCATGCTTGTCTCCAATTGCTTCTAGTTGTTCTTTGAATTGAGAAACCCTAGTAAAATAATCTTGGATAGATTCACCTGGATTCATCTTCGTTCTTTTGAGTTGGGTTCTCAAATTCATCTTTCAATTTATGTTTCTTCCTTCATACATTATTGATATGGCATGAAACATCTCCTTTGGGTTTTTCTTGGAGGACACTTGAGGAATCAAGTGATCCTTGATGGAATCTGCTATGATCCTCTTGGCCCTAATCATGTCCTTCTTGTGCTTTTCCTTTGCTTCAGCTTCTTCGGGTTCTAGTACATCTTCTTTAACAAAATTTGAAAGATCATTCTCTTCTAGAATGAGTCCAATCCTATACTTCCAAGCACGGAAGTTCTCTATGCCTTCCAACTTGTCATCAATCTTAGTGCTTGGGGCCATCTTATCCTGGAGAGATAACAAAAAATAAAAATTTCTCAAAATAAAAAACCAAACTTACCAAAAGATGCGCTTGACTAAGGCGAGTATGCTAGTACACCTGGTTTCTGAAGATTCCAAAATTTCACCCTTGAAAATTGACTTATGAAATTATGATCTGCAGTTTTCCGCTTCTCTGGTTTTCTGCAGTTTTCTAGTTTTTCTGGTCCAGAGTCAAACTAGGGTTTGACTTTCTGGAAGATTCACCCATTGAAAAATTTTGATCTTGGAGAGACGCACTTCCCTATGCCAATTGCACTAAAAAATTCCACTTTTGTGAGAAACCCTAAGTTTTCACTTCGAAGAGAGAGAGAGAGAGAGAGAGAGAGAGAGAGAGAGTTTTACCTTATGAAAGTTGCTCTTTTCATGCTAGCTCTAATACCATGTTAATATTATATGCTACTATAGACTATATTCAAACTTCATTTGCATTCAATACATTATTCACAATAGCATCATAATAAGGATCTCTAAAAGATACACAATCACAAAGCACAAAACAATATATCCTAAGAAACCCTCAAGGGGAATAAAACCCAAAATCCTCAATATAGATGATCAAAGTACAATGCCCAAAATAAGTCTCACAAATAAGAGAGACACACCCAAAATCTAGACCCAAGCAAATCCTCCTCCTCTTTTACACTCTCTCTCTTCTTTAATACGAATTGCACAAGTGAGTGATGGTACAGATGAGAGGAACTCACTCTCTATTTATACTTTACCTTTTACTTGACTTTTATCCCAGCTAGGTCGGCCTCACTTCAACTGATTGGGATGACCTCTCTTAGAAAGACTCAAATAATATTATATTATATTCTTTAGGGTACTGACGACCCGACTTACAATGGAGGATTTACCTCAGGACTTTTACATGACCAAATATAATAATGACATCTCCGAACGGAGGTAAAACATCCCTGACGGAGGTACAATAATAAAGTACAAGTAGAATATTCTTTGAAGTTACATTAATTTAACATCATCCACCTAAAGTACCACAATGAGGGAATCATCATCAAATTTCTTAAAATACATATTTGGATCAGAAATACACTACTTATAACCAATTTTTAGGAAATACGTATTAATTTTTCTCATACTAAGCTCTAGGTTCGTGTTTAAGACCATGTAAAGACTTGTTTAATTTGGATACCAAACATGAAGTTTCAGTAGTGATAAAAACATGTGGTTGTTGAATATAAATGTCCTCATGAAGATCACCATTCAAAATGTAACTCTCAAGACATCCATTTGGTGTATTTCCCATTGATAAGATGCAACAAGAGAAATCATGGTTCTTATTATTTTCATTATAGCAGCAGGAGCAAAATTTTCGGTATAATCTATACCTTCTTGTTGAGAAAAACCTTTGCTACTAATCAGGCTTTATGTTTTTCAATCTATCCTTATATATTAAACTTTGTTTTATATATCCATTTACATCCAACTAAATTCTTTTGGGAGGAAGGGGAACAAGATTACAAATCTTGTTCTTCATTAACGGTTCATACGCATTAGTCATGGATTTTACCCATTCAAGACTATATTTAGCTTGGGCATAGGTGGAGGGGTCATCAATGGCATAATTTAGTCATGAGAGTGAATTTAAACTAGTATGTTGAGTATCAAAGGGAAAACCAATCTCAAAACCTACAGATTCGAGAGTTTTTGGGGCCCAAATAGGAAGAGGCGTAATGGTAGGAACCACTCTAGTATATTTGGAACATTCAGGTGGATTACTTGAAGAAGAAAACGAACTAGGATCAAGATCGGGCATAGAAGTAGAGGAAGGGGTAATCGATATAGGAGTAACAAAAGATTAAGACAAATTGAAGGTAACTTGAGGTTAAATAGACTCAGGAGGAGGAGAGACTCCATTGAATTGAACATCTCACCAGATGAATAGCATTAGTACATTAAGCTAGATGATGCTCGATCAAGGACGTTTGTAGCTAATACAAGTGAAACTACTAATGGGGTTGTAACTTCAGTGGATAGGTCAATGGAATAGGTGCACATGGAGACTATAAAGCTATTATAAAGGAGAGAAATTACCTTATGCGACTTGTTGAATGAAAAATAGTCCATCTTAGGCATGTGAGTTTGGATTTGATTACTTTATTAGCTTCAAGGATAGAAGAAGACTACATAGTGGCTTGGGTTTGACCACACTAGGACATGTGTATCCATAGTTGTGGTACTTTGAGGCTACTATATGAATTAGGGGACATGAACAACATAATAAGTGTGAGGCTTGATATCATAAACCAACTTAGGGTTGGCGTGACATGTAGGAGTACACCCAAGTTTTGGTTTGGATGGACTAGACCAAGTTGATCACATGGATTGGGTTGCAGGTGAGGGAAACCATGTGGATGTGCATGGATACAATGGCATGGGTCATGAAAGTGGTGAATGGAATTGGTAGCATGGCATCTTGTGATTTTTTCGATGACAAATATGACCATAGTAAAGATATTTTGCCATTGGTATTTTTTTTATTTAAATAAAATTGGGTGGTACAATATAGACAAAGGATACATATCACCTTAGAGATCACACAAATAGATCAAGTATCAATATAGTTTTGTAGATTAGACATCTTAGGTGGGGAAGTTCAAAGGTCCATGGTAGTTGTCAAGGGTGTCAAACAATCACATGGGGGATAATGTAAGGAATTAGATAAGACATATATTCTTTAGGGTTGAAGTCTCATGCTTGATTTGGTTGGACATCACCAAATTTGCATGATTAGCATGTCCTAACAAGGTTTCCCAAGGATAATGGGATACCCATGTGATGATACATGTTATTTAAACTTGCCTAAGGAACTTACTTATATCATATATATGATCCACCCTCACATGTACACTTGGGGTTGTAGAATAAGTGGAACTTGACATGATATATTTAATACTTGGATGTGTGGGCTGTGAGTCAACAATGATAGAATAACATGGACAAGTTAAGAGTGATGCCAGGCTTAGACAAATGAACTTGTAGTGGTTAAGTAATATTATGCCTAGGTGAATGGACATCTACATATGAACTAATAAGTCCACACTTTCAATGAGATAACATTTGACATGGTGGTCCTTATATGGTATTTGGGGTTCCTTATCCTTGGAGGACATGCAAACCTAATGTTAACAATTAATCAAAGGAACCTTCCATCCTGAGATAGACTTTGGCATAAGTGTCAAGCGATCACTACTTGATATATCTAATTGTTATTGATCAATGGTATGCTTAGTTAGTGGTCTTACAATAAGTGGGAGGTTTATGGGTAAATGGAATGCCTAGTCATTGTGCGAGGAAAGACAAATATTTTGCACCCTTGTATTGGTTAATCTCTTGGGAGGCAAGGTAGAGATCTTGGTCTCCTGACCTAGTTTTTATTTAATGTTTCAATATTGGTAGGCATGTGCACCAACTGATCCATATTGAATCCATTGAAACTATTCTCTTCATTCAAATATAGGTGACATGCGTTAACACTTATCTGATGTTGTTCTTTGGGTGGGATGGAGTGGACCTATATTTACTCCCATGGGTAAGGTCAATGTTATTTGAGATGGCAATGTGGTCTTGTCTTAACTCCATTTTCATTAGGTGAATAAAGTGGACCTATCTATACTCCCATGAGTGAGGTCAATGTTCTTCAAGAGGGAAATGTGGTTTTGTCTTAACACCATTGGGGTAATTTTCTTTGTTGGTATGAATTAAATCTATTCTACCATCCATGGAGCCATGTTATTTAGTTGGTGTCAAATTGTTCTACCACCTTGTGGCTGAACACTAGTTGGACTATGGAATAGTCCTAACATCGAGTGAGGGACACGGTTCATAATAAATAATCATAGATTACTCCTAGTGATGCTAGCAAGTTGTAAGAAATTTACTTCACATGTTGTTTGGTATGTGTCCACTCTTTGATTATGTAGGGAACACAAGGTTTTCCCTCATTTATAAAAAAGTTGTTTAAATGTTCTAGCTTTTATGTCTATTTTTGAATTTGGCAATAAAATCTTTGGTCAAATTGTTGTTGTGCATTGTTCAAATTTCATTTTTTAATGTGGAAATTGATTCTCAAATTTCAGACAAAAACAATAAAAAAAAATAACCGAAAAAATAGTTGAAATCATAAAGCATTTAGACTTCTCTATTTAGACACATCAACATCCCATTATTCTAAATAATCAAGGATTTGGATCACTTTTCCTATCCCATCCATTTTTTTACCAATTTTGTCACCTAAATGGTTGGAATTGCAAATCATTATGAATAAACAATCTAAGGATTTGAATCACTTTTCCTATCCCATCCATTGTTTTACCAATTTTGTCACCTAAGTGGTTGGAATTGCAAATCAATATGAAAAAAAATTAGTTGAATGCTTCAACAAATCCATGAACATCATTTAATGCAATTGTTCGGTCAGTGGCAAGATGAAATTATCATCCACCACACCGAGAATGATGCGGTGAAGCCGGAATTTTAACGCAATTGGACTTTTCCCCTTGCATCGAGTTGGAATGACTTTATTCTTACGACGGAGGAAAGCTTAATGGATCTCATCTGAAAATGATATATGATATATTGAAAGTCTGAAACCACGAAAAATACAAGGAGGTACACTAACGCACGCGCAAATGGAGCACGTGTTCATCTTCAGTTGGGAGACAGTGAGGCCCGAGTCGCCGACATATCAATCGATATTAGGGTCAACACGTGGGATCCGATGAAAGTTTTGATTTTTCTCGACTGTCCACCGTACCAAAAACCAAGGACGAGATAAGTAGCGCCTGGATCTACACGGGAGTGTGACGGGACTCTTCTTCATTCCTAGTCACTGACACGTTCGACGAGTTAACTGAGTCTCCGCTCTGATCTTGGAAGGAGTAATCGAAAAAGATTGATATTTGGAATCATTTTCAAGGAAGAAGCTAAACTACAGTCTATCTTCTGTATAAAAACTTGTCTTCAATGTGTAAAAACTTGTCTTTAATTTAATAATTTTACTGTTGGGAGTAGAGATCTATTTTTAGAAATTTTTCAAAATTTATTTTACAATCCATTTATAACTAGAGCAACCGCTTAATTTATGGATAATATTTATAAGTCACAAGTTAAGTGCCACCAATAAGTGACTTGTTTTTCAAGGGTAATTGTACTAAGTGACCCTTATCCATGCATCAATCACTTAACTTATGGATGAATATCTATAGGTCACAAGTTAAGTGCCATCAACAAGTTACTTGTTCTCCATGGATAATTGATCCATGCATAAGCAAAGAGTTATCCATTATGCATCAACTAGCTACGAGTTATCCATTATCGCTGCAATTTCAACAATCACACTTATCTCTACTAGTTATCCATTATTGCTGCAATTTCAACAATCACACTTATCTTTGGTAGACTAAATGCAGGATTTTAAAACTACCCAAATAGTTGAAATCGCGATTTGAGCAATAGAAACTGATACAAACTGCAATTTCAGCCATTTTTACTCTGCCGGATTCCGACGGATATGAGGCGTTTTGGTTTGCCCGTATACTGCTCCTAATCAATCCGAACATGTAATCTAGAAAAAACATAATGTCACGTCTCTTCTACGTGATTTTTTTTTTGTAAGATCCTAACCAATCAAACAATGCAGAAATATAAATACAAGTTGTCGCTACAGCCTACTTAGTAATGTTCTGAATGTGCGTGCATTAAACCTCATTATTTCTTCTGTCGCTTTTCAATCAAGTGCCAACCATGGCAACGTGCCTTTACTTCACTGCGTTAGTCACTAGGCACAAATTCAAATACCAATCAACAAAAAGACGACCACATGCTGAAAAATTGCGACAATAAGAAAGACATGCAACATCAATTATACTTTGATTAATAACTATATTAATATTATTAATGTGTTATTAATTATTAACTGCAACTCATTAAATTATTAATGTAAATACAAATATAATCTACATGGTTAAATGCTATGCCAAGGTACTAAAATACAGCTTGAGCATTAATATTATACTAAGCCCTAACATTAACTTTGTAAGGACTCGGCCTTAGAATAATATACCATAATCACTTATATTAAAACCATGCATAAAAACATAATGGATAATATTAAAACCAATGCAATATGATATAAACTTAATGCAATGTAAACTATATATATATATTACAACCTAATACATATATATCTTTATAAACTTGAAGTATCGTAAACTATATACATATATTACAACCTAATATATATATATATATATATATATATATATATATATATTTACAACCTAAGTGCTTATAGGTTGACCCAAGGTCTAAGTGCTCATACTAACACTTAAGCAATCGTAAAACCAACATATGCTACACCACATATGGCAATGCCATTACAATGGACTTAGATTAAAATGAATAACATTATAATGTAATGTAGTTAATGGTTAAGCGCATGGCCAGATCAACCCAAGGTTGGACCTTGGCTTATGCGAACCATGTCACCATGCCATGATGCACCATCACCCGCCCAAACTTTGGCCTACGTTGTGAAACTTACGCTAATGCATTACGTGGAGAAAGTAAGGGGTTCACAGCATGTGCACTATGGTTTAACGTTGCATAAAGGATATCATGTGAAGTGCAGTGACTGTATCAAGCTTAGCCTTCTGCCACGCAAACTGTGAAATCTATGAACCAAAGTTTTAAACCCTGTTTGCTTTGATGACAGGTTTCTCCACTTGGCAACGTCGTGGTGCAACACTCAGCAAGAAATGGAAGTTTCGATCGTGCTCCAGCTAGCCTTGCTGGCTCTCGCATGAAACTGCCAACTCCCGAGGCCTTGCTGCGTTAACGTTCTACTGTGGTTGAATTAAATGTTGAAAGTCCCACAACCGTCGATCGTGATCCGGGTCGTCGATCTTGGGAGTGGTGCATGCATGAGCATCGTTGATCTTGCTTGTGGTTGTTGGCGCCAATTATACGAGGTACTCAACAATTTAATGGACTTGTGACCAGGTTCAGAGGTTGCCACTCTTCCAACCGGTGCCACCTTGTTATACCAAAAACCCTACCTTACACTTCGTGGCTCATTTGGCATACGACGGGATCCCTCGAGCTCTTCTGCTCCGATCATGGTGTTTGCTCCCGAACCAGGGAGGAGTTGCTCCCACAACACTCCAACACTCTGCGTGAGGTAGCTACGGGTAGTGTTGCTCGGTACACATCTTATAGGTAAGAAAGTCCATGTTTTACGCATTTACCCAAACTCTTACTTCGTTGTTTCATTATGAGAATGTTATGATGTCATAGTTTAACTGACTGCTCATGGTTTCTTGGTGTAGATATGGAGAAAATTCAGCTTGGGCTTCGTGTTGGTTGACCCAATGGTAAGTGGGTACTCCACCACTCACTTCGTTGTCCAATTTACTTTTTACACAGGAATATTACAATAGTCACAACTAACCACTACGTTGGTCACTTCTTAACACGGGAGCTATGAGACCGTGGTGTGTTGGGTCATCCGGCGCTATCTCCATAACTTGGAATGAATAACCAACTGCGAACGTGGCCATGTAACCCGACATCCTTGGTCCTTCGAGTGAAACTACCCCATTGGTTTTGGATGGGTTACTTAAGACTCTTGGTTCTCTGTTTGCTCACGCTGAAATACGGCCTTCGGCCATCCATGCTGTTGCATGCGACTGTGTTTTTAGGGATTGAAGGCTTCCCCAGCCTGTAAGTGAATTTAACATTATCCTTGAACTTGTATGGGGAATAAGCTCTTCATTACACTTGAACTTGGGTGGCTTGGTCACACTGGCTGTCGCTGGTTTAGCACTGTCTCGTTTTGGTTTGACCCGTGAAGGGATTTAAGTGTGGAAAAGAAGAGCGATAGCTCTCTGGACTATATTATTTCTTTTTGTGAATAATGAATGCATTTACGTGGAAACATTTACCTCTTAACTTTGTGTTTAAACAACAAGGAATGATATGTTGCTCTCGGCCTCTGTTTGTCTCTTTTAATGAATGAACAGAGTTAATGTATGACTTGTTTTGCATTCATTTAATATTTGCAAGCTTAGTTACAGGGATATAATCCCATATAAATGTAAACTGATAATGCACACATTCTTATCTTGCAACAGTGATTTGAAATACATTTATATTGCAATTGTATTACAGTATTTAATTTGGGTGATATTATTACACGTCGAGGTCGAAAATGCGACCATCGCACTAGGGTATCCATGTTGAAGTTAAGGCATACCCACAAAATGAGTAATCATGACTACCCAGTGGTATCGTGATGCACTGGAGACACCATACAATTTGGGACTCTTGTCTGTAAAATCGACTTGATCAACAAAACATGCAGCGGGACTTTTTATCCCGTTTCAGAATTTATTAAACATTAATAGTTAAACTGTTTATGAAGGCTCCCCGAGCCTAAACATATATATACATATACCATATAATAACCAATCTCTTTGTTGTAGATGCAGCTGCATTAAGGTATTAAGACTCAACATTAATACTCGAATCTCCTTGCTGTAATGACCATCATGGAACCCTCGCCTGCGTGGAGGCATATCAAACCAATCCTATGGAAACGCTTTGGCATTGATGTTGATTTGTAAAAAGAGATATCGTGAAGGGTTTCACGACCTGGGTCGTAGCTTGCTCATGGAGCTCGCTCTCTCATGCCGAGAGTCAAGGCATGTATAAAAAGTCAATAAGCAACTAACCAGGATGCATCTCGAAATTAGTTAAGTAGGTAATGTTTACAATGTGTTATGAAACCACATGAATCCAATCTGGATATGAAACACTATGTATATAAATGAAATTCGACTATAATGTAACTCTGTCAAAGATTTTAAATCCATTCACTATAGAACTTTATAATGATTTTACCTGTTTGTCAAAAGAAATAGAGATAGATCTGGTTACATTAATATCAATGTTTTGTCCATAACATATAACAAAAATTATATAAAAAAAGGGGCTTGACATGTAAACCCTATGGTTTACACATGTTTGCCTTATTTCTGACATAAACATGCATAATATACATTCTGTCATTAAAATAGGATCTATGGAGAAAATGCTATGTATTCTATTTAAATACCTGCAACATTTTCTTAGGGTTTATATAAACAATGCTCATTCATATCTGCCTATCTCAGGTTTGTACATCAATAATCGTAACAAAACTCAGTCTATTTACTGCATAAAGAACATCTCATTATATTTCAACATCATTATGAAAACTGAAAGTATAAGCACTAGATCATGATTCTGCCCAGCAATACAGAGACATAAAAGTATGTTCATGACCCATATACATAATTCAGTTTAATAAGACATTCATGTTCAGATCTATTAAACAAACAGTGAATCAGAGTTATACATGATAAACCCTAGCAACTGTCCATAAAAACGTTTATAAATACAGTAGATAAATTTATCTGTATTTATGCAGACCAGTGGAACCTAGAAAAAACCTCCCAGCCTTTGACCAACAAGATCACCTTGCTTTCAGGTCACCCCCGAGCTGAGTTCACAGTCCCCCTTTGGTTCAGAGTTTATATTTTATTAACCCTTAACTTGTTCCCCAAGTTATTAGGAAATGTTTGTGGCATCAGGAAACCCAACATCCAACTCAGTACTCCTCAGCTCCAAGATGCTCCAGGGGCTTTTAAGCCTCAACCATTAAGAGAATCATTCAATCATAGCTTATTCGGAGTAAATGCAGTGCTCCTACAAGCTTGGGGCAGTTCTCCTACTTGCACACAACTAAGTGTCCAAGCTATTACCCAGCTATTCGGATTCCTCTTAATCTGGACCAGTTTGGTACTCCCAAAGCTGTCCTCATTCACTTGTCTTCATTTGGCTCTAGTTCATGTTCTTCCAAGCTCTCATTTTCCCTTGTGTGTTAATGATCATGAGAATGTGAATAATGATTCAGTGTTTCAATGAGTTTCACCTTTTATTCTCTTAGGTGTGAAATTTCTCATTTTATGAATTCTTTTATTTCATTAGTCTCTCAAATCTTTTCTTTAGGGTTTTTCTATTTTTTCTAATAATAATTTCTCATTATTATTATAATTGGTATTTAACCTCCAACCCTTAGGGTAGTGTGACTCCCATCTCATTAATGTGCTGGTCCACATGGTCATTAGAAATCAACTTTTCAGATTTCTAATGTCAACTAAGTAAAACTGAAATAATACTTAGCAAAAAATATAATAGTGATTCAAAGTCCAAAATTGGGTTATTATACATAAATGCCAAATTCTAAAATATAAACACTTATCCATGTAATCAATCAATCCAGTTTAATTTTACCACTTCATACAAACAAGAAAACACATTTTCAGCATCCAAATCATACATGTTACTAGGTATAAGGTTATGTGATTTCAAGAAAGCATCCTTAAACCCATTTTCAAACTGAGTATACATATAAAGCCAACATTTTGATTCCAACTCGGATGCGCACGCTACACGCAAAAATCCCATGTAAATATAATGCGATTCTCATTTGATTTTAGGGCTAGAGGCTTAAGCTCGTCTGCCCGGAGATATTGTGAAGTCAGTGGAGTCGGTGGATAAGCTGTTGCAGTCAACCCGATGTCGGCTTAATGCCTGCTATCTATCTTTTCTTCTCTGGTTTCCGGTTTCCGAAGCCGAGAAAGATTCGTAACTGGCTTTCCTCGGCTGGAGAATATAGCGAATTAGGGCTTAACGAAGCCGAGAAAGATTCGTAACTGCCCTTCCTCGCCTGGAGAGTGGAGAATATAGCGATTTAGGGCTTACTTTGGGCATTGAAAAGGACAAGAATAAATGGCCCGTTCGTACATCGATGGGCTGGGCGCCGGGCGCCCATCACCCATGTATCCTTCAGGTAGTGCGAGTTTCGTGTCGTGGAGAACCGGCACGCCTGAGTGGAGCCTCTGATTTCTGCCTGCACACGGACTGCCAGCCAGTGCCCTAATTCGTCTTTTCATTTATGCTAATTTATTCTTTCCATTTGCAGCCGCCCACAACTTGCCCTCTGCCTCAGCATTCACCATCTGTCCTGAGTACTTCCTCGTGCGGCGCCAGGTTATTGCAATTTCTATTCATCCACATTCTCTGCACAAGGATACTGTAAGTGCAGACTAGTTCTGAGGTCATCTCTTGATTATGTAGTAAGCTAATCTTCTAATAAAACTACCTTCTATCTAAATTCGACAGGAGTCGTAAAAAAATTTCAGGCATCATCATGATCCATGTTACATATATTGTGTAACAATGTTTCAAGGGTTTTACTTTATCTTGAATCGACTAAAATCTTTGATAGATCAAAGTTTAAAATTGATCAAAACTTTCTATGTCGCCAAATTCCAAAATAAAACCCAGCTGCATAATATTACTTTATCTTATTCATTCCTCAATCTGCCTCCGCCATGATCCCCTTATTGGAGGACCTCCATAACAGCTGCAGAAAAGCACGGCATTGAATCTGGATTAGCACGCGGTTCGTGCTTAAAGTACTCAGTTAATCTCAATCTGAAATCAGATCGAATCGTCTTGTTCTGCTGCTGCCGCTGATCTGTTGGCTTTATAGGTTATCAAGTCATAAAAGCCCTAAGCAATAAAGTGCAATTATTGTCCGAATCGTAATTAAGCTTCTGGATGCCGCGATCTTCAAATACAATGTTCCACAGCACTGCAGCGTCATGATAAGTTTGCATGTGACGCCTTTATTCCTTGGATGGCAGTATGGCACTCATTTATCCGAAGACTTTAACTGCAGGCGTGCCAATCACAATGATTGAGTCGTATATGGGCCGACTACACATAGAGCTTTGCTCCACTATTATGGAATATTAAGTGCAGAGCAATGAGGACTTCCAGACCTAAAGTTAAATTGGGCATAAGTATTTTCTCAAAGGTGCATGATGTCTGTGTCTCAAAAAAATCCACATTGATTAGAGGTAAATCTAAACCTATAATTGCAAGTCTCTCATGTTGTAATTGGTGTGTTGTATGGCCCGCCTCAGAGTTCCTGATCTATTGCTCGTCTGGTAGATCTGACCAAATCCTGAGATATATTTTATATGAGCTTTTATGCAGTTTTTCTTCGTCATTTCGAACAATTTCAAGCTGGCTTTGTAGTTTCCCTCTCTTGATCTTAAGGATTGAATGTTCAAACCTTATCAACTCTAGAGAGTAAGGTTGCACTGCGGGGAATAAGTGGAGATGGTCCGACTTAAGCTTAGGATTTTCCTCCTGCATATTGTGGAGGTTGCATAATAATTAGTGAACAGTTGTATCAGATACATTCAGTACCTGACCAGCGAACATGACAGTCGATAAGATTGGCGCCTGAGGAGTTCCGCTCAGCTCGTATATGGTAAATTGGTAATTCATGTCTTTTATCTTTTATGATCTGGATTTGTGCTTACATAAGTGTAAACTTGTATGTACTGTATTGGTGTAAGAAGTGTGCCAATTACATATAGTAACGTATTTATTTTCCTTATTTCCCAGAATTTCGGGCATCTGTATGAAGCTTTGGTAATCAATTCATTACTATTAGTTCCTCTGTTTTAGAAACCTTGTACGTGTGAAAACTTAAATATATGATTCTTAGCTGTTGTTCTTGAATAAGTAGATGATTTTTCTCTTACAATAGGAAATCCGCTATACGGGAGCAGGAACAATAAATTGCTTTGGTTTAAAGATCGTCGTATTTAGAATCATAATTTTTGCTCACTGTTTGTGTCAATCTGGTTCCCCTACAGAAGCGAGGTAATATACAGCATGAGGCGGGGAAGATCGCCTGTGTGTAACCCTAAGAAAATAAAGGTCCCGTTTTTATCTAAAGCTAGTTATATGCCATCTCCACATAATAATCAATTTTAAATATTAAGCTGTTGGGTGGATATTAAATATCCTCATCAATTGATAAATTTAGATTGTTGAGCCATATAAGGTTTTTTACCATATCCAATTGTCATTTTGGATTTCTTTGCATTTCCATCTCGGGTAGTCTAAAAGTTCTGGTTTGTTCTTCGAAAAAAATGATTTTTTCAATTCAATATAAATTTTTAAAAATTATGATTATAACTATTAAATTTTGAAATTTTGGGTGTTTTAAGAGTTTTGATGATATTAATTCCATCTTTATCATCATAATTATCATTAAATTACTGTTAAATTTAAATTTTGCAAAATAAAAAAAACAAGAAAAAACCTCATCCAAACCAAATTTTTAGACAATTCCTTTCCATATCATCCTTCATTAGAAGTTGAATATCATTATTGTCTTTTGGTTTAGACAATTCCTTTCCATATCATCCTTCATTACAAGTTGAATATCATTATTGTCACTGTGAGCTGGGAGGATTATAAGCACCCAACAAGGCTTGCTGGAATTAGACGGTAAGGTCAGGAAGCAATTTGACTGTCAAATACTGTCATAAATTCTTGTTGATTATGTTCATTAAATTTTTTGACTGTCAAATACTGTCATAAATTCTTGTTGAATATTATGTTCATTAGAGTGATATAATTTTAAAAAACAACGTTTAAGGATCTGCTTAGTTTCCAAATTCCTATCGTGCTAGCACCGGCCAACATTCCAACATCCCTGCTTTTAACGATGTATTGGATGTTGAAGTGCTGTACATTGTAATATGTATATTCCAACGGCAACCATTATGATTCCAGAGCTGTTGGGATATTAAATGGAATATATCCTGAATTATGTGTCCTTTTTATGTCAGGTATCATCTCAAATCCAAATCCAGCCTCTATATCATTAGATATACTGCAATGAATACAACACTATCAGATATTCATTCCTAGACTCATTTAGTACTACGCTGGAGGATACATATAGTTTTACCTGCAGAGTAAAGAGAGTAGAGAGTCCATGTGTAATTTCAAATAGCAATGATGCTGGTTCTGGTGACTGATTTCACATGGTAGCATATACCCCTGTGTTTTTGGATATATATATATATATATATATAATTAATGTTTATATATATAAACATTATAGATGCAACGGTAGACAGTTGCCTGGACTCATTTTTGTGTTTAAAATTCAAATACCAAAGCAATTACTTAGGGTCATGGAAGGCCCTATAAGCAGGTATTCTGTCTTGAAGCTCTCGCCCTTCCCTTCTGCCCGAAGTTTGCCATGAGAGTGGAATAAAAATTTAAGCATCTCAACTAGATCTTAATTTGATCAATCAAGCATTATTATTGATGTTTTTTCCGAACAAATTTACTATGTAGAGATTTTAAAAAATAAATGTTTAAATATTTGGTCTCTTATGCATTGGCAGAGATGTTTTGTAAGTCCAAAACATTTATAATATTTAACATTTATTAGATTTAGAAAATAAAAGCTGGAAAACATTTATTAAATATTCACATAAATATTTTCAATTTATTTAGTATATAAATTTATTTTATTTTATGATGTAAAATTTAAAATTTGAATATTCAAGATATTCAAAATATTTAATATAATCAATTTATATTAGTCTATTTTATTTCATATTAAATTACTTTGAATGGAAATCCAAGATTCAAATTCTATTGCATATGAAGGGACTTCAGAGGATCACAATGGGAATAAATGTTAATCTTAATTCAGATGTAGAGAGGATCACAATGGGAACAAATGTTAATCTTAATTCAGATGTAGAGAATTCAAAATATTGTATGAAATGTTAATCTTAATTCAGATGTGGAGAAATCAAAATATTGGATGAAGCTTTCATGTTGCTTTGTTACTCAATATCTCCAAATCTCTCATATCACATTAAAGCTTAAACAACCCCAAATGTAGTTTGAACCAAACTATGACTTAATTTGAGCCCACGTAACATCGATTTCATGCGAGAATTCTTCACTAAATTCAAGTCTTAAAATGTACAAAGTTGACAAAAAGGATGAACACTTCATATTGTTAATACCGTCAAAATTGGTTCCAAAGTATTATGTTTTTGCTTCACATTCCTCGCAACAAGATTAACTCTTGGTGCTAAATGGAAGATGCCTACATTGGATGTTTTTGTAGCTTCACTTCTCTAAGAGAAAGATAAACTCACTCTAATGGGATCCCTAAGGACAATAAAGGTGCATGCCCTTCCTGCCAATCAAGGAAATAAGAACACGAGAAATAAAAAACCACAATCCAAAGACATAAAGGAGCAAAATTCGAGAGGCACACGAGAAAAATACTCCTCCAAAGATTGGAAGACCAAGAAGGACAAAATTATATGTACTTAGAAATACAATCATGAAGAACATGAGTGTATGAGGAAAGATAATGATCAGCTGAGACATCTTCTTTTGCTAGGAAAGATCAAAATCCTTAACTATCTCAAGAAGTCAACTGAAAATTTAGAAAATCCATAAGTTGTGGGAGATGCACTTGTTGTTATATTTTCTGAACCACTTTCTTCTTGTGTTATTGAATCATAACGTTCAAAGCAGATATCTCCTTCATTCTAGCCATGCGTCGGCCACACCATCTTGGGAGATGCACCAATTTAGATCAACCATTCAGTTGAGGAACAACCTTTTACAAATCTAGATGAAGAAGTAATTGACATTGATGAATAGGTGATCATCATATTTTTACATTGTATTGGAAAAATTGATGCGAATCAAGTTCTAGAAGTAATGCATAGATTCAAATCAATCATTCAATTGATGGAGAACTTGATACATATAAATTTCTTATTGATGAAGATCTCAACTAATGTCTCTTCAATTACCTCACACAATATTTCAAATTTGCATGTAGAAGTTGTTTACATTCGTGAACATGTTTTTGTTGATCCAACAACCAAACCACTTCAGGCACAACATACTCTTCATGCTCCTCGTGCACTCCCTGCTACAGAGTCCTTGATGCCCATCTACATTTACATCGTTAGTACACGAGATTCATAAACATTTTCAGAAGCTGCAGGAATTCCATATTGGGATGCTACCATGGAGGTGGAGCATCAATCTCTAATTAAGTACCAACATTGGCCATTAGATCCCCTAACCCCGTAGTAGGAAACTTGCATGGAACAAGCAAAAATATCAATCAAATTTGGAAGTAGATGGACATGAGAGTGATCATGGCTAAAGATGACTTTCAAACCCCACTCAACATTATCATATTTTTTTAAAATTGCTTTGATTTCCTTGGGTATTTTTAACCAAACCCAACTTGGCATTTAGAGTACGTTTAAGCCTAATCCAGGTTTGGAATTCTTATGCATTCCATTGGATACTTTTCAACCTATATCTCATTTGATTCTCACAATCAGTCTTGCCTACCAAGTAGTCCAAATTCAAACATGATATAATTAGGCCTTTCATGACCCTTTTTAGTGTGCATGGCATCACACTCTACACCATTCATTACTTGGTTTCCTTCCTTAATGCAATCAACATATTACAACAATACAAATCACTCATAAATTCAATTAGAATGAAGTATATGCAACATATCAATTTTGATATCTTGGAGCTATAGATCTAGAAGCTAAAACAAGTTCAAAATACAATTAAAAATAGATTGAGCAAGAGACAAAACAAGTCATATAAACATCATCTTTATTACTATGAAGAAGAGTTACAAAAGAACCTCTTAAAATATGAATAGCACAATGCCTTTTAATTATAGGCAATTTGAATTCCTAAAGAAGTCAATTCAATTTTTTCATTAATGCATGAAAACCTAGTTGGACTTAACTTAGAGCTCACATGCCCTTAGTTATCCATGAAATATCTCGAGGATGAGATAACTATTTCATAACTAAACTTAGTATGACAAGTGGAGGCTTAGTTTCCTAAAATCAAGGATCCAATCCATGCATAACTCATGCAGGAGAGGAATCTGCTTCAAAAAAGATGTTGGACCCTAAAATTAGGGGGAAAGGCCCACAAATTTTAAAATAATATAATGAGGAGGTTGCTCAAGGTGTCAAAGAGAGTTGCAAGCTGCAAATAATTGGTTGTAGTAGTAAATGATTTAAGTGGAAAACAAGGCATATATAGAAATGAGGGGATTTTTCTCACCCTAAAAAATCTATTTTTTTTTTTTTTATATAGAGTTGTATGCATTTGAAGAAGCATACATAGCTTATGTATGTACTATGTGTTGATACATCGGTGAGAATATCACAACTAATGATGTATTGTGTGATTGGAACAGAGGCCATGGAGTAGATCAGTTATGCTTTGAAATTCTAGGCTATGAAAAGGAAATGGAAGAGAGAATTCATTTACTCCTCTCTTTGTTGGGTATGTGTTTTATTCTTTGCATGTGGGTGTGGGGTGCATCACCCTATGATCCACCCCCATCTATTGCTTTGTTGTATGTGTTGGTCATTGTGCATGGTGTTGGATCAAGCGGGGTCGAGGGGGGCTCCCTAGTCCTGTTCTACAAAGCACACAATGGCGATGGGCATAGCCCATTTTTGTTCCGATTCAAAGGAACGTGTGAAATTTTTTGGGCTATTTTTTGTTTTTTTCTAAACATATGTAATTTAATCCCGGTTAAGGGATTGGGGTCTATATCTAATCCAGGTTAATAGGTTAGGGTTTTGGAAGAGTTGCATAATACCTAAATATTGTATTGTGAATGGTTAAGAAACACAATGAGAAGAATAGCTTGGTGTGGCTCTAATTTTTGTTGGTTTTTTCCTTTAAGAGTTTCTAGGGTGAATCTGTGTGCACGCACATGCACGGGCATGCATGTGCTTGTGTGTGTGTGTGTGTGTGCTTGTGTGTGTGCATCATTGTATAATCTCTATTTTTCTTAAGAATTTGTATGCATTGCTTCTCTTCAAAATTTCAAAACTTACATTCTTGTTGTTCTATTATTTTCTCTAGATTGAAAAAGTTGCTATGTATGGATAGTTAAGGCATGGGAATGCTTATGAATACAAGAGTAAAATAACACTAATAAACATATAGTGAAATAATATATGGTAGAGTGCATATAGAATGTGTGGGCATATATGTTGTTGTGTATTAACTAAGAGTGACTTGTTGTTATATGCAATGAGTATAGCATGATAATTGATGTGCTTGTATAACCAAGTATGGTTGCGAAAATTGTTGAAGATGTTGATGATGTAGCTACCTATGATAAACAACCTCATGGAAATGATAAGGACAAGAGGATTATTGTCAAGAGATTGATGAAGGGATCATGTGAGTTCACATGATGCGTCAGATGATAAGGTACCATCAATAATCTTAATGAAAACTACACAGGTATGAAATCTGTCATGCCAATGAAAGGAATTGAGTAAGATTTCCTTTAGTCATAGTTGATATCTTCATTGATATGTTTACGATGTTGTTTGAATGCATTTATGTGATTAATACTACACATTTTATGACAAAGGAAAAAATATTTTGGTATGAAAATATTATTAAAATATTCAAATGATGCATTCATGAGGTATACAGTATGATTGAGTTGGATAAGAGTAAAATCCAGAGTGGATGAGTATTTACATTCATTTTATTGATTTGTATATCATGTGAAACTGAATTCCATGCGAGACAACCTTGTGTGGGACTATAATGTATTGGAATTAGTAAATTTTATAGAACTACACAAGTTTCCAATCGTCTTCTTGCTTATAATCGATGTATTGGATTGCAACATTTTTTCAACACTAAAGAGAAATAAAGGAGCATATTCCTAGTGTTGTGTTTGGGATTAAGAGAAAGGTGTCCAAATGATCAAACAAGTAATGGGGAGGTGGTTGGATGAAGTGTTGAGGTGTTGATTGAGTCCTCCAATTTGTCTTGGTAAAACACATGAGTTTGAAACATTGCATTTTCAACTCAAGTTGAGGTTGCATTGACTTAATGTGCATGGATAAATTATCAAATCATAACATAATAATATTGTGTTTGTGAATGTTGGTATATATGCTTGATGCATTGAGTGGATACATGATTGTATGGAAAATGAATTTGTATAATTGAATGAAGTGGAAGGGTTCCTAATGGACTATGGAGTGGTGAAAGGAAAGACCTCCCAGTACTCCTAGTACTCCCTAGGGATTGTTGAGTAGTAAAAGGAATGGTATGTGTTAGTAAGATTTAAAATAATTTTAATCACCTCACATTATAATATAATGGGAGGGTGAGAGAGGAACCCCATAAGAAAGGATAAAATTAGCTAATAATAAATTCTAAAATGATACTATTCTAGTGAAGATAGTGATTTTGCAACCATGAGTATTGGCACATGTGTTGATTAGATAGATAATGTGATTGCGTTATGTAATGCTTGGCACTTGTGATATTGATGCATATATAATGAATGTATTTTTTTGCATTTGAGATATTGATAGTTGAAAGTTATTGAATTATTTATATGTTATAATTATGAGATCAATTCATGGGCTATGGTAAATGTTGCAATGAAAAGGATTATATGCATGAATACTCACATTTTGTTTGGGTAACTAAAAAGTTTAGATTGTGGGTATATTTGTCTTAGATATGGCAATGAGTGTAATTCCGTAATGAAGACTAGATGCTACCACCTGCAAAGGCCAAACAATATTAGAAGGAATCATACTTGTGAAATCTAGTTTCGATATGAAATAGATTTGAAACATATCTCATGGTACAACTCTATATGTATAATATAGATGAGATGATGTATATGTCTTCTAAGAACAAATGATGGATATTGAACTCTTGCAAGAAAAGGATATATTGCTACTGCAATGACATTGGAACCCTATGAGATGCTTTGATCACCATGAGATTTTTTATATTAGAGGTTGTTGAATGATGCCTTGCATTAAGACTTTATAATTCGATGCTCTTCTTGTGAAAGAAATCCTTGACAAATGATGGATTTCCCAAGGTATTTTTAGTGGAGAATGGGACGCGTAAGCATGGAGGGTGAGTGACTGCAAGGAAGAGGCAACTTGAATGAGTCTATTGTGATATATTCCTGTTATATACTAGCAAGGATCCTTTTGTGAAAGAAGACAATGAGCTAAATCTTCCCCATGGAAGCCTTACGAAGTAGAGATATATTTATATAGATAAGTATTGAGTTTATTTGAATAAAATTTTAATTGTTAGGGATAAGATATGTGCTTCTTAAAGTGGCTATGATATGGATGTTTTTCCTTTGACAGTTTCTATAGGCTTATGCTAAAATGATAAGGCCTTGGAGGTGTTCCAAGGTACACAAAGGAATGATTGAGCATTTCTATCCAAGATAGCCAACAACAAGACAAAGTGGCTTTGAAGAGAAAGGCATTGTGGGTGCAGTAGAAAAATGAAGCTATGGAACCCTGCTAAAAAAGGGAACAATGAGGATGGTGTTATTAAAAGCGGGGGGGTGGGGAGTGTAATACCTCAGTCTCAACTATTTGAACTTTATCTGTTTTAATTGTAATTATGATTTCACTTACTATATGTTTCTTGACACCATGAGATATTTTTCATGGTGATTATGAACATTTATAGAAATGATCATTGTAATATTGATGAAAGGTTCCATTGATGACTGGTGGGGAGGACATCAATGGAGCTATGATTCCACCAAAGGGAAAGGTAAGAGAGTCCAATGGGGGAATGTCCCATTATTTATGATGATGCATCTCCATATCCATGGACCTCCTTCATTTGATAGTCCTATTTTAATTTATCCTCAAGTCTATTGTAAAATTGATTTGACAACCCCATAATAAGTGAAAGGGGAAATTTGAATATGAGAACTTAGTAATCCTATGCTAAAGTGGCTAAATCCTATTTTGTAGTAACTACCTCCAACATTTGGGAACCAAGAAAGGGATGGAGGAAAGATGCATCCCTCTCACCCATTGAAGGAATCCATTCATGCAAATTCGAATGGAAAGAGAGGAGCTTGGAGAAAATAGGATTCTTGATGAGAAAAGAAGAGTTTGGAAGAATAAAAATCAACCCAACTTTCATATGAAACATGAAGAGATGAAAGAATGGACGTTGGATGAAATTAGACACCATTAGAGATATGCTAGAATTTCAAATTCCTGGAGCTTATTTTCCTATTAATTTGTCTAAGGAGCCATCATATATATGTTCAATAAGCTTCACAATGCTAGAAAATAAAGTCTAGAAGTATGCAATGCCTTGGGATCACATTGGCCATACTGAAGAGAATAGAGAGAAAGGGCATGCTTGCGGAACTAAAGAGCAAAGATTTGATGAATTCTTGTGTTGTACGGAATAAGGGATGAGTGCTAAGAGTTGTGTTAGTTGAGAGGAGATTGAAAAAAAAATGTTTAATTATTTTCGATTGTTTTTTTTTTTTGTAAATAGAAACTACTATATATTACTGTTGAGTCATAAAGTATAGAGATCTGCTTACAGTTTCATCAGTGCCATTATCATTACCGGCCACAGCTCGGCTAGACAGGAATAGAGAAATAAAAAGACTGTTTAAAAGCCTATCTGTGCATATAAACCCAAAACAAAGCACCATAATTCCCCTTATCCCCAAAAACAGAAAGGCTAGACTGAGCAAACCATTTGAGGGTCAAAAAATAGGGATACAAAACCTGTTGATCCATCCCTATGTTTGGTTCATGACCCCAGCACCACCACTACCACCCGTAGTGTTCGACGCCTTACCTTTGTTGGACGTAGAAGCCTTTGCCGCAGTGGATGCCGATGCCATAGGGTTCTGTCTATCCCTACATCTGGTTCCAATTCGCTCCACATCCTCCATACCTTCATAGTAGAATTTCACCCCCAACTTGGATGCAATTGCATTGATTTTCATGTACATAAGCCTATTGTCGGCATTGTGCTCTTTCCATGAGTGGACCGACTCTTCATCACCAAGTTTCTTGTTAACATTATCCAAAAGGACATGTGCAAGCAAGTTCTTCATAACCCAGTAATGCATAATCATGCACTCGTAAGATGATGCCCTCCCCGACGTAGTACTAGGAACCACTACCTAGTTCTCTACCTTGCTGTGAATATCCTCGATAGCAGTTGACTGCACCTCCTTCCACAAATCTTTCTCCACCACATCCATATCCTCTCGAATTACAGGAGGGATATGCTCATGAAAAAAGGCCGCAGCCTCCTGAGCCCGAGAACTAGTCTTAGCTTGGGGAATGCAGCCTTTACCATCAGCCAACTTCTCCATAACTTCGCACTTCCACTGACTGTCCATTCCCTCAGGATTTTGCAAATCCTCAAAGAATACCAAGCCCAAAGCAACTTCTAGGCAGAATTACCGTAGGCAAAGAGAAGGAGGACACCTGAAGGATGAACAAGGTGAATAAAAAAACTCACATCACCACTGGCATAAAACTCCCAAATCTTAATTATGAAAATGTTATGGGTACTGCATACCCCATCATATGGTACACATTAGTATTCATTTCCTAGAGTCTACCACTCAAGAGAATTAAAACGATGCAGACGGTTAGAGAGGAAAGTCCGCGTGAAACCTTACAATTATTCTTCCCATGCCATGGATTGTACTGTCTTATAATCATTTTGAAAGGTGAGGCGAGCAAGGAGCCGGAAAACGTCATTATTCTCATCATTACACATGGGTACGGGATGCCACAGGGGCCATCTCCTGCCGACCCCTATCATCCTCTTGATGTGGGTGATGTCCTGCGTCCACCTGCCAGTATTTTTTGATGTCCAGATCTGCCAAGTGGCGGAAATTCAGGATCCACTCCTTGTTGTGGAAGTCCTCCATGGATCCCACTGTGAGGGCCCTACCTCCTTCAATGCCATGGTTAGCCATAAGATCCGCCACTTTATTAGCTTCCCTTTTGACATGGGAGAAAGATATGGCACAATTATTGGCCATGAGGTATTTCAAGAGATCAAATCTATCCAAGAGACGCCAACTAGATGAGATATTGTCCGATGTTTGGCCACTTAACAACTTCTTGGCCATGTGGATCAAAATTTGAGAGTCACCTTCCAAAACGACTGGGAACCAGGCTTCCTTGATCGCCAAGCACAAGCCCTGAAGTAAACCTTCTAATTCGACCGAATTGTTTGAGTCATGGCCAATGGAACCAAAAAAAACTTTTAGGATAATCCCCAAATCACTTCTACACACACCACTAAAGCCAGCGGCGCCAGGATTCCCACAAGAATCCCCATCAAAATTAATTTTGAACCCAGAATGAGGAGGTGGAGACCAAAACGTCAGACTGGTAGGGTGACAACCTGTCTTTCTTGCGTAGTCCATTCAAATCTTCTTTTCCCAGGCCCCAACCCGCAGCAATGCGGAGTTCCCCTTCCGTCAAATATTTATCTGAATCCATCCATTGAGAACTCCTTATTGTTTCCTGCATATTTTTGACTAGATTTTCCCAGGCCTCTTCTTCCTTGTGAACCTTGTCCTGAAAAATACGACCATTTATTTCCTTCCAAGCTATCCATAACACCATACCCTGAAACGACTGCCATAGGGTACCGATGATCGGATTCTTAAAAGATTTAAGATTCCACATTTTGAGCATTTCATCCGGATTACCCCTAACCCTATCACTTCTTCTGAAGATCAAAGCACCCCTATCCCACATAGATGAAGAAAAGGGACAAAGGTCCAACAAATTCCCTAGAGTTTCTTCTGAGTTGAGACAAAGGGGGCATCGAGAGGGTCCTAGGATCCCTCGTTTCTGAATATTATCACTGGTTAAAATCCTCCTCCTGACCACCAACTAGCAAAAGACAGCTATTTTTGGCCAAAGGTTCATTCCCCATATCTTTTTCCAGGCAGTGTCTTCCCCAACTTCACCCCCAATCCTAATTTCATAAGCTTCCTTAATGCTAAAGATGCCTCTCTTCTTATAGCCCCATGTTAACTTGTCGGGGCCATTATGAACACTGATGTGGCGATCCTTAAATGGATTCGAAAGCACCCAGATCCTCTCAAGGAATTAAGCCATCCCAGCATCTCCTATCGAACCATTTTCTATACCTGTCAAGAGCCATATCCCTCCAATAGTTAGAAACTTTGTATTTTCCTTCCGCTAGCCCTCTTTCCCAGAGATCTTGCCAACGAGGGTCATCCCTCAACTTGGGAAACTGGTTCCATGAATCATCCCAGAAGTTAGCTAGATTACCATCATGGATTTCCCAAACACAATGGTTCTGAACCAACTTTAGACCACAAAGGGCCTTTGTCCAAATGTGAGATCCATTTCTTTCTTCATTGTATCGGATCAATTGTTCCTGTGGTCTATCTATGGCATACTTGATATGCTAGAGACATTCCCAAGGCTCAACAGAATAGTTACTCCACTGCCACCAAAGTTTTGAGCCATAGACTTCACTGAGAATTTCTGGGTCACAGACACCAAGGCATCCACTTTCCTTGGGTTTGCAAATTTAACCCAACCAACCAGAGCAAATTTGGATTTAGTTTCCTTACCTCCCCATAGGAAATTCCTTTGAATATTGCAAATTTCTTTCAGGATGGCCTTGGGGGCAGAGAGCAAGGAGAATAGATAGATTGGCATAGCTTGTAGAACAATGTTAACAAGAATCAGACGACTGGGGAGATTTATCAACCGAAGCATTCAGCAGGCTAATTTTCGCCGCATTCTATCAAACAAATCTTGCCATGAAACCATACGAATGGTTCCCTCAGAGAGCGGGACACCCAAGTACTTGGAAGGAAAAGATCCCTTGGAGAAACAAAAAATTCTTAAAAATGTTACGTTGGGTAGTACCTGGTGTATTAAAGAAAAACACCTGAGATTTTTCCAGATTAACTTCGAGGCCCGAAGCTTTGACAAAGAGCACAAGGATTTTTTTGAAAGCTCGAGCCTCTTGGACTGAAGGGTGCCCCATAATCATATTAGTATCATCAACGAATTGCTGACACGTCTGCTTGTCCATGTCAGCATGGAGTTGAAGACCATGAATTCCACCTTTGACAACTTGATGTTGGAGAAGTTTCTTGAGACCTTTTGCCATTAAAATAAAAAGGAACGGGGAGAGGGGGTATCCTTGGCGAATACCCCAAGATTCCTGAAGAAGTTTGGTTGGTGTTCCATTAAGAAAGATAGAGAAGAAGGGAGTTAACACCAGGTTCATAATCCAATCCACCCACATCCTGTCAAAACCATATGCTTCAAGGATACTGCACATATACTACCAACTGATTTTGTCGTAAGCTTTATCTAGCTATGTCCAGTTTGACCAGCATTCCAGGTCTCTTAGTAATCTTCAAGGAGTAAATGGTTTCCTATACTAGGATGATACCATCCACTATTTGCCTCCCTTCCACAAAACCTGATTGCTCCGGACTAATCAAAATTGGGAGAGGAGGCTTGAGCTTATTGGCTATGACCTTAGTGATAATCTTGTAAATGACATTACATAGGGCTATAGGTCTGAAATTACCAGGGGTTTTTTCACCATCTTCCTTTGGGATGAGGGAAAGAAAAGTAGCATTGAATTCCTTAAGGACCCCACGAAAACTCTAAGATTCCCTGACTATCTGAAAAACCTCCAGTTTAATCAAATCCCAGAAGAAGTGGAAAAATTTAGTGGTAAAACCCTCCGGGCCAGGGGCTTTCCCTAAGGCCATTTGATGCATAGCCTCCTCCACTTCCTGCATAGAAACAGGTTTACCAAGAATTTCATTATGCTCCCTGGAAACCAATGTAGGGATCAAGTTAGTAATTTTGGCATTATCCTGGCTCCGATCAGGTTGGTCTTCTTTAAGAATAGTATTAAAGTGATGAACCAATTCCTCCTCGATCTCCGCTCTGGTTTCTAGCTGGCCTCCATCTTGTTTCCTTAGCTTAAATATTTTAGATCTGCGGCGATTTTGAATAACCGAATTATGAAAGAATTTGGTATTCTTCTCCCCTTCCTAGAGCCATTGGTTGCTGAATTTTTGTTTCCAGTAGATCTCCTCTTGCCTTTCCCTAGCTTCGAGTTTCTATAGAAGAAGTTGCTCCTGTTCTTGCATCCCCTCATCCCAGCCTTCATCCATACCTCTTTGCTGAATAAGACGTATATCAATAATCGGTTTATCCTTGTCCTGAAAGATATTACCAAAGTCTTCCCTATTCCATATGCATATATTAGCTTTTAGAGCCTTGATTTTTTGTTGAAATTGGTACATCCCTGAACCTGCAGGGGGGACCAACTCCTGCCACCACTAGCCCACCAGATCTTTGAAGTCTTTGTGTTCCAACCAAAATTGCTCAAATCTAAAAGGTCTGTTAGAAAGGGTCTGCGACCAATCCAAATGGAGGCAAATGGGCTAGTGGTTAGAGACGGTCGATGGAAGTACGCTAGCATTGACCTCCCCCAGCCCACGTGTAATATCTTATGTTGCTAAGAACATATCAAGTCTAGAAGCGACCATATTGGTTCCTCCCCCTTTATTATTCCAAGTAAACCAACCATTGCCAGTTTCGATGTCAAGGAAAGGGCTCCGATTCAAGATATCACAAAAATCTTCTTGACATCTATCCAAGATACTTCTACCTCCCTTTTTCTCATTAAGAGAGGTTATCAGGTTGAAGTCTCCTCCCACAATCCATGAACCAGTGACTGCCTGCTCTGATAGCCAAGCCAAGAAACTTAGGAAAGCTCCCTTTTGAGGGAAAGCACTGGGGCCATAGACGTTCACTAGCGTACCCTTAGTTCCCGTATTTAAAACAACGAAATCAGAGGATAAGGAAAACTTGTTAGCCCACCAATTGGAAATGAAAATGGAACGTGGTTGCCATAAAACAACCAATCCACCATCCATTCCTTTGGCATCGATCAACAATACCTTGCTACCTTTCCAGATCTGTTGACCTACTTTCTCCATTGTTTCAGAGTTGCAATTTGTTTCCTGTAATATCAAAACATTAGGTTTATCCTACTTCACCTTTCTTGCTAGGGTTTTGAGTTTACGAGGATGGTTACACCCCTGGATATTCCAAGACATAATATTCATTGGTAACCTTTGTTAACCTCAGAGAAGGCTTCCCTGATCATCAGATACTGACCAGATTCAATGAGTTTAACTCCTATCTCTGCTATTCTTTGTTTGTTCGATTTCCTTCCTCGCTTCAATTCCTCCTCTTGGGATTTCCTTTTATTCCCAGAGTGCGGAACAGCGGCTATGCCCAACTGTTGGTTTAACTTAGACTTGATAATGGATTTGTGGAGAAGTTTGATCTGCCTTCTGGGAACATATCCTTTTCGCTTTTTCGCACATTCCTTTTCAATCTCATCCAGGTCTAATTCCCCTAGATCCAACTCTTCCTCACCATTCTCCTGCATAGCCACTATTTGGTCCCTAAGAGGAGTTTCCTGAATCATTGCTTCCTCTCCTACCACATCCTTCTTCTCCTGGTGATCCTTTTCAACCTTTTGCACTTCCCCATTATCTTCGGTCTCCTCCAAAATTTGGAATGGGTTTTTACTGGTAGTGACTGTATCCATCTTCTCCTTCCCTTTTCGTTGCTTCTCCCCAAATCTACTTTTTTTGTGATTCCGAACTTGGGTAAAACCCTCCTTGTCCTTGTTTCCCACTTGATCCATTCCAGAAGTGGGTTTCGATTGAGCTTGCTTGGGGAATTTTTGGCCAAAGTGACCATATTCGTGACATAATTTGCACTTGAATGGGAGTTGTTCATAGTCAATTGGTTGGATCCATTCCTTATCCTCCCTGTTTAAAATAATGGCTTCAGGCAAGTCTTTTGAGAGGTCCATATACACACAGATCCTAGCACAAGCTGTGTACCTCTATTGTTTAGTCTATTCTGCAACTTTAACAAACTCTCCCAAGGTGTTACCAATATCTTGAAGAATTTCCAGATCCTAGTATTCACAGGGAAGAGAAAAAATCCTGATCCACACTGGTGCCACTTTCATATCCTCTGTCTCAGGATTAAATCGTTCTTTCCAGGGTCTGAGGTACAGACCAGTAGAGAAGTAAAAGTAAGGGCCTCCCTCAAGCACTCTATCTCTGTCCTCCTAATTGAAGAAAATGATGGTAAAGAAATCCTTAGCCCCTAGATGGAGATCATAATGACCTTTCGGGTTCCAGTTACCCTTGATCCATCTAACCAGGTCTTTCTCACAATGCCAGATACCTACAAACTTACCAATCAAGGCCTTCTCTTTCCATAGCTTAAATTTCTCTCTGATTTTTCCTGAGCGGATTTGAATAGTCGGGATGGCTGGGGTTTTTGGAAGACACCCCCCATGGCCCATCCTCCGCTTGGCCCCATTCGATGATCTGCTGACCTCATCGATCATTGCATCGCCTACCATTCCCGTAGACGTCATAGTCCGGGGAGGCCCGCACGATGGCCATAGAATATGCGGCCCCTCCTACACACTCTGACAACAAAACCCTAGCCGTACTCGCCGTGAACCGATCCTTTCCTAACCCAGCCAGAGCTCTCATTCCCAAAAAATCACCGAGCCATTTCCTCCAATTCAAGTTGATCTTGCTTATGAGGGGAATTCATTTTCCATTGTTGATAAAAATACTAACCTATTATGCATTAGGAGATATGTTTTCTAAGTTGAGACTTATTAAGAATTTGTAGAATTCAAAAAAACAAAAAGCAAACCCTTAAATCTATGCAAATGTTTATTAAAAGCTTAGGTATATAGATAAACATTTATTAAATCTTAACACATACACACACACACATAATTTATTTTATTTTTTATTAATATTTTTTTTTTTTCAATGGTGGTTCACCATTTTTCAAGGGCTACATCCGCAGAGAGATATTCCAAGAGAACCAAGGTATGGCCTGAATTACATGACTAGTTAAACCATTACATAGTCAATACATATGGGCTCAACAAGCGCATCGTGTCACTTAGAAGAATTGAACCTGGGTAGGGAGGGTAACAAACATTCCTCCCAACCACCCAAGCATATGTGATGTTTGGATCTTTATTGATAGTTGGAACAGGTTAGTATGCTTGGTTGTATATGCCAATTTAACTTGAATCAATTAGCTTGATCCAGAATTGTATGCTTGGTAGGTTTGTAACTACAGTTTTTGCAAGTAGTTGACTATATTTTTGTTAGGAGTAGCTTATGGGAGATTGCACACATCTTCTTATAAGTTTAGGGTGTTAAGAGATGTTGTGACGACTGTATTTCTTTGATTCAAATAAATATCAAGAAAATGTTTTTTTTCTTTTTTTTCTGTTGAAAAAAAATTAATATTTTTTGTTTATTAAAAAAATTATATAACTTTTTATTTAAATTTATAAAAAAAACATAGAAAATTTAATTATAAAATGTTCACTGCTTCAAAATTTTAAAATTAAATAATTTATTTATTAATAAAACACATATATAATACACAACGATCCTCTCACTTACTACTTATCATAGAATCTCTTTTATTTCGCCACCAACCAAAATATATCACATGTTTTGTTTTATTTCCCCAACCAACCAAAGAGTGTTCTCTACTCTCTTTAATTTTACTATATAATGGTTGTAATATATCTTTCAATAATTTGGTTCTAACCTCTTAACTTGCCAAACTATAGTGAGCTCGGAAAGCTTCTCGCTAAGCTTTTTGAGCTTATGAACCAAATTTAAAAAAACAAGCAATACCCTTCTTAAGGTCCGGTAGACCAAAGTTGGTTTGAGTGGACGTTCATCATCATCATCATAATTAATTTATTAAACTTGATTTTGTAAAATAACTTTATATAAAAAAAAAAAAAAATAGTTTTCACTTATTTATATGAAATATACTTTTTACTATTTATATTTTATATGGGGTTTATTAAGTAGGCAATACTATAGCATGTGAGTTTATATTTTATATTTTAGTAATGTAAAATATAGAATCAATAAATGTGCTAGTATATAAGGGTCAAGGGATATTTTTAATATACTAAAAACATGTAGATATCAAGGGAGTTTGGGGGTTTGAATAGGTACTTTATGTCTAAAGTTTGTGTAAGTTTGATTATTTGGGAATTCATATTAGTGTTTGAATAAGTATGATTTGTGTGAAGGTGGTGTGAATCCAATTGTGTTTGGAGTTAGAGTGGTGTTTGAAGAGGTATGATTTGTGATTGAATGTGATGTGAAGTTGATTAGAAAGATTGTGAATGAAGTTGACTTGTGTTTAGGGTGTTGTTCCCCATCTTGAAATATTTTATTTCACTAAGATTTCATATTTCACCTTGCAAGGTTTCTAGGGGTTATAAGAGTTGTGCCATGTCACCATAATGGAAAAAAAATATAAAAATGGGCGTTAAAAATGTCATGGAAAAAATGGATATCTAGTGAAAACAGGGTTTTTTTTAATTGTAAAGGTGTATTGGGAAGGGGGTTCAACATTATTTTTGGAGGAAATCCTTAATATCTATGGAAATTAGGGGTATTCTTTAATATCCTACAAATTGCATGTGCTATATCATAGGTTCACAAAGTGAACCCTCAAGATATTTTATTTTTATCAAATCAATCAATTTAAAGTTTGTATAGATTAAGTGGATTTAATAGTTAAAAATATATTTTACCACCTTGATTAATGTGGGTGAAAAAACTATTTTCAATAAATATGATGATGTTGACGATGATGATGGTTTACGTCCACTAAGACCAACTTTGGTCTATAGGACCTTAAGAAAGAAAAGTTAGGAACTACTCGGTTTGCTTTAGCATTTTATTCATGTGCTCAAAAAGCTTGGAGAGGAGTGTTTCTAAAGTATTATAATTTTGATGAGATAGAAGGTTAAGTAGGTTCGTATTGTAACAAAAGTTTTGAAATTGAGATCTTATGTGGGACATGTACGTAGGGAAAACTAAGAGAAAGTTATTTTCATCTTCAACACTCATAGTCTCACAAAGATTACAAATCCTTTCAGCCCATGGATTTTTATGGAAGATCCAATGCCATGTTTCACTATGCAGCTCATGAGATTTCACTCTTAGTTTAGTTATGTGGATTTTCTTCTTTACAATAGTTAAAACAAAGAGATAATTTTGATTTTCAAGATTAGGGTTAATGACCTCCTTGTAATATCTTAATTTTCTTATGTCCTCTAAATTTTTATCACACCATAACTTTTCTTTGAACTTTGAAGTAATATTATTTTTAATATCATATATGTTTTGCAAAATGACATTTTCATTGATCCCCCGCATCTTTAACCAAGATATGACATCTTTGTGCCAACCTCGTTTGAGCCTTAGGTGGTTTTGACTGGACTTTAAAGCAATTTCGGAAGTCTCTAATTTCCCAAATTATTTAAATTATTCTTGTGCATTAGGTATCTAGTCATAACTATGCTCTCAATGGGGGAAAGACCCTCTTCAATGAGGAGAATAAGATATGGTGTATTACTTTTAATTTTAAGATTATAAATTATAAAATGTTTATGGAGTTGCCCAATCCTTCTTCAAAATTCTCTAAAGAAAATGTAGCCCCAAACTTCACACTCAAAATGACAAGAATTTCAAAGAAAAAATATATTTTTATCTCACATCATAATTATTTTTTGACTTAGTATAATTCATTAAACTTATAAAAATAAACAAAATTTTAAAATATAAAAATTTTAAAATAAAATAATAAAATAATTTTTTGTTATTTTATATTTTTTAAATAAAATAGCAAATTTCCTTATTTTAATAATATAATGGCATACATCAAAAATATCATATTGGAATGCAATCATACATTCAATAACACATTGAATCATTTCACAAATACCTTTCAACTCATTTAAGGAAATAGACTTGAACTTCTATCACTCTTATTTGTCCATCATCATAATGAAAGGCCTAAACGAAACCCATATAAGGAATTAGACTAAGCGAATCTCTATCCTACCACTCAATATGAAGGTTTTCAAAGAGAAAAAACCATAATATAGGTATCATAGAGCTCGTCCAATTAGGAAAGTTATGTCACTTCAAAAAGGTTCTTTTGTTTCTTAAAACCACATGAAGAGGTTAAATTGTTTCTTAGAACATGAGGTCTAATTAACGAAGTTAATATCTTTTCCTAAAGGTGAAATTTTAAAATTTTCTTGTTAACATTCTTCCACTAAAAATACATCTTTACTATCTACTAAATATTTGGATCTACTTATAAAGTAAAATTGCGAGATCATAAGGAATCTCTATCAAAAAAAATTCTTTTGAAATTTGTAATAATGAAGTATGTACTCTAGCATTTTATGACATATATATCTTTACCAACTTTGGTATTTAAAACTAGCATGGTTGAGGAAATGGCGGTAACACATGAGTGATGGTAATAATGTTTGTTGTTTACAAGTTTGTTTTGGGGATAGTGATTCTCTCATCCATGTGGGACTATGGGATTGATGTTTCCTATGATTCCAAGTTTATATTGTGGTTTCTACAAAAATATTTGTGTAGACCTTTACTTCAAAAAAAAATATAATTTTCACTCATGTTCATTGTTATACTTATAAACATTGTTATAATATAAGTAAGAGAAAGGGGTCCTCTTGTTCGACGTGCTTTTGTATTGTGTAATCTTAATGTACATATCAATATTATTAATAAAATGTTATACCATTAGATCCGTACTTTTGTTGTTGGTATGAAAATGCATTAGAAATTGATATCAAAGCTATTGGTTACAACATTACGGGTTGTATGGGCTCAATGATAATGGATGCGAGTGTTTTTGGTACTATTTTAAAGTAACATATATGTCGTCTTTAACACATAGAGACTAGTTATTTTTTCCATACTCAAAATTGTATGGGATTGTTGTCTTTTTTCTAATGAATTAGAGAATGATTTATGCTCAGTGTGGAAATGTCTAAATGTCAATGTTAGTTTTTACATTTGACCATGCATTGATATTACCATCAACACATGATGGTGTCGAGCTTTTAGAATCTCTCACGTGTTTAAATGTTGTGCAATATTGATTGTTGAGCTTGGTGTCCCATTGAGTGATGGTTATTCACCTATATGGATAAGACTCTTAATTAATGTTGTATAATGCATGGGTTTAAATCCATTGACCTTGTCCTAAGGATGGTCATTCTTAAAAGTTAAGATACCTTTCACCCATGGTGTTGTAGATGACTACTAAATGAAATCTTATGGTTGTAATGAAACATTTTAATTGATGTTAACATAGTTAGCTAAGGTGGTATATTGGTATTGCTAATGAGATTAGAAGTAACACCCTTAAGGGTTGTGTTTGCATTTGAGTGAGTAAATATCTTATGCATTTGAATGAACATTTTTCTTATGCTCATATTTCTACAAAGTGAAGTTATTACTTATGAAAAGGAATATATATGGATATTAATTTGAATGCATGGATGGGTATAATTGTGAAACAAGAAATTGTACATGATATGTTTGGGTAATTTCATTGTCACCCAGTTGTCTTTATATTGAATGTTGTGTTATATTGTATATTAAATGCTAGTTTTGAGTAGATTGTATGTCAATATTCAGAATAAGAAAGTATGAAAAGTTCATATAGCAAGTGCAAAAGAGTGTTATGTATGACATGATATAAGACATATTTTCTCTTGTTGTTGACTCCCATATGAAAGAGAGAAACATACTTTAATTATTCCTTTGAAACTTTTCATGTGAATGATTGTGAATTCTCTAATGGTAGGATGGTCTAAGTTTAAGTTGTATGAATTGGTAGGCTTAGTGATTGAAATAATAATTTAAAGTGCCAATATTCATTGATTCTTTGTGTGAGATAGGATATTGACATGTGAATTGGATTGCCTTTATATTATTCAATTACTACATAGAAATTAGCTTGGTTAATGGCTATTATTGAAAGGTGGAAGAGTACCACAATTTGATTGACATTATTCCATTGGAGCTTTGATGGGGTAGGTTGGTAAATACCTAGGTTTGGAAAGAATTGAATGAACATGTGAATGAACAAATGTTTCTTTTTTAACATGATATGATTCTAAATTTTTTTTTTCCTAAATGTTGAAGATGTTTTAATTAACAAGTATTGATAGGGAAACTAATGAGATTTGTGACACTATTATGTGGGATAGCTATATGAAAAAACAATTATGAATATATACAATGTAAGAAATATCATTAGAAAAGAGGGACCATTATCATGTAGTTAAAAGAAAAGTATTATGGTAATGCTTGATCATATTTGAATTGCTTAATATGAGAGAGAGTTGAATTTGAACTCGATTTATTCTCATTCATTGAATCTCCTCAATTTTGAATATTTAATAAATTGATTTGTGTATGATTGATATGTTGAATATACTTCATTCTAATTGAATTTATGAGTTATGTTTATTGTTATATTATGTTTATCGCATCAAGGAAGGAAGCCAAGTAATAAGGGTTGTAGAGTATGATGTCATGAACACTAAAAAGGGGTCATGAAAGGCCTGATTAGATCACATTTGAAAGTAAAATACATGGTAGGTAAGACAAGCTGATAAGATCCAGAGTGGAGCTTTGCTGAAAATTATCCAATGGAATGTGGAAGAATTCCAAAGTTGAATAAGAATTAAAGCTATTATAAGAAAGGAAATGCTAGGTGGGCTTGCTTGAAAATGATCAAGGTAATGGGTGTAGAAAATATTAGAAAGAATATAATGCATAGATATATCAAGGAGAGGTATCTCGAGGCATCAAAGGAATTTTCAAGATGAAAACAAATGATTGTAGTAGTGAAGGATGCATTTGGACAACAAGGAAAATATATAAATGAGGGAATTTTTCTCACCGTAAAAAACTATATTTTTCTTTTTATATAGAGTTGTAGGCATTTGAAATATCATGGATAGCTTATGTACAAACTAATTGTTGATACTTGGGTGATAATATCACAACTAATGATGTATTGTGTGATTGGAAATAAGGCCACAAAGTATATCAGGTATGCTTTGAAATTCCTTGCTTTGTGGAGGAATTAAAAGAGAGAATTCCTTTACCCCCTCTTGTTGTTCTATTATTTTCTCTAGATTGAGAAAGATTCTTAGTGTGGATAGTTAAGGCATGTGAATGCTAATAAATACAAGAGAGTAAAATATAGTAGAATACATTTTCACTCACAAACATAAACATATAGAGAAGCACTATATGGTAGAGTGCATATAGATATGTATGGGAATATATGTTGTTTTGTACTGACTAAGATTGGATTGTTGTTATATGAAATGAGTATGGCATGATAATTGATGTAATTGTATAACCCGGAATGGTTGAGGAGGTGGTTTCAAAGATGTTGATGATGTATTTGCCTATGATAAACAACATCATGAAAAGGATAAGGACAAGAGGATGTTTGTCAAGAGGTTGATGAAGTGATAGCGTGAGTTCACATGAGGCATTAGATTATTAGCTAACATAAAGAATGTTAATGGCAACTGTACATTTATGAAATTGGTCGTGCCAATTAAAGGAATTGGGTAATAATTCCTTTATTCATACTTGATATCTTCATTGAAATGTTTACAATGATATTTAAATGCATGTATAAGACTAATACTAGGTATGGTATGGCAAAGGCAAGAAGTTTTTGATATGTAAATATTGTTAAAATATTTTTGATGCATTCGTGAGTTATACATTATGATTGAGGTGGTTAAGAGTAATGACCAACGTGAATGAGTATTTACACTCATGTTATGAATTTTGTATCATGAGAAACTGAATGCCATGAGAGACAATCTTGTGTGGGACAATAGTGTGTTGTAATTGGGAAATGTTATAGCACTACACAAGTTTCCAGTTGTATCCATGCTTATAATCAATGTCACGGACTGTATCCTTTTGCAAAACACTAAAGAGCACTAAAGGTTATATTACTAGTGTTGTGTTTGGATGAAGTGAAAGGTGTCCAAATGATGAAATAATTAATGGGGAGGTGGTTGGATGATGTTTTGAGGTGTTGATTTATTCCTCCAACTTGTCTAGGTAAAAAATATGAGTTTGAAACATGGTATTTTCAACTTAATGTGAGTTTGCATTGAGTGAATTTGCATAGATAAACTATGAAATCATGCAAATAACAATCTTGCATTTATGAATGTTGGTACATATGGTTTATGCATTGATTGGATACGTTCTTGTATGTAAAATGCATTTGTATAATTAAATGGCATGGAAGGTTTCATAATAGACTATGGAGTGGTGAAAGGAAAGACCTTCTAGTACTCTTAAGGGATTGTTGAGCAATAAAAGGAGTGGTACGAGTTAGTAAAATTAAAAATCATTTTCATCACCCCAAATTATAGTATAAGTGGAAGGGTGAGAGAGAAACTCATCAATTTATTCCATGTTCCTTAAATGAACCATTTACCTCCTTTTGACTTATTAAATACAATCATTGAATGCATGTGTGAGGTTGGTGGAAATTATTTTCATGTAGTCATGGAATCATAGGATGAATATACTTTTATGACAATTGTAAGAGTCCTTCCATCTATATTCAGAATAAATTTCAGTTATTTTTTCACCAATCCTCTCATCTCTATTGGACTCTATCACTAATTTTCCATGCATAATTAATACACTACATAGCTTCAAGTTATTTTTTCCATTTCCAATTAGCCAAACTGTGAAACTAACCAAAATTTAGCATTATGATGAGGGAGTTGCATACATTAAGTGAAGAGATTGGTTGTAGGTGAGCATAGAGGTTGAGAAAGATAGGAAACCCTTACCCACTATTTACTTGTTTCTTTGGGATGCTTGAGAATCCATGAATTGATTTTATATGAGGTTCTATGAAAGAATACAAAAGGTTAGAGTCTTTTTGCACACACTAAAGACCATTGTAAAGATTGGGTACTCTGAGGGGCTGTTGAGAAAATAAAGAGTAGGCCTTCCTTGTGTTGGATAGTAGAAGAAAGTTCCATGGCTAAGATGGGTGAATGTGATGCATGTAGCTTAGTGGTGAGCATGTTGGTTAAGCATGAGATAAAATGGGTTTTGGGTTGAGAGAGATAAGTATGTAGGTGTATCCTTCACTCTAGTGAACACATGGCATGACATAGGGGTGGTATCTATAGTTGATACTTATAGTTGGGTGGGAAATTTATCTTACACAACTAGTTTCTTAGATCTTCTTCAATTAAAAGATAAGTATTCTCTGTTGTCTATGAATGTGTAATGACTATATTTACATCCTGGTATGAATATGTTTGTGTATGCATTATGTGTGTGTGAATATAGTTTTAATTCCGTTGTGTTTCATGCTCCTGCATATGAACATGCATTTATTAATTTATGTTTCCCATGGAAGGCTTAAATTAGTTTCGAATTCGAATAGTGAAAATTTGAAACATAAACTTAGTAACTGCCCCCTCCTATAGTCAATATGATGGATGGGGAAGTTACACTAATAGTTGGGGAACCAAGAAAGAGGTGGAGGAAAGACTCATCCCTCTCACCCATTGAAGGAATGTATTCATGCAAATTCGAATGGTGAGAGAGAAGCTTGGATAAAAAATGGATTTGGAAGAAGAAAACTTAGCTCAACTCTCATATGAAACATGAAGAGATGAAAGAAAGGATGTTGGATGAGATTAGACACCATTAGAGAGTTTCTAGATACCATTTCAAATCCATGAAGGTTGTTGTCCCATTAAGTTGTCCAAAGAACCATAAAATTTATGTCCAATAAGTTTCACAATGATAGAAAAGGATATATGGAAGTAGGGAGTGTCTTGGGATCACATTGGACACACTGAAGAGAAAAAAGACAAAGGGCATGTTTGAGGAACTAGAGACAAAATAAATGAAGGATTATTTTGTTGTATGGATTAAGAGATGAGTTCCAAGAGTTGTGTTAGCTGAGAGATTGAACAAAGAACCAATAATGACTTGCTTGGTTGGTATCTTGGAATATTTTAGTGAAAACAAGAGTGGTTTGGGAAACCATGAAAATATTCTTCACCCTAGTTGTCTCATATCCCAACATGGGGATGGCATTATATAGTGTAATAGCCTATGGTTCGTAGGAAATTATTCCCCCCAGAGTCTGTGTCCATGGAGCTTCATATTTGAAAAGATAAGTGTATTTTTTCTACTTCTTTCTCATGAACTTAATAATGTAAAATGATGAGCACAATGACACCAATATCATGATATTTTGAATGAATATTTCTTATAGATGATGGAAGTTGAGTTTCTCTAAATTATTTCACTTGTGCCAAACATATATGGCAAAGTTTTGGAATTTCTTGCATGGATTTTTCTTAACAAAAGGAAATGTGTGAAAGAATGGTTTCTTCACTATTCAAGAATGAGAGTTGAAGGTTATAATTATTGTGTAACTCTTTAATGAGTTGCTAAAATTTATTGTTGGAAAACAATGGAAATTCTAGGAACATATTTCCTATAGATGTTGATCATTTTCCTTGTTGTTTTTTGAGTGCATATTACTATATTTTTGGCATGCACTCCCTTGAATTATTTGAAAATGGGATATTTAAAGTACAAATATTTTCTTATGAATTTCCCAAACAAGGGTTTCAATTTGGAATACCATGTAGCTTGAAGTTTCATACCAAATGTTTTATAAATGCTTCAATAAATGTTTATGGGATTCTAGACATGCATGTAAATTTAAGCACGTGATGATTTCAATGAATATCTAAATATGTTATCTAGGTGAACATGGTTAAGTTGGTAGAAGGAAGCCATATATTGGGATGAATATACTTACCAAAACTCTCTAATACACAGATTGCGCTTTAAGAGTTATATCCTATTTAGCAAGCTTTCTATAGATTTGTCAAGCTACTATGGATCACCTATAGTTGTTGGTTTGGATATAACACAAAATATGGAATCTTGGTCATTGTGATTTTTTACATATGGAACCTTACCTTAGGGTGGACACACCCACCAAAAACCTCAATTAGGCATAACTTATTTTAGGAGAAATAAGTAGCCATATTTTATTTGAGGAGAAATAACTTAGGGAATGCATAAGAGTAGTTTTGATATTGGATATAGGTGGCCTTGAGAGAATGCCTTCTAGCTTGTTCATACCTCCCTTCTTATATTTGATGATTAGATAGAATGTTTGTAAGAATCCCATCCATTTATAATGTCTAGCCTATTGTAGCTTACTCTGGGACTGCAAATTCTATAGTTGCTAGTGATCCATGTGAATGATGATCTACTTTCCCATCAAATAGTGCTTCCACTGCTAACAACTTGAACCATGATTTATAGTTCCGTATCATATGTAGGGTATTTCAGGATCCCGCCATGGAACCTTTTAGAATGATATCATACTGGCATCCCTCCTTGCATCAAAATCGCTCCCATGGAATACCGATTTGTAGATCTGTCTCAAATTTGAAAGGCTTATGCATCTTAGGAAAAATGAGAATTGGTGCTTGATTGGTCTTTATCTTGTTCTCCTCAAAGGATTTATGTTGATTCTTCCCCCACAAGAACCCCTTGATGTTGGTTGTTATGGCATGAAGGGGTGCATCCACAACCGAAAAGGAAGCTATGAACTTACAAAGGTACTGTGTTGGCCCCAAAAATCTCCTAACCTAAGTGACATTTGTAGGAGTATGACACTTAGTGATGGCCTCCATCTTTATAGGACCAATCTTAAGTTATCCTCCACCAATCACATACCCTAAATTCACTAAGGATTGTTGAACAAATTCACATTTCTTAAGGTTTTCTAGCAATTGGAATTTTTTCAAGGTCTCCAACATGTTCTTGAGATGTGATATATTTTCTTCTAAGGTAGAACTATAAACCAATATATCATATAAATACACTATCACAAATTAATATAATAAAGGGAATAATACATCATTCATCAAACACATAAAATTAGTTGGTGCATTGCATAAATAAAACAACATTACAAACCATTCCTATATACCTTTCCTAGTCTTGAAGGTGGTATTCTAGGTGTCTTCTTTCTTCAATCGCACTTGGTGGTATCCTGATTTGTGATCCAACTTGGTGAAGTACTTGGCATGCTGCAACTTTTCCAACAAATCATTGATCCTGGGTAGAGGGTATCGATTCTTGAGTTTGACCTTGTTCAATGCTCTATAGTCAATTCACATCCTCTAAGTCCCATGCTTCTTGGGTACTATGATGATAGGTGAACCACAAGGTAAGGTGCTTGGTTGGATCATGCCCTGTTTCAAAAACTATTGCAATTTCTTCTTCACTTCATCTGCTTCTATGACATACTATATGTACAATCCGATGTTCAGCAACAAAGAATCTAGAAATAAATGTATCTCATGCTCCACCTCCCTATTATGAGGCAGCCCTTAGTATCCTGGAACGCTTCTCTATATTCTTGCAAAAGGTTCTCCAACTAGTGTTTCCACTATTTGGTACATCCCTCCAGGGATGCCTTCACTTTTACCGATTCACCTTCTTGTTGACTTTTTCTTAAGAAAAGCAAGACAAAATTCCTACTTAAATGGATTATATTTTTCTCTTGGTTGGCACTTACTAGAGATATATTTAATTTACCTTTGTTTGCATTGACAATGAAGGATTTATCATATTTTATCAAGCGGTATTGGTTGTCTCTCTTCATGAAGATTGCATCCCTCATATACATGTAAGGGCTTCCGAACACTACACCAAAAACATCCAGGGGTACTATGTCTACCTTTACTTCATCATTATACTTTGAACTTATGGAAAAATTGATCTTGCACTCTTTCATAGCTCTAATTTCTACATGCTTATTCACCCATCCCAATGGGTAGGGCCTGGGATTATCATGTACTTTCAATCCAAGCTTACATACTAGACCATCTTCTATGATGCTTTCTTATGAACCGAAATCGAATAGAGTGTCGATCTTGGTTTTCTTGACATAGATCTTGATGTGGAAGAGTTTCATCATCTCTCATTTCCTTAGGGTGGAGGATACTTAGATTCACCTCCTTCTGCATTGTGGTATAGATAATATTCTCATCCACATCCAAGATTCTTTCTAACTCTTTTCTTGACTACATGGATAGAAGGTTCTTCTTCTTGGAATCCTTTTTGCAATTCTTGGGGTTTAGCTCAGGATGTAACTTACAACACTTGTCTTTAGTGTGGCCATCAATGTTGTAGTGGCTACAATGGTTTTTTGGATCCTTTCACTGATGTTCCATGGATGTAGTCTTCTTCTCCTTTCCCTTTCACTTCTTCTTCCACTCCTTGAAAGCGTCATGGTTCTATTTCTGTTTGGAACCACTTGATTGTCCTTTCTTTTGGCCTATGTTTTCCAAGTGTTATGCTTGTACATAGGATTCTTCAATTGACATGGGATTGAAGAACATAACTTGCCTATGTATGTGACTATGTAAACCCCTATATATACTTGAGGAGTACATCTGGGTTCTTGGGTAAGATACCGATCATGATACCCATCTTCCTAAACTCGATGGTGTATTATTGCACACTCTTCATTTTCCTTTTCCTAAAGTAATTCCAATGGATCCATTGGTCCTCTACATACCCAATATGGTATAACTACGAATTAATGATGGTTTTGAAATCCTCCTACTTAGTTACTGGTAGAACACCCTCAAGCCTAAGTGCCTCCATGTGGATTTCCCACTAAGTTGATGCATGGCCGTCTAATTTTAGTTGGGAAAATAACATTTTGTGCTCTTCATCTATTTAATTGATACTAGAATAGACCTCTAATTACCGCAACCAATGATTCAACTTTAAAGCATCAATCTCACCTTGCTATTGTTAAATTTTCAGAATTTACTTCAATCTGATCTAGGATCTTAACTGAGAGAACAGCATGTACAGCAAATCTACAACATATCAATCATGGACACAATAATGCAAGCACACAAGAGACACAGAGTTTACTTGGGGAAAACCATAAAGGTGAAAAACCCCAATAACTTCCTCAGAGATAGATAGAGCAATGATACAACTAGAATACAAGAGATAGTCTTCTCCTAGCAGCAGAGCCTCCTCCTCCACAAGTGCGCCACTCTCCAAAGTGTGAGTGAGAGAATAGAATATGTAAAATGAGAGAGACACACTCTCTATTTATACACTAACTTGACTTGACCTTTACTCAACTAGGTCGACCTCAACTTAACCACTTAACATAATGCTGATTGGGTCGACCCCCACTAGGATGGTCTAATAACCCTTTGAACCACTTGGCCGACCCCCAATAGGGTGGTTTAATAACCCTTTGACCCACATGACTTATACAGGGCCGAACCCAACAAGGTGGTCTAATAACCCATCAAGTATAAGTTACAACACCTACAATATAAATGACGACACTTCCGTATAGAGGAATAATAACATCTCTAGAGGAATACAATATACATATATGTGAAATACATTCCGAAGTTACATATACATCAACACTCCCTCTTAACTAGGAAGGTATTTATCGACACAGGTCTTCTAGCACAAGTCTTCTTCTCTGGATCATCGTCACTGGATAATTGTCATCGTCATTTCTGCTTCTATCTCAATCAATCTCTGAATCTACTCGTCATAGGAAGTTCTATAGAGCCAGTCTTTTTTCATACTGGATGTAGGTCCACCACTTGCAGGTATTCATCATCTGTGCGAATGGTCTGATAGAGGTGGCCTCTTAGGACTAATTTTATGTGCGGATGCAATACCGGAAAGAGTATCCCAGGAACATTTATGTGCCTGAGCACGACCGACAAGATCTCCCATGACTGATTACATGCATCTCCTCCACAATACCTTTAAAGAGCATCCCAGGAACATTAATGTGCCGCAGCACGACCGGCAAGATCTCTAAAGAGCATCCCATGACTTATTACGAGCACACAGCTCAACCTCTCGGATCTCCAGGACTGATTACATGTGGATAGACAAAACCTTTAAAGAGCATCCCAGGAACATTTATGTGCTGCAGCACGACCGACAAGATCTCCAAAGAGCATCCCAGGACTAAATACGAGCACACAGCTCAACCTCTCGGATCTCCAGGACTGATTACATGTCTCCGTAGTAATACCTCATCCCAAGACTAATTACGAGCACACAGCTCAACCCATCGGATATCTGAGGATTGATTACATACTACATAGGAATACCGGAAAGAGTATCCTAGGAACATTTATGTGCCGCAGCACGACCGGCAAGATCTCCTAGGACTGATTACATGCTATTTGCACAACCTGCCACATATCATGTCTGATCTCCTAGTATCAACCTGATACTCATGATCCCACGGATCATCATCGCACAAAGCATCATCTAATGCTCATGATCACACTGAGCATCATCACTGTACCATCCTGATACATATCATTTGGAGCAACATCCTGAAGCTCATCATCATGATCATCCTGATCATACAATGCATCCACCTAATGCATACCAAGTATCTACCTGATACATATCATCATACATGATCCACCTGATCATACAGTGTATCCACTTGATACAAATACAAATACATGATCCACCTGATCATATCTGATACATATCAACATACATGATCTACTTGATCATACAATGTATCCACCTGATACATATACAGATACATGGTCCAAGCATCCAACATGATGCATATACAAAATACATACAAATGATCCAATTGATCATATCCAGCATCCAACATGATGCGTACATACATATACATATAAATGATCCAACTGATCATATCCAGCATCATCCTGATGCATATACAGAGTAGTAACTGGAGCATCATCCTGATCCTCATCATCCATGATCCTCTTGATCATCATATCATCATCCTCTTTAGATCATCTCATCGTCCATGAAGCACAACTCAGATGCAAATCATCCAGTACTTACACCACCGACATGGGAGAACACATCTACCACCATTCGAGGAAGGCTCCAGCCCTTACTTTTTCACCATGGGAGAACACATCTACCACCATGTGAAAAATGGCTCAACAATTATATCACGACCAAGGGAGAACACATCAACCATGTCAGAAAAGCTCATGTGCATCTGCATCTTCCAGACTCATCACTTCCCTTCGGAAGGAACCTCGATTTGAAGTGCACCAAGCCTCTCTCTGAAGTACTCAAACACCACTCTGGCCAATGGCTTGGTTAATACATCTGCAACCTGCTCATCCGTCGCAACATACTCTGCTTTGGCTGTACTCAGTGCTACGCAGGACTGCTTCCTACTAAACCAAGAGATCACACCTGATCCCATACTGAAGCAGCATCCAGATGTGCTCTTCCTATCTGCAGCATTGCCAGCCCAATCTGAATCAACAGAACCCTGCAGGTTAAACTTTTGATTCTCTTCATACTTGATCCCATAATCCACTGTACCCTTCAGGTACCTCAGAACATGCTTTACAACAACCAGGTGAACACTCCTCGGATCCGTCAGGAACTGGCTCAATGTGTTCACCGCAAAGCAAATATCTGGTCTCGTGTTCATCAGGTACATCACAGACCCAATCATATGATGATACATAGAGACATCAACTGGCTCAGATGAAGCATCACAAAGAAGCTTCATATTCAATGCCATAGGTGTGGCCATGGCCTTGCAATCCATCATCCTGGACCTCTTTAGGATCTCTACTGCATACTTCCCTTGTCCAAGGAAGATTCCATCTGCACTCTGCCACACCTCCATGCCAAAAACAAATAGTGTATCATCCCCAAGTTCTTCATCTTGAACTCGGCTGCAAGCTTCCGCTGCATGTCGGCAATCAATCTATCATCTCTTCTTACAAACAGGTCATCCACATACAATAAGAGTATCCCTGGATTGCCTACCTCAACCTTGTAGTAAAGGTTGGAACCCGCTTTACTCTTGGTAAAGACCAAACTGGATAGAAAGCTGCCTATCCTACCATACCAAGTTCTACACATATATGATTTCATGTCATGTGTCTCAGAACCAAGTGGCTGCTCCACATACACTTCTTCTTCAACTACACCATTCAAGAAAGTTGTCTTGAAATCCATCTGGTGTATCTTCTATTTCATCACTTTTATATTTCTCTATGTTGCCATCTGCAGCATGCTTGATCTTGATAGATCCATATGGAAGTCATAACAAACTTCCCTTCAGGTCTTAGGACTACATCCCAAACATCATTCTTCATGATTGATGGATTTGCATGATTAGAAAACATCTCATAGTTTTCAGAACAAATTCTTACACATAAAGAAATATGTCATACAGTCATGCAATTATCTTAGCCAATGCTTCACTACAACATTTATCCATATCCTGTAAATTTCTAGATGCCTTCCAATCTCTACCAGAACATTGTTAAGAGTGTGCACAACTCCCAACATGTCAACAAAGAGGTTTCATTCTAGATAAGTAGCAATGGAATGTTGTACAGTGCCATAGGCCACTTACCCATGCATATTAGTAGTATACTGTTCATCAATGCAACTATTCTAATATGCATAATACACAACCTAATTCTAGGAACATTAGTATATACATTATTGAACAGTATTATTTAAACAATAAAATATGCAAGTAATGACAATTCAAATACTTATCTTTGTTTGTTTGTTGCGTTGACTCCCTCTCAGTCTTTGCTTCTTTTCTGCAACTCCATTCTTATGTGGATTGTGAGAAGTGGTCAACTCCCTCTGAATATTTGCATCCTTGCAGAAATTACTGAAGTGTGCTCCTTTGCTTTCTTGCAGGAACAATTGGAGTGTGCTCCCTATTGATCTTTGCTTCCTGGATTACCTGTCCTTGAACTTACATCCATCCTTAATCACTATGCATGCTTATTAGTATCATCATTGTGTTATCCTTGAGGTCTCATACATAATGACACATTTATTAGTATAATCTTAATACTATCAAAACACAATAATCTTAAACATGTATATTCATGATCATTCACAGATAATAAACATTAGTATTCAAGGTTTCAGGGAAGTCTTCTTTTACTCATACATATTCTTATTTGATCATAGTACTCTTCTGGTTAGTTGAATCATCAATCAAGATAAGAGATATAATATGCATAAAACCCGTGATTATTCAAACCTATACCTTCATGATTCTTCTGGTTAGTCATATCATCAATTATGGTAAGAAACATAATATGCATACAACCATGACTATGCAAACCTATGACTTCATGAATAATCACTATCAACAACACAACAGTATAAGATCCTAACACAAGGTAGGATTATAGCTTGATATAGGAAAAACATAACTGGATTAGCATGCTAGCTAGTTATGTCTAACATACCCGCATAATGTCTTCTGGTTCTCTTCAGTGACTTGTGCTAGTAACCTGCATGTCTCATAAGTTAACCATTGTAGAACCAAGTTATACATACCTCGAAAGTAGATCTTCTATGTGATCCATGACAATGGATGAATCTTTGTCTTCATGTCACCATGAGCATATGTTCTTGAAGTAGAACATGATTTGACTTTCTTGGTGTACCTTTTGTGTTAGCAAACAACATAAACCTCATACAACATCACAATGCATTAGTGCAATCATAAGTGTCAAAACCTTAATCAATGAATATCTTCTATTAAGGTGATACGACAAGTCCAGTAATTAATCAAGATTGTACTGTAATGATATGAAGACAAACATATGATAAACTTAACCATGAAACATACCTGTAAGCCATACCTGTCAAGATTGCTTGTAATCTTCTTATGGAAGGCCTTAGCCTCATCTCCCTCTGAGACAGGAACTTCTTCACTTATGCAGGTGACCAATCCATCTTCTTCTAGGATTAACCCAATCCACTTGATTTGCAAGAACTGGACCTGGAGTTGGATTAGGGTTTGTCAAAGAAACCCCAAAAATTCAAACTTTGAATTTCAAACTTCCGAAAGGATAGAAATATGCGCCTTGATGAGCTGATCAAGTTGGTATATTCAGAATTTGAAAAATGCAAAGTTTCATCCCTCGAAATTGCCTTTTAGATTTCTGGATTCACTAGGGAGGACCTTGAATTAGGGTTTGAGTTTCTTGGAGCTTCACCCAACCAAAATATTTGATTCAAAACTATAAGCTTCAATTTTTCTGAGGAGCTTCCAGCCATGGTCACAGATTTCCAAAATTCCAATTTTTTTGCAGAAGCCCTAATTTTCCATCTTTTCGATCAAAGTCCCGAACTAGGGTTTGATCAAGCCCAACCTTCTGCCCAACCAAAAAATATGATCTTGGTCTCTAAATTTCTATTTTTATGAGTAGCATCCATCCGTGGTCTCCGATTACAAAAATTCCAACTTTCTTCGAAGCCCTAAATTCCGGAAGCCATGAATGAAGGTACTCAAAAATAACTCTGTTTTGACAGAAATATGTACCTGATTGTTTCCGGTGTAACTCCGAACTTTTTAATCCACAAGGTATGAAAACATTTCCTGAGATAGCTCGACTTTTTATCTTTCCATCCTGATAGGTCTGACCTCAATTGGATTCTCTGAGAGAGATTTATGCCAAGTGTCGCAATATGACCTGTTTATGGGATAATACAGGAGAGAAAACTTGTACAGCATGCCACGTGTCACTCGTTCAACTTCTACCTCTAAAAAATGTTCCTACAATAGCCTGACCTGTTGTCTTTCCATCTCGATAGGTCTGACCTCAATTGGATTCTCTGAGAGAGAGTTATGCCAAGTGTCGCAACGTTACCTGTTTATGGGATAATACAGGAGAGCAAACTTGTACGGTGTTCCACTTGTCACTGGTTCAACTTCGGACTCTGAAAACTTTTCCTAAGATATTACAGTCTATGTAATACCTATCACTCTTGACGAAATTTCATTTGGAGCTTCCTACCCCAAGTTATGACCTTTTTCCCAAGGTCACCTGATTTTGACTCAGATCTTGAAGAGGCAAAAACCCTATATTGTACAGATCATAAATCACAAAGTACAACAAATTAGAGGTTGTAATTTGGACACAAGGTAAATGGGGATCTGATCTTCGACCCGTAAAAGTTTTAGATCCGAAAAATTTGCCAAAAAATATTTATAGCGAAAGTGCTACGATGATTGGTTTTTGCTATATCAAGCCCTAGCATCGTAAGTGCAACAAGTGTCATACATGCCATATCATGCCTTCTTTTAGGCTAGCTCGGATACCATGTTAAATTTTTAGAATTTACTTCAATCTGATCTAGGATATTAATTGAGAGAACAACATGTACAACAAATCTACAGCATATCAATCATGGACACAATAATGCAAGCACACAAGAGACGCAGAGTTTACTTGGGGAAAACCATAAAGGTGAAAAACCCCAATAACTTCCTCAGAGATAGATAGAGCAATGATACAACCAGAATACAAGAGATAGTCTTCTCCTAGTAGCAAAGCCTCCTCCTCCACAAGTGAGCCACTCTCCAAAGTGTGAGTGAGAGAATAGAATATGTAAAATGAGAGAGACACACTCTCTATTTATACACTAACTTGAATTGACCTTTACTCAACTAGGTCGGCCTCAACTTAACCACTTAACATAATGCTGACTGGGCCAACCCCAACTAGGATGGTCTAATAACCCTTTGACCCACATGGCCAACCCCCAATAGGGTGTTTTAATAACCCTTTGACCCACATGACTTATACAGGGCCGACCCCAACAAGGTGGTCTAATAACCCATCAAGTATAAGTTACAACACTTACAATATAAATGATGACACTTCCGTATAGAGGAATAATAAAATCTCTATAGGAATACAATATACATATATGTGAAATACATTCTGAAGTTACATATACATCAACAGGTATGACTTGATATCGACCTTCACTTCCATCTTGAAGAGATACTGGGAAGGAATATTGGTACTAGAACTTGGATGCTCTTTCTTGGGATCCTTTTCTGGGTCAATTTGACCTTATGATTTCCCCTCTAGTTCAAACTCTGGGTTAGAGCCTCCAAAATCCCTGAAAGGTCCAAACTTGCTCTCTAGATCTGGTATGAGGATTGACATGTTGTGTGAGATATCGATGACTTGTAATTCTAGTTGTGCAAATAGTTGATCATAATCATCCTCCTCTCCTCGAACAGACTCATAGATGATGGCTAGGGCTTGATGAATTTTTTTTCACCAACTACTATATAATACTATTACCCACAAAATACAAAATAAAATTTCTCTGATAGCAATATGATCTATAAACTATAGTGGATATTCCACTGGAAGAATTGATGACAACATATCTCACAACTTAGTTCTTTTTTATTATCTTATTTCTGAAACCTACTAAATAACTAGAACTAAAAGAAAAATAACTAGAAAAAAATAACACTAGATATACCTTGGGAAAACCCACTAAGGGAAAAAATCTAGCCAAAAGTGAGGACTATGCCTTGCTCTTTTCTTCTCCAGATATACAATGCAAATATAAAGAAAGTGGTACTCTCGATGGGGCCACCTATGACCCTGCGTCCAGAATGGCAACTACAAGATATCCTACTTTCTCTATTCTACTCTACCATGCACTTTTGTGTTGTTGATCAACTAGGGAACAAAACATAACATCAAAAGAATGGAACCCCTTCCTATCCTAGTAGCTCAATATTTAACATATCCCAATAGGTGTCTAGGGTTAGGTTTAGGGTTTCTGCATGCCCCAACTCCCAATTAGGGTTAGCATTTTGTACCTTCTATAATTTTCTTAGAAGTACACATGTGAATAGATCCACATGTGTGAGAAATGAGATTTGACATGGAATGTACTCGGTACCATGGTGGTCAACAAGATAGGTCAACTTGCGGGAGGTATAGATTTTGCATACAAACTCTGACTGAGATGATCTTTAGATCATTGGAAAGGTCTCCGAGTCTAGAATTGGGGCATGTCCCATGACACTAGTGATGAGTTGTTTACCCAAAAAAATTTCATTTAGACCCTCAAACATGACTCAGAAGGTTCCAAACTCCAAATCTGCAAAATGAGACTTGCCCATAAAATGGGCCTTGCAAGCCAATTCATCCAATATTCTAACCTCAAAAGATCCAAATAGGTGACAAATTATATAATGATCCATTTCGTTCATTATATGGTGAATAAATGAAGCTAGGGAGGATGTTGCACATATTTTGCATCACTTTTACTATGTTGTGAATTTTGACCCCTTTTCTCATTCATGCTATTTCTTTCCCTATGTTTTTTTCACAAATTCAATCCTTCCTTTCTGTTACTCACCTTTAATAAGTATATGTAGCTAAGGTGGTCCTTTTTGCTACTCTAATTTTGCAATATTAAAGTAAATATTTGGAGTATCCAAAAGCTGAAGGCATTTATTATTTCACATGCCATCCTTGATCCAATAAGCTATTAAAAATTACCAGTTTCATTTATATTGTTACATTCTCTATTTTCCATACTTTCATCTATTTGATTCTATGCATGGTAGGATTTCATAATTTTGGAATTCTATGTACTAAAACTATTGAAAATGATTAATTTCATTTATATTATTACATTATTTATTTTCCAAACTTTCATCTACTTTGCTTCTATCCCAATAGGATTTCAAAGTTCTGAAGTTCTATGTACTAAACTATTTTTCAACAAATGGGCTTTTACTTTGCTTCTATGCCCAATAGGATTTCATAGTTTTGAAGTTCTATGTACTAAACTATTTTTCAACAATTGGATTGTCCTTATGGATTCCAAGGTTAATAGTTTGAGCCAACTTTCTTCAAATATTATACTGTGTTCATTTAATCATGTGTGATAAACCCTCTTATTTTCTTCTATGGGTATGTATTTGTAATGTCCCAATATTTCACTATGGACCACTCTATTGTACTAGGGAATTCAATGGTCCAAAGTCACTTGGAAAAAAATTAAAGAAGAATCGTAAAGTGGTGATTTTGATCATGAGGCCCTATGGCAAAACCAAGGTCCAAGGAAAACATTTGATGAAGGCTCGTGAGGAAGGAACATTAGGGATATGGTGGTCCCGAGATGACATTGGAGCACTCCAAAAAAAGAAAACAATCTCCAAGAGGGTGCATTTGTAGGTGATTATCCCAATGTTGGTGATAATCCCAAAGTTTGTGATAATTACGAGGTGGTGAGAATCCCAAGGAAGTGTAACTCCCACCAAATGAGGAGGGAATCTCAATGTAACTCCCTAGTTACTAAAATCAGATAATGAGGTCGAATTTGGGAATGGAGGGGCATTCCAAGGAGTGAAACTCCCACCAAACATGAAGAGAATCTCAAAGTAACTTCCCTTTAGGCCCACATTACCAATTGGAGGGAGTTGAGGTGTCATAGAGTCATAAGGGATTATTCTCTCCTAAAATTGAGTTCTAATATTATTTTCGAGAGAAAAATCTAGAATGAGGTGGAATTAGTCACAAGGAGTCATTCTCTCCAAAAAATCATTTTTATTAATATTTTCAATATAGAACTCTGGAAGGAGGGGAAAGGTGAATGAAGAGTTATAAAAGGAAGGTGAGGGAACCTATTGGGGATCTTTTTGGAAAAAATATTTCTGAATTTGAGATCTCTTATGGCTTTCAATCTTGGGAGATGTGCCCCTTGCATTTGTGACTGGTTTCGGTGGTGAAAGATTCCACCCTATCTAGTGTGAGGGGAGAGATCATCCATATCTGCTCATTACGCTCCATGACAGAGGATTGTGAGAGATCATCTAGAGTTATCCATAGATATTTATTGCTCTAAATGTGTGGAGTATTTTCTTGCAGGTTGGAGGATTTGATAGTGTTTTGGGAATTTATTAGTGTTGGTGTGGTAGTTCTATTGTTGTGGGTGTTCTAAATAATCAACCGGTGTTGAAGGGGCAGAAATGGTGGTTCTAGTTTTGTTATTTATGTGCATTTCTGGTCTGTGATACCTATTCCATTATGTTCAAAATATTGTTTATAGTTGGGAACAATTTTCATTTCATCAAAAAAGGTTTCCCTTTGTATGTGATATGGCCATTTTACCAAATCCATGATTTGGAATTATATTTCGAAACTTTTTACTAGTTGAGGAGGGTGCACCAGTAAGTGTTCAAATATTTTTTAGGTTGTCATATTAGTTGTATTTCACTCTTATCTGATGGAGGGCACACTAGAGAAATCAAATCTGCAAGTTGGGATCAAAATATTATGCTTGTAGAGATCGCATTTTGTTGGGCGCAACCCAACCATAGGAAGTTTTGATGACAATGACAAAGGTACAAGTTAGGCAAGGCCTAACATTGACCAAGTTTTAAGAGAAGCAACTATGCAATTCCCGAGAGCAGGGTATGGAGCGAAGTGAAGTTGATAGGAAAGGACTTGTCCCCTTAGTAAAGATGAAGTACTAAGGATGACCAGAGGTAGTTGGAGCAGTTATGGATGAAGCAACGAACTATAATCTATAGAAGCGGAGAGTAAAGAAGTGGAATGGTGCAAAGGATGCACCACTGTAGGTTCAGATCCACGCGGTCATAACTATGACTATTAGAAGAAGCGTCCGAGTCAGATACGCGGTGCAAAAGGACAACAGAGCTCCAATGAAGTTAAGGAAAAGAGTGGTCAACATGAGAACCATGTTATTTTGGGTTTAAGGGTACTATGGGGTTTGGCCGATAGTTATTGTAAAAATGTGACCTTCGGTAACAATCTATATAAAGGGAAATTTTGAATAAGGAAGGGTAAGAGATTTAGATAGATTATATGGGATATTGCTAGATCTAGGCTGAGAGAGATCTCATATGAACCGTTACACCAAAACCTCGAGGTGTTAGTGAAGGTCGCCCACTAGGATCTTAACATCCCACCACGCTTCGCAGTCCAAACTCTGGGATGGATGTGTGCCCATACGGTGGTGTCCCCTTTGCGCTGTACTAGCCCCAGACGAACACTGCAATGCCGACGTTGCCACCTGCTCTGTGACTTGAACCTAGGTGGAGGATCTGATACCAAATGATACGAATTGTTACACCAAAACCTCGAGGTGTTAGTGAAGGCCGCCCACTGTCCTTACCCTTCTGGTAAGTGATCGCATAGTCATAACCCATGAGTTGGATAACCCATTTCAAGTGTGTTGGGGAGGAGAGCCATTGTTCGAGGAAAGTTTCCAGACTCTAGAGATCAGTCTTGATGAAGAAATAATTCCCCAATAGGGATGGCTGCCACTTCTGTACTGTATGCAAAATAGTCATAATTTCCTGCCGAGAGGTAGATGTGGCTAAATTCTTACTGGAAAGGTCTCTTGAAGGCAACAAGCTCATTGGTTCAGCAAAGACACCTGCATATCTATCCAAGGAAGTAGTGGAGACTGTTGATGGGTGCATCTGAATGGAATGGAGCTGAGCGATGACACCATGTGAATTCTTCTTAAGCATTTTTTCCAGGCGATGTGAACTAATGATGCAGAGAGACCATGGTTGTAAGCCCATAAATTTGTGTTGTGCCCCATTGACTGAAAACTGCATCCAAAGTTCAGCAAAATCCCATAAGATGGGGCCAAGTGTGCGTAGCCATTGAACACCCAAAACCACATCACATCCGTCTAAGGACAAGGCAAACATGTGAGAGCACAGGTTATAATCTTCCATAGAGATACACACATTGTGATAGTTCCGCTTGCAAGGTAAGGTGCCCCCATTGGCAACCATGACTTCAAAGTTGGAGCAAGGATGGACAAAACAATCAGCCTGTTTGGCAATCAGAGGATCAATGAAGTTATGAGTGCTACCAGAATCAATGAGTATGGTAAGAGGGAGATTCTTGAAGTATCCCCTGACTCGCATTGTTTGTGGGGTGGTGACGCTGGTTATAGCATGGAGAGAAATCTTGGGTGGGTCATCCTGAGATGGGGTGTCAACAGGCGGGTGTTGAATGTCAACTTGATCATATACTGTATCTGGAGCTTCTTCATCAAGTTCTGAGGCAGGTGGAGAATCCACATCCAAGAGATAGAGCTTTTGTTGAACACATCTATGTCCCCGAGTGAATTTCTCATCACAACTATAACAAAGCCCTTTTTCTCGGCTTGCCTGCATCTCTGTTTTAGACAATTGCTTGATAGGAGTTGGTTGAGGAGCAGGCGTGATGGGAGGTCATTGGGAAACCATATTTCTGAAGGGAACAAAGGTGGGTTTGGATCGTTGTTGAGCTGTGATCTTGTCCTCGGCCAGCTTAGCCAACCCTAGGACTTCCATCATTGTGTTGGGACAAAACATTTTGACCTCTGAGCGGATTTCATCCTTGAGACCACTGATAAAACAACTCCGGTAGAATTCATCAGACAATCCTTCTGTGTGATTGGATAGTTTCTCAAATTTCGTTTGATACTCTTTCACTGTACTAGTTTGGTGAAGTTTAGTGAGTGCTCCTGTGAAGTCGTCAAAAGCACTAGGACCAAATCGTGGCAAAAGGAGTTGGCAAAAATCTGTCCAGTTTGGCTCGGGATGAGCTTTGATGGACCAACGGTACCATTGAAGGGCTTCCTGTTCCAAATGAAAGGATGCAAGTGGAACTTTCTGGACATCAAAAGTATTATGCAGACTGAAATATTGTTCTGCTCAGTATATCCATCTAGTCGGATCAGTACTATTGAAGCGAGGAAAATCAAGCTTTGGCCCACGAAAATTGCTGGAAGAAGAGAACCCGGTGGCTGCAAAAGATTCTGGCTATCGGTTATTGTTAATGGCTGAATGCTGAAGATGGAGGTTGAGAAATTTTTCATCCAGATCTTGGAGTTTGGTTTGGATGGCTGCAAGTGCTTCCTCCATGGTGTTTGCTCCTATGCGAGTGACAACCATAACCAGTAATTTTTTTATTTTTATTTTTTGTGGGGGGGGGGGATGGATAGAAAAACACAAACACAAACTTATTTAGTAAGGGGAAATTTGGATTTGGGAAAAACTTGGAGGGGTAATTGGGATTTGACTAGGTTTTCGACACTTTTTGAGGGACAGGGAAGCAAAAAATGGGGATTTCAGAAGCAGGAACTCTATGGTAAAATTTGAAGGCAATCGGGTGAAAATTGAAGAAGTTATGGCAAACCCTAAAAATAAACAAATGTGGGATTTCTGGTCTTGGGAAGTGGAATTTGGGATAGGGTCTTCAGGAATGAAATATGCAGAATGGGATTGCAGAGATGTCTATGAAGTTTCAGGGAAAACAGAGTTGAAACAAGGGAGATATGGCCGAAAAACAGTTTTTTTTTTTTTTGGTCAGAAATGGATCGGCAACAGCGGCGTAGAAGGGATCCGCAACAGATGGATCTGCAACGGAGCAAAAGGGATCGAAAACGGCTGAATCTGAAATGACGACTAGATCTAGAACAACTTTCAGAATAGATCTGAAATGGCTGGATCTGGAGCGGAAGTGATCGACAATAGTTCAACTGAAAATAGATATGGGCCCCAGGTATCTACGACTTCCTAATAGTTGAGGTGTTTCACTAGGCCACCAATGCTGTCTGACGGCTTGCGTATTGGGGCAGTACCCCTCACGCCACAGCTCAGGTAAAACTAATAACCGCTTTGCCACAAACGACAACTCTTGGTTTACTTCACGGGTGGGAACTAGTCAATCAGGTAGGGGTCGTTGCCCTTTTCGCTGGCAGGTCCTCTCAATGGGCCAGATACTTTGGGGTTCCTGTGGTACTCCTCACAATGAGTTTTAGGGCTTATGCCCAAGTACTTCCCACAGTTAAGCGGATAAGGGTTATTCCCAAATCTGAAGCTGCAACAGATGCGAAAAAAAAAATTGGCAGAAATTCCACCCAATGAGCCCAAGAAAGTGCTCTGATACCAGATGTGATGAACCTACAATAATTAATTAATGCAAATACACGAGATATCAGAAATAATAAAACTCAGAATCACTTTTATATTGATCACAGGCCACTTCGAGGGGGAAACCTCCTTTGAGCAAGCTCAATATAATTAACTTCACGGTGCCTTCATAGGCCTCAACACACACTTATATACTAAGTCTAGGTGCCAATACCATGGGTCAATACTATGTGTCAATACAAACCATGGGCTAAGTCTAGGTGCCAATACTATGAGTCAAAACCATGGGACATATAATACTATGGGACGACTTACAAAGCATATGCGTCCAATAGTATGGGTCAATACTATGGGCTAATATAAACTATGGATCAACAAATACTACGGGACGACTTACAAAGCATATGCATCCAACAACATTATACTAACAAAGTAAAGACATGGGTTCCTAACAAGATCTAAGAGAGAAAAATACTCTATAGATGAGTGCGTAGAGATCCATTGTAGAGAAGAGTTTGCAGTTGAGTGCGCAGACTGGAACTGTTATCCCTTCCAAGTAATATAAGAACAGTTCCCGTGGACATAGCTCCCATCTAGGGGGTGAACCATGAAAATATTTATGTTATGTGTATGAATCTATGATATGATTTGTGTTCATGTTATGATTAATACTTATGTATTTGCTTTCATATGCATCTGAATGTGAATGATATGTAAGTAAGGGGAACACATGTATATGAATATTGCGAATTCAGGTTAAGTATTATGAATGCATAGTTATAAGAGTAGCAATAACTGTGATTCAACGAAGTCTGTAGGTTGTTGATAACTGTGAAGTGCATAGTTAGATATTGGTAATGTTATGTTAAGTATATGTTAAGAAGGAAATACATTACAAGTTCACATAACACATTCGTGCATCACTAAGCTGGTTAGAGAAACTTGATTCTGTAACCACCCATATTCGCTTCGGGTGAGACTTCAATCTATTCGTAGGTTGATGCCGAAAGGGCCAGGGAAGGGGATTTTTTTGGGTCTACAATAGGGAACTTCGTTGAACCCAGGTCATCCCATAGATTAAGAGGGACCAACACATTTTTTGGAGCATATCTCTCATTTGGGGTGGTATTTCCCATTCTTTTCTCGGTTATTTTCTGGCAGTTTTTAGCAGATTTATTTATGTGTTTGCAGCTACTATAGAATCCATAAATGTTCTTACTGTAAAAATCCATTTCATAATAATATTCATAGTTATTTTCCTATATTGTGTTCAATATTCAAGTTATTGGTTGATCTATGAGTAGATATGTTAATGTGGTTGTGCAATCATAAGTTTATGTGTATGAAACCTTCATAAAATTTATTTGGAGTTTATTAGTAAGATGTTTAACTTAGTTTGGGTGTTTTTGAGTCAATTTGGATTTGTTTTGGTGAATTTGAATTGCTTAGAGGTGTTTGGAAAGAGTTGGAATTCGAGACAATTTTTGAGGTGGATTTCGAGCTAGTCTTCATTGGTTTGAACTGGTAATTGTTTGGTTGTTCATGCTTGTTTAAATCTAAACCGTAAGTCAATTCTTGCCATTATATTGGTCCAAGATATATTCCTTTGAATTTGGTGACGTGAATTGTACTTTCCATGCTTCAACATTGATGATAAAGAGGTTGCATACAAAGTGTTTGAAGAAAGCTCTGAACCAGACTTAATAACCAACCACCAAAAAATTATAGCATATATCATTTGGAAACATTACATTGTTTTTAAAGTATATTTAATGGGATTCACATCCTTATTCAAATCCTAAATTATAAATACATTGCTCAGTTTTTGAACTAGAACATCTTGTAAGCCTTCATAAGCCATTGTTTGGATTAAGTTGGAGAACAATACACTCTCAATTGAAGAATTTGGAGTTAATGTGCCTAATTTCCACATTGGGTACATTACAGTATTTATTATTTAATTTGTAGTAAACTTGGATGGATGTGGATATAAATTTACTTGTATTCAAGCAACTCCTATCATTTCCATTGGGGAACCCTTTGTGTTTAATTGCTTTGTTCTAATTCCATTTTAGCAAGTTTATGTGTTGGTTAATATTTTTGAATTTCGAATGGATTTATTGAAGATTTCCTACAAATAGAAACAACATCCTAAAATCATTTTCTTTATGAGTTGTAGGAGTTGTTTATGTGCATGAGAGATGTAATACCCCGATGGTAAGCCCCAGACATATGTGACCTAGTCATTTTTCTTGGTGGCACTAGGTGCCTGGACCATGGAACATTAATATGATGATTATTTATTTATTTTATTATGCTCTTTTATTATTATGATTACCTATAACTAAATAATGGCTCAACATGGACAACAAATGTGGCTGGGGGGTCTTGGATTTCCACATGTGAAGGGGTTGGGGTTATGGGTTGTTTCTCATCCTAACAACACTCAATGTTTCCTAATTTTGATGTTAGTGGACCATGGTGGTCCTATTTTGCTTAGTTAATGCTTTGCATGCACTATTGCACCCTCACTGGAGAGAATATTCCTTAATTGGATTTTGGTGGGGCCCACTCTCACATCACTCATATATTATGCACCTAATTGACTATTTTTGTCAATCATGCACCTAATTCTTGTAACTCCACTCTAATTAGAGTGCATTTCCAGTTAACTGAAGTAATTTTGAGTCAAATTTAGTTGTATTCAATTAATTGGAGTATTTTTGGGTTATTATGGTTAATTGGAGTTGTCTCTAGTTAATTAGTGTCTAAATTCAGTAGTCTTCAGTTAATGAGATGAATTCGAGTCATCCACAGTTAACTTGAGCATTTTTGGGTCAATTCGAATTATCATGAGTGCATGGGAGTAATTTATGGGTAAATTCGAGTAAGTTATGGGAGGTTTGAATCAGTGTTGACAAATTCGAGTTACCCAGTGACTGGGATTGTTTTTTCAGTGGTTTAGATTCAGTCTCAGTGGATTCGAGTTACTCTGTGGAGAACTTGAATGTGTCATTTAGTGGGTTTTGAGAAGCCTCAGTGATTTGGATTTTCTTCTCAATGGTTTGGAGTCCATCTCTAAGAGGCAATTCAAATTCGTATAGGGGATTTGAATTGCTCCATAGGGGGGACACTCTTTCATTATGGAGTTTGTTGGTCATTGTAGGGGGTTTCTTTGACTAGATTGTGAATGCCAACGGAGGATTTGGCATGGTATTGTGCACCCAACTACACCAAGTTTGTCTTGGAGGTGAATGGAGATCATGTGAGGATATTTTAGTGATACATTGAAGAAAATCCTCTCCCTTCAATTCGAATACCAGAGGAGAGGATTCGAATTGGTATATGCACCCAGAAGGTCAATATTTTTTTTGCAGGGAGAATAGATTAGTTTTACTGGAACTTTGTCTATAAGGAGAGGGGGACAATCCTATGAAGAGACTGTTTTGTTGTGCTTTGTCTTGCAGGTGGGGGGAACAATCCTTAGCAATAAATTCTTATTTGTTGCACTTGGAATTTCAAGAGAGGGGGACAATCTTGAGAAATAGATATTGTGTGTTGTGCTTGCCTTACAGGAGAGGGGGTCAATCCTGAGCAAGGGATCATATTTGTTGTGTTTTGTCTTGCAGGAGAGGGGGACAATCCTATGCAAGAGATTTTAATTTTTTCAATTGGTGTTCCAAGAGAGGGGGGGAATCCTGTGAAGGAGACCATATTGGTTGTAGCTTGACTTCCAGGAGAGGGGGGCAATCTTGTGGAAGAGATATTAGTGATCACAATTTGTATTGCAAGAGAAGGGAAGTCTTGTGTTGTATCCATCAAATTGAGACCTGATTTTTCTTTTATCCTCAAGGATCGAATTGGGAAGAGCTCCTTTCCATGTGAAATCCAAGACCTCATGTTGGGGGTGACCTTCTCAATAATTTTTCTTGATAGTGTCTAAGGCCGGGATGAAAGTTGTCCAATTGTGCCAATTGCGCCCTATAAAAAGATAAGTATTTATTCTACATAAACCAATTTATGTATGTATCCATACATGTTCCCATGGAGGTTGATATATCTCTTTCATTACATGCTTTTAATTTGTATTCATATTGATGGTGATTGGCTAACTAAATTTTGATAAATTGACAGTTCATGAAGCAGGTATGTGGTTGTGTGAATCTAGATATTAGAAGCTAGTTTGCTTTTGAAAATTATGATCATTAGCAGGTCTAATTTTAGGGAAGTCCATATGGCCGTGTATGTATGTTATGGATCATATATTCCATGGGGGTTAATGGCAATTATTTAATATGGTGAATTCTGATAAAAGTAGTGATATAATTCTGCTACTTGAGGTAGAATAAATCGTTGATTTATTTGTTGCTTTAGAAGCTAGTTTGCTTATGAATTATGATCATTCAAGGATATGATATTTGGATAGTCCATGTGGCCGTGTATGGATGTTATAGATCATATCTTAAATGGGGTTTATGGATGATAGTTTTATGCATTAGGTATTATATACATTACTGTATAATTCTTCTTTAAAGAAAGATAGAAATGTTGGTTGGTTACTGTCATAAATGGAGTTCCGTGAATGTACGAAAATATGATTTATTTAGTTGGTTATATGGAAACGAGCGGATTCCCATAGGTGTGATGACATTTAGTAAACATGTGAATAAGTCCCGGTCTGAATGTATTCATGTGTCATTACACTGTATTGCATGTAGGATGGGGAATTGTTGCACTAGAAGGGTCATCTTCCTTGTAGGTGGTTGATTGTTTAAATAGTTTTGATTTGATTGGCACATTATCCTAACCTTGTAGAGTATTATTCCACCATGCATAGCTTAGACTCACCCTTCCCCTTTGATAATATCCATGTACCCGACCTTGGTGTGGTGTTTGATGGTTGGGTATGTTACAAGTGGTATTAGATCTTAGGTTACAACCCTACGGTTGTTTAGGTCTTCTATAGAATTATAAATTTTTGTATATGCAATTTATTTATGTTTATTATATGTTATAAAGAGGTTTAGGATGTCCTAAAAATGTTCTTTTATAACCAACACATCGCAGCCCCAGTACTTGTACAACCACAGTGTGAACCCTAAACCAAAATATTGAACCCTAAATCGGAAGAGAAGAGATCAGAGATCAGTGATGGATTTGATGGAAGGACAAATGTTTTCTATCCCAGAGGAGGTGTTTGTTGAGTTAGGTTCTGCAGGAGGGATATCTATGATGGGAACACCCAAAAGAAGCATTGTATCTTTGGATCTAGAAAACATAGTCAAAAGTTTGAATATGGAGGTTAGAACTTCTACGAAGGATAATGAGCGAATAATTCATGCCCAAAGGAAAATACTACAAGGTTTGGAGAAATTGCAAGAAAAATGGAGAACACCTCCAAGAGGTAGTATAGAGGAAGTAAGGAAGTGTCCCTTGGACATGAATGGTCTAAATACCCATGAAAACTTGAACATCATACCCCTGGGATCATATGATATGTTGATTGGCATGGAATGGTTGGATACACATCATGCCATACGTGATTGTCACAATAAGACATTTACTTGCCTAGATGAAGAGGGAAATAAGATGGCAATAAGAGGTATATCAAGACCGATATATTTGAGACAGATCACAGCTCTACAGCTAAAGAAGTGTTTTAGAAAGGGATGTCAGTTATATGCAACTCATGTGGAAGAGCCAAAAGAAGGAAAATAACCAAAATTATAGGATTACCCAGTATTACAAGAATTTGAAGATGTATTTCAAGAAATGTTAGGAATTCCTCCCAAGAGAGACATTGATTTCTTGATTGATTTGGTTCCCGACATAGTACCCTCATCTAAAGCTCCTTATAGAATAAGTCCCCCCAAATTGCAAGAGTTATAGATGCAGTTGAAAGAGTTACTAAAGAAAGGTTACATATGGCCTAGTGTGTCACCTTGGGTAGCTTTGATGTTGTTTGTGAATAATAAGGATGGGACTCTAAGACTCTGTATAGATTATCGATAGTTGAACAAAGCAACAATAAAAAATAAGTATCCCTTGCCAAATATTGATGACTTATTTGACCAATTGAAAGGAGTTGAGGTATTTTCAAATATAGATATGAGATCAAGGTATCATCAAGTTAGAATCAAGGATGGAGACACCAGTAAGACAACATTTAGAACAAGGTATGGACATTATGAGTTTACAGTAGTACCCTTCGGATTGACCAATGCACAAACAACATTCATGTGTATGATGAATGGAATTTAAAGAAAGTACTTGGATAAGTTTGTGGTTGTATTCTTGGATGACATCCTCATCTATTCCAATATAGAAGAAGAACATGAAGAACATCTAAGGTTGGTGATGCAAGTACTCTGAGAACGATAATTGTATGCCAAGCTAAGTAAGTGCTCCTTTTATTAGAGTAGAACTCAATACTTGGGGAACATCATATCAAAAGAAGGAATCTCATTGGATCCTGAGAATATAAGAGCTATTATGGAATGGTCAGCACCAAGGAATGTGTCGGAAGAAAGATCTTGTATGGGGTTAGCAGGGTACTACTGAATATTTATTGAAGTTTTGTCAAAGATAGCTCATCCCATTACATCTTTGTAGAAGAAGGGTGTCAAGTTCGAATGGAATTCCAAATGTGAAGACTATTTTCAAAGACTCAAGTATTTGCTTACTAGTGCACCAATTTTGAGGATTGTAGATCCCGATGGAAGTTTTGTAGTATGCACTGATGCATGTAAGCAATGAATTAGTGGAGTTTTTACTCAGGATGGTCGTGTGATCAATTATGAATCCATAAATTTGAAATAACATGAACATAACTATGTCACTCCTGATCTAGAGCTTGCAACCATCATGCATGCCTTGAATATGTGGAGGCACTATCTGATGAGTAAGAAATTTGAGTTAAGGACCAATCATGATGGTTTGAAGTATCTGTTTGAGTAGCCTACTTTAAATGCAAGATAGAGAAGATGGATGGAGTTACTATGTGAATATGATTTTGACATCAAGCATATCAAAGGAAAAGAGAACAAGGTAGTAGATGCTCTCAGTAGGAAGATGCACGTGATGCATGTAGCATCTATTAGTATGGGTACATCAGGTTTGAAGGATAGGATCATTGAATCATATGCTACTAATAATCATTACTAGCAGGTAAGAGAGGGATTGCAGCAGCAGACAGTACCTCATAAGTTTGGTAAGTATAAGTTGTAAGAGAATGGAATTCTCAGGAAGAAAGACAGAGTTTATGTGCCAAACTCAGAAGAAATAAGGAAGATGGTTATAAAGGAGATGCATAATGTACCTTATGCCGGGGATTCGGGTTATCAAAAGATAGTAGCAGTAGTGAGGAAATAGTACTATTGGCTAGGTATGAAGAATGATGTGGAAGAATACATAGCTAGATGCATGGAATGTCAGAAAAGTAAGGTAGAGCATCGACATCTAGCTGGGTTGTTACAACCTTTACCTATACCAGAATGTGAATGGGATGTGGTGACTATGGAATTCATCACAAATTTGCCTAAAAAAAGATCACAACATGATGACATTATGGTAGTAGTAGATAAGTTGACTAAGGAATCTCACTTCATCCTAGTAGAAACAACTCATACAACAACTAACATTGAAGACATATTTATGAGAGAGATTTCCAGACTGCATGGAATCTTAAAAGCTATAGTATTGGACAAAGATTCAAAGTTTATTGGTAAATTTTGTAAAGGTTTGTTTCAAGGATTTGGTATGGATATAAAAAAGAATACAGCCTACCATCCCCAAATAGATGGTTAGACAGAAAGAATCAATTAGGTGCTTGAGGACATGTTAAGAATGTATGTGACAGACCAGCCATCCAAGTGGGAGGATTACTTTCACTTAGTGTAGTTTTCCTATAATAATGGATGTCAAGTCTCTCTGAAGATAGTTCCTTTTAAGGCATTATATGGGAGAAAGTGCAATACCCCTATAAATTGGGACAATCCAATAGACATAATCATCATTGGACCGGTACTGTTGAAGGATATGGAAGATCATATGGTTAAAATCAAATGGAATTTGAAAGTAGCTCAGGAAAGAAAAAAGAGTTATGCGGGTAAGAACAGGAATGAAATGCATTTTGTAGTAGGAGATTAATAATTCTTAAAATTCAAACCTAGAAAGAGCTTCCTAAACTTGTAAATTGTTCCAAGCTAGCCGTTGGATACTGTGGCCCTTTTGAGATCATAGCTAGAATAGGACACGTTGCTTATGAGCTTGCACTACCATCTTGTATCAAAGTGCATGATTTTTTTCATGTGTCCTTAATTAAAAAGTACATACTTGATGATAGTCATGTGATAGATTGGAATGTGATACAGGTGATTGTTTTATTGTAGTTATATTTCTTATATCTTGTTAGAAAATGCATATTTGAAACTAATTATGTGATAGGTTAGAATGTGATGCATATGGTAAATTGATTACAGTATATTTCATGTATCTTCTTAAAATATGTATATATATATATATAAACCTGAGGACTAATCATGTGATCCATTGATTGGATGTGACTCAGGTGGAACTGGAAGGTGATTTTCCGGTACAACCAGTATGCATATTGGGAAGCAAGGTAAAAATGCTCAGGAACTGAGAGATCAAGCAGGTCAATGTCCAATGGACCCATTACAGACTTGATGATGCTACTTGTGAGCTAGAAGATGTTGTGAGGGAAGCATATCCTCACCCTTTTATTTGAATTTAGAATAAGTGTGTATTGAGCATGAACCATTGTTTTAAGGGGGAGTGAATGTAATACCCCGATGGTAAGTCCTAGACATATGTGACCTTGCCATTTTTTTTAGGTGGAACTAGGTGCTTGGACCATGAACCATTAATATGATTATTATTTATTTATATTATTATGATATCTTATTATTATAATTACCTATAACTAAATAATGGTTCAACATGGACAACAAATGTGGCTGGGGGGTCTTAGATTTCCACATGTGAAGGGGTTGGGTTTAGGAGTTGTTGATCATCCTAATAGCACTCAATATTTCCTAATTTTGATTTTAGTGGACCATGGTGGTCCTATTTTCCTAGTTAATGTTTTGCATGCACTATCGTGCCCTCACTAGAGAGAATATTCCTTAACTGGATGTTGGTGGGGGGCACTCTCACATCACTCATGTCTTATGCGCATAATTGATTATTTGTGTCAAACATGCACCTAATTCTTGTAACTCCACTCTAATTGGAGTGCCTTTGCAGTTAATTGGAGTAATTTTGATTCAAATTGAATTGTATTTAGTTAATTGGAGTAATATTCAGTTAATTGGAATAATTTTGAGTTAGTATGGTTAATTGGAGTTGTCCTTAGTTAATTAGTGTCTAAATTCAGTAGTCTTTATTTAATGAGATGAATTCAAGTCATCCTTAGTTAATTTGAACCTTTTTGGGTCAATTCGAATTATCCAGATTGCATGGGAGTAATTTATGCGTAAATTCAAGTTAGTTATGGGGGGTTTGAATCAGTGTTGAAAAATTCGAGATAGCCAATGACTGGGAGTGTTTTTTCACTGGTTTAGAGCCAGTCTCAGTGGATTCAAGTTACTCTATGGAGAACTTGAATGGGTCATTTAGTGGGTTTTGAGAAGCCTTAGTGATTCGGATTTGCTTCTAAGTGGCCTAAAGTCCATCTCTAGGAGGCAATTCGAATTGGTATAGGAGGATTCGAAATGCTCATTAGATAAAATTTGAGGTCTAAAATGGGCCGCCTAAGGAAAAAAATTAAAATAATATTTATGAATTTTCGAGGAACAGAGAAAAAACTACCTTTTTTCTTCGTATTTTAAACATTTCTCCCTGTTGTTTTACTCAAATTTCAAGCAAGAGTAGTCGTTGGATGTGGAATCAAATTCTACATCCAACGAGTGCCCACACTACATACTTTCGAGGTACCCCACCCCACTAAAAATTAGAAATACATCAAAAAATTGTGTTACTTTGCCCACACTGCATAGTTTTGAGGTACCCCACCCCATGAAAAACAAGAAATACATCAAAACAACGTGTTACTTTGAAAGTAACATGTTTTTTTGATGTATTTATCATTTTTCGTGGGGTGGGGCACCTCAAAAGTATGTAGTGTGGGTACTCGTTGGATGTGGAATTTGATTATGCATCAAATGAGTTCTCCTACTTGAAATTTGAGTAAAACAATAAGGAGCTGTGTTGAAAATACAAATTAAAAAAGTAGTTTTCTTAATGTCAAATATGCCATGTCAACCATTATGGTTGACTCTTTTCTTGAAATTCTATCGGTTCTTGAATTCAATGGATCTTTTTCTCATGAGGTGGCTTGTTTTCTTACAAGGTGGCTCACATTCTTATGAGGCCCACTTTAGACCCCAAATCTGCTCTAATGCCAGAGGGGGGGCATTATGTCATTGTGGAGTTTGTTGGTTAGTGCAGGGGGTTGCTCTGACTAGATTGCAAATGCCAAAGGAGGATTTGCATGGTATTGTGCACCCAATTGCACCAAGTTTGTCTTGGAGGTGAATGGAGATCTTGTGAGGAGAGTTTAGTAATACAGTGGACAGACTGCTCTCCCTTCAATTCGAATACCTAAGGAGGGGATTCGAATTGGTATCTGCATCCAGAAGGTCAAGATTTGTTTTGCATGGATAAGAGATTAGTTTTATCACAAATTTGTCTAGAAGGAGAGGGGGACAATACTGTGGAGAGACTGTTTTTTGTGCTTTTTCTTAGAGGAGAGAGGGACAATCCTGAGCAAAATATCATGTGTGTTGTGCTTTCTTTGTAGAAGAGGGGGTCAATCCTGAGCAAGGGATCCTATTTGTTGTGTGTTTTCTTGCAGGAGAGGGGGACGATCGTGTGCAAGATATTTTAGTTGTTGCGATTGGTCTTCCAGGAGAGGGGTACAATCCTTTGAAGGATACCATATTGGTCATAGTTTGACTTCCAGGAGAGGGGGACAATCCTGTGGAAGAGATATTAGTGATCACAAGTTGTATTGCAGAAGAAGGGAAATCCTATGTTGTGTCCATTAGGTTAAGACCTGAGTTTTATGTTATCCTTAGGGATTGAATTGGGAAGAGTTTCTTTCCATGTGAAATCCAAGACCTCATCTCAAGGGTGACTTTCTCAAGAAGTTTGCTTGATAGTGTCTAAGGCTAGGATGAAAGTTGTCTAATTGATGCCAGTTGCTCCCTATAAAAAGAGAAATATCCATACTAGATAAACCACTTTATGTATGTACACGTACATGTTCCCATGGAGTCTGATATATCTCTGTCATTACGTGCTTTTAATTTGTATTCATGTTCATGGTGATTAGCTAACTAAATGTTGATAAATTGATAGGTCATGTAGCAGGCATGTGGTTGTTTTAATATAGTTGTTAGAAGCTAGTTTGCTTTTCAAAATTATGATCGTTAGGAGGTTTGATTTTAGGGCAGTCCATATGGTCGTGTATGCTTGTTTTGGATCATATCTTCCATGGGGGTTAATGGTCGTTATTTAATATGGTGAATTCTGATAAAAGTAGTGATATAATTCTGCTACTTGAGGTAGAATAGATTGTTGATTTATTTGTTACTTTAGAATCTAGTTTGCTTATGAATTATGATCATTCAAGGATCTAATATTTGGACAGTCCATATGACCGTGTATGGCTGTTACGGATCAGATCTTATATAGGGTTTATGGATGATAATTTTATATATTAGATCTGATATACATTAGTGTATAATTATGCTTTAAAGAAAGAAGGAAATGTTGATTGGTTACTGTCGTAAATGGAGCTCTATCAGAATGTACGTAAATCTGATTTGTTAGTTGGTTAGATAGCGAAAGGTGGCTTCTCATAGGAGTAATGGAATTTAGTAAACATGTGAAGAAATTCTGATCTGAATGTATTCATGTGTCATTACGTTGCATTACATGTAGAATGGGGAATTGTTGCATTGGAAGGGTCGTCTTCCTTGTAGGTGGCTAATTGTTTAAATAGTTTTGATTTTATTAGCATGTTAGCCTAACCTTGTAGAGTATTATTCCATTGTGCATAGCTTAGATTCAGCCTTCCCATTTGATAAGAGCCGTGTACCCCACCTTGGTGTGGTGTTCCAGGGTTGGGTATGTTACAATAGAGTACTTATTGTGTAGAAAATGAAGGATGAAGTCTTTGAGATCTTACAATAGTTGATTGAATATTTCTCTCTCATTCTTCAACCTGTAGTTATTCTCTAAAAATATCCTTGATAGAAATTCTAGTCAATAATGTCATGGATCAAAAACTTTGTTTGTCAACAATTGGAAGAATGGGTAGTACTATGGGATGGTGTCACACATTTATTGAGTTTGTTCATCACCAATAAATGGCGTTGGAACACTATGCTAGATGATGCTTGGTGAAGGATGCTTGTAGCCAATAATATAAGGAAAATACCAATGGGAGTGTAACTTTAGTGTGTAGTTCGATGGAATAGGCACACATGGGGAAAACATAACTACTCAATGGAGGAAAAAGAACTTATGCAACTTGTCGAATGAAGCCTAGTCCATCTTAGGCATGCAAATTTGGTTGTGATTACTTTAGTATTTTCAAGGATAGAAGAAGATTCCATAGTAGTTTGGGTTTGACCACACTAGGACATGTGTGTCCATGGTTGTGGCACTTTGAGGCTAATGTGTGAGCTAGAAGACATGAAAAACATAATAAGCGAGAGGATTAATAACATATACTAACTTAGGATTGGCATTACATGTAGGAGTAAACCCAAGTTTTGGTTTGGATGGATAAGACCAAGTTGATTAGATGACATGGGTTGGAGGTGAGGGATACGCATGTGGATGTGAAAGGATACTATGGTATGGCTCATGAACATGGTGAATAGACTTGGTAGCAAGACATCTTGTGATTTTTTGCATGGCATATATAACCAATGTAAAGATATCATGGTATTGATATTTGGGATATTTAATAAAATTGGGTGGTATGCTATAAGCAGGAGAAAAATATCACCTTAGAGATCACACATTTAGATCATGTAGCGTTATATTTTTTGTAGATTATACACCCTAGGTCAGGACTTTAAAACTGAGGTAGTTGTCAAGGGCATTGAATAATCAAATGGGGGGGAATCGAATGAATGAGACAACATGTCTCTTCCTCAAGGTTAAAGAGTCATGCTCGATTTAGTTGGACATCACCAAACTAACACCGTTGTTGTGTACTAGCAAGGTTTCTCAAGGATAATGGTCTACCCATGTGATGATAGAGGTTATCTCAACTTGCATAAAAATATTAGTTATATCATCTACATTATCCATCCTCATAGGTAGGATTTGGGTTGTAGAACAACTGGAACAGGACATGATATATTTAATACTTGGATGTGTGGGCAATAAATCAACAATGATTGACTACTGTGGATAAGTTAGGAGAGAAGGTTTGGAATGGAAAATAACAGGGTTTGATAAATGACCTTGGAGTGGTTAAATAATATTATGCCTAGGTGGAAAGACATACGCATATGAACTAATGACTAAGACCACACATTATAACATTTGACATGGTGGTCCTTGTATAATAATTGGAGATCCTAATCCTTGGAGGACATGTAAACCTAATGTTAACAATTGATCAAAGGAACCTGCCATCTTGAGATAAAATTTGGTGGCAAGTGTTAAGCAATAACTGCTTGATATATCTAATAATGATTGATCAATGGTATGCTTAGTTAGTGATATTACAATAAATGGGATGCTTCTAGGTAGATGCAATACCTAGTCATTGAAGGAGGAAAGACAAAAGTTATGGTCCTTTGTATTGGTTAATCTCTTGGAAGGCAAGGTAGAGATCTTGGTTTCTTGTCCTAATTCTTACTTAGTAAATTACATAATGGTGATTGATCCAACAAGACACCCATCTCCTAATATTTGTGACATATCCAACAACACACCCATCAACTACCTTGGAAGGAAAGCTTGGTTTCTTGTCCTAGTTATTACTTAGTAAATTGCATAGCAGTGACCGATCCAGCAAGACACCCATCACCTAGTATTGGTGACAAATCCAACAACACACCCATCACCTACCTTGGAAAGTATGAGAATTCTGTAACACTCATAACGTTAACAACTATCATACTGTTGTGGCTACAACAGATCCCATGCTTAGCTGAAGCACGGGAGCCCCATTCCTAATAAACACAAAGGTAATGGGTGAGTTTTCTTGTAAATATGAGATTTTGGTTTTTTTTATCCCTAAGATCCCTTACCCATACTTTTTCCCCGTGTGTTTTCCTTCTGGTCTTAAATTTCTAAGTGTTTTGGGTTTGCAGGAAGCTTCAATTTTTGAGCATTTTATCATATACTTCTAGCAACCCAAAACCCGACATTTGGAGAACCCGAAACCCGCAACCCAACAGTTGCGAGTTGCGGGTTTTGTTTGTTTGCCGTGGATTTAAGAAACCCGAAACCTGACAGTTGCGGGTTGTGGGATTTTGTTTTGCAACTTACAATTCTTCTCATCCCGAAACCCGCAACCTGATAGTTGCGGGTTGCGGGTTGCAGGTTTTCTTTGTTAATAATTTCGGGAAATTTTATCCTGAAACCCGAAACCCGCAATTGCGGCTTTCGGATTTTGGGAATTTCTTTTAAAGTGTGATTTTGTTGCATGTTCCCGACACCCATAACCTGACACTTTCGGGTGGTGGCTTTCGGGAAAAGTTTTTCGATTGCGATTTTGTTTCCCATTCCTGAAACCCGCAATCCGACACTTTCAGGTTTCGGATTTCGGGAATTCTTTTGCGCTTTTGGTTTTTCTTGCAATCCCGAAACCCACAACCCGACACTTTCGGGTTTTGGCTATCGGGATTCTTAAATAAACTTTTGAAATAAATCATGAACTTGATCCCGCATCCCACTCCGGTTCATCTCGGCCGTCCATTCGTCTTGATCCCACGGTTGCATTTTAATCTGGTAAATATAATAAGTAGGGTTTTTTCTATTTTTATTTTGTCATTTTTACTGTTCAAGATTACCATGTTGCTTGGATTTTACTGCGGATTCTTGTTAGGGTGTTGATTTTTACGAGTTCTTCATTTATTTCGGGTAAGTTTGTTGTCGCATTTCTATTTTTGGTTTTCCAATTCTGCTATTTTGGATTGAATTTTGATTTTATTTCTTTATTTATCAGAAATTGCAAGCTTTTCACCATGTCAAAAAACACACGATCCAAAACGGTGCATAGAGATCTCTTGATCAAGGACCCTAATTTCGGTATCCTCTCGGATACTAGTGAGAAGGTCACTGAAACATACCAGGTGGATTAGTTTAAAATTTATGCTATATTTGACAACGACGACCTTTCCCATATTGAGAACGATAAACCTATGTATGAGAGGATTAGGGATTCCCAAAATCACACCATTGCTGCACATCCCTCTGTCCTACCTTACACTGATGTAGTGAAGTGGATTATTGAAAATGCCAGTGTCAAAGACCGCGGTTTCAATGAGAGCACTAGTGTTCAATTGACACATTTTTGCCTGGAGGTCTTCGTTTGAGCTTTCGCTCTTAAACCCCCTAAACAGATCCTTTCTTCTGAATTTGTTTAGTCCTCAAAGACCCGGTATAATTTCACTGAGATGATGAAGTCATGGATGGTCAAGCCCAATGCCTTTGTGCCTAAGGCTGACAACCTCTATCCCATTAATTGGTTCAAGGAACCCTACTTGCTATTGGAAGCCATGTTTTGCAGGATTTTTGGTCTTCCCAACTGTTCTCTTTTCAAAGCTGAATGGGCACCTATAGAAAACCATGTGTTAACCACCGGTGAGTCCTTCCCATGGGCATCCATCCCGTCATCAGAATTGAAGAATGCAATAGAGAATTATCATAAGGCTCCTGCTCACAAGAAGCCACATTTCTTCTTTTCCGCATATGTCCTTGATGTTTTCTATGCAGATTTCCAGTATCCTAACCTAGGTTGGAGTTGGACCCCTGTAGACCCCCCTGTACACATCAACCATTCAGCATTGTGGGAAGGCAATTTTGCACCTTTATTGTATGATATCTGTGATAGCTTTGTGGGTACCATCTATTTTAAGATTTTCAGGAAGGAGGCACCTGCATTTTCAGAAGATGCCAAAGCCTTCATTAATACCATAGGTGATTGGTATGTGTTCGAGTACTTCTCATACATCAAAATATGGGGAAGTGACACAGTGCACCTTCTACCTAGAATAGCCCTAGACAGGCTAGTTCTACAGGAGGTTTCATTCCAAACAGTGACTGATGGCATGTATAATAAACTCACAGATCCCAGGAAGAAAGGTTGGCCTAAGTTCTCTCTCAACCTTTGCCAGCTGGTTATCCCTACCTCAAATTGGGCTATAGTTCTCGGTGACCAAATAGCTGCCTTGAGATTGGGCACTGCTGAGAAGAGGAAACATGACCCCAAAAAATTCCTGGATGCACACTTCAAACATATACATGTAAAAATGGATTATGCACATGAGGTTCGCCCAGATGATTTTATATACCAAGGGGTGGACACATTTTCTCAAGTCCTTGCCAGAGCCAAAGACTCACAGGAACAACATGATATTTTGAAATACCAGAACGAGCTCAAAGATAGAGTTTTGAGATATAGGGCTATGCAATTGAACTTAATTGAACAGGAAAGGAAAGATAGAGAGGAAAAAGAAGCCCAGAAAGCTAATGCTCCTTTAATGCTGACATATCCTGATGGGGATAAAGGTAAAACTCCTCTACAGGAACCTCCAAAAGAGAAGATTGTTGAAACTGCTAAAGTATTATTACAGACAGCTCGAAATTTCAAGCAAGAAATGACACAGTTGGCATCAGTAATTAATACTCAATTGCTAGAACCTCCTCAACCTTCTATCAAAATTCAACTGCCTACTACAGAGACTCATGAAGATGACGACCTGGTCATGACTGGAGCTAATCCAGCAAAGACGCAGAAAGTTCTAGTTTCTAAATCACAGGTATCCACAGTCAACATAATTGATTGTGATGAAGAAGTTGTGCCTCATCCACCAGTATTAGTGACAGAAGAAGTCATTGAAGATTCTAAGACTGTCACTGATTTGCTGGATAGTATTGACATGGATCATTCTTTTCCAGATCAATCAATGTTGGAATTTAATGCTTCCCCAAGCGTTGCATCTTCAGCATTTGCCTACCATCTGTCCAACAAACCTCCACTACACCTTTAGTAGTGACACTTCCATTTTCCTTGTCTCAGGTATTCAACACTCTCACTGATAGCATCACTTCATTGCCAGAACACCCAGTCCCTTTTTCTATTTCATCATCCATGGTTGCAGAAGTCCAGTCTTTGACTGCTCCTTTGCAGTCACCCATAATTAACTTATTTTCAACTACTATTAATGAATCTTCCAAGTTTTCCCCTCCATCATCACCCATCAATAGTGATAAGCAATTTCCACTTCGAGAAGCCAATGTTGACAACCAAGTTCCACTTTTCGAAGCTTTTGTATCAGTACCTTCACCAATCAGAGTCTTATCAGTCAGCGAAGTCGCTTCCATACCTCAGGTTTCCCTCAAGTCACTTTTCCTATGCCTGATACAGTAGTCATTCAAACACCCCCTTTTGTTGCAACAATAAGTGTTGCTTATACTTCTATAGGCAAAGAGACTGAGTATGCGGATCAGGATGTAGTTCCCCTTGGTGACTACTTCTACAACCATGATGATAAGGCAGTGATAAGAGGAACTAGGAAGAGGAGCAGATGTCAGGGTGTGTTAGAAGAACTTGTCCTAGATCAAGTGATATGGGCTCCAAGGACCAACAACCCACGACTTGAAGTTGTAGAAACTGTTGCAGCTTTAGGGGCTTTTGCAAGTGCCAATTGGGGTTTAGTTCAAGTTCTGGAAAAAGAAGTTGACCTGAAGGAGAATGAAATCAGAAGCATGAGAGCAAAGTTAGATGAAATCAAGACACATCATGTGAGTTATGTGGCCAACCTCAGAAAAACTTAAGTAGATAAGGTTCAAGACCTGGAGCGAAGAAATGATACACTTCTCATTGAACTTCATCTTTTGCAATCTCAACATTCTATAAATGCAGAAAGGATAGCTTCTTTGGAGAAGCAAGTTGAGGATGAAATTGCAAGTGCAACCTCCCCAAGTGCTTTGAAGTTCTCCTCATGCGATTTTAAGAATTTGGCCCTTAAAGTTAACCAAGAACATCACAAATTGTTGGAGAAGGTTTACCTCGCTCTGGATGAGATCAGGGAGAACTTCATTAATTTTTCCAAGATGAATACTACTTTAGAAGAAAAAAAGGCTAAGAGACTTCAAGATTCTAAAGCTGAGGAAGAAATTAGTCAATGGTAGTTGTATATAAAGAATTCTCCAAAAGACATCTCGATCCTCAACAGTTTTCAAATGAAGAAGGTGAAAGCCTCTCTAAACACTTGGCTTGATTTCAATGAAACAACTAAGGAAATTATCAATAAGTCTAAAGACCTCTGCACCAGACGCTGGTATGCGGTGGGAAATATTATGGAGGTTTTGAAACTGCCATTTATGGAGCCCATTCTAGATGCTTTTCTGCCAAAATGCAAACTTGAGGAGATCGAACATAGGTGTGAAGAGTTTGCACAGAAAATTTGAGATCTCGGTCAAGACAGCATCGATGATGTGGATCGTCTGGTGAAAGAACCAGTCATTGTGGAAGGGAGGATTCGCATTTACCTTCGCACTTGGCACAAGTTGGCTAAACATGACATGGAAAATAATACATGCAATGCTCAGTTAGCCTTAGAATCTCTCAATTTCCCCATCATAGATGAGTTGTTAGAGATATATGAGAAATGGCAGGATTTTGTGGATCGATAGTTTGATCCGATTTTGTAATCCCTGTTTTGGGAAATCTCTATCTTTTATTTTGCTGTAATTTACTATTTAAACACGAGAAACTCTTCTAGTTAGGGGTTGGTGATTTTGGAGTTGCAAGTCAACAGGAGATAGGACTGGAGATACTCTATTTAGCAGAGCTTTTTGTAATTTATGTACAAGACCTCTTTTAATACAGTAAAGTTATCTTTTGATCTATCTTCTGAGATTCCTCAAGTTTCTTTGAGAACTTCTAACTTTATACTTCAGATTGTCATCTACAGTGCATGCTATCTTTTGCATATGTTTAAATGTATGGATCTATTGTATTGGTTTCCCTGTATGATTGATTTATGCTGGAAAGTGTTTTATTGCATTTATTTAGTTTAAATACTTTCTTTATCGATTTCTGCAAGTGATTCACAGCACAATAATCCTTGTTAATTTTTCAATTAGCAATATGGTTACAGATTTATCTTGAATGGGCTTAAGCACTTGAATTATTGTCTCTTAATTTTCATTAATAGATAGTGATTTAAGTTAATAAGGGAAACAACTAAAAGCATTTATGTGAAAGGTTGTAATTTACTTATTCATCACACCTCAGGGTTAATCTGCACAAGATCAAGCTTTCATTTTAGAATAGGACTAACTTAAATTAGTTTCCTCTTCTGAAATAGATTAGGTTAGTTTAGTTTTGTCATTTTCACACCCTTATTTTCCTTGACTGGAAAACTGACCTAATTGGTCAAATCACCAACTCTTAGAGTGCCAGCGGAGGCCGAATATCCATGGGGAATTACCATACCAAATAGGTTGGGGATAGAACTGCCCTTGCACAGGGTATTTTGAAGCCTTTCAACTTGGGTTTTCTTCCTCTGTTGGGAGCCTTGGAACCATTCCAACACCTTTGCATCTAACCTGCACAACCGAGGCTTCAACAAATAGCGCTAGAAGGAGGGCCACTAGTACAACATGCCTAAACAAGCCACTAAGAAACCTCCTCCAGCAAGTACTTGAATGGTTAAAACTCGGAGCCAATCACGGGCTTCAACATATGAACAACCCACTGAGTCACAATCTACTGTTGCTCCTATTACACCTACTCAGGTCATTGCTATTGTCACTGCACCTACAGCACAACAGGTTGTAAGGGATGTTGTAATCATATCCCCCACAAGAGGATCAATTATCCTTGAAGACATTTTGAACCAGTCCCGTGACATTGTAACTAGATTGGAACAAAGAATCGCTATTAAGCGAAGCCATGGTTTGGAAGCTATCAATTTAGATAACGCTTTGCAGACCAGTGATCAAGAGGGTCAATCAAACACGATTACACAGACCACTGATCAACCAACCCAACACTCAGCTGATCCCAACAGTGAACATCAACAGATAGCTGATCAAAACATACCAAACCAAGAGTCAGTTGATCGTTCTGGTTTGCCTGAATACAACCTTAATCAACTTTTTTAGGAAGTCCCAGATCAACCAAAACTTGGAGCTAGTGGACCACCACCATCTCCTCCTTCATCCTCATCATATTCCTTAGACAGTGAACATTCTTCAAGATCTTACTCAGAAGAAGAAGAAGAAGAACCACCATTGGTTGGAGTAGGCCAAAATAGACCATGGCTCGATCAAGATGTGGTATGGGTGATTGGAGACCAACATAGACTACCCAAAAACCCTGAGAAGTGGTTACCAAGTTTAACCCAAACGACAAGTCACTTGCACTAGATCATGTTAAAACCTTCATGTAGGCTATTAGACTTAGAAGTGTTATTCATGAGGATGTAGTCTGTAGACTCTTTCCTTATACTTTTTAAGGAAAGGAAACTGCATGGTATTTTGCTTTACCACCAAGGTCTATTGTTTCTTGGGATGAGTTTGATAAATTATTCATCCAGAAGTTTGGAGATGACAAAACACCACAAGATATTGTTTTGGAATTATCCTCCATGAAGATCAAAGGGAAAGAAAGGGTTAAATATTTTAATCAAAGGTTCTCATACTTAAAGAACAGAATTCCCACCAACCTTCTTCCTGATGAAAAATTGTTGGTAGCGTACTATGAAAAGGGCCTACCTGCTTCTATTTCAATGTGGGTGAAATGAGCATGCAAAGGAACTTTGCTGGAAGTATTTGATGAAGCAATACAAGTTGAAAAGGACGTTTTCTGTTTGAAAGACAGTCTAGAAACCTCCGAAGAACAACATTCCACTTCCAGGAAAATGAATGATAGTGCTCCCAAACCCACTGCCCAAAATAAGGATCCATTTGACATGACTGACATGAAAAAGTTTGTCCAGAAAATGTCAAACAAGATGGTGGATTTAAAAAGGACTAACAATGAAAATCAAAACCAGAATAGAGGTTTTATGAGGCCACCTTTTAGGAGACCTTATCAACCTCCACCGAATCCACTGCCTCCTAATCCAACAGAAGGCCTCACGAATGAAGAAATTTGTTCAATTTTTAGAGCCTTAACATCAGAATCTCAAGACACCCATGGGGTCCCCAATGATCAAATTGATCCAGACCCACAATTACCTGAAGAAGAAGAAGATGAACGTGAGGATCCACAAATCAACACTATAAGTTACTTTTTAGAGCTTCCTATGTGTGAAGAAGAAGAAGAACCTGAGACTGTGTTTAATGTTCAACATCCTTATAACACAAGGTCTAAACCTCAACCCCCTCAGGAGCCTTCATCCTCCACACCAGTTCCTAATAAAGGCAGGAATGTTCCCCACAAGGATATAGTCATCCTTGAAATGGAGTACAATTTAGTTGAAGATCTTAAAAGAGTTAAGGCAAACATCTCTTTGTTTGAATTGTTGAAAATTCCTTCCATGAGGGATACTTTACCCAAAAGCATGGTGGTCAAACAACCAAGAGAATTGCAAAATAATAACCTCGACTCTTCACTAAACCAGATGATCAAAAGTCTAGTACCAGTAGGACACCTCCTTTTCTGCTTACTTTTGAGATTTTCAACCGAAACATACATAACTGCATGATAGACTTTGGTGCCTCATCAAATGTGATGCCTCTGTCTGTTTGTAGAAATTTGAATGCCACATGGGAAGCTTTCCCTACTCAGACAGTACAACTTGATAGATCAAAGGTTAGAGTAGTAGGGAGACTCAGGAATGCCTTAATTACATTATCAGCCGATCCTCGAATCCATCAAACAATTGATATAGTAATTGCTGACCTCCCAGAAGCTTATGGTATGTGGCTTAGTAGAGATTGGTTAGAAAAGCTAAAAGGATATTTTTCTACTGATTGGTCCCATTTGTGGCTACCCTACTATGGACAGCCAAACAAGATCAAGATCAGTAGCGAGCCTTACATGAAACAGACAGTCACAGAATTAAATGACTCAAGTGAGCCTATGGGTTATTTCAAGACACATATTGAGCATTTTACCTTTGACACCTTCTTCGGGGATTTACCTGCTGACATTTCACCACAAGAGAATGCACAAAACGAATCTCAGGTAACTCATCTCACTTCTATGCCATTCTCAGGAGACGTTGTACATAATGTTTTTAATGTAAATACAAATTTTATATTAGACCCTGTTGCTTGGACATTGTTTTTTGACGGCTCTAAATCTAAGGATGGAGCTGGTGCAGGTTGTGTTCTCATAGATCCAAATGGGACAAAAACTATGATTGCATGCAGCTTAGAGTTTTATTGTACTAACAATATGGCTGAGTATGAGGCCCTGATACAGGGACTTAAGAAAGTTGTTGACTTGAAAGTACAGATCATCCATTGCTCTGGAGATTCAGAAATTATTGTGAAATAGGTGAGGAATAAAATACACTGCTTGTCCCCCCGCCTGTAGAATTATCAAAAATTGGTAAGATATATTACCAGCTCCTTTACTGCATTTAATACTAATTCAGTCCCTAGGTCTCAGAATTTCGATGCTGACTTGTTGGAAAACACAGCTTCCAGGTTGATTCCTCCAGAGGGCCTATCTCCTCAAACATTTTCAATAGAATTGATGTATAGGCCTTCCATACTAGATAATGTGACAAACTGGAAAGTGTTTGATGATGATCAACAGATACTTGATTTTCTGATAGCCCAAGATACATTCCAGGATATGGCTATAGATGAGGATGAACATGAAAAGTCTCTCTCTGATTCCTCGGACGTCATCGCAAAGTTTGTGATCATTTTGGAAAAGTTCTACGATTTGCAAGACACATTCAGACACAAAACGAATTGTAAAACACAGAGCTCTTCTCTAAATTACGAGCAAGTCAATTTAGGGACCGAGCAAGAACCCCGTTTTATCAATTTAGGAATTGATTGTACTCCAGAAGAAAGGCGAGCTATCATTAAACTATGTAAAGAATATAAAGATGTCTTTTCCTGGACCTATGATGAATTGAAAACGTTTGACACGAGCGTCATCTACCATAACATACCCATGAAGCCAGAAGTAAAACCTTTTCAACAGAAATTGCAGAAAATGCATCCCAGTTTAGAACCTTCTGTGAAAAAAGAACTGGAAAAGCTACTCACAGCCCGAATTATTTTTCCAGTGAGGCATACACAATTGATAGCCAATTTGGTGCCTGTACACAAGAAAAGTGGTGAAATCCGATTGTGTGTCGATTTCAGGAATCTGAATCGAGATTCCGAAAAAGATAACTACCCTGTTCCACCCATGGAACAAATTCTCCAAAGAGTAGCAGCGTCAGAAATGTTCTCTCTCCTGGATGGTTTTTCGAGGTATAACCAGGTTATGGTCGTCCTGGATGACCAATTAAAAACAACGTTCAGAACCCCTTGGGGCACATTCGCCTACAGGCAAATGCCTTTTGGTTTGATCAATGCAGGAGCCACTTTTCAGAGAGCTATGGACATAGCTTTCCGAGGCTTGATGCATAATTCTGTCATGGTATATTTAGATGATATTACGATATATTCAAAGAGGTGACATGAGAATCCATTTGCTCTGAAGCAGGTTTTCGAACGTTGCAGGAAATTTGGCATCTCCTTGAACCCCAAGAAATCCACTTTTGCAGTTACAGAAGGGAAGCTTCTGGGCTTCATTGTTTCAAAAGAAGGTATGATCATCGACCTTGAACGCACATACGCTATTTCAAAAATTGGCTTACCGGGTTCGCGTAAAGCAATGCAGTCCTTCTTGGGTGAGATCAGCTTTGTGCGTAGTTTTGTACCTAATTTCGCTCAGATAGTTAAACCTTTACAGCATTTAGTTAAGAAAGATGTACAGTTCACTTGGTCACAAGAAAAGAAAGATGCATTTGTTGAAATTCGTAAGGCCATTGCTGAAGCTCCCGCTCTTATGTCCCCAGATTTTGATAAAGATTTTATTCTCTACACTTTCACCACTGATTTTTCCTATGTAGCTGTTTTGACATAGAAAGATGATAGTGATACAGAGATTCCAATCTCTTTTATGAGCTCAACCTTCAAGGGCGCAGAGCTCAATTATTCGCAAATTGACAAACAAGCCTATGCAGTTTATAAGTCTGTCAAACATTATAGGCCTTATTTGTTAAAATCTCGAACAAAGGTCATTGTCCCATATTCTGCTATTAGAAATGTGCTGATCCAAAAGGAGTTGGGCGAAAAAAGGGCCTATTAGATGACTGCACTGCAGGAGAATGATTTGGAAATAAGACCAGCCAAAATTGTCAAAGGACAAGGCCTTTGTCTTCTTACTGCCAAATCCAATGACCCTGTACAACAGCAAACTGAATGGGAGCAAGAGGAAGATCCTCCAACAGGTTATGTCCATGCTATTGATACCCCAACATCGGAATGGTATGACCATATCAAATTTTTTCTGAACCATGGGTTTTCCCCTGAAACCTTGGACTTTAAGAAATGCAGGGCTTTAAGACTAAAGGCTGCCCCTTATCAGTTCATAAATGAAGTTCTGTTTAGAAAAAATTATGATGGTGTTTTCCTTAGATGTCTTGAAAAGGACCAGACTGATGACATCTTTTTTTAATTTCATGCAGGACCAATTGGAGGTCATTTTTTGAGCGAGACAATAGCTCATAAGATTCTCAGAGCTGGGTATTACTGGCCTACATTGTTTAAAGATGCTTATGCCTATGTAAGGAGGTGTACACCATGCCAGAAATGCATAGGGAAGTTCAAGAAACCTGCTTTCCCTTTGCAACCAGTCACTGTTCAGTTTCCATTTCAGAAATGGGGGTTGGATTTTGTTGGACCTATAAATCCTACCTCATCCCTCCAACACAAGTACATTCTCATAGCCACTGACTACTTCACCAGATGGGTGGAGGTAGTCCCACTTAAGCGATGTAATGCCAACCAATTGATTTCTTTCTTAGACATTCAGATACTCTCACGGTTTGGCACTCTAGAGTACATAGTCTTTGATAATGCATCCTATTTTTCCTCGATCGACATAACTGAGTATGCTTTTGAAAAGGGGATGAAACTCAATTTTTATGCCAATTTCTACTCACAGGGTAATGGGATGGCTAAATCTTCAAACAAAAATTTGATCAACATTCTAAAGAAGACTGTAGCCTCTCACCATAGAGATTGGCATACACAACTCAACAATGCTCTTTGGGCAGATCGAATTACTCCAAAGGTAGCAATTGGAAATTCCCCCTCCTGTCTAGTATATGGCAAAGAAGCCATTATTCCTTCTAATATCACAATCCCTTCACTACAGTTAGCCCAGTCTATCCAAGAAGATGATTCTTCTCCCCTCCAACAAAGAATTGACACTCTACTTAAACTGGAGGAAGATAGGGAAACAGCTAGAAACAAGTTGTACCATCATCAACAGATGGTGAAGAGGTGGCTTGATGAAAAATCTTCATCCGATAGGGAATTTTCTATTGGAGACTTGGTTTTAAGATGGGACAAACATCACAAAGATAAGAACCAATATACCAAGTTTCAGTGCCTTTGGCTGGGACCCTTCATTATTATAGAAAAGATGGGTCGTGGTACTATTCGATTACAGACACTGGAAGGAGTTGTAGACACTTATCTAGTGAATGTTTCACTCCTCAAAAAGTATTTCGTCTGATCAGTCTAATGCATTTGTATATAGTTCTGATTTCTTTATTTTTGTCTTTCTTAGTTTTCATGATTTAGATTGTTTTCTTTTATTCATTCTGTTGTTTAAATTGCTGCACATTTGGTAATAATTAATAATCATTTTTTCTCACAGATGATTTCAACAGAGGTTTTATAAGTTTCTCCTAGCCATAGTTTTCTTGACCTGTGTCAGAATTTTTTCAATAAAGGGCACACAGTCAATGATTGCAAGACCTGGATTGATACCTTTCCATGATGATCATTATCTTATACATGTCTCATTTGTTTAATTGAGGTCTGGGTGATAACCAATTTTTCTGATCTCGTGTTTCATGGTTCAATCAACATATCATAATAGCCTACATAACTTGTTCTGCTCTGGATCCTTTTACAATCACCTTGGTAATAAATCCCTTAATAAATGTAAATTGCAAGGTGGGGGGGTCTTTCTATCAAGCCAGCCCATTAGGTTCATAGGTGCTTAGTGGAATGACATCTTCACATCAAGCCACCACACTTGGAAGATGACTTTCAGTTTTACTGGGAGTTGGAAGATCCTATCACAGGTTAGTCCATTCATGATCTGCAAAGCACTGGTGAGTAACACTACTAATATATGGTTACCAAGCCATGGTAGTGCCTTTGTAATTTACAATTCAATAAAATATTTTTAGTAAGATCCATGTTGTATATAAGAACAGGGGGGTCTTATCACAAGCCATCCCTACCATGATCATGGGCTTGATTTGGAATGAAACTATGACAGTGTGGTCACCAAGCCACGGTAGTTGCTTTCAGTATTTCAACTGGAAGACAAGGAGTCTCCTTACTAAGCTGGCTTGATCAGGTTCTGGATTAGGTCTATGAATGGAACTGCTGATATCTGATCACCAAGTCAGGGCAATTGTCTTATATATGCAAGATCTATTCTATCTTTCGATCTAAAAAAAAAAGAGAAAAAAAAGGAAAAAAAAGGATTGTTGTATATCGCTTAATAAAATTTCAATAAACTAAGGTGATGTGTAATTGGGATGTCCATGTGCGGTTCTAAATCTATTTCAAGGTTCAACACAAGCTGGTTTCCATGACTACATTAAGGTAAAGAACCCTGGTTGTTTCCTGTACCCCCTTATTAGATTGGTATTATCCTTAAAATGGTCATGTCTGGGGATATATTAATCCTATGTTTCTTGCTCGTTGACTGTCCTTCTGTTGAACATTTTCTAAAAATTCAGGTTGAAAATATTGGTTGGCTGACATATTCTCTTTAGCTGAATTCGTTGCACAGATAACTGGTTCATCCCAGCGAATCGCCATTTGTTGTGGTCACAACAGATCCCATGCTTAGCTGAAGCACGGGAGGCCCATTCCTAATAAACACAAAGGTAATTGGGTGAGTTTTCTTGTAAATATGAGATTTTGTTTTTTTTTATCCCTAACATCCCTTACCCATACTTTTTCCCAGTGTGTTTTCCTTTTGGTCTTAAATTTCTAAGTGTTTTTTGTTTGCAGGAAGCTTCAATTTTTTAGCATTTTATCATATACTTCTAGCAACCCGAAACCCGACATTTGGAGAACCCGAAACCCGCAACCCGACAGTTGCGGGTTGCGGGATTTGTTTGTTTTCCGTGGATTTAAGAAACCCGAAACCCGCAACCCGAAATTTGCAGGTTGCGGGATTTTGTTTTGCAACTTACGATTTTTCTCATCCCGAAACCCACAACCCGACGGTTGCGGGTTGTGGGTTTTCTTTGTTAATAATTTTGAGAAATTTTATCCCAAAACCCGAAACCCGCAATTGCAGCTTTCGGCTTTGAGGAATTTCTTTTAAAGTGTGATTTTCTTGCGTGTTCCCGACACACACAACCCGACACTTTCAGGTTGCGGCTTCCGGGAAAAGTTTTTCGATTGGGATTTTGTTTCCCATTCTTGAAACCTGCAACCTGACACTTTCAGGTTTCGGCTTTCGAGAATTCTTTCATGCTTTTGGTTTTTCTTGCAATCTCGAAACCCACAACCCGACACTTTCGGGTTTCGGCTTTCGGGATTCTCAAATAAACTTTTGAAAAAATCATGAACCTGATCTCGCATCCTTCTCCGGTTCATCTCAGCCATCCATTCGTATTGATCCAATGGTTGCGTTTTAATCTGGTAAATATAATAAGTAGGGTTTTTTCTATTTTTATTTTGTCATTTTTACTGTTCGAGATTACCCAGTTGCTTGGATTTGACTGCGGATTCCTATTAGGGTATTGATTTTTACCAGTTCTTCAGTTATTTCGGGTAAGTTTGTTGTCGCATTTCTATTTTTGGTTTTCCAATTCTGCTATTTTGGATTGAATTTTGATTTTATTTCTTTATTTATTAGATATTGCAAGCTTTTCACCATGTCAAAAAACACACGATCCAAAATGGAACACAGAGATCTCTTGATCAAGGACCCTAATTTTGGTATTCTCTCGGATACCAGTGAGAAGGTCACTGAAACATACCAGGTGGATTGGTCTAAAATTTATGCTTATTTGACAACGACGACCTTTCCCATATTGAGAACGATAAACCTATGTATGAGAGGATTAGGGCTTCCCAAATTCACGCCATTGCTACACATCCCACTGTCCTACCTTACACTCATGCAGTGAAGTGGATTATTGAAAATGCTAGTGTCAAAGACCGCAGTTTCAATCATAACACCGGTGTTCAATTGACACATTTTCACCCGGAGGTCTTCATTCGAGCTTTTGCTCTTAAACCCCCTAAACAGACCCTTTCTTCTGAATTTGTCCAATCCTCAAAGACCCAGTATAATTTCATTGAGATGATAAAGTCATGGATGGTCAAGCCCACTACCTTTGTGCCTAAGGCTGACAACCTCTATCCCATTATCTGGTTCAAGGAACACTACTCTCTGCTGGCAGCCATGCTTTGCAGGCTTTTTGGTCTTCCCAACTATTCTCTTTTCAAAGCTGAATTGGCACCTATAGCAAACCATGTGTTAACCACCGGTGAGTCCTTCCCATGGGCATCCATCCTGTTGTCAGAATTGAAGAATGCAATAGAGAATTATCAGAAGGATCCTACTTACAAGAAGCCACATTTCTTCTTTTCCGCATATGTCCTTGATGTTTTATGTACAGAGTTCCAGTATCCTAACCTAGGTTGGATTTGGACCCCTACAGACCCCCCTGTACACATCTACCATTCAGCATTGTGGGAAGGCAATTTTGTGCCTTTATTGTATGATATCTGTGATATCTTTGTGGGTATCACCTATTTTAAGATTTTCAGGCAGGAGGCACCTGCATTTTCAGAAGATGCCAAAGCCTTCATTAATACCATAGGTGATTGGTATGTGTTCGAGTACTTCTCATACATCAGAATCTAGGGAAGTGACATAGTGCACCTTCTACCTAGAATAGCCCCAAATAGGTTAGTTCTACAGGAGGTTTCATTCCAAACAGTGATTGATGGCATGTATAAGAAACTCATAGGTCCTAGGAAGAAAGTTTGGCCTAAGTTCTCTCTCAACCTTGGCTAACTGGTTATCCCTACCTCAAATTGGGCTGCAGTTCTAGGTGACCAAATAGCTGCCTTGGGATTGGGCACTGCTGAGAAGAGGAAACATGACCCCAAAAAATTCCTGGATGCACACTTCAAACATATACATGTAAAAATGGATTATGCACATGAGGTTCGCCCAGATGATTTTATATACCATGGGTGGACACATTTTCTCAAGTCCTTGCTAGAGCCAAAGACTAACAGGAACAACATGATATTTTTAAATACTAGAACGAGCTCAAAGTTAGAGTTTTGAGATATAGGGCTATGCAGTTGAAGTTAATTGAACAGGCAAGGAAAGACAGAGAGGAAAAAGAAGCCCAGAAAGCTAATGATCCTTTAATGCTGACATATCCTGATGGGGATAAAGGTAAAAATCCTCTACAGGAACCTCCACAAGAGAAGATTGCTGAAACTGCTAAAGTTTTATTACAGACAACTCGGAATTTCAAGCAAGAAATGACACAGTTGTCATCAGTAATTAATAATCAATTGCAAGAACCTCCTCGACCTTCTATCAAAATTCAATTGCCTACTATAGAGACTCATGAAGATGACGATCTGGTCATGACTGGAGCTAATCTAGCAAAGAGGCAGAAAGTTCTGGTTTCTAAATCACAGGTATCCACAGTCAACATAATTGATTGTGATGAAGAAGCTGTGCCTCATCCACCAGTATTAGTGACAGAAGAAGTCATTGAAGATTCTAAGATTGTCACTGATTTGTTGGATAGTATTGACATGGATCATTCTTTTCCAGATCAATCAATGTTGGAATTTAATGCTTCCCCAGGCGTTGCATCTTCAGCATTTGTCCTACCATCTATCCAACAAACCTGCACTGCACCTTTAGTAGTGACACTTCCATTTTCCTTGTCTCAGGTATTCAACACTCTCACCGATAGCATCACTTCATTGCCAGAACACCCAGTCCCTTTTTCTATTTCATCATCCATGGTTGCAGAAGTCCAGTCTTTGACTGCCCCTTTGCAGTCACCCATAATTAACTTATTTTCAACTACTGCTGATGAATCTTCCGAGGTTTCCCCTCCATCATCACCCATCAAGACTGATAAGCAATTGCCACTTCGAGAAGCCAATGTTGACAACCAAGTTCCACTTTCCAAATATTTTTTCTCAATAGCTTCACCAATCAGAGTCTTATCAGTCACCGAAGTCGCTTCTATACTTCAGGTTATCCCTCAAGTCACTTTGCCTATGCCTGATATAGTAGTCATTCAAACACCCCCTTTGGTTGCAACTGTAAGTGTTGCTTCTACTTCTGCAGGGGAAGCGACTGAGTATGCGGATCAGGATGTAGTTCCCCTTGGTGACTACTTCTACAGCCATGATGATAAAGCAGTGATAAGAAGAACAGGAAGAGGAGTATAGGTTAGGGTGTGTTAAAAGAACCTGTCCCAGATGAGGTGATATGGGCTCCAAGGACCAACAAACCACGACTTGAAGCTGTAGAAACTGCTGCAGCTTTAGGGGCTTTTGCAAGTGCCAATTGGGGTTCAGTTCAAGTTCTGGACAAAGAAGTTGACCTGGAGGAGAATGAAATCAGAAGCCTGAGAGAAGAGTTAGATGAAATCAAGACACAACATGTGACTTATGTGGCTGACCTCAGAAAAACTTGGGCAGGTAAGGTTCAAGACCTAGAGCAAAGGAATGATACACTTCTCACTGAACTTCGTCTTTTGCAATCTCAACATTCTACAGATGCAGAAAGGATAGCTTCTTTGGAGAAGCAAGTTGAGGATGCAACCGCAAGTGTAGCCTCCCCAAGTGCTTTCAAGTTCTCCTCATGCAATTTTAAGAATCTGGCCCTTAAAGTTAACCAAGAACATCACTAGTTGTTGGAGAAAGTTTACCTTGCTATTGATGAGATCAGGGAGAACTTCATTAATTTTTCCAAGATGAATGCTACTTTAGAAGAACAAAAGGCTAAGAGACTTCAAGCTTCTAAAGCTGAGGAAGAAATTAGTCAATGGTAGTTGTATATAAAGAATGCTCCAGAAGTCATCCCGATCCTCAATAGTTTTCAAATGAAGAAGGTGAAAGCCTCTCTAAACACTTGGCTTGATATCAATGAAGCAACTGAGGAAATTATCAATAAGTCTAAAGACCTCTGCACCAGACGCTGGTATGCAGTGGACAATATTATGGAGGTTTTGAAACTTTCGTTTATGGAGCCCATTCTGGATGCTTTTCTGCGAAAATGCAAACTTGAGGAGATCGAACATAGGTGTGAAGAGTTTGCACAGAAAATTTGAGATCTCGGTCAAGTCAGCATCGATGATGTGGATCATTGTTACATCATAACATTTCTGTATTGGAGAAAACTCACTATGGCTTGGGAATACCACAACAGACAGATGACTACCAGAAATCTACTCAATTCTCAAAGCAATGCTATTATAAATGACAATGTTAAAATAATGGATAAATGTAACCAACCTTGATCCAAATGTTTGAAGTAGATCCTCGTTGGAGCTTTCAATCCACGCACTTGAAATCTGCAAATTAGTCTTGGCAGCCAATATCCAACAAGTACATATAATATATAATTGACATTAACATTATCAATAACAATGGTCCATAATATCATAAGCAAATGTAACCCAATGTATAATAAACAACATTCACAACATGATGGACGAGAATATGAGTATTTCTATTAATGAACAAGAAGAAGTACAAAGTGATACGACCTCTTGCCGGAAACCAATTTGAACCAAGATCTAGATCAATCCACTTGTGCCTCCACCACTTCAATCCTCCATGAATGGAAAACTCAAACTAGAAGGAGTTTGGAAGGTGAACATAAGGGGTTGACGACTACAAGGATCAATGAGTGCAGACTCAAGATCGGGCAAAAATCCACTAGAGTTCCTTTACTATTCTCTTCTTCCTCCCGTTCATAAGCCATATGTGCTCAATATATAGTCCTCTCAAAGGTAGGTGAAAGGACACATCGAGATGTTACTCGGGAAGATGGAGAGCCAAAGGTCACCCAATGCCGCTTTTTGGGAGTAAAAAGTAATTAATAGTGGTTTTTACCATTTTACTTGATACCCACGGGCTATAGTAATGCAACTCACGGGTACGCATGCTATAATGATGCAACATGCGGGTAGGAATACAAATAGGGAAAAATAGTATCACCGAAGGATATGAATGGATTTGAGTCACTGAAATGGATCCTATAGGCCAAAGAATGATGATGCTCACAGGGTAGAAGATCATGATGTAACATATGCCCCCTAATGTGTGAGGTCAGAGACTGAATGTGCTACAATGGACGAAAAAATTATAAAACTAAGAAGTGGAGTGATGGAGACAGAAGTTGAAAGAGCAGCTCACTCGTCATAATACAATAGTATCTTTGAATACATGTCGGTATAGTACAACAATCTGATACAATGGCCATGAATAGGCAGTACATAGTGAATACATGTCATAAGTGATCATAGCCATGATCCCTCTACAGTAAGATATGGTGTTCTGCTGAAAAGAAGACAACTGGTGCAAACTGGAGGTACAAACTGCTGAAATCTGAGAGGTGATATCTCAGATGTAAAGTCAAAGTCATATGTAGCATACTGAATGCCACAATCGCCTGGGGTCTTCTACACAAGTCTTCGATGGTGCAAGTCCTATCAAGTGAATAAAGGAGTTGGGGTCGAACCTGATGAGACATCATCTGATTACTGGTCAATGATGTATACCATTAACAGATGCGAGATGACCCACCAATAATGAAAATGGGCATCAAGGCACAGAGCACAATCATCAGAGTGTGAATAAATGGGTTGAAGTCGAACACTAGGATGAAACCATCGATTAGGGGACATTGATGTATTCCCAAAACTGTCTATGGCGAGAGAACCTGCCACTAATGATTGCAAGACTCAAGGTACTCAACCAAACTCTAAGCCTCAAGTCCCGGAATAAATGGGTTGAAGTTGACGGAATGAGACTCACTGGAAGGAGGGCATTAAGGCATCAACCAGCACGAGGTACCAACAATGCTAAAAGATTTGGAAGATCTCAGGTAAAACGGAATGACTCAATAAGGATGGCCAACATGCAATAGTCAAGAGAATTGAGGAGTGGTCGACATTGGTTTCAAGACTTCCTTTGAACAAGAGCATGAGCAGATGGATAGACTCAGGCAGCATAAACTTGACATAAACTGTGCAATGTAGGAGGCATTACAGAGGGCTCCATAATGACTGGAAGCTTAACCAATTGGTGGAGAAAACTGAGGAACAAGTACAGCTCCTAAGGCCCAACTATAGTCCCGACTCATAATGTACGGAGTGGAATGAATGCTCTGTTCAAAGGCGACACAACAACTGCCAACAAGAAATAGTGACCATAATCCCGTCTGGCTTTTTGGAATATTTGATTTTTTGGGTCTTTTTCATATTTGGGAAAAGCTTGAAAAATAATAAAATTGCTTATAGTACAACAGGTGAGGGAACGAGTGTCAAATAGCTAGCAGACTAGTCCCAAGCAGTGGAACATACCTATGCTCAATGCAAGGAAGTGTGTGCCGGATGTGGACACTCAGGGGTGTGTTCCCTCAGGGTCAAAAGGTCATCAAATTGTGAAGGGAAAATATATAATCTCTGTAGGGCTCGATAGGGAAAAGTGCTTAGGCACCAAGCTAACAATTGAGTAAGCGGGAGCCGACACAAGGCTCAAGCAGCAAGCAGGATGATGCAATGCAATCACAACATGATATAACTGAGGGGAGTCCTTAAGGGAGATGGCCAGCATAAGATAAAGTAGAGTATGAGTCTTTATCGCAATGTCATGGCATAACTACAAAGGACTCCCAATCCCAAGGACAAACAACGACATGGGCACCAAAATGCATAAGGGGTTGTAACTAGGGTACCCATGTTTGGAAAATTCCTACCGCCACATAGCGACACTTCTAAAGCAGTGTGAAGGTTCCGTGTGAGTTACAAAGCGGGGTCGCACCTAGGGTTTATGAAAATGGTCAACAGGTCAAATGCATAATGCATGCAGAAATGGCATCTAACATATATGCCAGGTGTGAAACGTACCTGCCATAGGTGTGAAATGGTTTAGAACAACTCTCGCCGAGGAAATCTGATTAAAAAACACTACTCCATGACACGATATTAGTTCATAACGGCTCAAAATGGAAAAAACTATAGAGAAGTGTGTCCAGAAAATTATAAACAGTAATAAAATTTTCCAAATTACAATTCATTTGCACTATTCACTAATTTGGAGTTTAGTGGTTAGTTTTCACTTGAAACTTCAGTTGCCGATCGTGGGAGCTACAAGCAACCGTTCAACAAACCGTCCAGAGCAGGTTTGTAGTTACTTCCATACCTTTCATTTTAATGCTTTTATTTCAATTTTTGTTGGTGGATTTTTTAGTTTGGCCAAGCCCTAGATGGCTTTGGCGCTACCCGCAGGCTATTACTATGTGGGTCGCGAGTAGGGCACTAAATGCGCAGTCGAAAAATAGACTGCCCGCGGGTACCCCCCACTGTATACAAATTAGCCCGCGGGTACGGCTGTGAAGAAATTTTTAATCATGAAACTGACCAAAATTTAATTGCTTTGCACTCTAGGATGGTTCTAGAGTGGAGGGAGAGAGAGCATGACCAGGTTGATGAGGCCGTGCTTAATGATTTGCAAGCGTGACAGGCATTGCAAGCATGTGGTTTATATAAATACTGGAGTATAGGGGGTTTAAGGGCCCAAAACCTATTACTCCATCATCTGATAGACTACTGGGATGTGGATGCTCAACATTTCATCCTAAATGGGAAAACTCTGACACTGGAAGTAGAGGATATATATTTCATTACCGGTTTGTCCTGTAGAGGGGAGGTGGCTAGTCTTCGATCTCGGACCGTGGGTGGTGGGATCATTGTTCAGGACTACATAGCGTGGTATTGTCCCGCAAACACATGAGACGTGGGAAGCCAAGTGCCCATCAAAGCCATAGTGGATCTGAGTACAAAGATCATTGTGGCTACCCTGGTGCAGATCACTGGATCCAAAGCACTGCACCAGGCATCTAGACCGGTGATGTTCTACACATCACAATGCATGCAACCTACCATATTAGACTGGTGTACTACTCTGCTTGTGTCTATGAAGACACAATTGACGGAATACAAAGAGGGGAAGGCCAAAAACTTCGGGTATGGTAGCATCCTATGCAGCTTCTTCTTTGAGAGGGTTCCAGGACTTAGTCCGAGGGTGGATGTCCTTCCTCACAGCCTCCGTGATCTAGCCCTGACCCGGTGGGATGATATCTTGACACGATAGGGTGGTGGCCATTTAGCGTCACCATATAATGAGGAGTTCTTCCGCTGGTGGAACCGGCAGGTGATTGCTGTAGAGGACTACCCCTATGCGGGGACAAACTTCAGACAGGACCGTGACATGCCGCTGCCACCAGCTGTAGCGTTCAGAGACATCGGTGAGTAATCTTTTGGTTTTGTGTTTATTAAATTTTTATGGATTTTTTTATTATAGTTGAAATGCAAAAAATATTTTTGGTGGTAGTGTCATGTGCTAATGGGTGACTGTTTGCTCGCAGACAAAGGCCTAGTGAGATCCGAGGGCTTCCCGAGACATGGTCGTCAGGGTAGAGATGAGGTAGCAGCAGATGCTGCAGCAGGGTGCACACTTCAGACGTTGCGGCGCAACATATCATGGATGGTTTCCCAAGTACCACAAATAGAGGTATCCCAACTACCTGAGGCCATGCAACACCAGGTAGTGGGTGTTCCTGGTGAGTGGATGTGGTTACTGCAGCGGGTGGACAATGCAGTACAGTACTTCTATGAGACACATCCCGTCGAGGTGGCAGCTAGGACTCCCCGGAGGGAATAGATATCCTAGGGTCTCATTATTTTCTATCGATATGTATATTTTTGAGGGCTGCGGGCTCCAGTCTTGTATGACACCACCATTTTTGGACATATTTATATATATATACAACTTTGGTTCTCGTTTCTACTACATGTGTGTATGTACATATGTATGAATGTCTTTGCATTTATGTGCTTCATGATGCATGTGACAAATGTCAATCTAATACATAGTTAGCGTATGCATCAGATATATAATTAAGACTTCTCGGAATATGAATATATGTAATTGAAACAAAATGTCTCTCCAAGAGTCGTACCTTAAGGAATATCTGTAGTAATGTAGGGTCTCGTACACGGTATTGCCCATTCAGCTGAGACACAACTAGTTGTGAATCTAGGAAGACTTCTAAAGACTGGATGTCATGTGAAATAGCATCCCAAAGTAGCTCAATAATGGCACTATACTCAGCCACATTATTAGATGTAGGACCGAGACAAGCACCTCCTGAAGACACAACTAGGTGGTCAGGTGAAAAGATAACCCAGGCAGCAGAAGCAAGTTGCTGCGTATGTCATCTAGCACCATCCATGAATCCTAAGAACGTAGGAAATTTCGTTGACATCTGTCAATCAAACAGAGGCTAATCAACAGACCCGACAACCAAAAGGCAATCTAAACTATGTACAGAAAAACTATACAATAGTGTACAAAAGTATCAGCTCGAACCAAAGGTTCAAGCATAATACCACATGAGGTAGAGCCCATTTCTAGGCTCCTTCAAGACAACTCCCTCATAGTCTTCTAAATCATAAGCTCCTTTTTCAAGGACACGCCTCACAATGTAAGGACCGTGCCACAGGGGATTGAAATTGCCTTCCCCCAGGGGTTCTTTAGCTTGGTCATACAAGAGTACCAAGTAACCTTTAGCATATTGCCGGCGATAGACAGACCTATCATATTGGACCTTAAAACGATGCTTGTTAACATCAATGGCCACAGTGGCATCTTGACTGTGCTCGTCAAGTTTCTCGAGGTGTACTAAATGTTGCTCAATCTCTGTTGTATCAGGGAGGAGCTCTATGGCTAGCTCGAGCAAAGGAATTTCGCATTCAATCGGTAAAAGTGACTCCACACCATGAACTAACTGGAACGGTGAGAACTCGGTGGCAGTCTTAACTATGGTTTGATATGCCCACAAAGCAAGATATAACATGATATGCCAATTGGTCTTGGTTTGTTGGATGGTACGTTGGAGAATGGTATTCAAAGACTTATTTATTGCTTCAACCTGACCATTCGCTTGAGGATAGTAGGAAGATGAGTGTTCCTGAAGAAACCCAAGCTTGAGAGACAAATCCTCCATCATCTTGTTCTGAAAGTGACTGCCATGGTCAGTGACAATCTCTTTCGGGATACCGAACTGAGTGATAATCTGGTTGAACACAAAATGGGCTGCAGTAGCACCGTCGGCTTTTACGGTAGGCATGGCCTCAGCCCACTTGGAAAAATAATCCACGACCATGATAATATGGTGGTGCCCCCCAGCCGAAGCTGGTTTGCAATCCATGAAATCTACCCCCCACTTAGTGAAGGGACCGACAGTGACGACCGGATGGAGGGGTGCTGGATGCAAGTGTATGTTCCGAGAAAACACCTGGCAAGGGTGACATCTCTTCACAGTGTTAATACAATCTTTAAATATAGTAGGCCAAAAGTAACCAGCTCGCATGATACGCTGGGCTGTAGCAACCCGGATAAGTGACCGCCACATGCCCTTGCATGGCAATCATTAAGTACATGTTCCGCTTCTTCGTGAGTCAAGCAACTATGGAGAATGGAATCCTTTCCTCGGCAATACAAAGTGTCACCGACGATAGTATAATATTTAGCATGATGTCTCACACACCGTCGCTCATCTCGTGAATAATGCGAAGGAAACTTCATAGTTTGGAGATATACAATGAAATCCCCATACCAAGGGTCCTCGACCGAGATAAGAAATAAGTGTTCATCCACAAAGGAATTTTCATGAATGACATCCTCATCAAGCCGTGGAAGGTCCAACATAAGCTCAGTGAACACTAATGATTTCACTAATTTTGCCGAAGAAAAATTGAGATCAAATTCCTGAAGGATCACAATCCATTTATTATACTTACCCCCGATAAGGCGTTGTGATAGCACGAACTGAAACGGATTGATGTGAGCTACAACGGATATTATTCGAAGCAAAATGTAATGTCGTAACCATTGGACTGCGTGGACAGTCACAAGTGCTAGCTTTTCTACATGGGTGTACCTTAGCTCAGCATCTACTGAATTTTGACTGAGATAATAGATAACATGCTCGACAAGCGCATCATCTACCTGAACCAAGACCATGCCAATAGTTTCTTGAGACGTGGCCACATAAAGAATGAAATATCGTGTAAAGTCTGGTGGACTTAGCACAGGGACTGATACCAAAGCTTTCTTAAGGGCGTCGAAAGACTGCTGGGCTCGCTCATCCCAGATAAAAGGTGTGTCTTTCTTCAATAAGCGCGCGAAACCTTTAGTAATACTAGCATAGTTAGCTATAAACCAACACAGAAAAGTAGCTCTCCCTTGGAGGCTCTGAAGTTCTGACAAATTACGCAGAGGAGGCAATTGAAGTATTGCCTCAACTTTGAGAGGATCAACTCTAATACCCTCCCTCGAAACTATGAATCCTAGAAGGCGACCAGTCCTAACAGCGAAGATGCATTTGTTTGGATTCAATCGAATTTTGTAGTGGATACATCATTCGAGAATCATACAGAGGTGCTTGGGGTGGTCCACCCTCTTGCGAGAATGGCCAACAAGATCATCCAAGAAAACTTCCATAATCATCTTAAGATCGTGAAAGGCGTAGGTCATGGCTCGTTGAAAAGTAGCGTTGACGTTTTTAAGGTCAAAGGGCATTTTTCGGTATGCAAATGTTCCCCATGGACAAATAAATTCCCTCTTATGTTGGTCTACGGGTTTGATTTGTATTTGATTATAACCTGAGAAGCCATCCATGAATGAAAAAAGCTCACTCCCCGCACAAGCATCCAATATTTGATCAATGAATGGTGTGGGGAAGTTGTCTTTCGAACATGCACAGTTCAAATCTCTAAAATCAGTGCATTAACGGATCGTTCCTTGTTTCTTATCCATAGGAATGGGGTTTGACACCCATTCGGTAAGGGGAATGGGCTAGATGAAACCAGCTTTGAGCAGCTTCTCCACCTCTGCCTTAATAGTGGCTTCCTTCCTAGGGTTCACAGCATGTAAGCGTTGTCGAACCGGTTTAGCATTAGGATACATTCTAATCTCATGTTCAACAATGAGGGGGTCTATTCCTGGAATCTCCTCATATGACTAGGCCAAAGTTTCCCAGAGTTCTATAAACAAGTCAGTGTAAATAGCAATCTCCTCAGGAGTGAAATCGGCACTGATGTAAATGTTCTCCAGCTTTCCGGGAATGCGAGAGATGTTGATCGAAATGGTTGGGGAAATATTGGCCATATTCCCCTCCATAAAAACATCATGCGACTCCAAAAGAGCCATAGGGTGACCAACCATATCTTCTAGAGTCATCCTAAACTCCTCTTGCTCAACAACCTCGAGGTTGGGAAGGAAATAAGAGCGATGGTGCATATCTTCCCAAGGCCTTTCACTACCACACATGGCCTCGAGGATGGCTTCATCAGATGGTAAAGTATCATCAAGGAAATCATGACAGCAAGATGAGTTGGCTACCCAAACTGGCAGCGTAACGGGATCTTCTTCGACTGTTTGGGAAGAAGAGAGATCCGGATCTGCAGTGGTTTGTTGGATATGATCGTAAGTGAGCTCCACTACAGATAAAGGCATAGACATCCTGACATGCGCAATGTCTCCAGATGTAGAACTCGTGGATGGTAAAGTCCACGGATCTTCTAAATAGGAGGTCCAGAATAACATAATATTCGAAGGAGGAGATGCATTATAGATAATGGTTCCAATAAAATTCACAGGTGTAGAATGGTTAAAAGTTCCCATCAATGAGGGGTACATTCCAACACCTATGTTCCCAGTTTCCGACTGAGAATTAGAAACTTGCGGGACTATGGATCCTGTGGATGCTGTGGAAGGAGTGCCAACATAATCCAGCTGATCGATCGTCACAATATTGCCTTCATGGGGAAAGCAGATAACTCTAAATACCGTAGATGCGATAACCTTCATAGCATACATCCATTTTCGACCCAGTAAAAGGTTGTAGTCAATGGGCGCATTAACCACTTCGACTTCAATAGGCACAGACTTACCTCCCAAGGAGACAACAAGGGAAGGGATAATTCCATGTGGTGTAAAAGATCTACTGTCGAATGTAGTGAGTGTAGTTTTAGACGTGAGTAGAGGAGGAGAGCCAAGAGATTTCCAACAAGCTAACGACATTATTGATGCAGAGGCACCTTCATCAACCATAGTACGTTTGACGAAGCTCTTAAGGCAAACCACCTGGATTTGAAAAGCCATGTGGTAAGGTAAGCGAGGTTGGACATTAGTAGTATCGAACTTGATAACACTAGGACTTCCCCCATCCTGAACTCCTAATGCACTCAAAAGGGCATGCTTCTGAGAAGGACAGGCTTGCAAAACTTCAAGAGCAGACATGGCACATGAAGTTTGGCCCAAATATTCTACGATGGAGTAATTCTGGGTGGCTCGAGAATTAGGATTATGTGTGGAGTGCTTGAGAAAAAATTTCAGTATTGACAGCATAATAGAGGGTTTCTCGATATGCAAAGAATTTTCAGGAGGAGGGGGAGGCTCATTCCCCAAATTGGGTTGTGGTGCACCATAATTGTACTGATGAGTAGAAACACAAACCTCCGACTGAACCATATTCACACATCCATAAGCACTAGTATTGGCAGAAGACGTTGCCGTTTCATTAGTACCATAACCAGTGGTGGGGGCATGCAAAGCCATGTTTTGGTGATGAGGTAGGGGATCCTTCAACACAGCTGGGCTCTATTCCAAATGCTTCGATGCTTCTTCAATTCGAGGACATAAGTGAGTAAGATGATCCTCCCCACAAAGCTTGCAAGGGAATTTCACCTTATGCCTAGGTTTACGATCCTCGCCAGAATTACTGCCTTCCCGAGGGGGGTTGGAATTCTCTTTAAGAGGAGTATTATGATTACTGTTGTTATTACTTCCATTGTTTCCACCCCTACGGTTATTTCTCCCCTTTTTCTTACCACCAGGTTGCTGGTTACCCGATAGTTTCGTTGATTGCACATTGTGTACATCAAACGATGGAGTGGAAGTGGACATGGTGTGAACCTATCCGGGAGCAGACTAGTTTAGTGACAAATTTTGCATTTGATTAGCTACCAAGTCTATAGGGAAAGTGCATGCGGAACCCACGATGCCGTCGACATGTGGTCCAGGAACTGACGTAGGCTCATGTCTTGTTCTCGGTGCATCAAGGATAATGTCATACAAAATGCCAGACTGAGAATAAAGTAGATCTAACTGCTGGAATTTCAAGATAGCTTGTTCCTCAGTCACAATGTCGGACATCGAAACATCCTTAGCAATGTATGGAAGTAAAGACTTAAGGAAACATTCCAACAAGAACTTTGGAGGAATGCTGGCTTTCACTAATCTCTTCCGCCGACGCCACTCTTGAACGTGGTCAGAAATATGTGTGGCCTTATTCTGACGGAAGGTGGACAACAACTCAGTACCAGTATCATAAGGAACCGACAACTGGAAATGGTATAAGAAAACCAAAGCAATCTCGTTGACTCCCCTATAGGTGTTTCCAGGAAACTCCACATACCACTTCGCGGCTGCCCCCATGAGGGTGCGTTGAAATAGTCGTAATCGAATGGAATCATGATTCAAAGAGTTGGAGGAGCACCAAAGGTGAAACGTCGTGACATGATCTCCCGGGTCCTCACCACCTTTCCCGTCAAACTTCGGAATGTCTGAAGGGAGCTTGGTAGGGATCGGGGGCCAACTTGGGTCGTGACACACTGGATCATTTGTGAGCTTCGAAAGATCCGGGAGATTCAAGTGTGCAAGGAACGGGAGCTGCATCTGGAAAGTGGGATTATAAGCTCCAATAAAAGGTTGGTTAAATGGAACTGTGTTATAAGATGGACCAAAATCTTGACCATGAGGATTAAACTGCTGATGATAAGGACCTGACAGACCATAAGCTTTCCCATGGCCATAAGATTGATAAACTCCTCCTTCCTGACCCATTTGAGAGTAAGCAGGTATATGCGTGTTTTGGGCACCATATTGGGGTGGTGGGTGATACTGGTGGCCAGCACCTACTGTGTTGTAGTAAGGGTTGCCACCATGAGTATGGGGAATGTATGTACTATTCATAGTGGGAATTGTGTTGTAATGACTGTAATGGTATGGTATGTTCCCACCCCTAGCATTGGGATTAGCTTGAGCAGTCGTGTGGTGGCCAAAAGCATGAGAAGTGTGCCCAGCCCCAACATTAGTGTGATTAGTAGCAGGGTTGGTGGTGTGATGTCCATGTGGATAGGAAATATTCCCACCCCCTACATTAGAATTACTAGTGGTGGCAGTGGACGCAAAAGTATGCAGTATGTGTCCACCCCCATGGTTGGAGGAACGGTATCATGTGCAAAAGTAGTCCTGGGTTGACGAGTAGCGGCACATGTGTTAGGTTCTTGATGGCGAGTCGTATTCCGAACAACATTCCAGTTAGGTTGAGTAATCCTAGGAGGTGGTCATTTTCCAGCATTAGCATGGTTAGGAATCTGACTAGTCCCGATACTATGTGTGTGGGTGGACAATGTAGTGCCCCCAGCGAGGATAGTGCCCCCAGTGGGTATAGTATGGCTAACAATTTGGGTAGTGCAAGCGTGACTACCAACCGTAGTGGAAGGTTCGACAGTACTATGCTTAGGCATACCAAAAGAGAGTGTGGTGGGGTTGATCATAGGGCCAGTATCATTATGAGTCTCAGGCCTCCCATATCTATAATTGCATGGAAACGAAGGAATGAAAGGCTCGTCCTGTTCTTCCTCCTCGGGTAAGTCGGGAATTCCGTAAATATAATTATCCAGATTCGAAGGATCAAATGGATCCAGGTCAAGTGGATTATGCCAAATAGAACCAGGTTGAGTCTCAGGTGGATCACCTCCACAATCCTCACAAGGCATATGGGGATCGGAAGTATGTTCAACTCTACCTGAAGGAGTAGAAGGAACTTGCCCCATATCAGGATGTGTAGCCATGTAGTCTTTAACGTAAGTCACGTAAGAGTCTGAAGACTTAGAGGGAGCCCTCCGGCGTCCTCTAGAAATACAGCATGTAACCTCAGGTGGATTTAAACCAGCTAACCGACGGGACCGGCGGAGAGTAGGGATCTGCACCACGATATCTCCAGAGAGAGTCACAGCGTCCCCTAAAGGCCAACTATTGATCAAAAGCAATAAATAAAAAGCACACACCTAGAGAAACTACAGCGAAGAGCAGACAAACAAAGAGGCTAAATGAGCTCATGACACTAGAGTCGGTATGTCTCTCCTAGGAGAGGCTTGAGACTCCCAAACTATAGCTGGAGGTAACAGAATCAGTTATAGAGACACCCAGGCTTCACTGTGTTGACAGGGTCAAGTCCACTGCACGAACACAACTGTGCTATCCAATCCCTATCTGACTCAGGACACAAATAGAATAACCACTACAAGTACCCTGTGCGGTACCTAGGTAAGGAAACTATGTTCACCGCAATATAACCAATGCTCAGGGGGACAGTCGCAGGTGGGACCCGTCGTATGGGCAGGGTAGCTAAGCCCAAAGCACAAGAGGATGAAACTCCAGTACCCCCAGATACGAACAAATTCTTGATATATCTCCCACGTTCAACCGGTATCAGAGGTATATCTCCTCAACCAACCTCCCGTGACCTCGTGCTTAACTTTGGATTGAGTAGATCTTCTTGAGAACACCGATCTATACCATGGATTCCTCCACTCCCTGGTTAGACACCTAATGTTTCGTCTAGTAGTCTTGGATTGTTAACTCACAATGATCTATTCCAAGACTCTAAACCTATGCTAGTTGGTGTACCCTATAAATAAAATCAGTCTAACCAATTTTATATTAAGCATTAATTTTAGTGGCTATGATTACTCAAGGGATATGATCGTGAAACTAGTGATGTGTAGACTCAATAGTATGCAACATCGTCTAATCCTAGACTCATCTATCCAATAAAACAATGTCACTAATATGCAAAATCAACCAACAATTCCAAAATAAAGATGCAATCTTTTATCTTTTCTATGCACAAGTAGAACCTAAATGAAGGCAACAAGCACTCAATGTAAGATGCAGTACATGAAAGTAAAATATTTTTGTATTTTCACTTATAAACAAGAAGGAAAATGCAAAAAACTAAATGTATATTTTTTTATTTTTTCAATATATATGGAATGAAAAAATGCAAGCAAAATCCTACTATTCAGTCACTGAAGTGCCGAGAAGATCACTAAGACAACCCAACAGATCCTAAACAACAAGACTCATCCAAAGGATTGAGCTCAAAAGGAAAAAACCAAGAGGTTAAAACCAAAGATTGGTAAAAAACCAAGAAGGCTCAACCAAGAGAAACGAAGAGTTCTGGTCACAACCAAGGCATGAAACAGTCAAGAAAGAGGCCAACAAAGACTAAAAAACCAACCAAACTCACCCAGCAACAACCAATAGCCATAAACCAACAAAAGCCGGAGTTACACGCTACTCTCGAAGGAAGCCCGCGGGTAGATGCGGGCAGAACTAAGCTAGCTCGTGGGTGAGGAAAGGAAAATGGGCAGTTAAAGAGTCCAGAGGCTCAGAAAAAGCAAGTTTTCTACAGTGTATCTTAACGGCCAATCAGTGACACAGAGCTTCGATAAACAACAACTCTAATTATGGACTAATGCTCAATTTTTTTTTCCAAACATGGATGTTTTCCCTAGTGGAGTCACTGTTTCTATATTGGAGAAAACTCACTATGGCTTGGGAATACCACAACAGACAGATGACTACCAGAAATCTACTCAATTCTCAAAGCAATGCTATTATAAATGACAATGTTAAAATAATGGAGAAATGTAACCAACCTCGATCCAAACATTTGAAGTAGATCCCCGTTGGAGCTTTCAATCCACGCACTTGAAATCTGCAAATTAGTCTTGACAACCAATATCCAACAAGTACATATAATATATAATTGACATTAACATTATCAATAACAATGGTGCATAATATCATAAGAAAATGTGAGCCAATGTATAATAAACAACATTCACAACATGATGGATGAGAATATGAGTATTTCTATTAATGAACAAGAAGAAGTACAAAGTGATATGACCTCTTGCCAGCAACCAATCTGAACCAAGATCTAGATAAATCCACTTATGCCTCCACCACTTCAATCCTCCATGAATGGAAAACTCAAACTAGAAGGAGTTTGGAAGGTGAACATAAGGGGTTCACAACTACAAGGATCAATGAGTGCAGACTCAAGATCGGACAAAAATCCACTAAAGTTCCTTTACTATTCTCTTCTTCCTCTCGTCCATAAGCCATATGTGCTCAATATATAGTCCTCTCAAAGCTAGGTGAAAGGACACATCGAGACGTTACTCAGGCATATGGAGAGCCAAAGATCACCCAATGACCGATTTTTGGGAGTATAAAGTAATTAATAGTGGTTTTTACCATTTTACTTGATACCCGCGGGCTATAGTGATGCAACTTGCGGGTACGCATGCTATAATGATGCAACATGCAGGTAGGAATAAAAATAGGAAAAAATATTATCACTGAAGGATATAAATGGATCTGAGTCACTGAAATGGATCCTACAGGCCAAAGAATGTTGATGCTCACAGGGTGGAAGATTACGATGTAACAATCGTCTGGTGAGAGAACCAGTCATCATGGAAGGCAGGATTCGCATTTACCTTCACACTTGGAACAAGTTGGCTAAACATGAAATGGAAAATAATACATGCAATGCTTAGTTAGCCTTAGAATCTATCAATTTCCCCAATATAGATGAGTTGTTAGAGATATATGAGAAATGGAAGGATTTCGTGGATTGATAGTTTGATCCGATTTTGCAATCCCTGTTTTGGGAAATCTCTATCTTTTATTTTGTTGTAATTTTCTATTTAAACACGAGAACCTCTCATAGTTGGGGGTTGGTAATTTTGGAGTTGCAAGTCAGCAGGAGACAGGACTGGAGATACTATGTTTAGCATATATTTTTGTAATTTATGTACAAGACCTCTTTTAATACAGTAAAGTTATCTTTTGATCTATCTTCTGAGATTCCTCAAGTTTATTTGAGAACTTCTGATTTTATACTTCAGATTGTCATCTACAGTGCATGATATCTTTTGCATATGTTTAAATGTATGGATCTATTGTATTGGTTTCCCTGTATGATTGATTTATGCTAGAAAGTGTTTTATTGAGTTTATTCAATTTAAATACTTTCTTTATCGATTTATGCAAGTGATTCACAGCACAATAATCATTGTTAATTTTTCAATTAACAAGATGGTTACAGATTTATCTTGAATAGGCTTAAGCACTTGAATTATTGTCTCTTAATTTTCATTAATAGATAGTGATTTAAGTTAATAAGTGAAACAACTAAAAGCATTTCTATGAAAGGTTGTAATTTACTTATTCATCACACCTCAGGGTTAATCTGCACAAGATCAAGCTTTCATTTTAGAATAGGACTAACTTAAATTAGTTTCCTCTTCTGAAATAGGTTAGGTTAGTTTAGTTTTTCCATTTTCACACACTTGTTTTCCTTGACTGGAAAACTGACCTAATTGGTCAAATAACCAACTCTTAGAGTGCCAGCGGAGGCCGAATATCCGTGGGGGATTATCATACCAAACAGGTTGGGGATAGAACTACCCTTGCACAGGGTCTTTCGAAGCCTTTCAACTTGGGTTTTCTTCCTCTGTTGGGAGCCTTGGAACCATTCCAGCACCTTTGCATCTAACCTGCAGAACCGAGGCTTCAACACATACACATCAACAACATTTAATGCAGTTGTGCTATTCACTAGCGAGATGAAATTATCATCCACCATACCAAGAATGATGCGGTGAATGCAGGAATTTTAACACAATTGAACTTTTCCCTCACATCGAGTTGGAGTGGCTTTTTTGTAACATTGAACAAAATATTAATGGACCTCCTCGGAGTATAATATATTGAAACCACGAAAAACATATATCAAATAGGTGCACTAAATCACGCACACATGGAGCACGTGTTTATCTTCAGTTGGGAGTGAGGGAGGGGAGACATATAAAGCGATATTGGTGTCAAACACATGCGATCCGATGAATTTTTTTTATTTTTTTCGACTCTCCGCCATACCAAAAATAAGTATGAGATAAACAGGGCCAGGATAGTTAACTAAGTCTCCACTCTCCCATCTTGGAAGTAGTGTTGGACTAAGACATTTTTAGCATTTTAGTGAAAATTTATGATGGCTAAGTTCAATTTCATATTCAAATAGTTGCATGATAGGTAATTTGCTTATCAAATTCCATCTTTGTTTGGAAGGAGTAATTGAAAAAGATTGATATTTGAAATCATTAATAATTTTACTTTGTTTTTCGAGGGAATAGAGAATTTTTTTCAAACATATCATTTAAAATCAAAATTAAATCGAATTATAATCAGTTAATCAAAATGTTTTTTTACCTGTTACTCCATTCAACTTTTATTTTTTTTTTTCAGTATTTTTTAGAGGTTGAACCAAAATACATTCTTAAGGTGCAGATGCATAATCAAAGCCAAGTCACTATATAGAGTTCCACACTTTTGTTCATCCGACCAATCTTCTAAAAAATCATAGCACACAAACAATTGAGACAAGACCTACACCTACAAGTCCAAATGGGCATAAATTGTCTATGGACATTTTACAAAGTGAGCCAGCCTTATAAAGATAGGTTATAGTGCCAGTTTACAATGTTTATCAAATCCAAGGAAGACATATTACAGAATTTAACAATGCTTGTTAGTTGTTACATATCAAAATAGTCATAGATGGAACATTGATTGTGTCCCACGATCTAACCCAAATCATATTCCAACAAAAGACCCGATTTTCTGGCGGCTGTAAACCCTCCTTCAAAAGCATATCCACTATCTGATTATGCTCCTTGGAGACATAGAGAAACTGCAACTGAGAAAATAGACCTTCAATCTTCTTAATTTGAGTAGCATGAGGGAAAAGGTTAATATTGTGGATATGTAAATTGTTATGCATCCAATTGATAACAAGGCTTGACTTGGCACATATCTTAAGGTTAAGGATGCCTCCATGCCATACAAATTTGAGCAATAAGAACAAATCCATAAATTCCCCATAATTGTTTGTGCCCTTTCCCACATTGGATTTAACATTAAAGCAATGTGAATATGAGAGAGACAAAACAAAACCCACATTACAAAGAAGGTATTGGCAAGCCCCATCAAAGAAATGCCAAGCCCTAGATCTATCCAACACCCGTTCTCCTACCAAACAAGGCATTTTTTGGACTTTAGATGACTTATAGAAAGTTAGTAAAGCCAAATATTGGGAATAATTTTGGAAAGAGGGAGTGGCATTTTCATTAAAGAATATCCAGATTCTTTCTATCTAGATACCCCACAAAACTAAGAAGGGTAGTGCTCTAATGTCCTAGAGGTCTCTCGAATTAAACCAGTAGAGAAGACATTCACTTGTAGTATTTTGTTTCCAGAGATTAAGAACCTTTAGCTAATTAGAGACCTCCCTCTAGGCCTATTGTGAGAAAGAGCATCCTAGTAAGATGTGTTCAATGGTCTCTTCCCAACATTTGCACAATAGACAAATACTTAGACCCACCATGTTTCTTTGCTTCAACTTCTCCCAAGTCAAAAATTTGTTGTTGAGGACAAGCCACATGAAAATTTTAGTTTTAATAGGATCCTTTACTTTCCATAGCTTGCTTCGCCACCAAACAACCTCATTAGGACTTGGGCCAAGTAGGGCATCATACCCAAGTTTTGTAGTGTAAATATCCCGTGTCTTGTTCCTTCCCCAAATAAGATCATCAATTTCAAGTGAAAGTTTGATATGTTCCCTCTTCAAAGAAGCTATGTAATTTTTTCAAGTAGTGCCCCACTCACTAGCTAAACCCAAATCATTGACCCTTAGCCATCCCTATTGCCATAGAGTTGTTTCTACTAGTTTGGATATATATTTCTTGTGGATGATATATCATATCAACATGAAGAGAAATCTCCCATCACAAGCCATAATAGCTTTAACACCAATTCTAGCTTGGGCCCTTTAACTTTCCTTCCAAGCCAACTAAGATCCAATAATAGGGAAGGAAGAAGTAAGAGCCTTTCATTGATTGGAGATGTTGTATGTATGTTTCCTACTTTTTCTGATCCAATCCATATTAAAGCCTAGAGAAATATACTTATGGACTAAAATTATTTTCCATAAACTTTCTTTGCTAATCATATTCCAAAGAGACTTGGAAACCATGAAGAGGCCAGAAAGTGTATGTTCTTAAAACCCCAATCAGCCTGTGCCTTAGGAACAACCAATTTTATCTAGTTGACCCAATGTGTAACTTTATATTCACTCCTACCTCGCCAGAGAAAGTTGGAGCACTTATTCTTCATCTTCTCAAGTATTCCCATAGGTAGATGTGCCAATGTATGCCTATAAACTAGGATAGCTTCCAAAATTGTTTTGACCAAGACTAATCAACCTCCCAGAGAGAGCCACCTATTACAACATAGAGTGATTGTTTTTTCAATTTTCCCAAGCAACCATAATCAGTTTGCTTTACCCTAGTTAATTGGTTTCAAAGTAAATCCTAGGTATTTTATGTTTGCATTAAGATCTAAATACTAGAAGGGGATGTAAGTGGCCAAAGAGTTCTCATAAATGGATGATTTAGTTTCATGTATCTCCATGCATGTAGGAATTCTACAAAGTTGAAAAATATTGAAAAATGTCCTAATTTATGAAGTTGAACCAAAACAAAGCAAAATCACATCATCTATGAACAGTAGATGAGAGAGGATCTCTCCACGATCAACCTTGATACCTTATATAGTTTTGTTTCTTTTGGTTTTTGATAGTGCCCTACTTAGTCCTTCGACCACAGGTAAGGAGAGATAGGGTGTGTTACCACCCACTTTGCACAAGATGATCAAAAAATAGAATACATCAACCAACCCAGTTTGCACAGGATGATCAATAGACAAAATACATCATCCAACCAAGGACCTTTCAGTCCCCCATGTAGTTCAAAGAATCTTCTACCCAATTGCATGTTCTTTTACACTTCCTTTCTCATGGTCGAAGGAAGATGTTTGTAAAATTTTGACATCCATTACATGTGTAAAAGGGCTAGCCTGAGTGATTCACTTGTATTATGGCGACTTTGGAGTGTTTTCTTTACCTAGATGAACTTAGATCATGGTGATCATAGTTTATCCTGTTTTTTTCACTTACACATACAAATCCAAAGTATGTTATAATATAGGTGCCTCAGGTTGGTGTCTAAGTCCTTAGGGTCTAATGCCAAAATCTAAGTAAGTTGCCATGTCCCTAGAAACATGCATGACCTTTTAGGTCCCTTGGGGGGGGGGTAAAAATGAAAAAAAAACATTATGTAAAAAAGGAGTTGGGGGGGGGAATATAAAAAAAGGGAATATTATGGGCACCTCCCCCCTCAAAAAGGGCACATGCATGTGTTTTCCCTCATCTAGGGGAGCGGTGTGGCACCCTCTCACGACTCATGCATGTGTTTTCATGTTCCTTTCTTGGTATTGATCACTCTCTCTCAAGGTGGCACCATTCCCCTTTAATTTACATTAGTCTGCATGAAGTGGTGGCACCATAACTCTTGGATGGCCTCTCCTCCAAGTAGTGGAACCCTCTCTTGCACGAATTTAGGATTTTGGATCTGCATGTGGGTTCCTCTCCTTCCATGCAGGGAGAAGGTCCCAATATCTCATTTTCCTATTTAAGAGAGTCTCCCCCTCTCTCATTTTTGTTGGTTATTGTTGGAGACAAAGCTATTGTATTATACATTTCTCTCTTTTAAAGAGCATTGGAATAAAGTAAAGACTTTGGAGGTCATATCAGTTGGTTCTATTGGTTCTATGTGTATGGTATATGTATTTTGCTTGTTCATTTATGTCTAGTTAATATGATCTAGCTTTGCTTATACTTCTTTCTTTGTTGCATGCTTGGCCATTGAAGGGGTATTGCTACCTAATTGGCATAGATCCATTCTAGTTTGATGTATCTTAGTTCTAGGTTATCTAAAAGATAGTTATTTTAGCTCTTTTCCTATTTTGGATATTGTTATACTAACATCTTGCAGGTAGACTACACCACCCAAAGCAACATGAAGAGGATATCCATCTCTTTGTATAAGCTCATCTTTTGCAGGTTGACTACAAAATCCAAGCATATTAGGGAATTACTAGAGCTTTCCTAAACTCTTGGTTCCATTTGAGGTAAAGTAGTGCAAAGTAGGAACCAAAGTGAGTCCATTTTATTTTGAAAAAACTTCCTCCTCTCTTCCTTTAACCCTCCTCTCTTTCAAATATTTCAATCAGTTACTCACATTTGCGTGTTTAGATTCTACAAACATTATTGCATGTTTTTCTTAAATCTACTCATGCATGTATTAGATCTATTGCGCATATGATTTACATCTTAGAGTAGACCCAATCTAAAATATGTTTCTTTAGTGCGTGCATTTCAAGTTGCGTAAATATTGCATTTAGATAAGCTCATGTTATTTCAAAGAAAATCCATTTGATTACTTCCATATCCATGCACGTGTTTGCTGTAATACCCCATTCTGACTCTTAGGATGTATTAGCATTTAATGTAAATAGTGTGTACATGTGATGTATGTTTTCCTAGCGTGGAGCTCAAGGCCAAGGCCCCACTAGTGAAAGCCTGAATTTTGATTTAAAAGGCAAGCATTGATATTTTGATGCCCATGTGCTCTTAAGCCATGGAAATTGTAAAAAGGATGTAAATAAACATCATGCAATATAAAATTCCAAGACTGGGTATGGAGGCAACGAATGAGAAGGGGCCACGTGTATCCACTAGGGAGTGGTGAGGGGGCTATGGGACTGAACCATAGACAGCCAATGTCACCTTGTGAACCCGTTTGACTTCCTTGCTGACATTTAATGCTATTGTAAGAAAGTGGTTGAGATCTCATCCCATGGCTTCAATGGAGCATGGGCAGCCCAAAAATTCGTATGGGTAGTTATGAGCTCTGTTTTCTTGTACAATAAGTCACTCTACCTCTTGGAAGTTGCTTCTCCCTCATCCCCATTTCGATGGTGAAAGGGAGCAGCATCATTATCCATCCAAAAACGAGCTCCCATGAGTGAGAAAACCAGAAATCGCAACTTGGAATGAACCCACGTTTTGGGAAGCCAAAAACGCCCAGAATGGGTATTGGACAGTGAAATCCAATGGGGGATCCATTGGTATGAGCCTTGGGGCGAATTTGGGAGCAATAGCTACCCCAAAATCCATGGGAAAACCCAGTTTTAACTGCCCAGAAAATCAGTGACGGATTTGGGGGTTATTTGTGACAGAGTTGTGAGAAATCCAAGAATGGATGTATGAACAGAGGATGGGATTGCTGAGTCCAGCTTGATGTGTATGTGGCTCTGGGATTGAGCCCAGTGGACTAGCATCCTCCTCCATTTCCCATTGCATGCTTGAAAAACCCAACTGTGTGTTGGTTTAGCATGGCTGTCTGAGTGAAACCCTGACTATGAGTGAGCCATCTAGTTCCTCCTTAGTGGATACACAGCCCAGCTCGAGGGTGATCTCTCAGCTGAAAGAATATAGGCTGGACAGAGATCTATGGTTGGGTGGAACGTTGCCCTCATGTAGCCAGTCGTTGGACATTTACATTTCAAGATAAGTATTCTTGTGAATTAATTTATATACATTCTGTGTTCTGCAATGTGCTAAATCTGAATGTTATTTATTCATGAGGTTGAAATTGAAATGAAGTCTGTGCATAGCATAAGAATGGGATTGAATCCCTGCATATGGAATCATCTTATGTTTGTGCTTATGTGTGTTGTTATGTTTAATTCTGCTGTGTTTTATTGAAGTTCGAATCTGCACACCGAAGTTTTTAATTGTTATGAATTTTATGAGTAAAAATATTGGGGCTAAGTCTGCCAAAAGCCCGGTGTGTTGTTAATGTTTCCTTCCCTACATTTAATGATGGAAGGGGACGTTACAGAGTGGTATCAGAGCTGCTGTTTGCAGCATTGGGCCTCTATGGGCCAAATCCAATTGCAGTCACAAGGAAAGAAGAATCCGGAAATTGTTTCAAAAGTTTTTGAAAATTTTGATTAAGTCTATTTCGGAAAGAATTCCCGAATGACTTCCAAAACTGCGGAAGCATTCGACGAATTGCTCCGAAACTGCGGAAGCATTCCACGAGTTTTTCCGCAACGCAGAAGAGTTCGGGAAGTCACCCCGAAATTTGTGGAAGGAATTCTCTTCCGAAATTTGCGGAAGGATTCCGCGAGTTGTCCCGCAACATGGAAAAATTCAGCGAACTGCTCCGAAAAAGCAAAAAAAAATTCTAAGTGTTTGGCGTCAAAAGGAAGTTTTCGGAAGGAATTCTCTTCCGAAATTTGTGGAAGGAATTCTCTTCCGAAATTGCGAAAGGGATTCTCTTCCGAAATTTGCGGAAGGGTTCCATGAATCTTCCCGAAACTGCGGAAGCATTCCGCGAATGGCTTCACAACTGTGGGAGCATTCGCCGAATCGCTCTGCAATGGAAGCATTCTGTGAATGGCTCCGCAACTACAGGAGCATTCGCCGAATCGCTCCGCAACTGCGGAAGCATTCGGCGAATTGCTCCGCAATTGCGGGAGCATTCGGCGAATCGCTCTGCAACGGGAACATTCACCGAATGGCTTCGCAACTACGGGAACATTCACCGAATGGCTCCACAACTGCAGGAGCCTTCGCCGAATGGCTCCGCAATTGCGGGAGCGTTCGGCGAACTGTCCCGCAACGGCGGCAAAAAAAAAAAAAAGAGAGTAAAGTGACCAAAACTTGATTTTTGGACAGAAGGAACATCCGGGATCAGAATGGAATGATTCCTGTGGGGCTCGGAGGCCATTGACGAAGTCCATGAAAGAACTAATGAAGACCCCGAGTCCATTACACTTCGATTTGACAGAAAATGGATAATAGTGACTTTTGAAGGACAGAGTCCCGAGGCTTGACAGAAGGTCGGTTTGAACTGGAATTGATATGAGGCAGTCTTGAAGCAGGCACGATGTTAAGTTCAGAATCTTGGAGCCAAAATCCAAAGGATGTGAAGTCGGGGTGAGCAAGAAGGCCAAAAAGCACTGTTCTGGGCCACTTTTTCGGAATTTTGAAAAGCTTGTGGGCAGTAAAAGTGACCCTAGATGTGGGAATCAAAAATTTTACTGAACTAGACATTTCATATTCTCATTAAGACGGATAGTTTCCGTTAGACGAAGATTTCCCAGAAATGCACCGTTTGGGAGATAGCCATTTTTGGCCCAAAATTTGGAATTTTGGAAAAATGTGAAAAGTGGGAAGTAGTAAAACCCAGAAATTCATAGAAAATGAATGGTGCATCGGAATTGAAATTCATGAATTGTTGAGTGTTCCTTGTTATATGGAATAACTTCGACTGATATAAAATTTTTTGTGGTTCCTCATAGATTTTCTTCCACAGGTGGCTAAAGTTGGCATTCTGGACCAAAATGCAACTATGTAAAATGTGCAGAATTGGAGTGAAAGTTGTCATTTTTTAAGAGATGCAGTTCCCACACCCGATGTCGTAATGGAGCATGAAGACAGGCATTGGAAAGCTTTCCCAGCAGGGAACAATGATGCATGACCAGAGTTTAGATGAGGTCTACATATATCATAGATATTTAGTGCAGAAGAGTGCCAGCGGCTGTTTTGACAAACAAATTTTGTTGTCAATATGGGCAATTTCTACCATTGCCTGATATGGAAAAGGAATTCCATGTTACAATCAGGGATCTAAAAGAGAAGAATTCCTTAAACCCCTGTTTGTTATCATACTTATAATTATGAAATTGTCATATGGCATAAAAAGGTTAAAAATGTAAGGGATTACATAGATGTATATGCACTAGATGGCATCTTAACAAACATTGCATAGTGCATATGGAAATGCTTGTGCATAAATGGGATATTGCATATTGGTAAAATAATGAAGTTTGCATATGCAATGAACCACTGATGGAGAATATTGTGGTTGATAATCACTATTGATGTTCGTATTGGTTGTAGGACCAAAGATAACAAAGAGCATGGCTAAATGTGCTGAGGATGTTGTTGCATGAAGCCAACAACCTTATGCAGAAATGATGGTGCAACAAATCTATGATCATAAAGTTGGAAAAAGGACTGAGTAGCCTTGGTAAGAGGCCAACTGATCAGGTAACATTAGGCGATGTTAATGGTAACCATGCAGGTAATGATTATTGGTGCCAAATTGCATGAATGTTGAAAGAGGATTTGGTAAGATCTCTTCAACTATGTTTGAGCTATGTTGAATTAGTTTGCATGTGATATTGAATACCGATGGGGGCTGTTAACCTACCAAGCTTGGTGAGGTGTGGGTAAGTGAAGGAAATGATCCTCACACCCTATGACTGTTTAGAAATCTCAATACATTCATATGAATTTATATCATGCCATGTGTATGTTTGTTATATGCTTAATAACCAAAGCAAGTGAGAACTGGTGGTCTTGATTATGGTAATGCAAGTTATATGAGATAGTCATGTTTCAATCATAATATGCTTGAATGCATAGTACTCATGAAACAATGCAAGGTAGCATTGAGTAGATGTGCTTTAAGAGGTTTTATAAATCTTGTGATGCATTGTATGAATGCATAGGGATGATGCATATGTTATTGCAAAATAAATAATGAATGAAATGATGAATTGATGATAATTATAGGATCATTTCATGGGCTGTTATGAATGCAGAATAGTAAGTGCATGAAGAGCCCAATCATGATCGATGGGCTGCTAGAATGCTTTGTGGAAGGACATAGTTGTATGAATGATATGACTGTGAAATAATGAATATTTACGATTTATTTAAGTTGCATGGATAGTGTGACTATGTCTTGAAATTCTATTGCGATAATGATGCATATATAGAAGTGTATATATATTTCGTTGCATTTCAAATGTTAATAGCTGAAGATGTTTGAATGATTTAGTGTTATAATTCTGAGATCACTTCAGTGACTGTTGTGGCAACGAAATGATTATATGCATAGATACTCACAACATGTTTGGCTGATTGAAGTTTCAATTTCAGGTAGAAAGGTCTTACATATGGCAATGAGGATGAGTCCATAATAGAGACCAGGATCTACCATATGCAGAAGCCAAAGGCTATGAGAAGGTTCTCATGGTTGTAAAGTATGCATGAAACAAATCTGAAAACATTCTCATAAGAATAATATCACAATTGCAAATCAAATTTATGTGAGAAACGGATTCGAAAATTTGATCTAGAGCTTATAGGAAGGAATCTCATGGTTGAGAGCTCTAAGTTCTGTTAGTAAGAACAGTTGTAAATCTCAGATTTGTAAATGTTTCGGATTTGAAATTTGCTAATAATTGCAAATGACTGTTTGGCTTATATGAAAATGTGTCAGGAGGACATGCTGTAAGTGGATGCTCATGTATGGCAGTGGGCATAAGACCATAACGGGCAGAGTGGTGTCACTTACAGGAGCCAAACAATATGAGGATAGCCTCATGGATAAGAAAACCAATTTCAGTAGTAGACTGAGTTGCAAATTCATACTGAATTTAATTATTAGTGCCATGGATTGGTTATGGAACAATCGGATTTGAATTGTATTGTTAAATGTTGCTGACTGTTTGGTTGTTTAATAAGTGTGCCAGGGAGACACATTGCAGTAAGACCAATAGGGAGGTCTTGCAGAAGCCAAACTTCATGGGAAGGGATTCCATGATTTGAAAATGGGTTTCAGGTGAAATGCCACAATACATTATTAATGTCTCATCTGCACTACATGATTGGTAAACAATATGAGTGGGATGGTGAAGATTATATCAGTAAGACATATGAAGGTTAGGTAACATCAAAAGGAATTGGGATAGCAAACCGAGGGACTGTCAACTCAAAGAAGGAGCCTCCATTCCTCATTAAAGAAGATAAATAACATCTGCAAAATGGATAAGTGTTCCATAAACCCTGAATGATATATATATATATATATATATATACATACATGCATGTCTATTTATTAGAGTTAATATGCAAAGCATGTTTTTATTTTATTTTCATTATGGCAGGCTGCTTGAAGTATGATTAGGACCTTCATAGTTCACATCAGTAAGGAGTGCACGCCTTTCTGGTGTTGAGTTATGATAGGGATGCCAATATTGACTACGCCTTAAGAGAATGGACGCATTCCTAGTGTTTCAAGGTTGGATAGTGAATGTTATGAAATATGTTTATAGTTTTAGAGCAGCAATACTAATGAGCTTGCTATCCATTTTGTGTTGACAGATTATACATATGAAATTCAGTGCAGCACATTAAAGGGAAAAGTGAAGAAAAGAATACTCAAGAGGACTGTATGAGCAGTGGTAACCCTTGTGTAGGGTGAGTGGGTATCATGGGGCCATTATAGCCTGCAGTTAAGAAAGCCACCTAAAGAATTCCTAAATGGAACCGTCGGCTTACACAAGAGAAGACGTGCCACCCTTGTGTGGGTGAAGAATTGTTATGCGCATTGAGGGATTATGATACATGTGAAAAGTTGATGCAAGCCCAAGGCAAAGTAGTGGAGCCTTGACCTGTAATGGTCGGTGGCGCAGTTACCTTCCATTGGCCGATGACCCAGACATATGTGCTGGCTCGGAAATGGAGAGGGCCAACTAGGTATGGGACTGGTTGGGCACCACCAAATGATTGGTAAACCTAGTCGGCGTGAAGGTGTACTAGTAGGGCATTAATTATTTGATGATTTGGAGCAGCCTGCGTACTGGCCAAACATCCTAGTCTGCAGGAGGATCCCAAGGCTTATAAAATAAAAGCAGGACCCTGTGGACCAGAGAAGAAATGCACAATATAGATAAGTATTCAATTTCATTTATTTCTTGTTTGGAGTAATGAAGATTACAAGTATAAGTCTTGTAACAGTTAAGTTGATGCACTATTGTTTCTTTGTTGGAAACCTTGGTCATACAGGAAGCAAGGACCCTGAAAGAACTATAAATTGCTTGGTAAATCCAGAGAGTGGCTGGTTGGGCAAGGATTATTGATGATTTGGAGTAGCCTACGTGCTGACTAGACATGCAAGATTATTGATGATTTGGAGAAGCCTGCGTGCTAGCCAAACATGCAAGATTGTTGATGATTTGGAGTAGCCTGTGTGCTGGCCAAACATGCGAGATTGTTGATGATTTGGAGCAGCCTGCGTGCTGGCCAAACATGCAAGATTATTGGTGATTTGGAGCAGCCTACGTGCTGGCCAAACATACAAGATTATTGATGTTGTGGAGCATCCTGCGTGTTGGCCAAACATACAAGGCTATTTGATACTGTGGAGCAGCCTGCGTGCTGGACAACCATACAAGACTATTTGATGATTGGGGGGCAGCCTGCGCACTGGCCAAACACCCAAATCCATAGGCGATTCCAAGGCTTGTAAAGCAAAGAAGGACCCTATGGAATAAAGTGAAGACATCTAGTGCAGATAAGTATTTGGTTATCTTGTAATTTCTTGCTTATGAATATACATGTGTATATGATTTGGTTATGATTTCCTATGAAAATAAACTAAACATGTGAATTAATTCAATGTTTGAGTGTAGGTATTGCTGGAAGCAATGACTATGAAAGCATCTCAAGGATGTGTGTGGACATGTAACCGTCCTAAAGAGCTCAGCATGAGCAGTAATGAAAGATGGGGCTAGTGGAACTGTGTGAGTCCTAGCAGCCAAGAGTTAGACCAACCAAGTGGAGGAACTCCATGGTTGAGAGGTCTGGAATAGACCATAGACACTATGTGTCATAGCCAAGAAGGGCAGGTCAAGCATTCATGTTGAAGTGAAAGAGGACAGGAGCATGAAAACCACAGTGGTGGTGTGGGTTCCAGAATGGAACAAGTCTAAGAGGAGAAAACTCTTACTACTCTCTCTCTTTCCTTTTTATTGATGCATTTACAGAATTAGAAAATTGTTGAATGCATGCATGATTGAAAGTAAAAGTGTGTTTATTTGATTAAAGTGAATTGTGAATGCTAATTAATGAATTTCCTGTGAATGGATGAACATGAAGGAATTCATGTGTATGTTGGGCAAGCATAAAATGTGTGAAAGTCTCATGAGTAAATCATGGACTGTCCATGTCCACTGGGGAAAAACCATTGACTGATTTTTTTTAATGTTTGGGTTATGCTTGGCCTAACGAGGATTGTAATCATGAATTTCACAGGTGGAAATTGAATCAATTGGTTGCAGCCGGTGCAGGCAAGTGTTGCTAGTGAGCAAAGTGTGGTCAGTTGTTTCCATTGACCATGGCGGCAGACCAAGGGCTATTAGAATTGGCTGGAAGTCTTCTTCAAACAATTTCCAAGACCCAAGAAAATCTTGGAGAGATGCTCAAGATGAAAAAGCAGCAGAACGAGATGAACCACAAGGTCTTGGAGGACTCTATTCGTCTGCAGAAAGAAGTAAAAAGCATTATGAAGGCAATCAGCAAGGGAAAGAAAAGTGGATCAATGAAGAAGCATTCATCCAATCGTCCGATTAAGAAACGCTTCAGGTGGGAAGACTCAAAGGAAATTGAGCAGGTAAAGAGGAAGCAACTAGTGAAGTGTTGGAAATGTGGAGGGGATCATTGCCTCCGCAACTTCCCAACAAGAGAACCTCAAGAGGGTAGCAGCCATAAAGTTTTCAAACTTATAGATGAGCTGGAAAATCTAAATCAGCAGGAGCAGCTCATGAAGATCAAAGGACTTGGTCCTGAAAGTTCAAAGTAAAGAATAGAATGCAGGGCAGATCTGCAAAGTTTTTGAATTTTTGGACATGTGTAAATTGTATATGTATGCCTAAGTCTTGGAACACCGAGGACGGTGTTATTCTAAGGGGGGGGGGATTGTAATACCCCATTCTGACTCTTAGGATGTATTAGCATTTAATGTAAATAGTGTGTACATGTGATGTATGTTTTCCTAGCGTGGAGCTCAAGGCCAAGGCCCCGCTAATGAAATCCTGAATTTTGATTTAAAAGGAAAGCATTGATATTTTGATGCCCATGTGCTCTTAAGCCATGGAAATTGTAAAAAGGATGTAAATAAACATCATGCAATATAAAATTCCAAGACTGGCTATGGAGGCAACAAATGAGAAGGGGCCATGTCTATCCACTATGGAGTGGTGAGGGGGCTATGGGACTGAACCATAGACTTCCAATGTCACCTTGTGAACCCGTTTGACTTCCTTGCTGACATTTAATGCTATTGTAAGAAAGTGGTTGAGATCTCAGCCCATGGCTTCAATGGAGCATGGGCAGCCCAGAAATTCGTATGGGTAGTTATGAGCTCTGTTTTCTTGTACAAGAAGTCACTCTACCTCTTGGAAGTTGCTTCTCCCTCATCCCCATTTCGATGGTGAAAGAGAGCAACATCATTATCCATCCAAAAACGAGCTCCCATGAGTGAGAAAACCAGAAATCGCAACTTGGAATGAACCCACGTTTTGGGAAGCCAAAAACGCCCAGAATGGGTTTTGGACAGTGAAATCCAATGGGGGATCCATTGGTATGATCCTTGGGGTGAATTTGGGAGCAATAGCTACCCCAAAATCCATGGGAAAACCCAGTTTTAACTGCCCAGAAAATCAGTGACGGATTTGGGGGTTATTTGTGATAGAGTTGTGAGAAATCCAAGAGTGGATGTATGAACAGAGGATGGGATTGCTGAGTCCAGCCTGAAGTGTATGTGGCTCTGGGAATGAGCCCAGTGGACTAGCATTCTCCTCCATTTCCCATTGCATGCTTGAAAAACCCAACTGTGTGTTGGCTTAGCATGGCTGTCTGAGTGAAACCCTGACTGTGAGTGAGCCATCTAGTTCCTCCTTAGTGGATACACAGCCCAGCTCGCAGGTGATCTCTCAGCTGAAACAATACAGGCTGGATAGAGATCTATGGTTGGGTGGAACGTTGCCCTCACGTAGCCAGTCGTTGGACATTTACATTTCAAGATAAGTATTCTTGTGAATTAATTTATATACATTCTGTGTTTTGCAATGTGCTAAATCTGAATGTTATTTATTCATGAGGTTAAAATTGAAATGAAGTCTGTGCATAGCATAAGAATGGGATTGAATCCCTGCATATGGAATCATCTTATGTTTGTGCTTATGTGTGTTGTTATGTTTAATTCCACTGTGTTTTATTGAAGTTCGAATCTGCACACCGAAGTTTTTAATTGTTATGAATTTTATGAGTAAAAATATTGGGGCTAAGTCTGCCAAAAGCCCGATGTGTTGTTAATGTTTCCTTCCCTGCATTTGATGATGGAAGAGGACGTTACAGTTGCATGTTGTAAAATAGTGTAAAAAAATTCTAATTGGTCTTTGTATCATATTTTGGCTTGCTTCCCACTCTTTGGACAACAGGAAAATCTCATGATACATCCACTCACATACATCTATATTTGTATATTATAACCACCTCTTTCATTGGTTTTTAGTCTAACAATTGTTAAAAGGTTAAGCCTCCATTTGGGAGAGATCAAAGGGATCTACTCCATAACATGTTTGTTGTTGTTTTCTAACTTTTACTTGCAGGTTTAGGACAACAAACATGCAATCCAAAAATAATCCTCAATTCCCCCTTGGTTCATCCGGCTCAAGTTGGTAAAAAGATAATATTGTTTGCATTTTTCTCTTCGTTTCTTCCACAAAATTGTAAGCTTGATTATTGTCCATATAAAGGACCGAAAATAAGCACTTCTTAGAAGCTCTAATTCAAGTTTATAGTCAATCTAGTAGGGTGGTGGTGATACATCCCCGCAACCCCCCCATGCCTCATTTTTTGTATTTGCCAATTTTTGCATCAACTTTGCATGCTAACTCTATACTAATTCCTAACTTGGATTAGACAACACTTCCTATGGTGCTCTAAAATTAACCTTAGATTTCTAGTCTTCTTTGCTTTCCCATTTTAATATTACTGCATGCTAGTCCATTATGCTCATTTATTTATGCATTTTGTGATTCTCCAATTAATTCCATCTAAGTAACTTTCTAAAAATGCTTCACATTAAATGAACTTAAAATTAATCCTCCCTAGAGGTGCATTCTGACATCTATAAATATCCATAGAATTGTCACCTCGTGGGAAAATTCTACAGTTGAGGGACCATACTAGGTAGTGACCATTGGGAGTCGTTAGGCTATATCCTCGTTTGGTGTATTGCGTTGGAAATTCCCTGTGACTCCAATCTAGTCCCCTCATTATGTAGTACCACACTTGAAATCCATACTCATTTCCACGTACCTTGGTATATCAAAAACTCCCCTTTCCCATTAACGATCCACAAGTAACAAACAATCGATCCCTACAAAAAGCAGGTTCATAATTCGATGATCCTTCATTTAACAAGCCAATTAATCCTCGCTCCAGCAAGTTCACAATTTGATTTTGCTTCTTCTTTCTAGTAATTAGATAACTTTTCTTTCTAATGCTAAATTAATCCATAGTGTAGCTTGCAAGTACTCCAAGTTCTGCAATCGTATCCTTTTTCCCAATGGTTAAAGCACTTATCTCTATTATATAAATATTGAATAATTGATTTACTTGTTTTAGTGATTGCAAATGTTCATTTCCTTGTTAGATATAATACTAGATTAATTTCTTAGTTTCCTTTAACTCTTAAGTCAATTTTCCCAAAGCGACCGTCCTTAGATTTCTTAGGGTCTACCTCCCTTGGATTTTGTTTAGGAGCTGGCCCAAATAGAAGGAGTTGAGTGTTGTGGTGATAGTTGCACCCGACTCATTGACTTGTCCCCAAGGCCGCTCTAAATGAGTTGAGATTTTTTTGACGTCCACGTGAAGATCTAGAAGGAAATAGGGTGAAACTAGACAACTTTTTCATAGGTCCCTAGATGGATTAAAAAATTCAAATGCGTAGCCATTAATGAGAAATACAAATGAAGAAGTAGTAACACAAGACAAATTCCATTTAATAATAGGTAAAGAGAAGTCAATGTGTAAGAGAATTAATTTAAGATAGAGACAAAAAACACGATTAAATGCATTTGACAAGTAAAGTTTGGCCACCATTGTAGGGGAGCGAGAGAGTTTGATCAAGTGAATACCTTCCTAGGTTGTACCGATGGCCTCGTAGATTTGTTGTCCATCCAAAAAACCTAGCTTCTCTACTGACAATTAAACTTTGATAAGAGAGGTTTAAACCTAACAACTAAAATAATATTATAAAGACAATTGCAGAGGGAAATCAACTTAAAACCCTAAAAGGTTTCAAGGTAGTTGATTTTTGGGATCAGTGCAAGAAAGGTAGCATTGAAATTTAAAGGAACCTTACTTGAATCGCTCACCTCCTCCACAACCCACATGAGATCATCACTAAGAAGGTTAAAGAAGTCCAAATAAAAGTCCACCATTGACCCATCAGGGCCACCTGGTTGCTATCCTTCTTAAAAGTGGTCAGAACATGATATAATTCTCCTTTAGAAACTACCCCAAATATCTTGGCATTGTCCTCCTCATCTACCAGCTTGGGGAAGTAGGAACAAACCTTTAGGATTTCAACCAGGTTTTTCCCTACCAATGCCGCAAAGATCCTCTTGAATGTTGCACTGCAAGATCATATATTTCCTTATATTTTCTAAGGTTGGTTCCATATATAGAAGGGATTTCCAAGATAGTATTCACCTTCCTTCAATGATTGGAAAAATGTGAAAATATTTGTTGTTTTGATCCCCAACTTCTAACCACAAGGCTCTAATTTTGATTCACCAATCATTTCCTTATCCAATAACAATTTTGTCCTCTTAGATTCCAACACTTTTGAGGTATGCTAAGACCTCCTCACCATATAACCCTTTCTCATGAACCCAAAATCACTCCTCGACACCTCTTTCCACCTTAAGAAGTTCAACATCTCTGGAATGAAACCTTTCCCTATCCTAAACAACCACTTTCTCCTTCATAGAATTTAAGGATAGCATAACTTGCTCACAAGTAGAAGTCTCTAGGGTAGGATTATAATTATTCTATGAGTATCTTACTAGGCCTTGGAATTTTTCCTTGGCATCCCAAGCAAGATTATACTTGAAGAGCTATCCTTCCCTTTGGTCAGGAATTTAACTCAAGTCAAATCGGAAAGCGATTAAAGCATTTATTAGAATCTGTCCAAGTTTTGTTCAAGGAAATATTGTGTAAAAGGTCCTCGTGCACTAGAAACATGTCAATCCTTTTTGAAAAGACATCTACACCAGTTCTATTGTTAACCTAGGTAGGACCCAACTTGATGGGATCTATATCTACCCATCCAATAGCTTCAAAGTGTGTTCTAAAGTAATCGACCAAACTACTAGGTCTCTTGTTTAAACCCCAAATCTCCCTTCGGCTTAAATAGAGGTTAAAATATCCACCAATCACCAGATTATTCACTTGAAGACAATCACTCTTGAAAGAGATTCCCATAAATCTTGTTGCACCATATAAAGACCATATAAGTTTAGCAGAGTTAGGGATATCCCTAGGATTTTTCAAAAAAATTGGTGCATAAACTTGAAGTAAGAGAGAAGGAATTAGTAATCATACCATTCACACACCAAATAGTGATGAGTCCTCCATCATGTCCAAATGAATCAATGGCCAAAAAATCCCAACCCTTAAAGAGTTTCTTGAGATATTTGTTGGTCACCCTATATGTCAATTAATTAAAGCTAACACGCAGGATGCTCAATATAAATTGTCAAACCCAGGGAGGTCTTTTTGTTTCAATGACAATAGGCACAATCCATGCATAAACATGTCAAGAAGTTGATTAACTAAATGGAGATAATGATCCTACCAATCTATCAAGCCAAACTCATTCCATAAAGAAAACTAATCTAACTCATACATCTAGGAATTCAATTGCAGCTACCTTCCTATAGAAATCAACCTAGTAGTTATAAAATTAAGAATAGAAATAAACTAGATTACTTTTGCAAGAAGTTAAATCCTATATTTATCGAACTACAATATTCAATCTTTACCAAAATGATCCATCCAGTAGCTACTGTTACTCAATCACAATATTCCTACTCTAATAAACCACTTGAAGATACAATAGCAACCCGAATCTAAACATAAGCTTGAACTCTAATTGATAATTACTGGAAATACTAGAAAGCATAAACAACTAAAAGATATTGGAATTGAGCTTGGTTGTTACAGCTGATTCAAACACACATGCATTAAACTGAATTAACCTACACAGTCGACTGTCACACCACTCTACTACATCTATTCAAGATGCAATCGTGAACTACCAAAAGGAAAGCTAACCTTTTTTGCAGCTAACAGTAACATCTACAATGATTCCACACCACACAACAGAAAGAAAGCTAAATTACCCTACCTACTTAAGCCGGCTATCTCTGTGAGAAGGCGGGCCCTGGCCTTCTGACAGAGACACCGAGAATCACAACAAATTAAGACACATAAATGAAGAACTCTGCTCTTATATTAATGATGGAAATTGAAAGTATCAATGCTCGGTTACAGCTTATGCAAAATAGTAATTGTCCAACCCCAGGCTACAAGAGCCTTCTGATATTTATACATTTAAAGTACAGATCACGATCCACTAAAGTCATGCAGCAATGAAGATCTATGATCTTCATGCTGCGGAGTTACAACTAACTATTACAACCGTATTAAATAAGCCTGTTACTCATGAACGAGTTGTTACTCCAGTAATCAATGGATCAACGGATTTGGCAAGTTGGGATGCGACCTGTCTGTTGCAGCTGGGTTCTATTTCAGTGGAGGCATGTTACAGATTCTCATAGCGGAATGCGATGTCCCTTGGAGTATGAGGAATCAGGATTTGAAGAGTAACAGCTGGCGTCATTTGGCTAATACACCTACGCTTTAGATTTTGACTAAATGAAATCACACAGATTAGCATAAAGCAAGGACTAGGATCCCGAACCTTAACAATCTTAGGCATAAAATAAATAAAGCAATAACAAATTATACCTGTCAATATCATTGGTTGATCTGGATAAAAGGCATAGGTATAGCTTATGAAAATAGGATGTAATCAGGGAAAAATGTTGTAATAAGGATGGCCAAAAAGGGGCATTTCCTGGACCCAACATCTCCCCCCAACTATCCGATTGCATGTCCTCATGCAACAACCTCCCCTAGTTCGAATATGAGTCTGAGTTGAATCTGTGAAGATTTGTAAGATTGTAGGCAAATTCTGGTGTTTCTCCTTGTGGCACAAACCCATAGCAGGCTGCCCATTTCTTCCAACACAACTTTTCTTCTTCTATAGTCAAAGCATAGTTGTTTATGTAAGGACTCACAGGAAGCCATATGAGAGGGAATCTGAATCCGAATCCAATCCACCAAGACCCACATTTTTCCATGCACTACACATATCTAGGAACCCTTGTCAAATCTTGCCTGAAATTCTCAAAGAAGTATGGTTCCTTTTCCTTTAGAGATGAAGAAGAATATAGCCATCTGTATTCACTACCTTCTAGAGAACTCTACTGCATATTAAGAATCATCGGGACACATGTGGTGAGGATTTTATCTCCCAAAATTTCGAAGTATTGGGCAATTGCAGGAACCCTGAGAGATCCAACATGATTTTCTATGAGTCCTTTTGGATCTTGAGGTTCACCCCTAATCCAGAGAGTAGAATTCTCCTCATTCCTGAGGATGGTTTGGAAAGCATCTCGCCATTTTACATGGTTAATGACAAAATAGGCAAATTCCCTCAGCTGAACATCCCCTAAACAAGGCAATGGATTGGATGGAGAGTCAATATAACAAGACCTGTCATGTAAATACAATTCACATAACAAATGTTGATCCTCAAAATCACTTTTCAAAATTTTTTCCAAAAACTGGGTAGTTGTTGTGTAATGTCCCTTGTTAGGAATTTGATTAAAATGGCCATTTTCCACTTTTTTCCCTAGTTCGACCTTTGACTAGTTTTGATCTCTAGGTCCCAAATTTTCCTCAAATGATCCCAAATATTCTAAGAAGGTATATGAATGATATTAGAACATAAATATTTGTTTCAGGGATGCCTTTGGACCTTTAAAATACTTCTGCAAATCCTCTTTCAATTCTGGTCAATGTAGGTAACTTTACTAGTGATTTCCCTTTGACTAGTATTGGTCTCTAGGTCTCAAATTGACTCCAAATCCATTCAAATATTCAAGTAAGGTGTATTAATGATATTAGGACTTGAATATGATTTTCAGGGATGAAATAAGGCCACCAAAAGACCTCTGCAAACTCTCTTAATATTCTGGACCAAGTATGCAATTTTACTAGTAATTTGGGGTTCAAATCCCCCTGGGATAAGTACTGAAAATGGCTTCCCAAATGCCTCCAAACCCAATCAAATTTATGAAAATAGGTAGGGAATGTATTACGGATGTTATTAAGGTCTCATGTGCACCATTAATTGATTTCTATATATGTTCCAACCCTCTCCCATTAAACTGCAAAAATCACCAATTCGACCCTTGGGGAAATGGCACTATTTCTTCTCCTAATGCAATTAAACTCAGTAAAAATACTGCAAATGCTCAATTACAATACATGAAACTTGTAAAATACATCCATTGCAGTCCATTAATCACAAATTCATCATAGAATCCTCCACGCATTCGAAATCATCAGCATTACATTGATTCACAACAAGGTAGTGGGGAAATGGCACTGTTCTTTCATTAAAATTGAGATTTATACATTTCTACTTGCAATTTTTACCTGAAAATTTCTGGAGATGAAGAACAGAGTATTTAATTCATATTACAAATGAAATGGGGCATTAGAATCTCCCCCAAAGAGTACAATGGCTCACCAAAAACGTCATCCCTCAAGGATCAAGAATATGCCATCAAAACTGGAAATGGTTGAAGGAGTGAGATGCAATAGAAGAAACCATGAGCTTCCCTGTAGCTTACACCTACAAATAAAGAATCCATTAAAGCTACAAATGAAAGGTTTGAATGGTCTTTCCAATTACCAACTTGGATGAGATTCTTTCACCCTTAAAATTGGCTAAGGCAAGAAACTAGTCATCCACTAGCTCTCCCTCTTCACAAATGCAATTGCAAATTCTAAAAATGATCAAAATCTAGTTTCATTATTTTTTATTGACATTTATAAAGTTCTAATGTCCTCCATGGGTCAAATTCCTTCCAAGAGACTCATGCCAACTCAAGTTGGGAAGAGATTCCAAAGAACGCCACTTTTACAACAATTCCTAGTCTCCCACTTCTACCAAATCACATGTGGAAGCATCTTAGCTCCCCTAACACCCTTGACCACCCTCTTGGAGTATATTTTTAGCCCTTACATGTCATATATGTCATATTTCAGCCTTCAGGTCTGATTTGTGTCATAGGTGTCATAGCATCTTCATCATTGTTGTCATAGAGCTAGGGAATCTAGCCCAAGTGTCTCACTAGCTCCAAATTGCCTCTTCCTCTTCCATGGGAGTTACTCTTCCTCTATATTTAGACCTTAGATGAGTCATGCCATGAATAATAACTTTTGGACTGCCCCAAGTATTTTACCATTCACCTTGAATTCGAATTTGTGAGAGAATGATGCCAAGTGTAGTGGGGAAAGCTAGCCATATGTGGGTCCGACTTCCTCCATGTGTCTTCATGATCAAATGCCACTTTGATTTTCACTTGTATATATTTATTTATCTCCTTTATTAAATATTTATTCCATCCTAATGTTCCAACATCATTTATTACCCCCATTATTCACAATCCCAAAGCTTTCACCCCAAACCTAGGAAACTAGTAATTTTCCTCCTTGGCAATTATTTGACCTTTAGCATCAATTTGAAAAACACTAATGAATATGGCCAATGTGACTAGGCCATTGTGACCCAATGCCAAATTTGTGACATGACAAATCCTCCCTTCTCAATATTGTTTGTCCTCAAGCAATTTCAAACATGGGTGTTGAAGAACCTGCTTTCTGTATAATTTTTCTAAGTTGCCATTGAATTTCCCAACCTTGAGTCTTTGAGTTTCCATGAAGATTTTTAGAGAGGAACCACCATGCTTGCTACTGTACTACTATGATAAAAATCAATTTATTAAGTGGGAAATCCATCTCCCATACTGCTTGTTTCCCCAAAGAATTTGAAACCAATGAAACAAAAATTATTCCAGGGTCCCATTGCTTGTATTGCACCCCAACAATTAAAAGTGCTCCCACACCATCAGATAAGAGGATTCCTGGATCCCATTTTCTTATATGCATTCTTCCACACATCAGGAGTACAAAATATATATCATCAAAGTACATAACAACATAATGAAAATGTACATTAAGAAGATGATTCATCAAAGAATCATGAAAGTGCTTATACCTCCAAGTAAGTAGACCACCATTTGCTAGGTGCATATAATCTTCAAGTGATCTATCAAATCTGCTCCAATGACATAGGTGAGGATCTCGTGTCCAATAATGCTGCTCCAAAAGAATGTGATACGCATCAAAATATTCAACCATGTATTCTTTCATCCAAGAAGTGAATGAAGTTCCTGCAACATCAATTGAACTAAGCAAGGAGCAATGGAAATCATGAGTCTACAAGTGACTGAAGTGAACATCATAAGTGCATCCAGGAAGATATGTATCATCATAAAGTAAAACAAAATGCTGCTGCAAATGTAAGTAATGAGGTTCTCTATTCATGTCATCATCAAAAGGAGAGGTAGGATTTTCATACCCCTCATGTGGCACCATTAGAAAAAAACCTTTCACCCAATTTTCATCCCCAATTGGTGTGGCTGAAAAAGAAGTGTGGGGTGAGGAATTATGAACCAACTTTAATTATTACAACTCTTACCCATTGAAATATTTAATTCATCTTCTCCATAATTGGCTGGTCCAACTATTGTGAGATCATTTACCTCTTCCAATGCTTTGCAACTCTCTCCATGAGGCAACTCATAATCCCTCTGAACAAGGACAAGTGCTTGTCCTTCTTCTTGTTTGAGTGTAGCATCTTCAAGAACATGGATATCAACATGTACCTCATGTTCCACAATTACATTAGGTTCCTCCTTTGTGACATAAATTATTTCATCATTTTCCTTGAAAAGAGAACCATTGCTCATTATTTTTTCCGAGTTGCTTCCAATTTCACTAACCAACAATTTGAACTCTTGCATGAATTGCCTCCACTTGTCTTCAAAGGAAGGTTTCAGTAATTTTCCAAACTCCTCATTCTCCTCTAAGGTTACTTTCTCATCCTTACTCATGGTGACCAAGGAATGCACTTCTTCTCCTACTTCTTCCCTTCACCAAAGTACATCCAGTTTCAGTTTCTAAGGGTGGTGGCTTATTTCTTTGACTCCTAGTATTCATTAATGTTCTGCCACATCATGTGCCAAGACCATGCTCTGATACCACTGTAATGTCTCTTGTTAGGAATTTTATTAAAATGGTTATTTTCCACTTTTTTCCCTTCCCAATATTGCTTGTCCTCAAGCAATTTCAAACATGGGTGTTGAAGAACCTGCTTTTTGTATAATTTTTCTAAGTTTCCATTGAATTGCCCAACCTTGAGTCTTTGAGTTTCCATGAATATTTTAGAGAGGAGCCACCATGCTTGCTGCTGCACTACTCTGATAAAAATCACCTTATTAAGTGGGAAATCCATTTCCCATACTGCTTGTTTCCCCAAAGAATTTGAAACCAATGAAACAAAAGTTATTACAGGGTCCCATTGCTTGTATTGCACACCAACAATTAAAAGTGCTCCCATACCACTAGATAAGAGAATTCCTGGATCCCATTTTCTTGTATGCATTCTTCCACACATGAGGAGTACAAAATATATATCATCAAAATACATAACAACATAATGAAAATGTACATTAAGAAGATGATTCATCAAAGAATCATGAAAGTGCTTATACCTCCAAGTAAGTAGACCACCATTTGCCAGGTGCATACAATCTTCAAGTGATCTATCAAATCTGCTCCAATGACATAGGTAAGGATCCCATGTCCAATAATGCTGCTCCAAAATAATGTGATATGCATCAAAATATTCAACCATGTATTCTTTCATCCAAGAAGTGAATGAAGTTCCTCCAACATCAATTGAACTAAGCAAGGAGTAAGGGAAATCATGAGTCTTCAAGTGACTGAAGTGAACATCATAAGTGCATCCAGGAAGATATGTATCATCATAAGGTAAAACAATATGCTGCTGCAAATGTAAATAATGAGGTGCTCTATTCATGTCATCATCAAAAGGAGAGGTAGGATTTTCATACCCCTCATGTGGCACCATTAGAAAAAAACCTTTCACCCAATTTTCATCCCCAATTGGTGTGGCTGAAAAAGAAGTGTGGGGTGAGGAATTATGAACCAACTTTAATTCTTTACAACTCTTACCCATTGAAATATTTAATTCATCTTCTCCATAATTGGCTGGTCCAACTATTGTGAGATCATGTACCTCTTCCAAGGCTTTGCAACTCTCTCCATGAGGCAACTCATAATCCCTCTGAACAAGGAAAAGTGCTTGTCCTTATTCTTGTTTGAGTGTAGAATCTTCAAGAACCTGCATATCAACATGTACCTTATGTTCCACAATTACATTAGGTTCCTCCTTTGTGACATAAATTATTTCATCCTTTTCCTTGAAAAGAGAACCATTGCTCATTATTTTTTCCGAGTTGCTTCCAAGTTCACTAACCAACAATTTGAACTCTTGCATGAATTGCCTCCACTTGTCTTCAAATGAAGGTTTCAGTAATTTTCTAAAATCCTCATTCTCCTTTAAGGTTCCTTTCTCATCCTTACTCATGGTGACCAAGGAATGCACTTCTTCTCCTACTTCTTCCCTTCACCAAAGTACATCCAGTTTCAGTTTCTAAGGGTGGTGGCTTATTTATTTGACTCCTAGTATTCATTAATGTTCTGCCACATCAGGTGCCAAGACCATGCTCTGATACCAATGTAATGTCCCTTGTTAGGAATTTTATTAAAATGGCCATTTTCCACTTTTTTCCCTAGTTCGACCTTTGACTAGTTTTGATCTCTAGGTCCCAAATTTGCCCCAAATGATCCCAAATATTCTGAGAAGGTATATGAATGATATTAGAACATAAATATGTTTTTTAGGGATTCCTTTGGACCTTTAAAATACTTCTTCAAATCCTCTTTCAATTCTGGTCAATGTAGGTAACTTTCCTAGTGATTTCCCTTTGACTAGTATTGGTCTCTAGGTCTCAAATTGACTCCAAATGCCTTCAAATCTTCAAGGAAAGTGTATGAATGATATTATGAATTGAATATGATGTTCAGGGATGGAATATGGCCACCAAAATACCTCTTCAAACTCTCTTAATATTCTAGACCAAGTATGCAATTTTACTAGTAATTTGGGGTTCAAATCCCCATGGGGTAAGTACTGAAAATAGCTTCCCAAATGCCTCCAAACCCACTCAAATTTCTGAACAGAGTTATTAAGGATGTTATTAAGGTATCATGTGCACCATTAATTTATTATTATATCTGTTCCAACCCTTTCCCAGTCAACTGCAAAAATCACCAATTCGACCCTTGGGGAAATGGCACTATTTCTTCTCCCAATGCAATTAAACTGAGTAAAAATACTTCAAATGCTCAAGTACAGTACATGAAACCTGTAAAATACATACATGGCAGTCCATTAATCACAAATTCATCATAGAATCATCCATTCATTCGAAATCATCAGCATTACATTGATTCACAACAAGGCAGTGGGGAAATGACACTGTTCTTTCATTAAAATTGAGATTTATACATTTCTACTTAGAATTTTGACCCGAAAATTTCTGGACATGAAGAACAGAGTATTTAATTCATATTAAAAAATAAATGGGGCATTAGAAGCTCCCCCAAAGAGTACAATAGCTCACCAAAAACGTCCTCCCTCAAGGATCAAGAATATGCCATCAAAACTGGAAATGGTTGAAGGAGTGAGCTGCAATAGAAGAAACCATGAGATTCCCTGTAGCTTACACCTACAAATAAAGACTCCATTAAATCTCCAAATGAAAGGTTTGAATGGACTTTCCAATTACCAACTTGGATGGGATTCTTTCACCCTCAAAATTGGCTAAGGAAAGAAACTAGTCATCCACTAGCTCTCCCTCTTCACAAATGTAATTGAAAATTCTAAAAATGATAAAAATCTAGTTTCATTCTTTTTTATTGACATTTATAAAGTTCTAATGTCCTCCATGGGTCAAATTCCTTCCAAGAGACTCATGCCAACTCAAGTTGGGAAGAGATTCCAAAGAACGCCACTTGTACAACAATTCCTAGTCTCACACTTCCACCAAATCACATGTGGAAGCATCTTAGCTGCCCTAACACCCTTGAGCGCCTTCTTGGAGTCTATTTTTAGCCCTGACATGTCATATATGTCATATTTCAGCCTTCAGGTCTGATTTGTGTCATAGGTTTCATAGCATCTTCATCATTGTTGTCATAGAGCTAGGGAATCTAGCCCAAGTGTCTCACTAGCTCCAAATTGCCTCTTCCTCTTCCATGGGAGTTACTCTTCCTCTATATTTCAACCTTGGATGAGTCATTGCATGAATAATACCTTTTGTACTGCCCCAATTATGTTACCATTCACCTTGAATTCGAATTGGTGAGAGAATGATGCCAACTGTAGTGGGGAAAGCTAGCCATATGTGGGTCCCACTTCCTCCATGTATCTTCATGATCAAATGCCACTTTGATTTTCACTTGTATATATTTATTTATCTCCTTTATTAAATATTTATGCCATCTTAATGTTCCAACATCATTTATTATCCCCATTCTTCACAATCCCAAAGCTTCCACCCCAAACCTAGGAAACTAGTAATTTCCCTCGGCAATTATTTGACCTTTAGCATCAGTTTGACAAACACTAATGAATATGGCCAATGTGATTAGGACATTGTGACCCAATGCCAAATTTGGGACATGACATGTTGCCAAATCAAATGATCTCCCTTCTTTCAGATCCCTCAATTGAAATAAAGTTGTTTGCTCGTGGAGAAAGACAAGGTAAGAGGGGGATGAAGACCTGCAACTCAATAATTCTAGGGAAAGAGTATACATCTTGTCTTTTTCTTGTTGCGGGGACTTAAGTTTCTTCAACCCTTCCAATTTTTCTTGAATTTCCTCCCACTAGAGTTTCTAGAAGAATAACTCCTCATCCCATTTTTCTCTCAACTCCCTAATGACATTTTTATGTTCTTGGAGAGAAATCATACCTGTCCTGAACTGATCAATATATTTATGCCATTTATCCATCTCGAGATTTAGCCAAAGAATCTTTTTCTCTAGCCATTGAAATATTCTATTCTCCACATCCTTTTCATCATCAGAGTCCAGATAAATGAATTCCTTGTTTTTCTTTGGCAGTGTAACAATTTCATCCCCCATTGGTGTTGCAGTGGTCTGTTCTTATAATGCAGTCTCAGCCATTAATTTTGAGGATGCTGGTTCTTGTGTAATAGCAACCTTTCTTTCCATTTCAATCTCAGCCATCTCAGTTTGTGTTACAGTCTCAGCAAATATTCTTAGGACTGTTGGTTCTTGTGTGACAGCATCCTTTCTTTCCATTTCAATCTCAACCATCTCAGTTTGTGTTGCAGCTTCAACAAAAGATTTTGAAAACACTGGTTCTTGTGTAACAGTGCTCTCTTCTTGATACTTGATGTCAAATATTGTTGTCTGAGTTGCATCCTCACTATATATTTCCAAGGGTGCTAGTTCTTGTGTAAAAATCCCCTGCCCTTCAATTTCCTCAAGCTGCTGAGATTGTTTCAGGGTTATATCAAATCCCTTTGACTGATGAGACTAGTCCTGAAGAAGTTCAGTATCCCCTGACAGCTAGGACTGCATTGTTTCATCTCCTAAATTCAAATCAAGAATCTCTTCAATTCTTGGCTCATTTTCCCCCATCAATTTTTATTCTGGCATTCTTTCTTCCTCCTGCTCTATCTGTGCATGCTTTTGTGATACAACTCCCAACACAATAACTCTGTGTCTTGCTGCAAAGAATATGTCTCCACACTCTGGGAAAACATTCTCTCCTTGCTCCTCATTTTCTAATGCAAAAGATGATTTTTCTAATAAGTTTGCAGCATCTAACAATGTATTCAAATTCTTCTTTGCTTGTTTTCCAACTACTCCCTTCCATATTTTCAACTCATTTCGCAATGTCTGCACCTCCTCCTTTAATAATTCATTTTCATATAGGAGATTTTCGATTTGAGGTTCTTCTATGGAAGGTTCCTGCATAACAGCAGATGACTTGGGGTCCAAAATGGGAATGTCTATATCTACCCCTGTTATAGGTGCTATTTATGCCATAGGTGACTCGTTATTTGCTTCAATTGATCCTGCTGTCTCTGCTAAGGGTGCTTCATTACTACCCCCAACTGCATCCTCTCTCTTTGCTTCTTCTACTATCTCTGCTGCCTCTGCTGCTGTTACTGTTACAGCTACTTCTGCTGCTACAGTTGATCGAGTCCTTCTTTTCCTCACCATTCCCACTAGGTGTTCTTCACTGCTTGCTGCTACTGATGTTATGACACCTCTGGTTTTTCTTTTCTTTTCTGCAGTGGATGTTTGACCCTTGTTCCCAGGCCTTCTTCCTCGTTTCTTTGACATAGGGGTATTTTCTTCAGTCTTCTCTTCTTCAATAATGGTCCCTTTTATCTCAGGAGAGGACACAACCTCCAAAATTTCCACAGTCCCTTCTCTTGTTGTTCCTTCCTGATATCCTTCCTCTTGAATTCTTGCTTATGTAGTTGCAACTTCAATAGTTGCTCCAATTTCAGCTTCTTCCACCTGAGCATCTGCTTCTGTAATTACAGCTTCTAATGTCACTGCCTCCTGCACCATGGCTTCCATCACAATCTTCTCAGCGACAGGGTTTTCTACTGGTGTTGCTTCTCCCATATTTACCTCCTCTTCGTCCTTAGTTTGGTTTCCTAATGCTCCAACCTCCCCCCCAACTAGATTTGAGGAACATCGGTCCTCATTACCTTCGCCAACACCCTCCATTTCTAATACAGGTTCTCTGATTGGCCCATCTCTAGCAAGAAATTGCTCCCAGGTTAAATTACGATTTGCAATGGCTCTTAAGATTAATAATTTAATTAGGCCATGATTAGTAAGGGAGGAAACTGGGTGTTGGGCAGTTTTTGCATATCCGTCCATGGTTTGTAGGGCTTTAAGAAGATAAAATGGTATATTTACCAAATTGCCATGGCGTAAATGAGACAATAAGGGAAGTTCAGAGAAGGACACAGTTTGGTACCTACCTTCACAAGATATATATCTCTTCACGAAGACTTCTACTTGATCCCATGGCCATGGTAAAGATGCCAGTTTCAACCCATGATGCTTTGGACTAACATGCTCCCCGATTGCCAAAAATTCTCTCACAGCATTTGCATTATGTGCCTTCCATCCAAATGAATTCTTCCCAACCTGGGGTAAGCCAATAAACTCTGCTATGATATCTTCTGTAACATCCACATGCAGTCCCCTGACCTCAAAGTGAGTATCAGTCAGGTTAAGGGCGAATTGTAGTGCGGTTTATGTGTGGAAACCGTTCAACCGTTCAAAGTAGTCCATCCAACCTACTACTATGAAAATGTTAATAACTTCTATATTGGCGCTCAAGGCTTCCATGTTTATGGGTTCATGCCATACTGGGTTACCCATCTCAATCTCCCCTCAAAATTCAGAATGAATACAACAATTACTAGTCTAGACGTGGGAGTTGCAGCATACGAACATGCAAGGGATAGTTGGAGTTCGAAAATAGGGTATTTTAGGAAAGTTGGCACAGGTATGAAGTCCAGGTAAAATGAAACAATTATGGAAAGTTGGAATAGTTGGAGTATTTCGGTATAACTCAAGTAAGGTGTCAGGAAATAAATACAAACGTGATTCTGACATATTCCCTGGTGTTTAAATGGTATGGGTTCTCTAATTGAGGGCTAAGACAGTGCATAATCGTTATTACCGTATTTAATTTCCTACTAAATCATGTAAAAGTTTTGAATCCGTACCTTTGCGTTATGCGTTCAGCTGTGGATTAATCATCATAGTCTGCTTTTGTCATTTCCTCCATTAAAATGAGCATAAATGTGCATGTGCTGAAGTGATGTGATCACCACCACCCGAGCTGACAGATACCGAAGACACCCGAAAATTTCCATCGTGGCAAACTGTGATTGGATCTTGTGGAGCAAGCAACTAAACTAACGCCCAATTGAATCATTATTGGCATCATCATTCGGAGAGCAGGAAGACTGGTGGGGTCACCACTGTATGGGAAAATCAAAATGGAAATAAAAATGGCGGAGTCACAGCTGCTAGATTTAGAAAAATAGGAAAGAATGGCAGAGTTGCAGCTGTACGAAAAGAGCGAAATGGAAATAAAAATAGTGGAGTCATAGCTGCTAGATTTGGCAGAATGGTCAAGAATAGCGGAGTCGCAGCTGCTAGAAAAGAGTGAAAATGAAGTGGAAATAGCAGAGTCACAGCTGCTAGATTTGGCAGAATGGTCAAGAATAGCAGAGTCGCAGCTGCTGGCAAAGAGCGAAAATGAAGTGGAAATAGCGGAGTCGCAACTGTTGGATTTGGCGGAATGGTCAGGAATAGCGGAGTTGCAACTGCTAGATTTGGTGGAATGGTCAAGAATAGCGGAGTCGCAGCTGCTGGCAAAGAGCGAAAATGAAGTGGAAATAGCGGAGTCGCAGCTGCTGGATTTGGTGAAATGGTCAGGAATAGCGGAGTCGTAGCTACTGGCAAAGAGCGAAAATGAAGTGGAAATAGCGGAGTCGTAGCTGCTAGATTTGGCGGAATGGTCAGGAATAGCAGAGTCGCAGCTATTGGATTTGGAAAAATGGTCAAGAAGAGCGGAGTCGCAGCTGCTGAAATAGGAAGAATGAGCAAGGTGAGGAGTTGTAGCTGCTGAAATAGGAAGAGTGAGCAAGGTAAGGAGTCGCAGCTGTGCAATAATGAAGTAACAGTCAAATTTTCAGCTAACTACTGAAAGGTAACAAATCATCCATCTTCTTAAAAAGAGATTTATTAGATCAGGAACAATGCAAGATGCCTGCAATCGTCTGGCCTAGTCATGATCGTTGTTCCTCCAATTAATTCCTGCACAGAATTCTTCAAAACAAACCCGATCAAATGCAAAATGCAAAATAGATAAAATACAGAATGAAAAAGAAAATGAATTATTTATGTACAAATCATGTGGAGATTGCAGTTCTTAAAAATTGACAGGGGTTGAGAAAAATCCTTGTCCTGGCGTTAACTGATAATCTGGATCATCTGCAACATGTGAAACGAAAGCTTCCCTTGAGATCGGCTTGTGATACAGTCGCAGCCGATGACCATTTGCGAATAATGGTATTTTGTTTTCATCAATGGTGATCAACCAAACTGTTCCATTATCAAATACCTGATCTATTTGATAGGGGCCCAACCAACGGGTACGCAACTTGCCTTTAAAGTCCCTCTTAAACCGTGAATCATACAACAGAGCCCAGTCTCCTTCTTGGAATACTTTCTTCTTTATAAATTGATCATGCCACTTAGAGCGCTGTTGTTGGATTAAAGTTGTATGATGTACTATAGCTGTGCGCTTCTCATCCAACTCATTGAGCTGATTTAGTCGGTCCCTTTGTGCCTCTGATAAATCAAGGTTTGCTTCCACAGCTGTTTTCAAGGTCCTGATTTCAAATTCAATTGAAAAAATAACATTCTTACCGTACACTAACTCATATGGGTAAAAACCAATGGTGTTACGCCATGTAGTACGATAGGCCCATAATGTCTCTGGAAGCCTTTCAACCCAATCTTTACGATGGATCTTCACTATTTTTGTCAAAATAGGCTTGATAACCTTGTTTGTACTCTCCACTTGGCCATTGGCATGTGGATGATATGGCGAGGTTATTCTGTGCTGAATATGAAATTTCTGTAACAGTGCTTCCAGCTTGTGAGACACAAATGGTGGTCCACTGTCTGTAATGATTTCCTTAGGTACTCCGAACCGAGTAAAAATTTCTTCATATAGGAAATCAATCACAGCCTGATCATTGGCCTTAACCAAGGCTACGACTTTTACCCATTTGTTCATGTAATCTATGCAAACCAAGATGTGAACTTTTTGTTTTGAGGGAGGGTTGATAGGCCCTACAAAATCTAGAGCCCACCTATCAAATGGTTCAACCACAAGTTGTGGCTGCAAAGGCATTTCATCTAATCTGTTGGGTTGGCCCATCCTTTGGCAGTTATCAAATGCCTGAACATACTTCTTTGCATCCCTGAACAATGTGGGCCAAAAATAGCCCATTCTCAAAACTTTATGACCTGTCCTTTTGTCAGCAAAATGTCCCCCACAGGGCTCATCATGGCAAGCTTTAAGAACGCTAAAGATCTCATCTTCTCTAACACATCTTCTGATCTCTAAATCAATCCCTGTGTAGAAAAGACGGCCATCAATCTAGTACTACCTAGCACTCTATTGTATGATCTTTTTTTCTCTCTTCGACAAATGTGCTGGGAGCTTACCTGCAGCCAAAAATTTAGCAATATCTGCATACCATGGGGAATGAGCTGACATTGCAAACAAATGTTCGTCAGGGAAGGAATCTTCAACTTGTAAATTTCCATCACTGTTAATAAGTCGAGATAAAAAATCTGCAACAACATTTTCCTTCCCTGGTCTATCAATAATTTTGATATCAAATTCCTATAACAGTAACAGCCATCTAGTAACTCTAGCATTCGTGATTGGTTTATTCATTAAATACTTGATAGCGGAATGATCAATGTGCGCAAAAGTAGAATATCAAGTAATATAATGTCTAAATTTGTTGATGGCATAAACAATGGCAAGAAATTCCTTTTCTGTGATAATATAGTTTAGTTCAGCAGGAGATAAGTTCTTACTAATGTAATAAATTGCATAAGGAGCATTACCTTCCTGTTGTCCCAAAACTGCTCCGATGGGAGTGTCTGAAGCATCTGAAGAAATATGAAAAGGAAGAGCCCAGTTGGGCCCTCGTAAGATGGGTGTTGTAGATAGCCTTTTCTTTAGCTCAATAAATGTTGTTTGGCATGCATCATTCCAAACAAATTGTGCATCCTTCATCAATAGAGTGAACAAAGGAGAAGCTAGTTTGGAAAATTTTTCTATGAACCTTCTGTAATAGCCAGCATGCCCCAAGAAGCTGCGTACATACTTCTGTGTTCCAGGAGTTGGTATATTTTCAATTACCTTGATTTTGGATGGATCTACTTGAATAACCTCAGAAGAGATGAAGTGCCCCAACACTATGCCCTCACTCATCATCATATGGCACTTTTCAATGCTTAAAGAGAGCTGGCTTTGTTCACAACATTTCAAGACCTTTTCTAAGTTTTTCAGTGCTTCGTCATAACTATCACCATATGGAGCAAAGTCATCCATAAAAATATCCATGAAATCATTTACCATTTCTGAAAAGATTCCAATCAATGCTCTCTGAAATGTGGCTGGTGCGTTGCACAACCTAAAAGAAAGTACTCGGTATGCAAAGTTCCCCAGGGATAGGTGAAAGTGGTTTTGTCCTGGTCTTCTGGAGCAATCTGGATTTGATTGTAGCCACTAAAGCCATCCAGAAAGGAAAAATACTTTTTCCCAGACAAGGTATCAAGGACCTGATCGATGAAAGGTAAGGGGAAGTGGCCCTTCTGCGTTGCTTTGTTCAATTCTTTGTAATCCACGCAGACCCTCCATTTCCCATTCTTCTTTGGCACAATCACAAGTGGAGAAACCCACTCACTATCTGAAATTGGGTATATAAATCCTACTTCCAGAAGTTTTTGGATCTCCTCCTTCACTATGTCTCTTAGGTTCGAGTTCATCCTTCGTTGTGGTTGACACACAGGCCCAGAGTCGCTCTTAATATAAATGTGATGGGTGCACAGATTGGAAGGAATCCCTTTCATGTCTATGTACTCCCAAGCGAAAGCTCCCCTTCATTGTTTCAACAGAGTGACTAGCTGTTCCAGCTCGCTAAGCGCAAGATTTGGATTGATATTCAATGTTTTCCTTGGCCCGATTTGCACTGGAACACTCTTCGAATTCTTTAGTACTAGAATTATACTGGCATCACTGACTAGAGTTTCTTCTGTAAGATTTTCTTATTCTATTGCAGCTAGAGTACTGTCTAAGATTTGATAGACATTTTTATTGACTGACGTGGGCTCACTGATGAAACTATTAATGGAATCATCCTCTATTTCATCTTTAAACGTTAAGGCTCTCCCTATTGTTAATAACGGCTGCACACCTTCTTCCTCCTCCAAATATGCCCACAATGGAGTTTCAACTTCTGTGCTTGGTCGAGCTGGAGGGTACAAGGTTAGGCTCTTGATCTCAGTTCCATCTAAAATGGTCATAGATCATGACCAACAGCTGATACAGGCATCTGTTGTGGCCAACCACTGTCTTCCCAGGATCAGTGGGTGTCCCCCCAACTAGGATTTCAGCTGTAACACCAAGAAATCCGTAGGGTATTCCCACGAGTCAACTGAGATCACGAGGTCATGTAAGATCCCCTCAGGTTTGATCGTTGATCTGTCAGCAAGTTCCAAAACAGTAGGGGTCGGCCGAAGATTAGTGAGTCCCAATTTCTTCACAGTCTCTATGGTCATAACATTAATAGCTGCGCCTAAATCTACCAAGACATTGGGGATTTGTGTGTTCCCTATGTGAACTGTGACAGTTGGATTTCCAGGGTCATCGTATTTTTCCACATGGGCCTTCCCCATTATTAATTCGAAAAGTTTCCCCAATACGTGGACAGTGGGGGGGTCCCTGGGATTTCTTCCTGGTTTCTTGACACATAAATCTCTAACAATCTTAGCATAAATGGGCACATCATGAAGGGCCTGTAACAGTGGAATTTTAACATACAAATTTTTCAATTCTCCCAAGAGATTGAATCAAGACTATTCCACTGTTTTCTGCAGGGCCAATCGTTTAGGGTATGGCGGTTCTCTCATCAACTATGTAGGCTGTGATACATCGTGTGTTACTCTCTGAGTTTCAACTATTGTTTCGGTAGGAGTATCAACATCCTCAATGATGGGGCTTGCTGAATTAACCATATTCTCATAGTGTTGATTCACTCCAGTTTCAATCGCTGGGGATGAAACATCCTCAGTGATAATAGGTTCCACCACCCTTCCTGATCGTAATTGTATATCATTGCAGGGAATCTGGGTGATGGAATACGCAGGCATGTTGGCTGTCTTGAATTGATGGACTGCTTTATTGTTTGGGTTCGGGTTAGGTTGTGCAGGTATTTGTGGTCGGAGTGGTACATTCATAGGTGCGGAATTGTTTTGGAATGTGAGCCGTGGTTGCTAGTAATGTTGGTGCTGACACTGTTGAGGAGGATATTGTTGATACTGAGTCTGGTGATGGGGAAAGTTATTTCCTTGGTAAGAATTTCTCCAGTTGGAATTCCAAGTAGCTTGATTATTTGACTGCTGTGACCATGGTGTCCATGGGTTAGGATTATGCATTGGGTTTTGAGATGGATGCCATTGATTGTTAGAATAATATGAAAGGAATTGTGTATTCATATTATACATATTGTTCATTCCATTCATATTATTTAGAAAAAATGATGGGTCTGGATTCATACCTTGAGTGCGAGGCTCCCATGGTTTCTTCTGTCCAATGAAGTAAGCTGGCTCCACATCCGAAATGGATGCCTACAGGATTGCTTTGAACTTAGGTAATGAAGGACATTCCTTGGTATCATGTTCTAGTTCACATATCCTGCATATCTCTGCTTTGTCCAGCGGGCATTCTTTCAATGGGTGCTTTTTCCTACATTTAGGACAGAATACACCAAGTGTAAGATCTTCTACTACTTGCTTCTGCTTTGCTCTCATGACATCTAACTCTGAGGAAATGGAACTCATCATGTCTGTTTTAAAATTCTCAAGTAAGTTGCCTATTTCCATTCGAGTGGCCCCTCCACTAGTTGACTTCTGAGTCCTAGTGAAGACATCCTGGTATTGATCTTTGTCTTGTTTGTTGGTTCTAGAGGATCCCCTGGAGTACCTTTGACATAATTCAACAATCTTCTCGAAAGGTTCCTTCTAGATGTCCCCTTTTCCCAGCAAATTCAACATATCAAGGCAATCTTCTCTAATTCCTCATAGTAAAATGATCTTGAGCACATCCTTTCCAATCTCAGCGTGACCAGATCTTTGTAAATTGTACAACAATCTTTCCACAAAGTCTTCTAAGCTCTCTTCATCCTTCTGAACCATTTTAAACAACTCCCCTTTTCTATCCCTAGTTCTACAATATTCCTGGTACTTGGAAAGGAAGGTGTTTTCCATTTGGTCCCAAGTAGTAATGGTCTCACGACCCAGATTCATGAACCAATGCAGAGCATTTACTTTCAAGGTGGCTGGGAATAACTTCAGCTTATGAGCACTAGAGGTGTAATCATAACTATGACACAGGATATCAAACTCAAAAAGAAACTCATCAGGATCCTCAGAAGACTTACCATGGAAGTTCAGGAGAACTGATGGTGAGATATTTTTCATGGGAACTGCTCCAGGTGTCTGGAGGATAGGGAATTCCAATGTAGCCATAGTATTACTAGGCTGATTATTTTCCCCTTCTTCTTCCCGGTTATCCCCATGTTTGTTCTCCCCTTCCTGTTCTCTACCAGCCATGGTTCTAGTCCAAAATTCAACAACTTCCTTTATGCGTTCTTCCTCTGCTTTGGATTCTTCTTCTCTGCTCCTCTCTTCTTCTCACCTCCTTTCCTCTTCTGCTACTCGGCGAGTCTCCAACCAAACTTCTTTAGTAACTCTGGTTCCATTGATATGATAGATCTCCTCTCTATCTGGTACACCCACAACACTTCCCTTATCTCCAGGAGGTTTATTTTCTGCAACAGGAGTTGAAGGTCCCGTTGTATTCTCTACTGTTGATGCTGAATTATCAAGATTGGGAGGAACAGAATTTCCCCTTCCTGTAGATGTCCATGGTGGTCTAGTGGAAGAATCAACTATAGTAATTATTTCATCAATGTATGTATGTCTTCCTTGACCTATGTTACGACCTCGACCTCTTCCACTTGCAATGTTAGTATTCAAAGGGGGTTCCCGATTTGTTTTTCTTGTATTCATGCATGCTGTAAATAATTAAAACAAAATGAAATAAAATGAAACCAACTACTAACTCTGTCTATCTATTACCATCCCCAGCAACGGCACCAAAATGTTGGTCACCCTATATGTCAATTAATTAAAGCTAACACACAGGATGCTCAATATAAATTGTCAAACCTAGGGAGGTCGTTTTGTTTCAATGGCAATAAGCACAATTTGTGCATAAACATGTCAAGCAGTTGATTAACTAAATGGAGATAATGATCCTACTAGTCTATCCAGCGAAACTCATTCCATACAGAAAACTAATCTAACTCATACATCTAGGAATTCAATTGCAGCTACCTTCCTACAGAAATCAACCTAACAGTTATAAAATTAACAATAGAAATAAACTAGATTAATTTTGCAAGAAGTTAAATCCTATAATTATCGAACTACAATATTCAATCTTTACCAAAATGATCCATCTAGTAGCTACTGTTACTCAATCACAATCTGCCTACTCTAATAAACCAATTGAAGATACAACATCAACCAGAATCTAAACATAGGCTTGAACTCTAACTAATAATTACTGGAAATCCTACAAAGCATAAACAACTGAAAGATATTGGAATTGAGCTTGGCTATTACAGCTTATTCGAACACACATGCATTAAACTGAATTAACCTACACAATCGACTGTCACACCACTCTGCTATAGCTATTCAAGATGCAATCGTGAACTACCAAAAGGAAAGCTAACCTCTGTTGCAGCTAACAATAACATCTACAATGATTCCACACCACACGACAGAAAGAAAGCTAAATTACCCTACCTACTTAAGCAAGCTATCTCTGTGAAAAGGTGGGCCCTGGCTTTCTAACAGAGACACTGCGAATCACATCAAATTAAGACACAGAAATGAAGAACTCTGCTCTTATATTAATGATGGAAATTGACAGTATCCGTGCTCTATTACAGCTTATGCAAAATAGTAATTGTCCAACCCCAGGCTACAAGAGCCTTCTCATATTTATACATTGAAAGTACAAATCACGATCCACTAAAGTTGTGCAGCAATGAAGATCTATGATCTTCATGATGCGGAGTACTTACAGCTAACTGCTACAACCATATTAAATAAGGTTGTTACTCATGAAGGAGTTGTTACTCCAGTAATCAATGGATCAATGGATTTGGCAAGCTGGGATGCGACCTGTCTGTTGCAGCTGGGTTCTATTTCAATGGAGGCCTATTACAGATTCTCGTAGAGGAATGCGCTGTCCCTTGGAGTATGAGGAATCGGGCTTTGAAGAGTAACAGTTGGCGCCATTTGGCTGATACACCCGTGCTTTAAATTTTGACTAAATGAAATCACACAAATGAGTATAAATCAAGGACTAGGATCCATGACATTAACAATCTTAGGCATAAAATAAATAAAGCAATAACGAATTATACCTATCAATATCATTGGTTGATCTGGAGAAAAGGCATAGGTATAGCTTGTGAAAATAGGATGTAATCAGGGCAAAATGATGTAATAAGGATGGCCAAAAAGGGTCATTTCCTGGACCCAACAATCTTGGACTAGTGTAGAAACCTTAACCATTGATGGTTTCTTAAGTCATGACAATATTTGGCTTATTTTTCTCAATTAATTTCTTTAGGGACAATTTTTTAACCTGCATCCCAAGCCCTTGAATATTGAGGGAAAGGATCTTCATGGGTGACTCTTCAAAGGGGTTTGTTTGGCTCTAAGGAGCCTTATCATAAGTTTATGAATACCCTAGTTTACTTCGTTTATAGCTTGTTCTTGGGAAATTCTAATGGATGAATTACACCAAACTGAGTTAGTGGATACCTCTTTTAGATAATCACAACCAAGATCTCCCACTAATTCATCACCAAGTATAGAACCTCTTTTAGGACACATAAGGTAGTGCCCACTCCCCTTGGAGTGAGAGTCTGAGGGACCTTGTCCTTGACCCTCACAAAGCGTAAGTTTGGAAGGATTATACAACTCAAATTCATTTGAAATATTCACACAAGCATCATTGAGAATTCAACTAACTAAGTAAAGAGGGATCATGCCTTTTGGGGGTCTTCGTTGAGGTCATTTCTCAGGGACTGAAGGATCAAGTAGTGGTTCTTCCATCGATATATTAGACAAATATATTAGACAAATTTTCACCCAAATGAGCAAAAGGGGAGAAGGGAGATGACTTACCTGGAAGTCCCAACTAAACCAAAGACAAAGTAATAGGAGTGTTTGCTGACTGGGAGGAGTATTTCTACTTTAGTAACTGAGTGTCCACTATTGTACCAATGCCCAAATCATTGATGTCCCTCAAGCTTGAAATCAATGGGATAGATAGGTCACCAATCGAAAGGATCTTCACAAAATGTAGCCCACCTTCCATAAGATTTTTTGTACTATAGGCTTTCACAGAGTGATAAGTCAACGAGATAGATCTACTCCCTTCTTATGGATCGTCCCTAGAAACCTTGGCCTCTACTAAAGGAAGGATTTCCTCCACTTTGTTATGCCAAATATTATTGACTAATGGCTTTGAACAGTCTTTGTGAATGTGACCATAATGATGGCACCACGAGCAATGGAATGGAACATTAAGGTACTAAAGAATCTGTGTATATTTTTCTATCATTGTATACCATATCAATGGATTCAAATAGTCCTTTTCTAGTATCTAATTCAACCAAGATCCTTACAACTAATCAAAAACCAACATAGATGTAGTTTTCATCCACCAAGATAGTCCTCCCAATTTGGCCACCTATAGCCTTCAATGCCTGTGGCATCCAAAACTCCATGGGAAGTCCAAGTAACTTTACCAAATAGGTGTCACTGCCATGTGTTATTCCTTGGCATCAAAAGGGGGCGCCAAGGTTTGATGGAGAGGTAGGACTTATCCATAAACCAACTCTCCTTTAAAATAGAAGACACATCATCTTCATAGTGGAAATGAACCCTATCCCCCCACAGTCCAATAGGTGGTCAACTGGGAGGTATCCAAGACCTGAAATCTAGTTTTCGTCCATCCAAGAAATTAAAAGAGCCAAACCCACCCAGTGGCCCAACAATTTCCCAACGAGGGTATTTCCTAGAAGTTTTAAGATCTGGTCCACATAATGTCTTCCCCTACCACAAAAGAAACGCCCCCTCCTCAAATTTTCACCACCCGACGATGTTTCCTGCTTCTCTGCTTACCACAATCCACTAGAGTGATACCCTGTAAGTGAGAAAGATCGGCCATCTAGTTGATAAAACAACCTACTCCCTCTTTGATTTTGCAACAAACTCTATTCTTTGGATCCACATGACCAACATTGACTAAGTTACCTCCTGGTAAGTTCAAGAGGTGGTCAAGTGAAGCATCTTTCAAATTAGGCATCTAATGTGCATATTAATGGGAGGAAAGGATCTCAATTGAGAGCTTGTTAACGTGTAGGATTTATAAGTGAATAGGGTAATGTCTCGGGTTTCCTAAAAGTTAGGGAATTACTAAGATCTCAGTAGTCACATGAATGAGCAATTATCAGAGTAGACGTTTTACCAACAAGATAGACTCCAGAAAACGATGATGTGTGCTCATCTCCCCGTAATGACAGAGACAGTTGGTCCACAAGAGAGGCAACACTTGGTGGGGAGTAGAATATTTGGTGTTTAGAAAGGTCAGCCGATGAGTAATCAACTAATTGAACCTCCTCCTCCATGGTCAATCCCACGAGAAGCTATCAGAGTAGAAGTTTTAATAACAAGTTGGGCTCGAGAAAATGACAGGTGTCATCATCTCACCCAAATGATTGAGACAATTGTCCCACTAGAGAGGCAATGCTAGGTAGAGAGAAAATTATTTGGTCTTTCGAATGGTCATCCTCTGACTAATCCACTAATTAAACCTCCTCCTCCATGGTCAAGCCCACAACCTCAACCCCTATGTGTATAGATCCTAAAAGCATAGTGTCCCCTTTGATTTAGAGATGAACATTCCCATTCTCTGAGTAATTGAATAATTGAACCTCCTCCTCCATGGTGAATTCCACACCCTTAACCCCTATTTTTATCTCCTAAAAGCATAGTGTCCCATGTGACTCATAACTCATAGATGAAGCTACCCTTTTAAGGTTATGTGATTAGAAGAAAAGATCCTTACGTAAATGTTGGGTATGTATTATATTCTTTGCATGTGTGTGGTAAATGTTGGGTATGTGTTATATTCTTTGCATGTGTGTGGCGGGGGATGATGCGCCTATCAGCGGCACGCTTTACGATCCCTCCGGCACCTTCGAGCTATTTTTGGGTTGTTTTCGACTAGTTTTTTAGAATTGTTTAAAAATATGTAATTTAATCGCGATTAAGGGATTGGGGACTATTTTCTAATCCGGATTAACGAATTAGGGTATTGGATGCTGAAGAATACCCATATTGTATTGCAAGTGATTCATAATGAATATGATGAAAATAAGAGATGCGGTAAATCTCTGTGTATTATGTGTGAATGCTATAGTGTAATCTTTGTTTTGCTTAAAAAAATATGTATGCTTTGCTTATCTGCACAGGTTTAAAACTTAAGTAAATCCATTCTCATATTCAAGATACATATACTCAATTGAAATTTTATCATATACTTAAAGGAATTGAAACATTTGGGAACTCTTGCCAAAAACAAAGGCAATTAATTGGAAAAAGAAAAAAAACCAAGATTTTGATTCCATCCAGAATGCTCACCCAACCCGCAAAACCCCCATGTAAAATCCGATGCGATTATCATTTGATTTTAGGGCTAGTGACTTAAGCTGGTCTGCGCGTAGTAATCGTGAAGTCAGTGGATGAATTGTAGTAGTCAATTCAATGTCGGCTTAATGCTAGCTATCTCTCTTTTCTTCTCTTACTTCTGAAGCCGAGAAAGATTCGTAATTGCCCTTCCACCCCACCTCGAGAATATAGGGCTGACTTTAGGCATTGAGAAGGATGAGACTAGATGGCCCGATGGTACATCGATGGGCCCGGGCTCCGTGCGTCCATGTATCATTTAGTGCGACTTTCGTGTCGTGGAGAACCGGCACGCCTAAGTGGAGCCTCTGATTTCTCCCACGGACCGCCAGCCAGTGCCCTAATTTCTTCTTTCCATTTGGAGCCGCCCACAAACTTCGCCTCAACAGGATTTACCATCTGTCACGATTACTTCCTCGTGTTTCCATGGCATAATATTGGAAGGCTAAAAGGTGGGACTCGCGGGACTTCAGGTTATTGCACTTTCTATTCATCCATCTTTCTCTGCACATGCAAACTGTAAGGGCATAATCTAATATTTATGGAGTAAGCTAATCTTCTTATCTTCTATATAAATTTGACAAAAAAATTTCATGATCCATGTTACATATATATGTTTCAAGGGTTTTACTCTATTCCACAATAAAACCCAGCTGCATAATATCACTTTATCTTCTTCATTCCTCAAGCTGCCTCCTCCATCATCCCTGTATTGGACCTCCGATAACGCTGCAGAAAAGTACGGCCTTTATTTTGGATTAGCACGCGGTTCTTGCTTAAAGTACTCAGATAATCTCGATCTGATCCAAGATTTCAGATCGAATCGTGTTGTGCTGCTGCTGCAGCAGATCTGTTGGCCTTATAGGTTATCGAGCCATAAAAGCCCTAAGAAATAAAGTGATTTTCAAACACAGTGTTCCACAGCAGCGTCATGATAAGTTTGCATGTTACGACTTTTAATCCTTTTGATGGCACTAATTTATCCGAAGACTTTAATTGCAGGCGTGCCAAACACAATGATCTAGTCGTATATGGGTCGATTACAGATAGAGCTTTGCTCCACTATTATGGAAGATTACGTGCAGAGCAACGGGGACTTCCCAACCTAAAGATAAATTGGGCACAAGTATTTTATCAAAGAAGTGCATGATGTCAGATCTCAGAAAAATCCACATTGATAGAGGTGAATATAGACATATAATTGCAAGTCTCTGATGTTGTTGGTATGTTGCGTGGCCCACCTCACACTTCTTGTTCTATTTCTCATCTGGTAGATGTGAGCAAATCCAGAGATATGTTATATATGGGCTTTTATGCATTTTTATTTCGTCATCTCGAACAACTTCAAGCTGGCTTTATACTTTCCCTCTATTGATCTTAAGGAGTGAAAGTTCAAACCTTATAAACTCAAGAGAGTAAGATTGTACTGCGGGGAATAAGTGGAGATGGTCCGACTTAAGCTTAGGATTTTCTGTTATGCTGCATATTGTGGAGGTTACATAATCATTAGTGAACAGTCGATAGATGTATGAGATACATTCAGTTCATGACCAACGAACATGAGTACAGCCGAAAAGTTTGGTGCTTGAGGAGTTACCCTCAGCTCCTAGGATGGTAATTTAACTCTTCTATCTTTTATGATCTGGATTTGTGCTTACATAAGTTGTAAACTTGTATGTACTGTATCGGTTTAAGAAATGTGCCAGTTACATATATTAACGCATTTAGTTTCTATATTTCTCAAATTTCCAGACATCTGTATGATGTTTTAGTACTTTTAGTTCCTCTGTTTTAGAAACCTTATATCTGTGAAAACTTAAATAGGTGAGGATTATCTGTTGTTTTTGAATAAATATATGATCTTGGACATTGTTTATATTTTCAGGAATTTTCACCATTATTAGTTTTTGAAACCAACTACACTCTACCCATTTTCTGGGAATCACAAATGAAGTTGCTCTAGATTGAAAAGCTTAAAGCTGAATATAAATTCAACAATCTAGAGACAACTTCATTTGTGATTCTCTGAAGATGGATGAAGTGTCCACCAGAAACATAGGTTTCGGGTACTCATCACAATAAAAATTCTTGAAAATATAAACAATAAATATATGATTTTGCTCTTACAATAAGAAATCCACTTTATGAGTAATAGGAACAATCGATTCCCTTGGTTCTATGATCGTCATCATTTAGTCATAGTTTTTGCTCACTGTTTTTGTCAATCTGGTTTCCCTATAGAAGAAGATCGCCTGTGTGGTAACCCTAAGAATAAAAGATCCCTAAACCTTGGATCTATTACGGGTAGAGATGGATTGATTTTTCCGTGCAGGTTTGTACCTCCAATTTTTATCTGAAGCTAGTTATATTATGCCATCCACATGCATACTTTCTTAACCGTTCCATCAAATAAGATACTGCAGCCCTACTTTTATCCTACCCTATCCACAATAAATTGATCAAATTGCACCCCTGCTTTTATCCTACTCTATCAACAATAAATTGATCAAATTCCTACCCTGCACCCAGCAGCCCTGCTTTTAACTGTGTATACATAGGAATTGGATGTTGAAGCTCCGTACAATGTAATATGTATATTCCAACGGCAATCAATATGGATCCAGCGGTGTTGGAATATTAAACGAAATATATCCTGAATTATATACCCTTTTGTTTCAGGCATCATCTCCAATCCAACGGTATATATCATTAATTAAAAATATACTGCAATCACTACAACACTATCAGGTGCTTATTTTATTGCTACATATGTAAATTCAAATAGCAGTGATGCTGGTGACTGATTTCACATGGTAGCATAAACCCACCTGTGTCCCAGACACAGGTGGGACACAAGTGGGTTTATGCTAACATGTGAAATCAGTCACCATCATATACATATATAATAAAATTATAAATGATCGGTACAGTACTAAAACAAACCTTATACATGCAAAAGTAGACAATTGCCCAAATAAATACTTATTCATTTTGGTGTTCAAAATTCAAATACCAAGTGATTACTTAGGGTTTTGTAAGGGCCGAGCAGGTATTCTGTCTTGAAGATTTCTCCTTTCTTTTCTGCGCTAATTTACTTTTAAGCCAAACTTAGCATTACTATGAATTTCTGTGGACGTGTTTGCTTGATTACCAGTTTTTCACTGGACTAATCTCCCTTTTGTTTACTTTGGAGTATTTAAAGCAGTTCGGCCGTCATTTTCCACATTAATTACGATCCATTAAACGATGACAAACCTCCTTCCTCCTCTCGATTAGTTGCATGCTATTTCAAACCAAATATTTGATCAAAACATATAGCCAGAGAAAAAACATAGCTGTATTATTTTTTTGATTGGGCTGAATTTTGTTGGGAGGAAATGGTCATTTATATAATTATTATTAGCACAACCACTTAACTTGTGGTAGGTGGTCACAACTCACAAGTTAAGTTCAGTGAATATGTTACTTGTTCTCCAAGCTTAATTGTAATGACCTGTTATCTATGCTTCTACCCATGACATGTTACTTGTTACCTTGTTACCCATGCATGAATTGCCACTTATCCATGCATGAATTACAAGTTATCCATGCAAGTTATCCATGCATCAGCTACCAGTTCTTATATATATATATATATATATATATTATAATTGTTTATTTGAAATTTTGAACAACTCCCTTAAATCAATTTGAATAGTAGACTTGTCCCATTCTCCTTCAATTTAAGAAAAGTATAGATGATAATCTACCCCAAATTCTAAGATATAAACACCTATTAATGTAATCGCTGTCATCAAATTGTTAACAATAATATTGATTTAAAATGCTTTTCTTTTATAGAATTATAGGATTATTAGCGTACACACTGATTGCTGTTACGCACGCTCACATTCATGTTTTGTAACTTCATTTATGCTTAGTAGTGCATGTAGTCGCTGGTTACTGTATATTTGATTTTCCTTTGATAATGTATATTTTGTGTCTATCAGCTAATGAAGATTGTAAATGCTCTATTCGATATATTTTACTTATCGGAAAATATTGAAGATTGTAACTTTATTGATATTTTTTTTTGAAAGATTGGAAATATGTATTAAAATTAAACCATGTTCTTTATGTTATTAACTTCACGCAGGATTCAATCACTGCACATTATATGTGCCCAAAGGTAAAGTTCACTATTATGTGATCATGGGATATAATTCAATTATGGTGTAATTTTGATAGTTGGGTGGAAGATTATGAAAGAGTCTAGTTTAAAATAGCACAAAGAAAAAAAACACAGAAAACAAGAGAGAAGCTTTTATTCAAACACAGGAAAATAAAACTTTGGATTATTTATCTCCCATTAATCTTTAGATTTGCACAGCTACATACTTATATAGATTACATTGCATAGAAATAAAGACATTATTTACATGCCATAAAATCACCTTTAGGTTGATGTATAATTCTGCAAATTATTTTATTCTTCACATGCATTAGCATGCAGGGAAGTTTGCTGCAAATTTATTTAATAAACATCTGCAACCTAAAATAGACACTATCAAATTCTGCACAACATCAGTTATCAACATATTCCCCCTTGATGCTAAGAGGGCTCATAGTAAGATCTCTTAGTTTCAAAAACTGGGCCTTTGAGACTCCCTTAATGAAGATGTGTGCTAGTTGTTTTTGAGTGTTGATGTATTTCAATTCAACTTGCTTCTTTTGCACCAAATCTCGAATAAAATGATACTTCATGTCAAAATGTTTTGTCCTACTATTGCTGTACTGGATTCTTGGCCAATTTGATGGCACTCATATTATCACAAAAAATTACTGTAGGTTGATTTTGTTTTTCTTCAATTTCTTCAAGAACTTTTCTAAGCCATAATGCTTGTATGCCTGTTGAGGTGACTGCAACATATTCTGCTTCTGTAGAAAAAAGAGACACTATACTTTGCTTCTTTGAGCTCCAAGTGATCAAACTAGAACCAAAAGAAAAACAGTTACCAGATGTAGACTTTCTATCATCCAAACTACCTCCCCAATCAGAATCATTGAATCCAACCAATTCAAAACTCTTAGAAGTACAGTAATGAATGCAAAATTTTAGAGTGCCTTTCACATACCTCAGAATTCTTTTAGCTTCATTCATATGCATTTCAGATGGCATTGTCATATACCTAGAAATAAGTGAAACTGAATAAGCAATATGAGGCCTTGTGTGTGTTAGAAACATTAAGCTTCCAACATACTTCTGTAAACTGTCTCGTCAACCATTTCAGCACCATCATCTCTACACAACACAACTCCATGAGGATTTGGAGTAAGAGATGGTTTCCAATCAACCATATCAAATTTCTTCAACATATCCTTTGCATGAGGTTTAAATCTTTCATCTCAAACTCACTCATCATAGCAAATTTGAATTCATCCTTCATCTTAGAATTGCTACCCATATACAACAAATCATCAACATATAAACTGGGAATAAGAATATCATTACCTTCTTGTTTATAGTAAAGGGTAGGTTCACTCTTACTTCTTTTGAATCCATTCTCTTGAAAATATCCATCAATCCTGGCAGACCAAGCTCTTCGTGCTTGCTTTAGGCCATACAAAGCCTTCTTCAACTTGTAGACTTGATGTGCTTTTCCTTGCACTTCAAAATCATGTGGTTGTTCCACAAAGACTTCCTCTTCTAAGTACCCATTCAAGAAGGCACTTTTCACATCCATGTGATGAATGCTCCATTTCTTTTGTGCTACCAGTGAAATCAACATTCTGATAGTCTCTTACGTTGCTACAGGTGCAAAGGTTTCTTCTTAATCAATGCCATACTTCTGTGTAAACCCCTTAGCAACTAACCTTGCTTTGTGTCTTTCAATAGTCCCATCACTGTTATACTTTGTCTTGTAGACCCATTTAGTACCAATTTTTTTCTTGTCATGTGGAAGATCTGTAAGGTCCCAAGTATCATTCCTATGAATTGAATCTATCTCTTCTTGCATAGCTTGCACCCAAACCTCATTAGTAGAAGCTTCTTCAAAACTTGATGGCTCAAAATCAACTTGTGAAAATAAAACAAAATTTACAGTCTCACCTCTTGGATTTTCTTCATGAGCCAGACTTGTACTTCTCTAATAAATTTCATTCAAGCTTCTCACCTTCCTTGCAGTACTTGGACTTGAATATGGACAACTAGATGAGGGGCTACTTGGTGGATTTGTAGCATTTGATACTGAAACATTAATGGGATTCTCATTATTAATATCATCAATAATATCACCATCCAAACCAGATTTTGACTTCTCAACATGGTCTTTTTGATGACCATAAACTCCCCCTTCATAAAAAATTATATCTCTTGACACAACAATGCAATTGGTGAGAGGATTATACAACCTGTAAGCCTTACTTTGCTCACTATATCCAACAAAAATGCATGCTTCACTTTTTGGATCTAACTTTTGTCTCTTTTGATCAACTACATGAACAAAGGCTAAACAACCAAAAACTTTGAAATGATTAACATTAGGCATTTTTCTCATACCAGGATTCATAAGGAGTCATCATGTGAAGTGAACTAGTGGGACTTCTATTGAGAGTGTACACTGCCGTAGCAAATGCATCACCCCAAAAGGAATTGTTTAATCCTTTGGTATGTAGCATACTCGCCATTTCCACCACTGTATGGTTCTTCCTTTCAGCTACCCCATTTTGTTGAGGTGTGTAAGTAGCGGTGAGTTGTCTTCTAATGCCATTCATATCACAAAAATTCTGAAAACCTCTTGAACAAAATTCTCCTCCACGATCAGTCCTTAAGAATTTTATTTTGTAACCACTTTAATTTTCTACAAGGGCTTTAAACCTCTTGAATGTATCAAATGCTTCACCCTTGCTCTTCAAAAAATAAACCCAACACATTCTTTAGTAATCATCAATAAAAGTAATGAAATATGATGACTTACCCAAACTTTTTGTCTGCATGGGACCATAAATATCAGAATGGACTAGCTGAAGTGGATAATGGGCCCTCCATGCCTTGTCTCCAGGAAATTTCTCTCTTGCATGTTTTCCTTTAGAACATCCTTCACAAACCTCCTTGTGCTCTTCAACCTTAGGAAAACCATAAACTTATTCTTTTGATGTTAGAAGCTTCAAACTATGAAAATTCAAATGACCATACCTGAGATGCCACAACCAACCTTTGTCCTCATATGCCATATTAGCAAGGTTGATGCTAGTTTCTCCAAACTTCAATGGGAACATCCGATTCTTTGACATAGGCACAACTGAAACCACCCTATTCCCTTGATTCTTATCATAAATTGTGCATTGTCTATCATCAAACACTACTCTGTAATTCTTTTCACAAAGTTACCCAACACTTAATAAATTATGCTTTAACTCTGGAGTGTAATAAACATCTTTGACACTTTTCATACCTTATTTTGTATGGACTGCCATATCTCCTTTTGCAGAAACCTCTAAGATTTTTTCATCACCAAGTTTGATATTAGATTTGAAACTTTCATCCATTGTAGAGAAAAGATTGCAATTTCCTATCATGTGGTTAGAACAACCTGAATCTAAATACCAAACATCTTTAACTGTATTTTCAATTTTTCCATAAGATAAAAAAATTATTTGGAGAAGCATCATCACCCTCTTGAGCATAATTAACACTTTTGTTTTCTTTTAATATGCAATCCCTTTCAAAATGACCATACCTTTGACAATGATAACACTAGATGTTTCTCTTATCAAATCTGTCTCTACCTCTTCCTCTGAAACCACCTCTTCTTCCTCTATCTCCTCTTGGAAAAAATTGATACTGACCTTTACCATGGGCTTGGTTTCTTCTGGAGCTAGAACTAGCATCTGCATTCTTTGTAATCTGTAGCTTTGTCGAAAAAGCTTTCTCATCACTTTCTCCAAATGAATCTTTCACTCTGTCTTCATGAGAAATAAGAGATCCAACTAGGTGATCAAAGTGAAGGTTAGTCAAATCCTTGCTTTCTTCAATGACTATAGAAACATGGTTCCATCTTGGTGATAGAGACCTCAACACCTTTTTAATCACAACTTCTTTATCAATAGTTTCTCCTAGAGTAGCCAATTTATTGACAACATCATTTACTCTTACACAATAATCACTCACTTTCTCAACTTCTTGCATCTTCAAATTCTGAAATTCTGTCCTCAGTGTCTGTAACTTAAGCATTGTCTTGGTAAGCTTCTTGTAGAGTCTTCCAGGCATTCTTAGCTGACTTTGCTCCTGCAATTCTTGGAAATAAGCTCTTATCTAGAGCTATTTGAATATGAAATAAAGCTTGGGCATTCCTCTTCTTGGCTTCTCATTAGTTGTTCTATCATTGGTTGTAAGTGTGTTCCAATCTTCTGGCTCTTCATAACTTGTTCTACAATCTCTCACAAATCTTTGCCTGTCAAAAAGGTCATCATCTTGATGCACCAACAATCATAATCACTTCTATCAAATTTTGCAATGGGAAAAGAGTTAGAATTTGACATTATGAACTTAATCCAAACAAAATACCTACTCTAATACCAAATGAAGATTATGAAAGAGCCTAGTTTAAAATAGCACAAAGAAAAAAAATACAAAAAACAAAAGAGAAGCTTTTATTCAAACACATGAAAAGAAAACCTTGGATTATTTATCTCCCATTGATCTTTAGACTTGCACAACTACATACCTATATAGATTACATTGCATAGAAATAAAAGCATTATTTACATGCCATAAAATCAGCTGTAGGTTGATGTATAGTTCTGCAAATTATTTTATTCTTCACATGCATTAGCATGAAGTGAAGTTTGCTGCAAATTTATTTAATAAACACCTGCAACCTAAAATAGACACTGTCAAATTCTGCACAGCATCAGTTATCAACATGGGTTATATTGGATCATATTATGTATAAAATGTGAATATCTGATTAGAATTCATGTAAATTCTAATTGGGTAGCTTATTTAGTATTCAATTACATAGTTTTTAGTAATATAAATAATTTTAACTATTTAAAATTTTAATTGCCTATTACTTTTATTAATGAAGTTATAATAACTACTTAGTGGACTTTCTAATGAGACCACTTTATATTTATCGATTACATGTTTACATTCTAATGATCTAGTAGATTTTATTAACAAACTATGGAGTCACTTAGACCTTAACATGCTCAATCTCTTACAAAAAAGCATTGTCCTCAAGGTTAGACACGATGAACTTGTTGTAGGGTTATTGTTGGTTTCCACATGGCATCTTTGGGCTATGTATTGTCTCATTGGATGAAGACTTCTTGGATAGGGCACTAGTGTAGGAAACACTCTCTTTTGTCTAAAACAACCTCTATTTGAAACCAAATGGAACCCTCATCATCTAGTTATGGGAGGATGGTTTGAACTTGGCAATTTAGCCAAACCACTTTATTCAAGCATGACACATGAAATACTAGGTTGATCTTAGAGTGGGCTAGAAGAGCCAAATTGTAAGCAACATGTCCAATATGTTTGAGTGTTTGATAGGTTCCATAAAAATTAGGTGCTAGCTTCTAGTGGCTCTTTTCCTTGAATGATATTTGGTTATAGGGCTAGAGATGACGGACCACATGATCCCCTCCTTTAAAGTTGTGCTTGGATTGTGTTGATGCAGTGAGGTTGGGACCCTGCAATATCTCACATAGTGGAATTTCTCCACAATTTCTATAAACAAATTGAATCCCAATATTGAATAGATAACCCCCATAGTTTGTAATTCAATTGAAAACAAACTTTAACACACTACAATAATAAACCACTCAACAAAAATAACCACATAATTTAACAATTCAATTGAAAACAAGTAGAATACCACAACAACCATAGTCTCTGCAACTTTATTCAATTAATGGCCTGAATGATCTCGAGCCTCTTTGGCTTCATATAGCTTATGCACGGATCTATGGAATCCACAACCATCCACACTGCACAAACCAAATCAAAGGGGATCTAAAGACCCTCCTACCATTCACAAACTTTATTTATGCTTTTTCTCTTTGGCTTTTACCTTACAATTAACCCCAATTTTCAAATTTCAAATACGAGGCTTCATATTCCAATGGTCGCTAAAATTTCACTACAAACAATAAACATTTCCGTACATTACTATTTGTTTTTTTTATTAATTAAAAATAGAACCAAAAGTAAGAAAAGTAAGAAAATGTATTGGGTAGCTACATTGCTAAGGATTACCTTGCATCAGACACCTTTGGTTGGATAATATGAGAAACTTATTCACATGATTCTTTATAAACCAATAATGTTTAATTCCTTCATCTTTTTTTTTCTTCTTTTTCCTCAACTCCACTATGTACTAATCCTTTCTTCTTCTTCGCTTTTAATCCTGATTCTTCCTCTTTGTAATATACACCTCCATAGTTTGAAATTGTAGGTAATTCCTTACATGTACACTACATATTTCCATCTTCTTTCCTTGGATTATCTTAATCACCATCATCCTAATTTCTTGTACCACTAGTTGCAACTTTTCCATGTTTGTGAAATTTTTATTAGAGTTGGATCTAGCAATAGAAAAATTCCTCACAATTTGTTTTCACAAAGATGCACATAAAATACAAGAAATATGAAGAAAGTATATGCAAAACACTAGTGGAAAATCACACTAGAGGATTAATCTTCCATTTCTATCTTCTTGAACGATATCAATACAATATATAAACATCCTCAAGGAGGAAATTCGAGTGGCTCACATGTGGTAGGATTAGATTTGACCAAATTCTCCATCTATGACAAGTGTCAATCTCCAACTACTAGTAAATGGTCACGAATTGGCTAGGTGGGCCTAGGTAGATCACAAGTGACCAAAAAACAACTAGTGAGTGCCTTTTAGGAGAAACATAAGGAAGAGGCTGAGGGAAAAAAGTGGCAAACTTTCCCAATTCATCCTAGCGCTCATTGTTCATCCTAATCCAAGAGAAAAGTAGGATAAAAGCTGCTTTAACTCATAAAAGAAGGATAAAAGAAGGATGGGCGCTTTAGCTCATAAAAGTAGAGTAAAAGTAGGAAGTGGGGCACTCTTGTGGATAAACTATCACAAAGGTGGGAAAAATATGCACTAGGAAGCCAACTAACTTATTATTAACCACTAGGAAGCCAACTAACTTATTCTTAACAACTAGGAAGCAAATAAAAGCATATACTGAGGTCTAGATGGTTAATTTGTTCTAATAGTTTGGAAGTTGATGAATTTCACCCAATGGGGCTTACTTCTTCAAACCATCTTCATTGAGTAGTTCTTATTGAATCCTCATCCTCTCACTCTTACACCATTAACACCATCTAATTTTACACCACTAATGATTTATGCAAAAGTATCTCCTCATTATAATTTTTTTCATTTACTACAACCACTCCCCCACTACAATCATCTTCCTCTTGCAATTTTGCTACAACTTCTTAAGTTTACTATATACAAAATATTTTACCTCAACATTTTTCTTCTAATGTTCTGTTGAAATATGTCTTCTTCACTCACCAATCCATAATAGGCACTTCTCTCGTACACTTTCTCATTTTCATCAGCTACATGCACCCCACTTTTACAATCAACACTCTCTGTATCACATTTAAGATCATTTCTTTTTCTTTCTCCTTTCGTTGTACATACTCTTGTGCTTTCTCTTCATTTGCACCTTGTCAATTCTCAAAGGTCAAATGATAAGCATTTTCTAATGACCACATCTTCAATACAATTATCTTCCTTTTATTGGATAACTTTGATCCATCTGCAAACAACATGTTATTTTCAACACTATGTCATACAAAACCAACTCTCATGGCCATGGTACAAAGTTCTTTAAAATATTCTTCTACACATCTATTCATTTGCTTCAACTTTTCTAATCTTCTCTTCATTTTACAGTATAATGATAATTTACAAACTAACCTCTTGATTTGGTGACCTTCTTCTCCAAATTATAGATCATATAATTTCATTTCTATTTTCTGACCCTCTTCAACTAGTACCACCAATCATATGCATAGATTCTCAAGATTTCTTGGAATTTTTTCACTCTCTAGGGCTATTTTTACTAAATCTCATTACACTCAAAATACTAGTTAATTTATTCAATCCACTTCATCAATTCTTATGTCTCTAAAATTCCATAAAACTCTATCATCTCAATCTTCATTTGATGTTGATGCACATCCTCCTCTCCATCACCCTTTTGTATGGATTTAGGTATGAACCTTCCCTCAGTTGGGCCAATTTGAAGGTATCCATCCTTATCATTTTTTGTAGAAACTATGCAACATATTTCACTACCTTTGAACCATAATTCTCTCTTCTAGTTCTTCCTCTCACTATTGGAAGTCGTTTCCCTACAATGTTGCAATTTTCAATATAGCTTGCACTTTCTCCCTTTGTAATCTTAAGATCATCCTCCATGGCCTCTACCTAGTGCTATTGAAGAATGGAGTTGTATATTCTCTTATAATGTCTACCCATTCCTACCATGGGATAAATGCTTCAATCACTCAGTTAGATAATTCTACCCTGCATCACACCTTAGATCCAGTCATATATGCTTCTCCTCTTTCACTATAATTATTGTCTCATAGATTTCCACTCTTCTCATGTTAACGATTCTATCTATATTTCCTCTTTTTAATTGGAATTGTTCCACCCCCTTAAGATTCTACTTGTTCCAATACCACTTGATGTAGTGAGGCTACGACCCTCTATACATGAAAAACACAAAATGGAATTTCTCCACAATTGTTGTGAATAAATTGAATCCCAATATGAAATAGACAATCACCATTGTTGATAGTTAAGTGGTAAATAAGTATAAATACACCACAATAATAACCACTTAGTATAAATAACCATCCAATTCTGCAAATCAATTTAAAACAAATAGAACCACAACAACCACAAGATTTGCTACTTTATTTAATTAATGTTCATTGATCTTAGCTATATTTACACTTACAGATCCTATACAAGGCCTCCAGAATCCACAGCCATTCACACTACACAAACCAAATCATTGGAGATCCAAAGTTCCCATTGATGCACAAACTAGCAACCCAAATGATGGACAAGCTAAATCAGATGCTAATCTGGCACAACTATGAACACCCAACCCAACGTGTCACTTACAAAAAGGGATTCGTCGCTTTAGACTTCCTAGGTCCAATAATGAACGAACCTAAACTATCTAAGGGAGATCTTGGCCAATCTTTTACTCAAGATTATCTAAGGACAACCCCATGCATACACCTAGCACTAGATTTTTATTTAGAGGGAGTCTAAAAGATATGTATTTGATGAAGGATCAAGACACTTAAATTTAAGGTGATTATAAAATTCTATATTACTCAATGTAAAATATCATTCACCATAAACGATTCATTTGAAATTTCATTGGCAATAAAATACACAAAGCACAAGATTATCATTTAAGGAATAAGCACAATATGAGCATGTAAAACATTAAAATCTCATAAATGACATAACAAATATATACTCAATATATGATTACCCTCGAACATGAACTAAGGGAATATGGGTTTCAAAACATAGCATATGAAGTAGCTTTAGATGCAAACATAGTAAAAAATGCACCTACGCATACAACTATGGTGATATGGGGCATCCAACTCTCTAGAAACAACCCTGATACACTCTTAGTCTCAAAAGATGTTGAACCAATTCTATACAAGAGGGTGTGCTCCTTACATGCTAGAGCTCTTCATTACAAGTTTCTCCCCCAGTTAACCCCTTAAATGTTCGTTGAAAACACACATGGGCTATTAGTAATGAGATTTCTAAACATCAAAGTACTTTGTGAAATGTTGCAATGATGAAAATAGATTAGCAACCATCCACCCATATAAATTTAATCCATTTAAAGCATAAAGTAGACAACATTAAACTTATGGATTATACTTAGGTGTGGAGGAGTTGACGCTTCTCTTATTATTAGTGTTATGTGTTAATTAATTATTAATCATTCACAAGGAATATCCATACCATAACACAAATAAAAGTGTATGAGCATGTCACTCTAAAGTCACTCACGATAAGAGACAAGCTAATCCCCACAAGTACACAAGGGAATATAGCTAAAATGAAAAAAGATTCAACCCCAAAGACATAATGGCTAATGATTAAAATCACTCTAGCCGATTGTGTTGGGTGATACAAGAAAATGATAACTTGATTACTTGTTACAAGAGATAACCCCAAGTCTTAAATAAGTATTTACCTCAAAATGTTCTTCAAACATTAATAATCTTTGATGCCAAGATTACAAATCCCCGAATATATTCCCAATATAAAAAATGACTAAAAACTTTATCAAAAAAAATTTCACCCTCTTCAAATCAAAATAAAATAAAATAAAATGATGCCAATCCATGATATAATTCACCCATAATAAGACATTTTCACAATGTAATGTAATGCAGATAAATCCAATGTAAAATATCAATTTTCAAAAGGTCTAAGATTAATAAGAATCATTCCTTTAGAAAATAAGCAAGAATGGCCCAATCATTGGAGTTTATAGAGATTAGAAATTCATCAACAAACACAATTAATTAATCAAATAACGTCGATTTCATTAAACTTGGACATATTCTAGTCCAAGTCACTTTGAAGACGGGTCAAAAACAATGTTTCTAAACCCAAAAATCAAGCAAAATCCAGTTCCAAAAGTGCCAAATCTAGGTTCCAAAAGTGCCAAAACCAGTTCCAAAAGTGCCAAATCCAGTTCTGAAAGTGCCAAAACCAGTTCCAAAAGTGCCATCCAGTTTCGAAAGTGCCAAATCTAGGTTCCAAAAGTGCCAAACCAATTCCAAAAGTGTCAAAACCGGTTCCAAAAGTGCCAAATCCGGTTCCAAAAGTTCCCAAACTGATTCTGAAACTGCCAAATCCATTTCCAAAAGTGCCAAATCCAGGTTCCAAAAGCATACTTTTTCTTTTGATATTGCCACTTTTAAAATTGATTTTTGCGCTTTTCCGATATGATAAATATGCTAATGGTACTTTTAGAACCTGATTTTTCCCTTTTGGAAGGCTACTTTTGACACTTTCAATACTTAGTTTTGAAATTTTAAAACAGATTTTAGCACTTTCAAACTCTGATTTTGCATTTTTGAAAACCAAACTCCACACTTTACAAGAATTATAATCACAGTGAAATTGAACATACTAGCACAAACAAACATTCAAGTGTATTATTCAAAATTGGCCTCACATCACTCACGCCATTCAGGTGCAACAAGCAAGGCCATAATCGATCTAACAAGAATGTGTTATTGACATCTTGGCAAGTATAAGTTTTTGTTATAATACAGTTCCCGTCCTCGTTACAAACATCATGCTTTTCTTTCGAGTCATCTACAATCACTGTATTTGTAGCACCACAACCATAGATCAAAATGTCCCAAACTTCGTAGATTAAATATTTTTTCATTTCTCTTTTAAATGAAGGGTCGGCCGACCCTTCTTGTGCTTAGTATTTTTCCAGTCTTCACCATTCAGGATATACATGAATTGACATCCTATCCTTCGTAGGTTGAATATTTGCACAATTCCCTCATGAATGAAGGGGCGACCGACCCTTCTTCTACCCAATATTATTTTCATACTAGTTCTAGACTGCAAGAAGGGTCATCCGATCCTTCTTGTGTTTACCATTCTGAATACAAGTGAATTGTTGGATATTGGTGTTCACAATTATCTACTAAATGAAGGGTTGGACGAACCTTCTTGTACTTAGTATTTTTCCAGTCTTGACCATTCTGGTTATACATGAATTGACGGCCTATCCTTTGTAGGTTGAATATTGTCACAATTCCCTCATAAATGAAGGAGTGGCCAACCCTTCTTTTTCCCAATATTATTTTCATAATAGTTCTATACTGCTAGAAGGGTCGGTCGATCCTTCTTGTGTTCACCATTCTTGATACAAGTGAATTGCTGTATATTGGTGTTCACAACTATATACTAAACGAAGGGGCAGCCGATCCTTCTTGTTGGAAGTCGAAAGTTGGGATAAATATTGTTTATATGTTTACATGTTATAAATTGGGTAACATTCCTCAAAGAGAAATCAAAAGCTTTTCAGAAGTTTAAAATTTTTAAAGTAATGGTTGAAAATGATACAAATCTGAAAATCAAATGTTTAAGGTCATATAATGGAGGAGAGTTTACCTCAAACGAATTCAATGAGTTTTGTGAAACCTGTTGACACACTATTTTTCAATTTTGAATGGGAAAAAGATTGATAAAAATAAGTCTTGATATAATGTAAAAATGGTGAGAATATCCCCAAGTCCTGAAAAAAATGGTTCATATGACCATTGCCTATACCAAAAAGGAGCTAAAGAACCAAGCAAAGTGCTTTGGAAGTCATGTGAAATGATCAATGTTTACGATTGCATAGGAGAAGATCGACGGTGGAAGATGAGCTTCGCTGGAAAAGAAGAGAGATGAATAGTGGAATCAAAATCCCCCAAAAAATTAAAGGGTGACGCTAAAGGATAGAAATGATAGACGATTGTTGGCAAGGAAATTGATAAATCGATGATAGGGGAAAGGTTTCACTGTGGAAGAAGTGAGGAGGATAACAAAGATAAGTGTGCCGAAAATTCAAGTAAGGCGGTGTTAAAGGCACACCAAGATCAACAACTCTTCGATAAAGGGGTGGTTAGATCGACGACCCATAATATTTTCGTGCCGCCAACATGCATGACAAAATGGAGGTCGGAGGGGTTGCAAAATACCATATCGTTGTACGCATGTTGTCTCCACATCATTTCGCAATTAGAGAAAGCAGTAAGGAAAACCTCCCTCCTGCATTGCGAAACCACCTTTGGGGGTGTATCAAGGACTTCGAGCGGCACCTAGTACAAAAATATCGCAGTGGCCTACATCGGTACATACAAAAAGAGATGGAATTCCTAGAAATTCCTTCACTTGGATCTGCCTATCAATATCCTGTCAAAATTGAGCATAAATTTCAGCAAAATAAAAAGCGTGACTTCGGACCTGCACATAAGCAGGGAAAGGGAAACTCTGTCTTGCAGAACATGGTATAGGGAAAGGAAAAATAGTCCCAACCACAAGCGAAGAAGTGTAATGGAAAGAAAAATAAGGACACCGGGAAGTGGTGCGAGTTCCAAAAAATCCCCTGGAACAACATTGATGAATGTTGCTCAAAACAGTCATTGGTGGTTGAGATCAAAGCTTCAGAATTAGATCCCAGTTTCGATTCTGATTCAGAACCCAATGTCACTGCCGCGGACAAAGGGAAGCAGATCATCGATGCACAACCTAGTGTCATTGTTGCTAACATACAGATTCAACCAGAGGAACCTGAATACTCAGAGGCATAGGAGCACCTCTTCCACTCATAGATGTGGGTGAATGGAATTTCCCTACATTTTGTTGTGGACAGCGACATCTAAAGAGCCTGATCTTGGCAGAAGTCATTAAGATATTGGAGCTACCAATAACACCACACCCACAACCATTCACCATTGTTTAGATAAGGTATCCGCGTTAGTCATAAATTCCTCCTACCATACGAAATCAAACCCTTCAAAGATGAGGTATTGTGTGAGGTGGCCCCACTTGAAATATGTGATGTTATTTTAGGACAACCATATATGTGGATGCATCATGTTGTATATGAATCACAGCCTCACAGTTTCATTGTCACTTTGGGAGGACAAATCTAACGGATACCAGAGATAGTTGCACCTACCCCAACCAAGCAGTGCAGGAAGATAATCTCCCACATTGGGAATTTTTCCCTATTCGCAATTGCCACTAAAGGAGAACATCAAATTGCAGAGACATCCACAACCTCTGCACATGATCCCTCTACTAGACAGAAACAAGAAGAACACAAATTCATTGCAGCATCGTCTATTTGGGTACCTCTACAGTGCAAGGCCACTCATTCGAGGTGATCCTTTAGAAATAAATCATCCACACCAGTGTATACCAAGGATAACAAGACAACCAAAATTGTTGAATAGATCCAACACATCCATCAACAACAATTACAACCCTCTGAAAATGTCAAAGGAAGGCAACATTTTCACTTCAGCAAATGTCGCACTAGGAGCTCAACCCAACACACAGTTCGAAATATGATAAGGGATTTGATGCAATGGAGACCATTGATTCTTAAGGGGGGAGGAGTTATCTAGTTGGATATCAGTGGAAACCCACCTATTCCACTGGCTTAAAACAATTTTCCATTTTGGCAGTTTTCTAGTAATTTTTCTACAATTTTTTGGGTCCCAAACATCCGGGATCGTTTTGAGGCCCTAAACGTCGCTTTTTGGCGATTCCGGGGGGGAAATGGTTGCGAATGGAATGAATTTTCCCCCATTTAAAATTTTTTAAATCTCAAGTACACCTTTCCAACGGGCTATCGAGCACCCCAAAAGGAGATCGTATGCAAAAGTTATGACCCTGAGAATTTGAGTGTTCAACTAACCACCTTGGGGCTGCAAACTTTATGATGGTTCATCTTCTAGGGTTAGGTTTTTGGATTTTTGGGATTCTTTCCCTCATGATTATGGTAAATAGGCCCTTTCGGCCTCTTTTTTAATTCATCTTGGCACGAATGAGCATAGCGGCCACATCTCTTCTCAAAGATAACTACCACCATTCTAGCTATTTTATTTTACAATATATAGTTGTATTTTTGTTGTTTAATAGAATATGTGTATCTCTGTGTTCTTTGAAATATATCTATGTATATGGTTCTATACCTTCTCTTTCATTTCGTTCCCACATTAATCCATATAAGTGGTATTAGAGAAATCTGCTCTTTGATTGTTTCATGGTGCATGTCCTCGACAAGGTCATGATATAGAGAGTTGGGTCTCGAACTAGTTTCACTTTGGGAAGATCACTCTCGCCGCCCTAAACGTCCTCCCATGGCGAAAGAAAAGAGAGACAATGGAGCAGGATATCCTATCAAGTCATTTCTCGAGGAATCCCTCATGCGACATAGGAACAAGATGATGGATAATTTCACCCAGATCCTTTGACGCATGCCGACAGCAGCAGATACACCTTCACCGAGCAACCATTTCGGATATGAGACTCCCTTCAAGGTACAAGTTAAATTTGATATCCCTTTATTTGAAGGCCGGATCGATGTTGATGCAATAGATAAATGGTTGAATCTATCCCCCATGTCAAAATTTGGTGGGAAAATTATTGTGAGAAAAACTCATCATATGAGTTTGGATTGTTTGAGGCCAATCCCACTTGGGCCTCTTTTATAGATGCCGTTAAGGAACAATATTACCCTATGGGAAACTATGATGACCAATACACAAAATGGACCATTCTACTTCAAGAGAGGGACCAAATGTTGTCGGAGTACACCAACAACTTTCATACCTTGTGCATTGTGCACAAATTTGGGTATCAAGGAATCTGAGCGGCACCTAGTACTGAAATATCGCAATGGACTACACTGGTACATACAAACATAGATGGAATTCCTGTACATCTCTTCACTTGAATTTGCCTATCGATATTTCAGCAAAAGAACAAGCGTGACTTTGGACCTGCACAGAAGCAAGCCAAGGGAAACTCTAGCTGGAAGAACACGGGACAGGGGAATGAAAACCAATCCCAACCAAAAGCGAATAAGGGTAATGGAAACACAAATAAGGACACCGGTAAGTGGTGTAATTTCCAAAAAATCCCCTCACACAACACTGATGAATGTTGCTCAAAACAGTCATTGGTGGCTGAGATCAAAGCTTGAGAATCAGATCCCAATTCCGATTTTGATTCAGAACCCAATCTCATAGCCGCAAACAAAGGAAGCATATCATTGATGAAGAATCCAGTGTCATTGTTGCCACTACACATATTCAACTAGAGGAACCTGAAGAGTCAGAGGCAGAGGAGCGCCTCTTTCACTCACAGATGTGGGTGACAGGAATTCCCCTACATTTTGTTGTGGACAGGGGAATCCAAAAGAACCTAATCTCGACAGAAATCATCAAGATATTGGAGTTACCAATAACAACACACCTGTAACCATACACCATTGGTTGTCTAATCCAAGGAAGAGGTATCCGCGTTAGTCATCAATGTCGCCTACTGTTGTTTGGGAATTCTACCCTATAGCGAGGAGAGGGACACTACCAACTTCTGGGGTGACAGGTAAATACATTAATCATATCACATAGGCTTCTACAAAAGGAAAGAGATCAAGGTTCTTGAAGGCATACCTTATTAACGATGTTCGATCCTAGCTTTCGCTTGCTCCTTCGATCGATCCTCCACTTGATCTTCTGTTTGACGAACCTGCAATACAAAGATACCTTCCTCAGGTATCATGACTAATATAACAATGATGAAATTGAAATACAATTTAAACATCAAGTACAATCAAGCATTTAATCCAAAAAAATATGCAATCCATTAGACATTTGATTGGGATAGGAAGGGAATTTCAACCTTTATTGTCAAAAGCAAATAATCAGTACAAGTATACATGATCATTCAGAGTGCTTGTGCAACCGGATCCTAGGCTCCTGCTCTTCACACTAAATTTGGAATTCCTCCAGCGTAACAAACCTTAATGCATAGCTTCTCCTCCCCTCTCTCATCTATCCTCCTTGTATTTATGGGACAAGGTAGGCAGTCTGGATCGAAAGGTAGTTTGACTGGGAAGTTAGGGAAGTTGCAAAACCAACTTCAACTAATCCCAATTCGTCAAATTAATATATTTTTTATTACTTTTTAAGATGTGCGCGAGTATTTTGCAGTAGAGTAGCGCACTATATGCAACTTCACTGCTTTACAACCATCGTTTGCATGATTTTTTAAGGTGTGCGCTAGTTTGCTTAAGCAAAGTAGGGCATACTAGCAAGTGTGCGCTACTGTTATGTTTGTAGAGTAAGGCACATTCCAAGAAGTGCGCTTCTATGATGCCCATAGGGTAGCGCACATTTCAAAAGGTAGAGTAAAACAGGGTTTTGTTAGCTGTTGAGGGGTAAACCAATTCCATGCATCATCTAGGGCAATCTTGCTCTTCAATCCATGTTGTCCTTTTGTGTGATCGACAGCTTAATGTGATCATGGATGAAGAATTTCATATTTGACCTATAACAGATGCCCCCTAATATGTGAGGTCAGAGAGAAATGATGACTGAAATACATTATAATTCCAAGTCAGCGGAGGAGCAAGACACCACAGAACCAAGTCACAAAAGTACCTGAAATAACGATCAAGGTCAGCAAGCAATTACAATCTTGACATCATATAGATGTGTAGCATGATACAACATGATCTCCGATGCATAACTAGGAGATGTATATATAGCATGGCCACTGAAATACAAGCGTGGATCCATGTCAAAATGAGAGATCATAGCCATAACAACAAACTGGAACTATGTCTCATGGAGAGCCAAAATGAGTGAGGCTCAGTCTTGCGCAGCTTGGGTGATAACATAATGAGGTAATGCTATCAAAATCCCAAAGTCTTCATCCAAACAATCCAAGATACAAACCCTAACCATGTGAATAAATGAGCTGCAGTCGAACATGGGGGGAATCGTTTGATAATGATAATGGGTCCCAAGGTACCTAGTACGATCCAACAAGTGTGAATAAGAGGAATTTGAGTCAAACACCTGAGGAACCTGTCAAATAAGAGACATTGATGTATTCTCATAATTCGACAGCGAGGGAAATTGCCACTGGTGACTGCAATCCCCAAGGTACTAACCGAAACTCTAAACTTCATTCCCAGAGCAAAATGAGTTGATGTCAATGGGAAGAAGTCCATTGGAAGGGAGGCCTTAAGGCATCCTCCATCATCCGACACGAGGAACACTCAAATGGTATGAGCTGATGTGGAGTAGGACATGTAACAAGACTGACACTAGGATGGCCGACACATGAGGTCAAGGTAAACTATAGAATGGCCGACACAGGCTATATCCTTGAACACTGAGCATGACACAAAGTGACTTAGGCAGTTTTCAACATGGTGGGGAAGTGATATAAGCCTACAATGTAGGAGACATTAGAAGACCCTCCATATGGTTGGAAGAATAACCAACCGGGGGAGTAAACAACTCGGAGATCAAGTTCACACTAAGGTCAAAAACTAAACCCAACTGAAATGATAGACTCAAATAGGTGCTGTGTTAAAGGATAGGACTGACTGAAACTGCCTTTGAAACTGCAAGATGTGATATACCCTTCTTATCCATTATTCTTTTTAGATAAAAGAATACCTTTCTTGTTGTTTTAATGAGTCCAAGAAAGAATGAAAACTCAGTAGATCTAACCATGTAAAGAGTTTAACAAGCCCATGGGAGGAAGACTTAGGACCTTGTTCATTGTTTACAGAGTTCGAAGAAGAGATAGAAGAATACTCTATAGTATTGATCTCTGGATTTTAATATCGAGCCGAGATTTGTTCTTGCTCGCCAGTGTTTTCAATTTTAAGGAGTCTGAAAAACTTAAACAATAACTCCATACACCTACTAGTGGATTTTAATATCGAGCCCAAGTAGGTTAATGCTCGCCAGTGTTTTCCTTTTTATAGAGTTTGAAAAACTTAAACAATCCTCTATTTACCCTCTCGTGGATTTTACATAGAGCCCGAGTAGGTGGATGCTTGCTTGGTGTTTTCATGTTTCGAGAGCCTGAAAACCCAAAAGAAGGCTCTAAAAGGTCATTTTTCGTAAATTTAGTCTCCTCCCCCGAAAAAGTGTAAAACAATGGAAGAAGAACTCTTCTAGCCATGGATGACTAGAGTATTCCTTTTTCGTAAGTAATCTGTAAAAGTCCGGAAAAGGGTTAAACTTATACTTAAGCGGATGGACCTTCAGTTCCTTTAACGAGCTTGAAGAGGACAAGTTTGCTCGGCAATCTTATTTAGGTTTCAATATTCCAAACAAGAGCTTAAAATGACTTTAAAGACAACTTCTAGGATCACGACTCATTACCTGCTAAATACTAGGATCTCAACAACCAAGTTAGTATTAATGACAAAAAATCTTCAATGACATAGAATTTCAACTATAAAGTACTGAAAATGATCTGCCGATAAAGAATTTAAGTCATAATAGATTGATGCTACAAAAATCTAGTGAAAATTTGAGAGACATAGGCTGAAATCATTCTACCAACATTTGTAGGTATTTAATGATTAAATAGATCATTTTTTTATGCAATTTGAAACTATAGACTTTTCACAAAAGTGGGTAAAAAATCAAATTCAAATTCATATATGTAATTTCAACTTAAAAACTCAAATATCATATTTGGAATTTGTAGGGAAAGTTTTGGAGCAAATCCTTGATCTTCATCCATTCGTGGCGATCAAATCAAGCAACCAATCGATCTCAAACCTCTTCCAAGTAAGTTCTTTTCATCCCAACTTGTAATTTGATGGTTCATTTGTCAATTTTTATGCTTAAAAATCAATTTCTAGCCATGCTCAATTCGTGAAAAGTGTGTGCGCTACTGTGTAAGAGGGAAAGTAGGGCATACTGGAGGTGTGCACTACTCTTCCTCAAGGACAGTAGCACCCAAACGTGACTGTCTACCTTAAGGAGTAGCGCACACCCCTGAACATGGAGAAAAACATGTCGAGAACTAAAATTTTGACCTTCTTTTGGCAGGATGGTGCTTGTTTGGAGGGAGAGGGAGCATGAAGAGATGGATAGGGTGGCTATTCAAGACCTGAAAAATCTACAAGCACTCCGAAGGTGTGGTTTGTTGAAATTTTATAGAATAGTGAACATGAGAGCACTTAACCACTTGCTTCAGAGGCTCATTCAGTATTGGGACACAGATGTCAATGTGTTTAATGTCCGGGGAGAGACCCTAGACCTCACCATTGATGACATATACTTCATTACAAGACTCTCTAGGAGGGGAGATCTTGTAAACCTGAGAGGGTGCCATGTCCGTACAAGAATATGTAAATGCATACTGTGTGGTGGGAACAAAAAAATCAAGAAGTCGGATCCTTATTTCCACTATTGACAGCCTCCCTTTGAAATTTATTGTAAGTATGTTAAGCTGAATGGGAGGGAGTGCCACACAACACTTAGCCTCAAGGCACTATATGCATATTGGTATCAAATGCTTGCAAGGTCATGTATACGGCTGGTGCACTAGTCTGTTAGCAAACATGAAGCTTCAACTCTCAGGTTGTAAGACCGGGGGAATGAAGAACTTTGGATATGGCAGCATCCTTTGTACCTTCTTCTTCGAGAGGGTACCTACTCTTAGTTTGGGCATGCCTTTGCCCCCTGTCATTCCTTGTGAGCCAATATTAGGCCGTTGGGGTGACATTTTTCTCCGCCAGGGTGGTGGTGAAAGCCACTTTTGCTATCACACTGATGATTTCTGGGGATGGTGGGAGAGACAGGTGCCAGCGTTTGAGCAGTTTCCGTATGTTGGTTTAGACTTCCATCATGATCCAGAGCTGGTACTTCCTCCAAGTGGTGCCTGGGGAGAGATAGGTATGTTTATGTTTTGAAAATTATTTAATTTTTTCGATTGAAATTATATTATTTTTATGATGAGTTTGAAATACTAAAACAAAGTGTCATATGAAGATGTTGGACCAGTTCGTCCAAATGGACATCCTACTATTTTTGTGAGGCCCATTGATGTGGGTGTAGCTGATGGTACACTAGGGGCTGTAGAGAGGAAGATGAGTCGGTTGACTCATGATATTCCCACATATCGAATTCAGCGGATGCCTATTGACATGCAAGAGGATGTAGTCGGTGTGCCCCTAGCTTGGATTAGATTGCTGCGGAAAGTAGTTAGGCTGGTCATATGTTACCGAGAGGCAATGGATGCTGATGAGGCCCCACCTTCTCCATAGGAGAAGGATATTTTATGTATATTTTGAGGCCATCGAGCCCAATTTTGTATTTTATGACCTAACTTTGTGATAAACCTGTGTTCCAAACTCATATTATTTTTTGATACAGTATCGGATATGTATACAGTATTGGCTTATATTTACATGTGTGTGTTTAAATTTATGTGCAATGCTTATTTATGGAAGTGTATGATACAAATGCCAATCTAAAACGTAATTTTTCAATGAATCAACTAATGCATTAAGATTTCTTGGAATATGTTGATATATGATGGAATCAAACTGTCTTTCCAATAATTTAACTCGCAAAAAAAGTCATCACAAAATAGGATCTCTGATCTGTTAGGATTTTTAGACACTTAGGAGTTAGTTAAGATCAACTTGTGTAATATATCTGTTAGGGAAAGTGTGTTTCTTCAGTATGCATTAGTATGCATTTGTAAATACTTAATCCAACGGTCACGATATGTTCCCGACATAGAGTGATCCGACGGATCAACTTCACTTAGATCATACCTAACCTTGATCCGTGGCTTCACACCCGATTGGTCCATGATCTCTATTTAAAGAGCATGTTATCAGAGCTTTTACGAGCCGCTTCCGGTTATGATCTAGATCTTGAACTATTGTTGCCGAAACTCGAAAGGGTTTCTGGTTCTGGTATTTCTATACATTTCTGGGTTGTGGGAGGTGTTCCATTGTGTCCGGAGCACCGTTTCCATTGGGAAATAGTTTTTGTTTGATCAAAAACCGTTCCCGGTTGCTTCAGAAACGCATATTTCATCATATCTGAAGGTATAATGTTACAGTGACACATTTTTTTATTTTCTGTTTTAAAAAAAAAAAAAATCTCATATTTTATCAGTTTTTACTATTAGATGTTTTTTTGGTTTTGGATTGTTGCTTTCCTTGTCTGCATATGCTCTTTGCCATGCACCTTGAGCAATCTCGGCAAATCAGAAACAGAAAGGAAAATGATTTTTCTCAGCTGCGTATGCTCTTTGCCGTGCACCTTGCACGATCTCGACAAATTAGAAACAAAGACAAAAATGTAGACTTTTCAGGAAAGCTAACGAGATCTAAGTCCACAAGTGTGGAAAAGTTTTTTTGTTTCGGTTTGTGGTGTGATTTGTAGGGAAAAAGGAAAGCACGAAAACCAAGTAGGAAGAGTAAAAAAGAAAAAAAAGCCCTCTTCCTCATTCCCATATTTTACATACCTTTTAATCTAGCTCACTTGGTTCATTATTCCTTAATAGGTCTTGAGTTCAAGTCTTACGAAGTTACTTTTAAAAGCAAAAGTGCATGCAATTTCTATTTTCAAGTTACTTTATTGTAAAAGTGCATCTCACTTAAATAATAAAAAATAAATAAAAAAGTGAGTCACTTTAAGTTCATTTTTATTGCTGCACTATTTAAAGCATCATTGTAAAAGTGAGATCATTTATTTTATAAAAGTGATTCACTTAAAGAAACTTTCTTGTAAAGTGATTCTCAAAAGTTCATCTTGGGAAGAGGGGGGTTTGTTTTTTAGCTGGTCATTCTCTATGTGCCACGTCACTATTGGGGACATCTTCAACATTTTCTTTGTTCAAGCATAACTTCATCATCCAAAGTCAGTTTTCAGTGACATTTTTTTTGAAACTGCATTTTTTTTGGAGCTCTTTGCATCCAGACTATTGGTTTTTGCTTTTACAGCCATTAATTTACAAATATGGCTGCCCCTTGTGATATTCTACTTAATAGTTCCAACTATTTCTCATGGAAATCTCATATGGAGGATGTTCTACGAAGTAGGGGACTTTTCAGAATTACCTCAGGGAAAGAAACAGAACCCACAAATGATGATAAGAAAATCAAATAGGAAAATAGATGTGACGAAGCTCGTGGATTGATTGGGATGTCAATCTCTAATGATTTGCGATTCCACATATCTGGAATTGATGAACGTGATGCTGCTTGGGACAAGTTGGAATCTGTGTTTGGTAAACACAATGAAATTCGAGGTCACCAACTCGAAAATGAGTTGATTTCTTTAAATCCAAGTGATTTTTCATGCATTCAAGATTATTTATCTAAGTACAAAACTCTTAAACTCTTATGTGCAGAATGTAAGATTAAGAGGGAAGACAAAAAATGTATCTATCATATTCTTTCAAAACTTGGACCTGTATATTCTGTTTTTGTATCTACATTTTACTACATGAAAGAATCCTTGAATGCAGCTAGCTATCAAGAGCGTGGTTTTGAATCCTTTTGTGATTCCTTGATTAGAGAGCAAGATAAATTCATCCATCTTGGAATAATCAACAATGCAGATACATCTGGGAAAGCCTTATTGTCCCAACAGAAAGAAAAGTCCAAGCCTCCCAAGAAACAAAATTTTCGCAATAATAAGTCAAACAAGGGTCCCAAACCCTCTCAGTCAGCTCCTTCTTTGAAAAATGATAAAGGATCCAAGCCAAACGGCAATAAGACTGAGCATCATTGCAACTATTAAGGGAAAGATAATCATGATGAATCTAAGTGTTTCAAGAAGATGGTAGCCTTGGAAGCAGCAATGAAGAAGCACCACATCAACCTAGATACGCCTTCAGAATCTATCTCTCATGTACATGCACTTTGTGCTTCTGGTTATTCTTATAATGCATCTTCTTCTTCTACTTCAAATGAATGGCTCGTTGATTCTAGAGCATCTTATAATATGGCTAAGGATCAAGCCATCTTTTCTACTATGCATGAATGTAACACCAAACAAATATTTGTTGGTGATGATAGATCTCTAAGTGTTGTAGGAGCTGCAACAGTTCCAGTAGATAATGGTCATTTCAGTGATGTACTATGTGTTCCAAGAATTTCCTGCAATTTGTTATCAGTCTATCAGATCACTCATTCTGTGATGTTTACACCTCACCAAGTTGTAATCAAGGATTTTAAAGATACTCAACAGGTCCTAGCTACCGAAATTGTTGTTGATATTACCAGGTTGTACAAGTTTAACAACTTTGGGTCATCACCATTTCCTTCAGTTTTTGTTGCTCATAGTGATAACTTGAGCAAACTTTGCCATGAGCGATTTGGTCACTTAAATAATCGATCATTGCAACAACTATGTAAAGACAATATGGTGACATGTATTCCGATGGTATCTTGCAGGGATGGTGTTTGTTCCAGTTGTGTACTCAAAAAACATTATCGGGACAGTTTTGACAAACGTGCCTCTTGGCACGCCTCGGTTCCCTTGGAGCTTGTGCATAGTGACTTGTGTGGTCGTCTTTCATCTGCTTCCTTTTCTGGTTTCAAATATTTCTTAACTTTCATTGATGATTACAGCAGACGCACTTGGGTTTATTTCCTAAAACTTAAGAGCAAAGTATTTAACATGTTCTTGGCCTACAAGGCCCTTGTTGAAAAACAATCTGGTCATCAAATTATTAAGTTAAGATATGACAATGGAGGAGAATATGTTAACAAAAAGTTCACTACTTTCTGCACTGAACAAGGCATCCAACAACAACACACTGTTCCATATACACCACAACAAAATGGTGTAGCTGAAAGGAAGAACTGCACTTTAAAAGAAATGGCAAATTGTATGATCCAATCTAAGGGACTAAGTCTTCAATTTTGGGCTAAAGGAATTAATTGTGCAAATTACATAGTTAATCGCACTCCCACTAAAGCTTTATAGGGTATCACACCGGAAGAAGCATGGAGTAAAACTAAACCTAATGTAAGTCACTTCCGTGTGTTTGGTAGTGAAGCATGGGCTCATATTTCGGATGAAAAACAGAAAGCATTGCAGCCTAAAAGTGAAAAGTGCATATTTGTTGGATATTTTGAAGATGTAAAAGGTTATAGACTTCTTCAACCACATTCTCATGATGTAATCATTAGAAGAGATGTTAAATTTGATGAAAATCTCTTAGCCTATGAGCCTAACTCGGCGATTGTGCCATCTTTGGCTTGTGAGCCTGATTCGGCGATCGTGTCTTCTTCTTCTTCTTCCAACTTCCTTGACAGGTTTCCAACTCTAATTTCTGATGATGACAGTGAGGATGAAAATCCACCTCCGCCTGCTCATGTTCCTTTAGTTGCGCCAGCACAAGTGCTTCCTCGATGGGTCCGTTCAACATGCGAAGCAGCTGGTGATCTTGTCGGTGATCCTAGAGATCAACGTCGAACACGTTCTCAGTTTCAGCCAGCCTCTTCTCTTTTGGCTCAAGTTTCCAAGAATCATGATCCAGAAACCTTTGCAGAAGCTTCAGAAAATCTAGATTGGGATGCAGCTATGGATGAAGAATATTGTTCCTTAATGGCGAACGATACTTGGGAACTTGTACCTCTTCCAAAAGGAAGAAAACTTGTCAGATGTAAATGGGTTTACAGAACTAAGTATGCATCATATGGAAGTGTTGAAAGACTTAAGGCAAGGTTAGTTTCCAAAGGTTTTTCCCAAGTTGAAGGGATTGACTACAATGAAACCTTTGCTCCTGTCGCAAAAATGAACTCCATCCGCCTTGTTCTTTCCCTTGTAGCCTTAGACAACTAGGAAGTCCATCAAATGGATGTCAAGTCTGTCTTCTTACATGGTGATTTACAGGAGGAAATTTACATGGAACAACCTCTTGGATATGTTTAGAATAACGCTAACCTTGTTTGTCGCCTTAAGAAATCCTTATATGGCCTTAAGCAAGCTCCTAGAGCTTGGTGTGCCAAAATAGATAACTTTCTGCTTGACATTGATTTTTATAGATTCCATTCTGACCCCAATGTCTATACCAAGAAAGTAGGAAACCATCTCATCATACTTGTTCTATATGTTGATGACCTTATTCTTACTGGTAGTGACCCTAGGCTTATAACCCGTGTGAAATCCAGTCTTAAGCAAAATTTTGAAATGTCAGACTTAGGACATTTGCATTATTTTCTTGGTCTCCAAGTCCTACAAACCAAATAAGGAATTTTTCTTTCTTAGTCTAAGTATGCTTGTGACCTTCTTCGTCACTTTCACATGGAAGATTGTACACCAGCCCCTTCTCCCTTCCAGTCTGGAGTCAAATTTTCTGCCACTTGTACTTCACCTAAAGTCGATGCCACCTTGTATCGTCAGCTTGTTTGTAGTCTCTTATACTTGACTCATTCCTGTCCTGACCTTTCCTTTGCCGTTGGTTGTGTTGCCCGTTATATGCAGACACCTCATGAAAGTCACTGGAAAGCAGCTAAAAGAATACTTTGATATATTTGAGGTACAGTTCAGTTTGGGATTCATTACAGTACAGGGGGGAAACCTTTGTTGGTTGGTTTCACTGATTCAGATTGGGTCGGCAATCCTGTTGATCGAAAGTCTACTGCAGGTTACGTTTTCAGTCTGGGATCTGGACCTATCACTTGGGCTTGTAAGAAAAAACAAGCTCTTGCTCTTTCCTCAACATAAGCAGAATATCGAGCCAAAGTTAATGCCAGTCAGGAAGCTTTATGGCTTTGACAGATCCTTTCAAAGTTCGGATTCGAGTAGCAGCAGCCTACTCCACTTTGGTGCGACAATCAAAGTGCCATCAATCTTTCCAAAGATCTAGTTCTACATCAATGTAGAAAACACATTGAGCTTCATATGCACTTCATCAGAAATCTTATTCATGATCATGTTCTTGAATTACTCTTTTGTCCTACAGATGATCAAGTTGCAAACATTTTCACCAAGTCTCTTACAGAAGCGAAGTTTTCTAAACTTCGATCTGTGTTAGGAGTTCAGGAACTTGTCATTAAGGGGGGATAGGCTCTAATGCCTCCTTCCTTCTCCTAGTAGTGTCACTTTTGTAAATACTTCAATCCCATCTCAAGTTGTTCTTAAGGGGGGATGTTAGGATATTTAGACACTTAGGAGTTAGTTAAGATCAACTTGTGTAATATATCTGTTAGGGAAAGTGTGTTTCTTTAGTATGCATTTGTAAATACTTAATGCGATGGCCACGATATGTTCCTGACATAGAGTGATCCGACGGCTCAAATTCTCTTAGATCATACCTAACCTTGATTCGTGGCTTAACACCCAATTGGTCCATGATCTCTATTTAAATATCATGGAGGGTCATTGTTTAGTTGATCGATTATGAGAAGCTCATTTGTAACTTTCTTTCTTTGCATAATAAATTGTCCCGTAGAAGCTATTTGGTCGGGGCCATGGAGTGTTTCCCTCACGAGGGTTTAAACCACGTCAAAACATCGGTGTATCGATCTGTGATTTGTTTGTGTGAAGTGGTTGCTCTAGGTGTTCGGTCTTTTGGGAGTACCCTGTGTACCCGAACATGATCTGATAAATACCTGTCACCTGAAATACAACTAGTTGCGAATCAAGTCTTACCTCCAAATGTGAAATGCCCTGGGTAAGAGCATCCCGGAGAAGTTCTATGACCGCACTGTACTCAGCTACATTATTTGTCATGGGACCCAAACAAACCCGCCCCCCGAGGAAACCAGTTGGCCAGTCGGTGAGTAAATGACCCAAGCTACTGAAGCCAACTGTCGGCTGTGGCGACTGGCACCATCAACAAATCCTAAAAAGTGTTCATTCAACATCTGAAACATGAAGCGAGAAAACACACATAAGGCCAACTAACAATCACAAGCAAAAACTAGTTCTACAAAATGTACAACTATAATACATGAAAAAGCACAATAACACTTTTTCAAGTAGGGTTAGTTCCTGGGATCTCATGATGAGGTCGGGAAAAGATGTCACAGAAATCATTAAAAATATTGGTGTACAGAAAGATATCATCAAGATAACAGTCCGCTCCAATAAATATATGTTTCGTGACCCCAGGTTTAGTGGGAATGTTGACGGGGATGGTTCCTGATATATTAGCCATATTCCCTTCAACGTAAATAGTACTTGAAGTGGAAGGGGACAAATCAACATTCCCACCAAGTCTCATCGAAAACTCTCCTCTCTTGATCCTGTCTAGATTTGGAAGCAGGTAAGACCTATGATGCATGTGTTCCCACGGCTGGTCCAGGCCCATCATGGCTTCCAAAATGGCTTCGTCAGATGGCAAAACCATGTCTAAATAGTCGAAAGAGTGGGTCGAGTTTACTGACCATGCCGGAGCATAGTCCATATCCAACTCAATAGAGACTAGCGGAGTTGTGCTATGTTCCTTACAACATGTTGTGCTTCCACTGACCGTAGGAAGGATCCACGGATCAGTCCTTAAACCGACCATGAAAGTTTCAGTAGATGTACCTTCATCAGAATGCATGAAAAGAACGGGAGAGGGTAGGTCAAAAGTTCCTATTAATGACCTGTAAAGCCCTGCTCCTAAACTCTCAATTACTGGGGCAGATTGATCAACTAAGGTAACTGTGGATTCCGATGAATTCTGGTTGTTTCGCCGAGAGAACGAAAGCTGATCGATTGTGACAATCTTACCTTCGTGAGGGAACATAACAACTCGAAAAACTGCCGATGGAATAACTCGCATGGCATATGTCCAGTTCCTTCCTAACAACATATTATAATCAAGCTGAGTTTCCAGAACTTTGATCTCTACAGCAACTGTCTTACAGGCAAGTGTGACATCAAATGATGGCAAGACTCCGTGTGGATGGAACGTTCTGCCATCAAATGCAGTAAGCAGTGTGTTAGAGGGGGTTAACTCAGGAGAGCCCAAGGCTTTCCCGCAAGAAATTGACAATACGCATGTAGACGCGCCTTCATCTACGGCAGCTCGTCCAATGGTCATAGGACCATGAACTACCTCTATCTGAAGAGCAACGTGGTACGGAAACCAGTATTTGATATCAGACATATCAAAACACGCAGTCATGTTGGATGATTCCATACTTCCAATCGCTGCAAGAAGTGCATTTTGTTGTAATGGACAACTTTGCAAAACTTCTAAGGTGGACATAGCACAAGGGGTCTAGGCTAGATCTTCAACCACATTGTAGTTAGCAGCAGCCCGTGCGTTGGGATTGTGAGAAGCCCGTTTCAAGACACCTTTTGGGATCTTGGGCACTGAATCCACAGGTATGTGGATAGGAGTGGAAGATTTAGGAACCTCTTTATCCTTATTCTGCTAATCCAGGGTATAATTTCTTGCTTACATTTGTAAAAGAACGTCCAAGTTAACCATATTAATAAAAGTTTGATCAACTGAAGCATGGGTGGTGCCCTCAGTATTGGAGGTGCCAGAAGCTGATCCCTGCCCTTTTGGAAATGGATCTTTAAGGACGGTAGGTTTTTTTCTTGAAGCAGCTTCTGGGATTCTTCAATTAGAGGGAATTGGTGAGTGAGGTGGTCTTGCTTGCAAAGCTCACAAGGGAACTTGACCTTATTCTTTTCTATGTTACCCTCCTCGACATTTTCTTTGTTTTTGGGCATCTGTTGGTTCCCCTCTCCTTTCTTGCCCTTCTTTTTATTTTTGGGCTGCCGAGGACCCTTTTGATTAGTTTGAACCTGTTTTATAGATTCAGTAGTAGAAGGAGAGGTTGTGACAAGAGTCACTTCTGCAGTCAATTGTTTGACCGATAAGGCATGAACCTGTTTAGTCAATGCTTCGAACACTACAGAATCACCTGAACCTACTATGTTGTTAGCATGTTGTCCAGGTTTTGGTCTACCTAGATCAATGTTTGATCGCGGTGCATTAGGTATAATCTCGTAAAGGAGCCCGGACTAAGCATAAACCAAGTCTAGTTGTTGGGTCCTTAAAATGGCTTCTTCTTCCAATGACACCCCTGAAGTGGCTACTTCCTTAGAAACGTAAGGAATGAGTGATTTCAGATACCACTCTAATAAGAACTCTGGGGGGATATTGGCCTTAATGAGCCTCTTTTGTCTTCGCCACTCCTGAATATGATCAGATAAATGGATGGCTTTGTTTTGTCTAAAGGTAGACAAAAGATCTGTCTCGACATCATACTGAACAGGAAGCTGGAAGTGGTTCAGAAAGACTACGGCGAGATCCCGAAAGTTAAAAAAGGTGGTTGCAGGTAACTCAAGGTACCATTTGGCTGCAGCAACGGTTAAGGTTCTTTGAAAAAGTATCAACCTAATGGAATCTTCGTTCAACGAGTTCGAAGAACACCAGAGATGAAAAGTGGTAACATGATCACCAAGATCCTCACCAGTTTTACCTTCGAATTTTGGAATGTTCGAAGGTAGCTTAGTGGGAACTGGTGGCCACGTAACATTATGGCACACCATATCGTTCATTAACTTGGAAAGATCTGGAAAATTCAGGGTTTCCAGAAATGGTAAACGAGGTCTACAAGATGACATTTGATGCACTGGAGTCATAAAGGGGGAACCTCCCATAGTTTGACCCATAAACTATTGGTTAGGGTTTCCCCTAGCCATCTGCTGGTAGGGGTTGCTCCCTTCCATCTGCTGGTAGGGGTTTCGCCCAGCCATCTGCTGGTAGGGGTTGCCCCCAACAATCTACTGTTGTGTGAAAGTGTTGTTGAAATTCTCCCACCCAAATGAAAGTGGGTTGGTACCCTGTGCATTTGTCCATTGTGGCTGGGTGTTAGCCCCACCATATTGTTGGTTAAAAATATTGTCCCCTCCTCCAGAAAACAAAGAAAAAGGGATATTTCCTACAGGTATATTACTTTGATTCATATTGTAACTTGCAAATGTGTTAAAACCAGGGATAGTCTAGGTGGATGGCGCAGTCATGGTACTCATGAGAGGCATAGTTGCAGAGGGATTCAACCCAACATTGGGTGTGGAAGTCCAAGTACTAGGTATATGGTATGACTGTTGAGTTGTAGGAGGTGGAATGACATTCACTATATTACTGGGTCCAAAAGTAGGGGTAGTGACTGAGGCGGATGTCAAAGCTGTTGAGCTTGGCATGCCTCACGTACCAGCATTAAAACTGAAGGACAGACTTGAAACAGAAGTTGTCTGTGTCGAACTCGGTGTAACAGTGGAAGAAGGATTCACAATACTTGTATTCATACCCATTGTGGGATTATGTGGGACTTCTTGTTCGTCTCATGGGTTAGTCATAATATGCACAGGTGTGAAAAAATATGCACTATACTCGGGTTGCTAGAAACCAACAGGTACCAGAAGCGGATCGTTAAGTCCGGTAAGAGGAGGGTTAAAAGGAGTGTTAAACTCACCAGAAGTGATATCCTCAACCTCAACAGTATTAAAAAATTGTTGATCCGGGGTTCTAGGTTGTGGTTCACCAGGAACCTCTATTTCACCAGTAGGTTCAAAACGACCACTAGAGTCTGTCCTCTATCGTGGTGGTGGCGGTAGTGGCTCCACACTGGGTGGGGGAAGGTTTTGCAACCTCCGAGACCTACAACGCTGTTGGTCTTCCACAATTATATAAAAATGACACTAAGTAAAAACCTAGTGGCCACTAAGACTAAGGGGCAAACAACATACCACTAAAAAATCCTAAGTAATCAAACCAATCAAACGGATAGCAAATACTCTCGGAAGTAAGTCTGGGATGATTAGGGCCTAGAACAGACTAAAAAAGTATTGATGGTTATTTTCGTGGCATCCACTGGAGGTCCACTGGGTGCAAGTTCTTGAATCACCAAACCGCTTTCCTGGGAGTACTGTTAGAGGGTTACCTTCCATGCCTGTCCGAGGTGAAGTGGGAATAAATGCCCACTCTACTTGTGTAGGATCCTAAAGGTCTGATACTAAGGCTACCATACATATGAAATATCCTGGGGCGACAGTCATCATCCTAGTCAAAACGCATGGGCAGGGTAGCAAAGCCCGAAGTCCGAAAGGACACCCGTACGCGAATCAACTCTAGTTTATGGTCAAAAAGAAAGTGAGGGGATATCCTCAACCATTCTAGTCTCCCACGGCCTCGTGCTTAACTCTGGTTTGAGTAGAGCATCCTAGGGTTATTTGATATATATGGGTTTACCTAAATGAAATTTGTACTACAATTGTTGTGTAATGAAGCCAGTTACGAGCAGTTTAAGGTAATTTAAGCTCGTAAATCTAGCCTAAGCTAGTTGATGTCATGTATACCTAAAAAGAAAATGTTTCTAATTGATTTTATTAAAATTTATTTTTAAGGCAACTTTTTACTCAATGGGGTAGTGCATTGTGTGGAAATGGTTTGAGAAAGTAAAGTGCAAAAGAAATAACTTTCAAAGCAACAAAAGACTCTTTTTTTTTTTTTTTTTTTCGTTTATGCTCTTTCCAAAAATGAAAAAACTAAGAAAACCAAAAAAAATCTCTTTTTTCTTTTCTTTTCAAATTCAAAACAAAGTAAGCTACGCTACTTCTAAATGATTACAAGCCTTACTACTTTAAACTACCAAACTCAATTTTTTGCTTTTTCTGATATACGTAAAAGAAAAAGAACTCGAAAATGGAAGTAAGTAAGACCTAAAAGAGCAATGTAAGTAAGGAAAAGCAAATCTAAGGCTCACAACAAACAAATCGATGATTTGATGAAGACTTGTCCTACAAATGTTTTCAAAGGAAAAGGCTTTGGGCTTGGAAAACAAAGTGGAAAGAAAAGAAGGATAAGAGACGCTTCAAATGGAAAGGCAAACCTCAAAGGTTACTCCAAAGAATCAAGAACCCTAAAGAGAACTAAGCCAAGCAAATGGTAGGAAAGCGAACCAAAGATGGCCTTACAATCACAAAACTCAAAATGGAAGCAAACTGAAAGACTTCAACTTACTTGGACTGAAAACTGATAAAGCAATCAGGAGGTATCTAGACTCAAAAAGCTTTTGAAAACACCCTAAGGAATCTAACATGGGGTCAAACCTTAGATTAAGGGCCAAGACACCATCAAAGTGTGCTTAGTGTCACCACAAACAACAAATGCTACAAAACAAAGGTTTGTATACCTGCAACAAGCATCTAGGGTACAGAAGTGCAGCTATGTCCAACTAGGAACAAAGCACGTTCTTCAAAAAGAGTAAAAAACAACAAGACACCTCAAAAGTACACAAGTAAGCAAAAGATGACCTAAGGGACATAGGAGAGGTAAACAAGACTCAACAAGGGCATAAAGACCTCAAGGATCAGTTATGAAAGCAAGGCAAGATACTGGATATCAAACCAAACAAGTGCAAATCAAAACCCTACACCAAACAGACAGTTACAGGGGTATGCGGTATTGTGTAGTGCATAAGCCAGTGCACACTGGCAAATGTGCCCTACTGTACAATAGATAGAGTAGTGCTCATCATCAGGTATGCGCTACTGTGTATAAGGTAGACTAGCGCACATGTCAGAGGAGGTCTGAAACAGGCTCTAAAACTTCCAATTGGGATGAGTCAAGCAAGGGAAAGCAATTACAAGTGACCTACAGGGCCTCTCAAAGGATCAACAAGATCAAAAAGTACTGGAAGGAAAGTTAAATGAGTCTCCTAGAACAGAAAACAACCGGTCCCCAATGGAGTCGCCGGTCTGTTGTTTGAGAATTCTACCCTATAGCGAGGAGAGGGACACTACCAACTTTTAGGGTGATAGGTAAATACATTAATCATATCACATAGGCTTCTACAAAAGGAAAGAGATCAAGGTTCTTGAAGGCATACCTTATTAACAATGTTCGATCCTAGCTTTTGCTTGCTCCTTTGATCAATCCTCCACTTGATCTTTTGTTTGACGAACCTGCAATACAAAGATACCTTCCTCAGCGTATCTTGACTAATATAACAATGATGAAATTGAAATACAATTTAAACATCAAGTACAATTAAGCATTTAATCCAAGCAAATATGCAATCCATTAGACATTTGATTGGGACAGGAAGGGCATTTCAACCTTTATTGTCAAAAGAAAATAATCAGTACAAGTATACCTGATCATTCAGAATGCTTGTGCAACCGGATCCTGGGATCTTGCTCTTCACACTAACTTTGGAATTCCTCCAGCGTAACAACCCTTAATCCATAGTTTCTCATCTGCTCTCTCATCTATCTTCCTTGTATTTATGGGACAAGGTAGGTAGTTTGGATCGAGAAGTAGTTTGACTCGGAAGTTGGGCAAGTTGCAAAACCAACTTCAACTAATCCCAATTCGTCAAATTAATATATTTTTTATTACTTTTTAAGATGTGTGCGAGTATTTTGCAGTAGAGTAGCACACTATATGCAACTTCATTGCTTTACAACCAGCGTTTGCATGATTTTTTAAGGTGTGCGCTAGTTTTCTTAATCAAAGTAGGGCATAGTAGTAGGTGTGAGCTACTGTTATGTTTGTAGAGTAGGCACATTCCAAGAAATGCGCTACTATGATGTCAGATGTTGAGGGGTAAACCAAGTCCATGCATCATCTAGGGCAATCTTGCTCTTCAATTGATGTTTTCCTTTTGTGTGATTGACAGCTTAATGTGATCACGGACGGAGAAGTGCAGATTTGACCTATAACACCTACCATATGAAATCAAGACCTTCAAAGATGAGATATTTTGTGATGTGGTCCCACTTGAAGTATGTGATGTTATTATAGGATATCCTTATATGTGGAAGCGTCATGTTGTATATGAATCACGACCTCGTAGTGTCATTTCGAATTTAGGATGACAAATCTATCGGATACCAGAGATAGTTTCGCCTACCCCAACCAAGCAGTGTAGGAAGATAATCTCTCACATTGGGAAATTTTCCCTATTCGCAATTGCCACTAAAGGAGAACATCAGATATTAGAGACATCCACAACCTCTGCACATGAAACCTCTTCTCAACGGAAACAAGAAGAACACAAAGTCATTGCAGCATCATCTATCCAGGTACCTCTACAGTGCAAGGCCACACATTCAAGGTGATCCTCTAGAAAGAAATCATCCACACCGGTGCATACCAAGGATAACACGACAACAAAAATGGTTGAAAAAATCCAGCGCATCCATCAACAACAATTAACACCCTCTGAAGATGTCAAATAAAGGCATCCTTTTCACTTCAACAAATGTCGCACTAGGAGCTCAACCCAACACACAGTTGGACATATGATAAGGGATTTGACGTAATGTAGACCATTGCTTCCTAATGGGGGAGGATTGATCCAGATGGATATCGGTGGCCAACCACCTATTCCACTAGCTCAAAACAGTTTCCCATTTTGGTAGTTTTCTAATAATGGTTCTATAGTTTTTCAGGTCCCAAACTTTCAGGGTCGTTTTGAGGCCCTAAATGACATTTTTTGGTGATTTCGAGTTGAAAATGGTTGTGAATGATGTCATTCCCCCCCATATAAAAGTTTTAAATCTCATATAGACCTTTCCAACGGGCTATCAAGCACCCCAAACGAAGATCGTATGCAAACGTTATGACCCCGGGAAGTTGACTGTTCAACAAACCACCTTGGGGCCACAAACTTTATTACAATTCATCGTCTAGGGTTAGGTTTTGTATGCTTGGGATTATTTCCCTCATGCTGATGATAAATAGGACTTTTTGGCCTCTTTTTATATTCAACTTTACACGAATGAGCATAGCGGCCACATCTCTTCTCAGTGATAGCTACCACCATTCTAGTTGTTTTATTTTATAGTTTGTTCTATGCCCGCTATTTAATAGAATATGTGTATCATTGTGTTCTTTGCAATATATTTGTGTATATTTGGTCTATACCTTGTCTTTCATTTCATTCCCACATAAATCCAGATTAGTGGTATCAGAGCAATCTACTCTTTGATTGTTTCTCGGTGCATCTCCTCGATGAGGTCAAGATATAGAGAGTTGGGTCTCGAACTAGTTTCACTTAGGGAAGATCACTCTCGTTGCTCCAAATGACCTCCCATGGCGGAAGAAAATAGAGACGACGGAGCAGAAGATCCTATCAAGTTGTTGCTCGAGGAATCCCTCACGTGACAAAGGAACGAGATGATGGATAATTTCACCCAAATCCTTCAACGCATGCCGACGGCGGCAGATACACCTTCAACAAGAAGCCGTTTCAGAGATGCAACTACCTTCAAGGTATAAGTTAACTTTGATATCCCTTTATTTGAAGGTGAGATCGATTCTAATACCCTAGATAAATGGTTGAATCTACTAGAAGGGTATTTATCTCTCCACAATTTTTCCAACAGGGAAAAGATCACCTTTGCTCTCCTCAAGGTTATCCCCCATGCCAAAAATTGGTGGGAAACTTATTGTGAGCAAAACTCATCAGACGAGTATGAATTGTTTGAGGCCAATCCCGCTTGGGCCTCTTTTATAGATTCTTTTAAGGAACAATATTACCCTATGGGAAACTATGATGACCAATACACAAAATGGACCATTCTACATCAAGAGAGGGACCAAACGGTGTCGGAGTACACCAACAAATTTCATACCTTGCGCACAAAGCTGGGCATAAAGGACTCTGAGTGGAACCTAGTATTAAAATATCGCAGTATCCTACACCAGTACATATGAACAGAGATGGAATTCCTTGAAATATTTTCACTTGGATCTGCCTATCTATATGCTGTCAAACATGAGCATAAATTTCAGCGAAAGAACAAGCGTGACTTCGGTCCTACGGAGAAGTAGGGGAAGGGAAACTCTGGCTCCCAGAACACAGGATAGGGAGAGGACAACCAGTCCCAACCACAAGTGAAGAAGGGTAATGGGAAGACAAATAAGGACACCGAGAAGTGGTGCGAGTTCCAAAAAATACCCTAGCACAAAATTGATGAATGTCACTCAAAATAGTCATTGGTGGTTGAGGTCAAAGCTTCAGAATAGGATCCCAGTTCCGATTATGATTCAAAACCCAATGTCACAGCCACAGACAAAGGGAAGCGGATCATTGATGCAGAACCCAATGTCACTGTTTCTACCACACAGATTCAACCAAAGGAACCTGAAGAGTTAGAGGCAGAGGAGCGCCTCTTCCACTCACAGATGTGGGTGAGGGGGATTTCCTTACATTTTGTTGTGGACAGCGACGGCCAAAAGAACCTAATTTCAACAGAATTCATCAAGATATTGGAACTACCAACAACACCACACTTGCAACCATACACCATTGGTTGGCTAAGCCAAGGATGAGGTATCCGTGTCAGCCATCAATGCTGCCTACCATACATCATCAAGCCCTTCAATGATGAGGTATTATGTGATGTGGCCCCACTTGAAGTATGTGATGTTCTTTTAAGAAATCCATATATGTGGAAGCGTCATAATGTATATGAATCACAACCTCGTAGTGTCATTGTCACTTTGGGAGGAAAAATCTATCGGATACCAGAGATAGTTGCACCTACCCCAACCAAGAAGTGCAGGAAGATAATCTCCCACACTGGAAAATTTTCCCTATTCACAATTTCCACTAAAGGAGAACATCAGATCTCAGAGACATCCACAACCTCTGCACATGATCCCTCTACTCAACAGAAACAAGAAGAACACAAAGTCATTGACACATCGTCTATCTGGGGACCTCTACAGTGCAAGGCCATGCATTCAAGGTGCTCCTCTAGAAATAAATCATCCACACTAGTGCAGACCAACGATAACACGACAACCAAAATTATTGAACAGCTTGTTGCCAGGCAGTTTGGTAAGGTAGCATCGCAGCGTCACCGATGCTGGGACACATCAAAAAATGTCACATAAGGTGGAAACCTGGGTGCAAAGAAGATTATTTTATGCATTTTGGGTCAATTGGACCGCAGTTTGCGGGTTTTGGGTCATTTGGACCACATATTATGTATTTTTGAGTTAGTTGTACTACAGTTTGCGGGTTTTGGGTCATTTGGACCGCATATTATGTATTTTTGAGTCAGTTGTACCGCAATATGCAGGTTTTTTGGTCATTTGAACCATGTCAGTTAGATTTTGGGTCAATTGTCCAAAGTGTCGGTTAGGAAGTTGTTAGTAAGTGGACAAGCATTGTAAAGGTGGAAGCCTATATATAGACATAAGTAGTAAGTGTTGAATCATCTTAGTATGGATCCTTAGATGTTGAATATGTGCGTCTTTGAGTCTGTAGATGAGATCAAGAGCTATTGGTGACATCTGGTTTTGCGGAGATATTGTATGAGGGTTTGCTGAAGTAATATGACATGATGGAACTATTTGGTGAAATTCCCTGTGTATCTTTTATGGTAATGCATGTTGCTATTCATGAATGATGCTTTACTTATTACGATGAAAGATCCTATTGGATAATGCTATGAACATGAAGGATGTTAAATCCGAATGCATGTATCTATCTTTGAATATCGCGATAAGCTAAGTGATTGTTTCCGCAAACATCCTCCTTCATTCGGCGGAAACATGGTTCCGTCCTCTCTCCCTTGAACGCCTTGGGTGAGACCTCATCTGCTCCACAGGTGTTGTTGGATGGGGTAAAACCTATCTAGGCCGGTGCTCATCGAGATTGCGGTGGGTTGGTGTCGACAACGATGGGAACCCTTATTGACTAGGTTTGAGTCAACAAATGGTTCCATTATCGGGGATTTCAGCATTCCAAGTCACCGCAGAGCAAGCGTCAGATTCGGTCCTCCACTGCTGTGGCGGGGGAAGCTCAAGGGGAAGTAGGGCCATCCAGCCGTCGGATTCATGATCCCACTGCATGGGAAGGACTCTCGGCCACTGATATCCCAGGGTATATCCCCCCCAGTCAGCCCGGGGTACCTTCCCGAAAGGTGCAGCGAAATAACTAGTATACATTGTGGATTCCTGCATTACCAGTAGGAATGGAGTTCTCTATTGACATCGGGACAGAACTGATGCGTCTGAAATACAACTACCATGATATGGTGGCATACAAGGAGATTATGTTGGACCCTTATGAGCCAGGATCACAATTGAGCAGTAAGTCGGTTCTACGTGATTGGGTGTGGGGTTTGAAACAGGCAGGCCTACTAGGCCTTATCAATATGCCACATTTTGTACAGCTGCCAGAGGTCAATGCATGTGTGAAGTAGTTGCTAGCCCGCTTTCATGGTGGTATGTTGTGGCTGGATGAAGCAATTCTTGTCATGGTGCACTTGATCGCAGAGATTACCGGGTTGCCCAAGGATGGGGTCGACTCATCGCAGTATTTTCGAGGAAAGGAGAACGACAAAAAGCTGTCCTGGCAGTTGGTCACGCGCTATGCCTTGGAGAAGGATGGCCGTGGATACCACACCGATAGCATCAATGATAAGGCAGTGCTCACCGGCACCAAGATACTTTCCTACAAAGTGGTACGGGGTGGTCGACCCAATCAGTGTAATTTGGGAATTGTGATGTGTGCCGAGTAGTGTGCGGCTGGAGTGCAGATGAACTGGTCGTTGTTTCTACTAAATCAGTTGACGGAGGAGGCTGTGGAGGTTCAAGCGGGTAAGGGCTCATTCACATATAGTTGGCTTCTGCTATTGATTGCATTCGTAGCCTGGAAGGAGCACGACGTATACCAGGGTATGGAGTTTGATGCCGTGAAAGGGCGTCGCAGCGCACGGTATCAAAACATGTGGTTTGTCCAAGAATAAGAGCGGACTAGAGAATGTGTGTTGTTGTTCTGGTTATACTAGGAGATGCTCTATGCGGCTGCGACGAAGGTAACCCGCTTGTCTGAAGAAACCGCAACACAGTTTAAGTTGGTCATGGTGTTTGCAATTTGACCGCATGCAATTTATGTACAAGCCCACCATGACCCAGATAGGTAATGGTTGCTGACACCATATAAGGTGATGATAGCGGAGTTGGAGGCTATCGTGAACGATTGGCCTGAGGGATGGCACGAACCCATGGGGTTGGCCGAGATTGAGGCTGTAGAACTGGAAAAAGGCCCAGATCATCGCCTATCGACGCAGGACTAGCGAAGTCATCATGACTCAAATCAAGAATCCATAAAGACACCAACAGATGATGATAGTGACCGGGCCCTTAAAGAAAACAGGACAAAAGGGCATCAGGAGCCTGCAACAATCAGTGGGCTGCCCCTATTGATGGAAGCGTAGTTGAGTCAACTCATTAAAGAAATTGTTGATGCATCCACCACAGCGGCTCACAAGATGACAATGAATATTTCCATGCGCTCACTGTTCATATGAACTCCTTGTGTAATATAGTTTCGAGGAAGGTACCTGAAGAAGCATTGGCACCGCTAGTTGGCACAATCAGCACTGAGCCGTGGGTCAGGAATGTGGAGGTTCCCCCAACTACGATTGTGACTAATGGCGAGGCTTTAAATGCCTTGCTGCAATAGTTGAAGAAGGTGACCATAAACATTAATGCATTTCCAGCACAATGATTGACAACTGTGCAGACGGTCGCTAGCCGAGAAATGGCGGACAAAATGCATGAGATTAGTGGCAAGGGTATGCGGTTGCAAGAGCGCGAGGCAGTTGCACAAGAAGCCATTGCAGATTTAATAGGGAGGGATGCTGCAGCGCAATAGGCTGTGGATGAACTAGAAGAAGACATCAAGAAAGAACGAGCAGAGAAGGCTCAAGAGATTGAAGAACTGAAAAAGGAACGAGACCACCTCATCGCAGAGAAGGCCCATACGTGGGATGACAGTGTGCGGGTAGACCGGGCCATTGTGGAGGCTTATCACTATGTGATGGAGCCCACTGAAGTGTTGGATATGCTTCAACATGTGCAGCAACTGGGGGTTGTCATTGTCCAGTTGTAGCATGAGAATTAGGAGTTAAAAGCTCAGGTGAATCCCGATACACTACAAGCAGAAGTGGACAACCACAAACGAGCTATTGAGGAGATAGCAATGCAGATGGCGGAACTGGAAACAATAGCAATCAAGCTCATAGCCAACACTATGCAGTTTTGGGGCCGAATTGTTCAGGACGAGCAGGTTGAAGAATTGATGAAGTTTTGGCAGGAAGCAGAGGGGCAGTTGGCGACACTAAAGGCGGCAATGCGCATGATGCCACCCATGGAGTAGGTTGCCAAGTCTGCAGATGTAAAAGATCTGCAGTAGCGCGTCGCCAAGGCCGATGAGTGACAGAAGAAGTGCATTGTGCAGCTAGAGGAGTTCTAGGATATTGGCGGGAAAATCATGAAAAGGGCTGGTGAAGTCCTCTAGACAGTGCAGGAACATCATCAACAAGTGGCCACGAAGCTCACCGAGCACCCATTGCCCCAGGATGTCATCAATAGTCAGGAAGTGGCTATGGTAGCAAAGGAAATGGTGACAATAGTCGAGCACCAGTATGAGGATTTCAAAGTCAAGACTAGAGAGTACAATATGTCCTACTGATGTGGCTCGAGGGCAAGCCACAAGAGTGTGTTGGGGGCCTGTTGGCAGGAAGTTTGGTAAGGTAGCATTGCAGCGTCACCGATGCTGCGACACATCAGAAAATGTCACGGAAGGTGGAAACCAGGGTGTAAAGAAGATTATTTTATGCATTTTTGGGTCAATTGGACCGCAGTTTGTGGGTTTTGGGTCATTTGGACCGCATATTATGTAATTTTGAGTCAGTTGTACCGCAGTTTGCGGGTTTTGGGTCATTTGGACCACATATTATGTATTTTTGAGTCAGTTGTACCGCAGTATGCAGGTTTTTGGGTCATTTGGACCAAGTCGATTAGATTTTGGGTCAATTGTCCAAAGTGTCAGTTAGGAAGTTGTTAGTAAGTGGATAAGCATTGTAAAGGTGGAAGCCTATATATAGACATAAGTTGTAAGTGTTGCATCATCTTAGTACGGATCCTTAGATGTTGAATATGTGCATCTTTGAGTCTGTATCTGAGATCAGGAGCTATCAGTGAGATCTGGTTTTGTAGAGATATTGTATGAGGGTTTTGCTAAAGGAATATGACATGACGGAACTATTTGGTGAAATTCCCTATGTATCTTTTATGGTAATGCATGTTGTGATTCATGAATGATGCTTTACTTGTTGCAATGAAAGATCGTGTTGAATAATGCTATGAACATGAATGATGTTAAATCCGAATCCATGCATCTATCTTTGAATATCGCGATAGGTTAAGTGATTGTTGCCGCAAACATCCTCCTTCATTCGACGGAAACATGGTTCCGTCCACTCTCCCTTGAACGCCTCAGGTGAGACCTCATCTGCTCCACAAGTGTTGTTGGATGGGGTAAAACCTGTTTGGGCCGATGCTCAGGGAGATCGTAGTGGGTTGGTGTCGACAACGATGGGAACCCCTGTTGATTGGGTTTGAGTCAATAAATGGTTCCATTGTCGAGGAGGTCAGCATTCCGATTTGCCGCAGAGCAAGCGTCAGCTTCGGTCCTCCACTGCTGTGGCGGGGGAAAATCAAGGGGAAGCAGGGCCATCCAGCCACCAGATTGATGAGCCCTTCACATGGGAAGGATTCTCGACCACTAATATCCTGGGGTACATTCCCCCCAGTCGACTCGGGGTACCTTCCCGGAAGGTGCAGCGGAATAACAAGTACATATTGCGGATGCCTGCATTACCAGTAGGAATGGAGTGCTCTATTGACATCGGGACAACACTGATGCATCTCAAATACGACGAACATGATATGGTGGCGTACAAGGAGATTACGTCAGACCCTTTTGAGCCAGGATCACAATTGAACGGTAAGCCGGCTCCGCGTGATTGGGCACGGGGTTTGAAACAGGCAGGCCTGCTAGGCCTTATCAATATGCCACATTTTGGACAATTGCCGAAGGTCAATGCATGTGTGAAGCAGCTGCTGGCCTTCTTTCATGGCAGTAATTTATGGCTGGATGAAGTAATTCCCGTCACGGTGCACTTGATCACAGAGATTACCGAGGTGCCCAAGGATGGGGTTGACCTGTCGCAGTATTTCTGAGGAAAGGAGAACGACAAAAAGCTGGCCATGCAGTTGGTCACACGCTATGCCTTGGAGATGGATGGTCGTGGGTAGCACATTGGTAGCATCAATGATAAGGCGGTGCTCACCTACACCAAGTTACTTTCCTGCAAAGTGGTATGGGGTGGTCGACCCAATTAGTGTAATTCGAGAATTGTGAGGTGTGCCGAGTAGTGTGTGGCCAGAGTGCAGATGAACTGGTCATTGTTTCTACTGAATCCGTTAATGGAGGATGCTATGGTGGTTCAAGCAGGTAAGGGCTCATTCACATATAGCTGGCTTCTGCTATTGATTGCATTCATAGCCTGGAAGGAGCCCGACGTATACTAGGGTATGGAGATTGACACCGTGAAAGAGCATCGCGGCGTGCATTATCAAAACCTGTGGTTTGTCTGAGAACAAGAGCGGACTAGAGAACATGTGTTTTTGTTCTGGTTATACTGCAAGATGTTTCGTGCGGTTGCGACGAAGGTACCCCGCTTGTCCGAAGAAACCGTAGCATAGTTTTAGCCGATTATGGTGTTTGCAATTCGACCGCATGCAATTTATGTACAAGCCCACTGTGAACTAGATAGGAAATGGTTTCTAACACCATATAAGGTGACAACGATGGATTTGGAGGCTATCTTGAATGATTGGCCCGAGGGATGGTGTGAACTCATGGGGTTGGCCGAGATTGAGGCTATAGAACTGGTGAAAGGCCTAGATCATCGCCTATCGGCGCAGGACCAGCGGATTCATCATGACTCAGATCAAGAATCCATAAAGACACCAACAGATGACGATAGTGACCGAGCCCTTGAAGAAAACAGGACAAAAGGGCATCAGGACCCTACGACAATCAGTGGGCTGCCCTTGTCGACGGAAGCACAGTTGGATCGACTCATTAAAGCAATTGCTGATGCATCCACCGCAACGGCTCACAAGATGACAATGAAGACAGATGAAGGTTTCCATGTGCTCACTGCTCGTATGGACTCCTTGTGTGATACAGTTTCGAGGAAGGAACCTGAAGAAGCAGTTGCACCGCTAGTTGGCATAATCAACACCGAGCCGTGGGTTAGGAATTTGGAGGTTCCCCCAAATATGATTGTGATTGATGATGAGGCTTAAATTTCCTTGCTGCAACAGTTGAAGAAGGATACCATAAACGTTAATGCATTTCCAACGTAAGGATTGACAACTGTGCAGATGGTCACTAGCCGAGAAATGGTGGACAGAATGCATGAGATTAGTGGCAAGTGTATGTGGTTGCAGGAGCGTGAGGCAGCTACAAAAGAAGCCATTGCAGATTTAACAGGGAGGGATGCTGCAGCATGATAGGTTGTGGATGAACTAGAAGAGGACATCAAGAAAGAAGGAGCAGAGAAGGCTCGAGAGATTGAAGAACTGAAAAAAGAACAAGACCACCTCATCCTGGAGAAGGCCCATATGTGGGATGATAGTGTGTGGGTAGACCAGACCATTGCAGAGGCTTATCACCATGTGTCGGAGCCCACTGAAGGGTTGGATATGCTTCAACATGTGCAGCAACTGGGGGCTGTCATTGTCCATTTGCGGCACAAGAATTAGAAGTTAAAAGCTCAGGTGAATCCCGGTACACCGCAAGCAGAAGTGGACAACTGCAAACGAGCTATTGAGGAGATAGCAATGCAAATGGCGGAACTGGAAATAATAGGAATGAAGCTCACAGCCGACACTATGCAGTTTTGGGGCCGAATTGTTCAGGACAAGCAGGTTGAACAATTGATGAAGTTTTGGTAGGAAGCGGAGGGGAAATTGGCGACACTAAAGGCGGCAATGCACGTGATGCCACCCATGGAGCAGGTTGCCAAGTCTGCGGATCTAAAAGACCTGCAGCATCGCGTCGCCAATGCTGATGAGCGACAGAAGAAGCGCGCTGCGTAGCTGGAGGAGTTCCAGGATGTTGGTGGGAAGTTCATGACAAAGGCTGGTGAAGTCCTCCAGACAGTGCAGGAACATCGTCAACAAGTGGCTGTGAAGCTCACCGAGCACCCATCGCCCCAGGATGTCATCGATAGTCAGGAAGTGGCTATGGTAGCAAAGGAAATGGTGACAACAGTCAAGCAGCAGTACAAGGATTTCAAAGTCAAGACCACAGAGTACACTATGTCCAATTGACGTGGCTTGAGGGCGAGCCACAAGAGTGTGTTGGGGGCCTCTTGGTAGGCGGTTTCGCAAGGTAGCATCGTCGCGTCACCGATGTTGTGAGACATCAGAAAATGTCACGAAAGGTGGAAACCTGGGTGCACAAAATATTATTTTATGCATTTTTGGGTCAATTGGACCACAGTTTGTGGGTTTTGGGTCATTTGGACCGCATATTATGTAATTTTGAGTCAGTTGTACCATAGTTTGCGGGTTTTGTGCCATTTGGACCGCATATTATGTATTTTTGAGTCAGTTGTACCACAGTATGTGGGTTTTTGGGTCATTTGGACCACGTCAGTTAGATTTTGGGTCAATTGTCCAAAGTGTTGGTTAGGAAGTTGTTAGTAAGTGGACAATAATTGTAAAGGCGGAAGCCTATATATAGACATAAGTTGCAAGTGTTGAATCATCTTAGTACGGATCCTTAAATGTTGAATATGTGCATCTTTGAGTTTGTATCTGAGATCAAGAGGTATTGGTGAGATCTAGTTTTGTGGAGATATTGTATCAGGGTTTTGCTGAAGTAATATGACATGATGGAACTATTTAGTGAAATTCCCTGTGTATCTTTTACGGTAACGCATGTTGCTATTTATGAATGATGCTTTACTTGTTGCGATGAAAGATCTTGTTGAATAATGCTATGAACAAAAATGATGTTAAATCCGAATGCATGTATCTATCTTTGAATATCACGATAAGTTCAGTGATTGTTGCCACAAACATCCTCCTTCATTCGGTGGAAACATGGTTCCGTCCACTCTCCCTTGAATGCCTTGACTGAGACCTCATCTGCTCCATAGGTGTTACTGGATGGGGTAAAACCTATCTGGGCCGGTGCTCAGGGAGATTGCAGTGGGTTGGTGTTGACAATGATGGGAACCCCTGTCGACTGGGTTTGAGTCAACAAAAGGTTCTGTTGTCGGGGAGGTCAGCATTCCGAGTCGCCGCAGAGAAAGTGCCAGCTTCGGTCCTTGACTACTGTGGTGGGGGAAGATCAAGGGGAAGCAGGGCCATCCAACCACTGGATTGATGAGCTCGCCACATGGGAAGGACTCTCGGCCACTGATATCCTGAGGTATATCCCCCCCAACCGGCCCGGGGTACGTTCCTGGAAGGTGCAACGGAATAACAAGTACACATTGATGATGCCTGCATTACCGATAGGAATGGAGTGCTCTGTTGACATCGGGCCAACACTGATGTGTCTGAAATATGATGACCATGATATGGTGGCATACAAGGAGATTATGTTGGACCCTTATGAGCCAGGATCACAATTGAGCGGTAAGCCAGTTCCACATGATTGGGCGCGGGGTTTGAAATAGGCAGGCCAGCTAGGCCTTATTAATATGCCACATTTTGGAGGACCACCAGAGGTCAATGCATGTGTGAAGCAGTTGCTAGCCTGCTTTCATGGTGGCATGTTGTGGTTGGACGAAGCAATTCTCGTCACGGTGCACTTGATCGCAGATATTACTGGGTTGCCCAAGGATGGGGTCGATCCGTAGCAGTATTTCCGAGGAAAGGAGAATGACAAAAATATGGCCCCACAGTTGGTCAAGCGCTATGCCTTGGAGAAGGATGGCCATGGGTACCACACCGGTAGCATCAATGATCAGGCGGTGCTCACCGGCACCATGATACTTTCCTGCAAAGTGGTACGTGGGGGGTCAACTCAATCAGTGTAATTCAGGAATTGTGGCGTGTACCGAGCAGTGTGTGGCTGGAGTATAGATGAACTGGTTGTTGTTTCTACTTAATCAGTTGACATAGGATGCTGTGTCGGTTCAAGCAGGTAAGGGCTCATTCACATATAGCTGGCTTCTGCTATTGATTGCATTCGTAGCCTGGAAGGAGCCCGACGTATACCAGGGTATGGAGATTGACACTGTGAAAGAGCGTCGCGGCGTGCGGTATCAAAACCTTTGGTTTCTCCGAGAACAAGAGTGGAGTAGAGAATGTGTGTTGTTGTTTTGGTTATAATTGGAGATGCTCTGTGCGGCTGTGACAAAGGAACCCTTCTTGTCTGAAGAAACCGCATCACAGTTTAAGCCGGTCATGGTGTTTGCAATTTGACCGCATGCAATTTGTGTACAAGCCCGTTGTGACCCAGATAGGCAATGGTTGCTGACACCATATAAGGTGACAATGGCGGAGTGGGAGGCTATTGTGAATGATTGGCTCTAGGGATGGCGCAAACCCATTGGGTTGGCCGAGATTGAGGCTGAAGAACCGGCGAAAGGCCCAGTTTTTTGGGTCCCAAACTTTTGGGTCCCTTTTGAGGCCCTAAACGACGTTTTTGGTGATTCCGGGGAGTAAATGTTCTCCAATGGCATGCATCTTCTCCCATTCAAAAGTTGTAAATATCAGATAAACCTTTCCAATAGGCTATCGAGTGCCCCAAACAGAGATCGTATGCAAACGTTATGACCCTGGGAAGTTGATTGTTCAACTAACCACCTTGGGGCCGCAAACTTTAAGACATTTCATCTTTTAGGGTTAGGTTTTTGGATGTTTGGGATTCTTTCCCTCATGGTTATGATAAATTGGACCTTTCAGCCTCCTTTTGTATTTATCTTGGCATGAATGAGCATATTGGCCACATCTCTTATCAGAGATAGCTACCACCATTCTAACTATTTTATTTTACAGTCTGTTTTATTTCATCTATTTAATAGAATATGTGTATCACTGTGTTCTTTGCAATATATCTGTATATATGGTTCTATACCTTCTCTTTCATTTTGTTTCCACATAAATCCGGATCAGTGGTATCAGATAAATCTACTCTTTAATTGTTTCTCGGTGCATGTCCCCGATGAGGTCAGGATATAGAGAGTTGGGTCTCGAACTAGTTTCCCTTGGGGAAGATCACTCTCGCCTCCCCAAACGGCCTCGCATGGAAAAAGAAGAGAGAGACGATGGAACAGGAGATCCTATCAAGCTATTGCTCGAGGAAGCCCTCGCACGACAGAGGAATGAGATGATGGATAATTTCTCCCAGATCCTTCGACACATGCCAATGACAACAAATACAACTTCATCGAGTAGTCATTTTGGATATGTGACTCCCTTCAAGGTACAAGTTAAATCTGATATCCCTTTATTTGAAGTCCAGATTGATGCTGATGCCCTAGATAAATGGTTGAATCTACTAGAAAGGTATTTCTCTGTCTACAATTTTTCCGACAGGGAAAAGATCACCTTTGCGCTGCTCAAGGCTGTCCCCCATGTCAAAAATTGGTGGGAAACTTATTGTGAGAAAAACTCATCAGGCGAGTCTGGATTGTTTGAGGACAATCCCGCTTGGGCCTCTTTTATACATGTCATTAAGGAACAACATTACCCTGTGGGAAACTATGATGACCAGTACAAAAAACTTTGGACTATTCTACATCAAGAGAGGGACCAAACGGTGTCAGAATACACCAACAACTTTCATACCTTGCGCACAAAGCTAGGTATCAAGGACTCCAAGCGGAACCTAGTACTGTAATATCGTAGTCGCCTACACCGGTACATAAGAACAGAGATGGAATTCTTAGACATCTTTTCACTTGGATCTCCCTATCGATATATTGTCAAAATTGAGCATAAATTTCAGCAAAAGAACAAGGGTAATGGAAAGAAAAATAAGGACACTGGAAAGTGGTGTGAGTTCCAAAAAATCCCCTGGCACAACTCTCATGAATGTCGCTCAAAATAGTCATTGGTGGCTGAGATCAAAGCTTCAGAATTAGATCCCAGTTTTGATTTTGATTTAGAACCCAATGCCACAGTCACAGACAAAGGGAAGTGGATCATTAATGCAGAACCTAGTGACATTGACAACTGTTTGTACCACACATATTCAACCATAGGAACCTGAAGAGTCAGAGGCATAGGAGCACCTCTTCCACTCATAGATGTGGATGAAGGGAATTCCCCTACATTTTGTTGTGGACATCGACAGCCAAAAGAACTCGATGTCAGGAAAAGTCATCAAGAGATTGGAGCTACCAATAACACCATACCCACAACCATACACCATTGGTTGGATAATTCAAGTTCAAGGTATCCGCATGAGTCATCAATGCCGCCTACCAACGACATCAAGCCCTTCAAAGATGAGGTATTGTGCGATGTGGCCCCACTTGAAGTATGTGGTGTTCTTTTAGGACAACCATATATGTGGAAGCATCGTGATTTATATGAATCACGATCTCGTATTGTCATAGTCGCTTTGGGAGGACAAATATATCGGATACCAGAGATAGGTGCACCTACCCCAACCAAGCAGTGTAGGAAGATAATCTCCCACACTGGGAAATTTTCCCTATTCGCATGTAATGACCCCCTCACCCAATCCGACCATCGATAGGGGATGCTAGGTAAACATGAGCTCTAAAATTTCACCCCAGATGCATAATGTGAATCTCAACAAACAAAATGTGTGCAGTAATGCAAATAAGCATGCACAACGGAATTAAAGTCTATCCACGCACATCTAATATGAAAATACAAGCATAAACATTACATGCATCAAATCAAACATTTTAGATTCAAATACATGAGAATACTTATCTTTATCCAACACAGATCCAAGCAACTGGCTGTGTAAGAGCGTTTTTCCACCCAACCATAGGCACTTTGTTCAGTATATACTCTTTATTCTGCTGAGAGGCCACCCGCAAGCTGGGATATGAGGCCACTGTTAGAAAAACAGGATCGCAGAGCAATAACAATAAACATAAATGCAAATATAATCACACATACACAACAAGAGAGACACCGATATATCGTGGTTCACCCAACTTGGGCTACGTCCACACTGAAGTTGCCAGTCCTTTTATTATACCATCCAACAAAGTGAAGGGATACAAGCTACAGCACAACCGCTGCACTTCCTCTTCACTGTCTCACAGTCTCTCTTCCTGATCTCAGAGATCTTTACAATGCATAATACCTGATACATAAACCCTAGCCATGTTACAATGTCTTTCTTTTATAAGGTTGATACAATGGGAAAATACCACGGGTAACCCAAAACCATGGGCCCGTAAAACAACCTGAAAAGTTTCCTATGGGGGCACTGCCCCCGGACCCCCCACACCCCCCCCCCATTGGGGTGAGTGTACAATCCTTTTTACATATCATATAAAGCTAGGGTAAAAACATGATTGAATAATAATATCTCTGAATCTGGAGATCAGGCTCCACAACCAAGAGCCACTAGGGAGAAGGAAACACCTACAAGCTTCTATCTCTCAGCCCACAACCCATTCTGCTCTTTGTGCTTAGCCAAATGCTCATACAGAGCTCTACAGGGGCCTCACTTAGCCTCAATTTGTGGCTTCTCAAGCACCTACGAGCAACAGAACTCAAGGGTAAGGGGTTCCTAGCTTGCCCAACCTCTTTGCTCACCTACATCCAACAAAAACCACTTCCCAATCTGTCTCATGGTCTCCAAATTCAAATTTTTGGGTTCAAATCAACATGGTAAGTTCATGGACAAAAATGGAGAGCTCTGCAACCTCTAAACATGCATGTAAGAATGAGACAAATGAGGGTTAACTCCAAAGGATATGAGAAAATGGTGACAATACAACTGTCATAACTTCTTATAGTAGGGAAAGGATTCCTGGCACTTGCAGACTGACTTCTGTCATGACATAACTGTCACAAAAGTGCAGTCAGTCCCATGCTTCAATAATTACATGAGGTGACTTTTCCCACCAACCACACACATGCATTAATGATTGGAAAATGGTCAAAAAAGGAGATAATTGGCTTATTCAAGGCACATGACAGAAGTTTGGGTGAGTTCTAAGGTAGATACTGGACACTTGGAAGCATGGATTTATTCATCCATGGACCCCCTTTCCTCTTCCCCTCTGGTGGAATCATAGCCCCTTTTGTGCTCTTTACACAGCCATTGTTGGACCATTTATTATTTATGCACATAATATTTACATAATATTCTAAATCAACATAAAATCCAACTAAACAAACCAAATGAAATATAAACATCATACATGACTAAACATTCACTAGTCAGGCCTTGTCCTTGAGCTCCACACTAGGAATTCGCACTAGCATATTTACATCATTTTCATTTTTAATGGAATGGGGTCAAAATTGGGATATTACAATCCCCTCCCCCTTGGAATAACACCATCCTCAGTGTTCCAATACTTAGGAATACATACACACTTTACACATGTCCAAAAATTCATAAAATGTGACAGGTATGTCCTGCATTTCATCTTTTACTTTGACATTCCAGGACCAAGTCCTTGGTTTCAACAGGATGCTCCTGCTGACTTTGACCTTACAGCTGATCCATAAGTCTGGAAAATTCATGGCTACAATTCTTCTTCTTGTCCTTTGTTGGGAAGTTGCGGAGGCAATGATTTCCTTCACATTCTCAACATTTCAGTGGTTTCTTTTTCTTTACTTGCTCCTTTTCCCTGGAGTCTTCCAACCATGAGAGTTTCTTAATGGGATAATTGGATGACTGCCTCTTCATTGACACACTATGCTTTCCATTGTTGATAGCTTCCAGAATTCCCTTTACCTCATTTTGCCGACAAAGAGAGTCTTGCAGAACCTTGTGGTTCATCTCATTCTATTTCTTTTGTAGATGGAGCATTTCCCCAAGATTCTCTTGGGTCTTGGCAATTGTTTGAAGAATATTTCCAGCCAATTCCAATAGATTTTGGTCTACTTCCATGGTCAATGTGCACAACTTCCTACACTTTGCTTTCTAGCACCACTGGTCTTGTAACAACTACAACCAATTGATTTCAATTTCTCACCTGTGAAATTTATCATTGCAATTATTGTTAGGCCAAGCATAACATAAATATTACAAATCAGTCAATTATTTTCCCAATTGACATGGAGATCCCATGCTCTATTCATGAGACTTCCACACTTTTCATGCTTTCCCAACATACACATGAACTCATTCATGTTCATCCTTTCATAGGGAATTAACTATTTCAGCATTCACAATTTATTTCAAGCAAATAAACACAATCAACTTTCAGCCATAACATGCATTCCACAATTTTTTTGTTTTCTAAAATGCATCAATCAAAAAGGAAAGAGAAGAGTAAGAGTTTCCCCCTCTTAGTCTTGTGCCAATCTAGAGCCACACCACCACTGTGCTTCCATGCTCCTTATCCTCTTTCACTTCAAGGTGAATGCTTGTCTTTCCCTTACATGTTTTGGCGATGACACTTAGTGTCTAAGGTTTGTCTAAGGCTTCTCAACTAGGGAAAATTTCCCCATTGTTTCCTACAGAACCTTTGGCTACTAGGACCCACACAAGTCCACTAGCACCACTTCCATTGTTATTCATACTAAGCTTTCTAGGATAGTCACATGTCCAAATGCATCCTTAGGATGCCTTCAAGGTTCTTGCTTCCAACAGCACCTACACTCAAACATTGAGTCCATTCACATGTCAAGTTCATTTTTCATAGGGTTTATCTCTAAATAAGAATTTAAAAATCATGTACACACATATATTCATATTAAATAAGCAAGAAGCTTCCCTCTCCATTGCCAAGACAACACTTTTGTCTGGGTCAACAAGCCAATGGAAGGAAATTGCACCATGACCATTTCTAGGTCAAGGCTCTACTACAGAGCCATATCTCCACAACCCTTCACACACACAACAACTCTTCATACACCCAACAACCCTTCACAACAACCCCTCACAACAACCTTTCACTTTGCTTCTTTAGTGTGCAGCACCAAATTGCATATGTTTAAGCTGACAACACAAGATGGATAAGAAAGCTCATTAGTATTGTTACTCTAAAATTGTAACCATATTTCATAACATTCACTATCAAGTATTGAAACACTAGGAATGCATCCATTCCCTTATGGTGTAGTCAATATTGACAACCCTATCATAACCCAACACCAAAAAGGTGTGCACCCATTTCCGATGTGAGCCATGTAGTCCCTAATCATACTCAAGCAGTCCCTAATAGAACATGCCCTGCATATTAACCCTAATAATTAGACATGCATGTTCTTATTCAGGGTTACAAAATACTTATCCCTTTTCATATGTATTCCCTCTTCATTTGTGAAGAATGGGGGCTCTCTTCTCTTAGTCAACAGTCCTTCGGTTTTCCACCCTCATCGTTTTCACGTTCCATAACCCACATATGTCTCACTGGAATAATCTTTACCATCTCACCCACATTTCCTAGCAACATGCAGTTCAGCTGAGATATTGTCAAAATATCCAATGGCATTTCACTTGAATCCCATTTACAAGATATGGGATCCTTCCCATGGAGTCTGACTTTTGTAGGCCATCACACATGGTCTTCCTGCAATGTGTCTTCCTGACACGCTCCTCAAACAACCAAATGGTCAACAACACTTAACAATCAAATTCACATCTATTTTTTCATAATCATTCAATGGCATTAATAATTAAATTCAACATGAATTTACAATTCTGTCTTCTACAGAATTTGACTTGCATCCATGAAATTATTCTCATAAACTTAAATCAGAGGGTTTCAAATATGAAATGGAAACTATGTGATATTCATAAATTTAATCTTACAACCATGAGACCCTTATCATAAGGTTTGGCTCTTGCACATGGAAGATTCCATCTTTTATCATGGGCTTACCCACATGGCCATGCCCAAGACAATCTACCTTAAATCTGAAAATTTAAATCAGTCCAAACACTTGGTGAGTTTTCATGCATATAACATTTTCATTGTTGCAACAGTCACTGAAGTGTTTTCAGAATTATACACTCAATAATTCAAACACTTTCAGCTGTTAACATTCCAAATGCAATAAAATATATATATATATATATATATATAGATGCATCATTATCATAGGAAAATTGCAAGACACAGTCACATCATGTTAAGATTTAATATGCTAAGACAGAAAATAGCAGCATTACATTCCATTTCACAATAATAGCATATACAGGATCACTGAAGAAACAACAAGCACAGCATAAACACAAGAGATAGAGATTTATCCTGGGAAACCCTCATGGGGTAGAAAACCCAGCAAAGCTTCCTCAATATAGATGACCAGCAATATACAAAGATGAAACCCTGAGACATGATCTCCTCCTCCACAGTAGCAGACCTCTCCTCCACAAGTGCGCTATCCTCAAGTGAGTGAGTGTGTATAATGAGGAACACACCTCCTCTATTTATACACTACTCTGATATGTATTTTACACAAGTACACGTAGGCTCGTATTTAACCAATGGGTTAAATACCCCACTACAACTGACTGGGCCGACCGCTCTAGGGTGGTCTAATAACCCTTTGACCCACATAACACATACAGGGCCGACCCCCACTAGGGAAGTCTAATAACCCGAGTTACCACATTCCAACAGAGGAATAAACATCTCCGGATATACAATAAGATCCTCACGGAGGAATGAAACATCTCCGAAATAATAAAGTACAAATATAATATTCTTTGAAGTTACAATATCTCAACACTCCCCCTTAACGAGAAGGATATTATAACAACATCTGCACGAGCAAGGAGTCATCAACATCATACATGATACATCTATAAATCATTGGAAGCTTTCTCAACATCATCAGTAACTCAAGCAGTTACTGGAACATCTTCAATACTGGAACATCGACATCTTCAGTATTGAGTCTTTATCTTCTGTAACACTTGAATAGCTACAACAATATCATCATCTAGATCCTCGTCATCACACGATCATCAGCATCGTCATCTCATGATCATCAGCATCGTCATCACACGATCATCAGCATCGTCATCTCACGATCATCAGCATCATCATCACACGATCATCAACATCGTCATCACACGATCATCAGCATTGTCATCACACGATTATCAGCATCGTCATCACACGATCATCAGCATCATCATCACATGATCATCAGCATCGTCATCACACGATCATCAGCATCGTCATCTCACGATCATCAGCATCGTCATCACACGATCATCAGCATCGTCATCACACGATCATCAGCATCGTCATCACATGATTATCAGCATCGTCATCACACGATCATCAGCATCGTCAGCATCGTCATCACACGATCATCAGCATCGTCATCATACGATCATGTTCCTAGGATGATCAATCCTGCTCCCTTTAGGACATAGGTCCATGGATGATACAATCCGATCTTCAGTTCTCGAAGACATCAGTCTACGGATCTATTCTGGGACCTCAGTCCGGGGACGATGCAATCCCCTGCCTGTTCATTCAGGGCTTCATTATCGGAGACCCAGTCTACGGCTCTATTCTAGGACCTCAGTCTGGGGATGATGCAATCCCCTGCCTGTTCATTCAGGACTTCATTATCGGAGACCCAGTCTACGGATCTATTCTGGGACCTCAGTCCGGGGATGATGCAATCCCCTGCCTGTTCATTCAGGACTTCATTATCGGAGACCCAGTCTACGGCTCTATTCTGGGACCTCAGTCCGGGGACGATGCAATCCCCTGCCTGTTCATTCAGGACTTCATTATTGGAGACCCAGTCTACGGCTCTATTCTGGGACCTCAGTCCGGGGACGATGCAATCCCCTGCCTGTTCATTCAGGACTTCATTATCGGAGACCCAGTCTACGGATCTATTCTGGGACCTCAGTCCGGGGACGATGCAATCCCCTACCTGTTCATTCAGGACTTCATTATCGGAGACCCAGTCTACAGCTCTATTCTGGGACCTCAGTCCGGGGACGATGCAATCCCCTGCCTGTTCATTCAGGACTTCATTATCGGAGACCTCACGTCTACGGCTCTCTTTAGGACTGAAAGTCCAGGGATGATCCAATCCCCTCAACTGTCCACTAAGGACTTCATTCTCGGAGACCTCACGTCTACGGCTCTCTTTAGGACTGAAAGTCCAGGGATGATCCAATCCCCTCAACTATCCACTAAGGACTTCATTCTCGGAGACCTCACGTCTACGGCTCTCTTTAGGACTGAAAGTCCAGGGATGATCCAATCCCCTCAATTGTCCACTAAGGACTTCATTCTCGGAGACCTCACATCTACGGCTCATTTTAGAACAAGTGTTCAAGGACGATACAATCCCTCTTCTTTCTCGGAGACCTCTGTCTACGGCTCATTTTAGAACAAGTGTTCAAGGATGATACAATCCCCACATGTATTCTCATCAATACAAGTACAAGTATCCTCATCTATACAAGTACATTAATCAATACATGTATCATCATCTAGCATCAACAGCATGTATACATCATACATCAAAAGCATGTATTCTCAGTAATACATCTGACATCAAAAGCATGTATACATCTATCATCAAAAGCATGTATTCTCACTAATACATCTATCATCAAAGGCATGTATACATCTATCATCAAAAGCATGTATTCTCACTAATACATCTGACATCAAAAGCATGTATACATCTATCATCAAAAGCATGTATTCTCACTAATACATCTATCATCAAAAGCATGTATACATCTATCATCAAAAGCATGTATTCTCACTAATACATCTATCATCAAAAGCATGTATACATCTATCATCAAAAGCATGTATACATCTATCATCAAAAGCATGTATTCTCACTAATACATCTATCATCAAAAGCATGTATTCTCACTAATACATCTATCATCAAAAGCATGTATACATCTATCATCAAAAGCAAAAATATAAGATTCCTAAATCTAAATAATTCTAAGTAACTAGGTGCAGTAAATAGGTAACCTCATCATTGATGAGACAGACTTGTTATCAGATACTATGCTACTCCCCCTTTCGAGGAGGGTCCTTCTGGACTATACCAAGCTTGTCTCGGAAGTATTTAAACTTTACTCGAGACAGAGGTTTAGTCAAGATATTAGCAATCTGATCCTCAGTGCTTATATACTCGAGCTTGATAGCTCCTCTCTGCACCATATCTCGTATATAGAAGTATCGGATCTCTATGTGTTATTGACTTATCGTGGAATACAAGATTTTCTATCTTGATGCAGTTTTTGAATGTCACACATAATCATAGTGGAATTCATTTCTAAGTCAGACACTCCATATAATAGCTTCTGAAGCCTCACTGCTTCACAGCTGGTAGAGCAGACAACTATATATATATATATATTCTGCTTCAGCAATACTGAGAGCCACACTAGATTGTTCCTTGCTGAACCATGAGATCATGGCAGATTCAAGACTATAACATCCACCTGATGTACTCTTTCTATCTGAGGCACTTCCTGCCCAATCAGAATCTGAGTAACCATGTAAACGGAGTTCATGACCTCCAAGATAATATAGACCAAAATCTATTGTACCTTTTAGGTACCTCACTACATTCTTTGTAGTTATTAAGTGAACCTTTCTAGGTTCTACTAGACACTGACTTAGGGTATTTGCAGCAAAGCATATATCTAGCCTAGTATTTGTTAGATACATCAATGACCCAATGATTTGTCTATATAGGGTTAGGTCCACTAAATACGATGAGTCATTAACTAACAACTTCAAGTTGGAGTCCATGGGAGTGGCCATGGCTTTATACTCCAACATATCAAAGCTTTTTAGAAACTTCACAGCATACTTACCTTGGTTGAGAAAGATTCCTTCTAAGCCTTGCCATACTTCGAGACTTAGCAAGTAATGCATCAATCTGAGATCTTTCATTTTTCATTTCTGCAGCCATCTTCTTCTTTCTTTTCATGATCTGTTTCTTATTCCCTATAAGAAAGATATCATAATAATAGTATGATCCATAGCCTTGAGGTAAAGGATAGGAACAACTTTAATTTTTGGTAAAGCCCAAGCTTATCAAAAAACTGAACATCATTCACACTCTGCATTGAATGATTTTCTGCATATCTATCCGTGTCATCTCTCGATAGATGGGTCTACTGATATGGGCCTCAATATTATTCAAACTTTGTGGTGAGTTCCTTCTTGCATCCATGTCATCTGTGTATAAAAACCATATTCAATCTTGTAGCAAAGGTTGAGATCCACATCACCCATGGTGATCATTAAGCTCATCAATTGATTATCGATCCTGGGTACCCATACAAAACCTGAATCACACTTCTTCTTTAATTACACCATTAAGAGAATGGTTTTGTTTATCCAATTGGAACAAACATCTCATCATGATTCTCTTTCTCTTTTCTAAGAGAATCTTCTGACCACAGGCCTTCTATAGTGTGTTTGATTTGTAAATCCTTTTGTTGAACATCCATCGCTTGTTCATCATTCATCATGATTTTTCCTACAAATCAAAATTAGGTACATGAATAATAATACTTCATAATCATCAAATCATATTGACATGATAACCTATTATGCATACAGATATCATTTACATAGTTATGCAACTATCTTGACCAATACTTTGGCACAACACTTTCCCATATCCTGTATGCATACAGTGGCTATCTAGATGCCTTCCATCTCTTCCGGAACATACTATCGAGAGTGTGCACAGCTCTCGGCATGTCAGCAAAGAGGTTTCATTCTAGACAAGCAACAATGGAATGTTTGTCCAACTTACCAATCATATGCACATTAGTAGTATACTGTTCAATGCTCTATGAATGTTTATACTCAGCATTATATATTCTAGGAATACAAATATGCATACAACCTATTACAGGCAATATCATTACTATTTCAAATAACAACTCAAATACTTATCTTTTATGTTTGTGTGGTTGCCTCCCGCTTGATCTTCTGTATGTCTTTTGAACTTCTATTCATTCTGTACCACTGTGCATGCTCAAGAGTCATCCTCATGATCTCATGCACAAACATACACTCATTAGTATATTCTAAATGCTATCAAAACATTATAGTACTAAATAATCTTGAAAATGTATAGTCATGATTATAGTTAATAAACATTAGTATTCAAGATTTCAGGGAAGTCTTCTTTTACTCATGCATATCATCAATCAAGATAAAAGATATAATATGCATAATCCCTTGATTACTAACTTTATGAATAAGCATAACCAATCATTCCAAGTATACTTATATAAGGGATCCTAACACAAAGTAAGATTCATGGGAAACATACCTGGATTAGTATACCTACTTGGTTATGTACAACACACCTAAACAATCTCTTCAATGATTTAGAGATCCTGAGCTAGAACCTGCATGTCTCATAGGTTAAGCATAATATAACAAAGTCATACATACCTCGTAAGTAGAACAAAGATTATGGATGAGTCTTTGTCTTCATGTTTTCATGGTCATGGAACCTGATTTGTCTTTTGTGATGTACCTGTATCTTGTTAGCAGACAACATCAACCTCACACAACATCATAATGCATTAGTACAATCATAAGTGTCAACACCCTAACCAATGAATATCTTCTATCATGCATTCATAATTTTGTTAAGGTTATATGACAAATCTAAAATCAAAATTATACTAACTGTAATAACCTGAAGACAAACATACCATAAACTTAATCATGGACAAATATCGAAACATACCTCGATGAGTCATACCTGTCGAGATCGCTTGTATTCTTCTTATGTAAGGCCTTATCCTCATCTCCCTCTGAGACAGGAACTTCTTCAATTATGCAGGTGACCAATCCATCTTCTTCTAGGATTAACCCAATCCACTTGATTTGCAAGAACTGGACCTGGAGCTGGATATGGGTTTGTCAGAGAAACCCAAAAAATTCAAACTTTGAATTTCAAACTTCCGAAAGGATATAAATATGCGCCTTGATGAGCTGATCAAACTGGTATATTCAGAATTTGAAAACTGCAAAGTTTTACTCCTCAATTTTGCCTTTGAAACTTTCGGATTCACTGGACGTGACCCTGAACTGGGGTTTGATGAAGCCCACTCTTTTTCCCCATCAAAAGGTTTGATCCAAATCTCTAAGCTTCTATTTTTCTGAGGAGAATCCAGCCGTGGTCACAGATTTCAAAAATTCCCATTTTTACAGAAGCCCTAATTTTCCACTTTTCTGATCAAAGTCCCGAACTAGGGTCTAATCAAGCCCGGCCTTCTTCCCAACCAAAAATTCTGATCTTGGTCTCTAAATTTCTATTTTGATGAGTAGCATCCATCCGTGGTCTCCGATTACAAAAATTCCAACTTTCTTCAAAGCCCTAAATTTCGGAAGCCATGAATGAAGGTACCAAAAAATAATTCTGTTTTGACAGAAATATGTACCTGATTGTTTCTGGTGTAACTTCGAAATTTTTGATCCACAGGGTCCGAAAAAGTTTTCTGAGATAGCCTGACCTTTTTTCTTTCCATCCTGATAGGTCTGACCTCAATTGGATGTTCTGAGAGAGAGTTATGCCAAATGTCGCAACGTGACCTGTTTTGGGAAAATACAGGAGAGCGAACTTGTACGGAGTGCCACGTGTCACTATTTGACCTTCGGCCTCTGAAAACGTTTTCTGAGATAGCTCGTCCTGTTATCTTTCCATCCTGACAGGTCTGACCTCAATTGGATTCTCTGAGAGAGAGTTATGTCAAGTGTCGCAACGTGACCTGTTTATGGGATAATACAGGAGAGCGAACTTGTACGGCATGCCACATGTCACTGGTTCAACTTCGGCCTCTGAAAAACGTTTCTGAGATAGTACAGTCTGTGTACTACCTATCACTTTTCACGAAATTTCATTTGGAGCTTCCTAGCCCAAGTTATGACCTTTTTCCCAGGGTCACCTGATTTTGACTTAGATCTGGAAGAGGCAGAAACCCTATATTGTACAGGTCATAAATCACAAAGTACAACGAATTAGAGGTTTTCCTTTGGACACAAGGTACCTGGAGATTTTAGCTTCGTCCTGTAACAATTTTTGATACGAAAACTTCGCCAAAACGGATTTATAGCGAAATTTCTACGATGACTGGTTTTTGCTATGTAAAACCCTAACCTCCAAATTGTCGTAAGTAAAGCAAGTGTCTTTAGTGCCATACCTTGTCTTCCTTCAGGTTAGCTCTGATACCATGTTAAGATTTAATATGCTAAGACAGAAAATAGCAGCATTACATTCCATTTCACAATAATAGCATATACAGGATCACTGAAGAAACAACAAGCACAGCATAAACACAAGAGACAGAGATTTATCCTGGGAAACCCTCATGGGGTAGAAAACCCAGCAAAGCTTCCTCAATATAGATGACCTGCAATATACAAAGATGAAACCCTGAGACATGATCTCCTCCTCCACAGTATCATACCTCTCCTCCACAAGTGCGCTATCCTCAAGTGAGTGAGTGTGTATAATGAGGAACACACCTCCTCTATTTATACACTACTCTGATATGTATTTTACACAAGTACACGTAGGCTCGTATTTAACCAATGGGTTAAATACCCCACTACAACTGACTGGGCCGACCCCTCTAGGGTGGTCTAATAACCCTTTGACCCACATAACACATACAGGGCCGACCCCCACTAGGGAAGTCTAATAACCCGAGTTACCACATTCCAACGGAGGAATAAACATCTCCGGATATACAATAAGATCCTCACGGAGGAATGAAACATCTCCGGAATAATAAAGTACAAATATAATATTCTTTGAAGTTACAATATCTCAACACATCATCCCTGCAATGTAAATAAAACTCAAATATTCATTACTTCACAGCCATATTCCTTTTATGCAAATATGTCCTTTCATTAGAGCACTCTGGTATACAATCAAACATGACTACCTTCTTCATGCAATCCTTCTTCTGCATTCATAGCAGCTCATGAAATGATCCAGGAACCGTTTTCGATCAAACGAAAAATTATTTCCCAATGGAAACGATGCTCCGGATGCAATGGAACACCTCCCACAACCCATAAATGCACATAAATACTAGAACCAGAAACCCTTTCAAGTTTCGGCAACAACAATTCAAGATCTAGATCATAACCGGAAGCGGCTCTTCATAAAAGCTCCGATACAATGTTCGGGTACATAGGGTGCTCCCAAAAGATCGAACAACTAGACAAACTACTACACACAAATAGATCACAGATCGATACACCGATGTTTTGACATGGTTTAAACCCTCAAAAGGGAAACACTCCACGGTCCCATCCAAATAGCTTCTACGGAGCAATTTACTATGCAAAGAAAGAAAGTTACAAATGAGCTTCTCATAATCGATCAACTAGACAATGACCCTCCATGCTCTTTAAATAGAGATCATGGACCAATCAGGTGCTAAGCCATGTATCAAGGTTAGGTATGATCTAAGAGAAGTTGAGCCGTCGGATCACTCTATGTCTAGAACATATCGTGACCATCGGATTAAATATTTACAAATGCATACTAATGCATACTAAATAAACACACTTTTCCTAATGGATATATTACATAAGTTGATCTTAACTAACTCCTAAGTGTCTAAATATCCTAACATCCCCCCTTAAGAACAACTTGGGATAGGATTGAAGGATTTACAAAAGTGACACTATTAGGAGAAGGAAGGAAGCATTTAGAGCCTATCCCCCCTTAATGACAAATTCTTGAACTCCTAACATAGATCGAAGTTTAGAAAACTTCGCTTCTATAAGAGACTTGGTGAAGATGTCTGCAACTTGATCATCTGTAAGACAAAAGATCACTTCAAGAACACGATCATGAACAAGATTTCTGATGAAGTGCATATGTATCTCAATGTGTTTGTTGCGTTGATGTAGGACTGGATCTTTGGCAAGATTGATATAAATTTGATTGTCTCACCAAAGTGGAGTGGGCTGCTGCTGCTCGAATCCAAACTCTGAAAGGATCTGTCGAAGCCATAAATATTCCTGACTGGCATTAACTGCGGCTCAATATTTTTCCTTTGCTGAAGAAAGAGAAAGATCTTGTTTTTTCTTACAAGCCCAAGTAACAGCTCCAGATGCCAGACTGAAAACATAACCTTCTATAGACTTTCGATCATCAGGAGCACCGGTCCAATCTGAATCAGTGAAATGAACCAACAAAGGTTCCCCCCCTATACTATAATGAATCCCAAACTGAATTGTACCTCGAATATATCGAAGTATTCTTTTAGCTACTTTCCAGTGACTTTCATGAGGTGTTTGCATACAACGGGAAACCCGACCAATGGCAAAGGAAAGGTTAGGATGGGAATGAATCAAGTATAAGAGACTACCAACAAGCTGACGATACAAGGTGGCATCTACTTCAGATGAAGGACAAGTGGAAAAAAAATTTACTTCAGAATGGAAGGGAGAAGGGGCTGGTGTACAATATTCCATGTTAAAGCGACGAAGAAGGTCACAAGCATACTTAGACTGAGAAAGAAAGATTCCTTCTCTGGTTTGCAGGACTTGGAGACCAAGAAAATAATTCAAATGTCCTAAGTCTGACATTTCAAAATTTTCCTTAAGACGAGATTTCACATGGGTTATAAGCTTAGGGTCACTACCAGTAAGAATAAGGTTATCAACATATAGAACAAGTATGATGAGATGGTTTCCTACTTTCTTGGTATAGACATTGGGGTCATAATGGCATCTAGAAAAACTAGTGTCAAGGAGAAAGCTATCCATTTTGTCATGCCAAGCTCTAGGAGCTTGCTTAAGGCCATATAAGGATTTCTTAAAGTGGAAGACAAGGCTAGAGTTATTCTAAACATATCCAGGAGGTTGTTCCACGTAAATTTTCTCCTGTAAATCACCATGTAAGAAGGAGGACTTGACATCCATTTGATGGACTTCCCAGTTATGTAAGGCTACAAGGGAAAGAATAAGGCGGATCAAGTTCATTTTTGCGACAGGAGCAAAGGATTCATTGTAGTCAATCCCTTCAACTTGGGAAAAAACTTTGGCAACTAACCTTTCCTTAAGGAATGATATTCTTCATCCATAGCTCCATCCCAATCTGGATTTCCTGAAGCTTCTGCAAAGGTTTCTGGATCATGATTCTCAGAAACTTGAGCCAAAAGAGAAGAGGCTCGATGAAACTGAGAACGTGTTCGACGTTGATCTCTAGGATCATCGGCAAGATCACCAGCTGCTTCACATGTTGAACGGACCTATCAAGGAAGCACTTGTGTTGGTGCAATGGAAGGAACATTAGTAGGCAGAGGTGGATTTTCATCCTCATTGTCATCATCAGAAACTGGAGTTGGAAACCTATCAAGGAAGTTGGAAGAAGAAGAAGGCACAATCGCTGAATCAGGCTCCCAAGCCAAATATGGCACAATCGCCGAATTAGGCTCGCAGGCCAAGATATTTTTATCAAATTTAACATATCTTCTAATGATTACATCATGAGAATGTGGTTGAAGAAGTCTATAACCTTTTACATCTTCAGAATATCCAACAAATATGCACTTTTCACTTTTAGGCTACAATGCTTTCCATTTTTCATCCGGAATGTGAGCCCATGCTTCACTACCAAACACACGGAAGTGACTTACATCTGGTTTAATTTTACTCCATGCTTCTTCCGATGTGATACCTTGTAAAGCTTTAGTGGGGGTGCGATTAACTATGTAATTTGCACAATTTATGGCTTCGTCCCAAAATTGAAGACTTAGTCCCTTAGATTGGATCATACAATTAGCCATTTCTTTTAAAGTGTAGTTCTTCTATTCAGCTACACCATTTTGTTGTGTTGTATATGGAACAGTGTGTTGTTGTTGGATTCCTTTTTCAGTGCAGAAAGTAGTGAAATTTTTGTTAACATATTCTCCTCCATTGTCAGATCTAAACTTAATAATTTGATGACCAGATTGTTTTTCAACAAGGGCCTTGTAGGCCAAGAACATGTTAAATACTTCACTCTCAAGTTTTAAGAAATAAAATCAAGTTTGTCTAGTGTAATCATCAATGAAAGTTAAGAAATATTTGAAACCAGAAAAGGAAGCAGATGGAAGAGGACCACACAAGTCACAATGCACAAGCTCCAAGGGAATCGAGGCGTGCCAAGAGGCACATTTGTCAAAATTGTCGCGATGATGTTTTCCGAGTACACAACCGGAACAGACACCATCCCTGCAAGATACCATCGAAAGACCTGTCACCATATTGTCTTTACATATTTGTTGCAATGAGCGATAATTTAAGTGACTAAATCGCTCATGCCAAAGTTTGCTCAAGTTATCACTATGAGCAACAAAAAATGAAGGAAAAGGTGATGAACCAAAGTTGTTAAGTTTATACAACCAAAATATCATCAACAATTCCAATAGCTATGACCTGTTGAGGATCTTTTAAAATCATTGATTACAACTTGATGAGGTGTAAACGTCATAGTTTTACCTTGACCAGATTGAGTGATTTGATAGACTGATAACAAATTGTAGGAAATTCTTGGAACACATAGTACATCACTAAAATGACCATTATCTACTGGAACTGTTATAGCTCCTACAACAATTAGAGATCTATCATCACCAACAAATATTTGTTTGGTGTTACATTCATGCATAATAGAAAAAATGGCTTGATCCTTAGCCATATGATAAGATGCTCCAGAATCAATGATCCATTCATTTGAAGTAGAAGAAGAAGATGCATTATAAGAATAACCAGAAGCACAAAGTGCATGTCCATGAGAGGTAGATTCTGAAGGCTAATCTAGACTGATGTGGTGCTTCTTCATTGCTGCTTCCAAGGCTACCATCTTCTTGAAACACTTAGATTCATCATGATTATCTTTCCTGCAATAGTTGCAATGATGCTCAGTATTCTTGCCTTTTGGTTTGGATCCTTTGTCATTTTTTAAAGAAGGAGCTGACTGAGAGGGTTTGGGACCCTTGTTTGACTTATTATTGCGAAAATTTTGTTTCTTGGGAGGCTTGGACTTTTCTTTCTGTTGGGACAATAAGGCTTTCCCAGATGTATCTGAATTGTTAATTATTCTAAGATGGATGAGCTTATCTTGCTCTCTAATAAAGTAATCACAAAAGGATTCAAGACTAGGCTCTTGATAGCTAACTACATTCAATGATTCTTTCATGGAGTAAAATGTAGATACAAAAACAGAATATGCAGGTCCAAGTTTGGAAAGAATATGATAAGTGCATTGTTTGTCTTCCCTCTTAATCTTGCATTCTTCACATAAGAGTTTAAGAGTTTTGTACTTTAAATAATCTTGTATGCATGAAAAATCACTTGAATTTAAAGAAATGAACTCATTTTCGAGTTAGTGACCTCAAATTTCATTGCGTTTACCAAACACAGATTCCAACTTGTCCCAAGCAGCATCAGCTTCATCAATTCTATATATGTGAAATCGCAAATCAGTAGAGATTGACATCCCAATCAATCCACAAGCTTCGTCACATCTATTTTCCCATTTGATTTTCTTATCATCATCAGTAGGTTATGTTTCTTTCCCTAAGGTAATTCTGAAAAGTAATCTACTTGATAGAACATCCTCCATACAAGATTTCCATGAGAAATAGTTGGAACTGGTAAGTAGAATATCACAAGGGGTGACCATATTTGTACATTAATGGCTTTAAAAGAAAAAAACCAATAGTCTGGATGTGAAGAGCTCGAAAAAATAGGCAGTTTAAAAAAAAACGGCACTGAAAAATGACTCCGTGTGATGAAGTTATGCTTGATCAAAGAAAATATTAAAGATGTCCCCAATAGTGACGTGGCAGATAGAGAATGACCAGCTAAAAAAAAGGACCCCCCCTCTTCCTAAGATGAACCTTTGACAATCACTTTACAAGAAAGTTGCTTTAAGTGAATCACTTTTGTAAAATAAGTGATTTCACTTTTACAATGATATTACTTTAAGACCTATTAAGGAATAAATCAACTTTGAACCAAGTGAGCTAGATTAAAAGGTATGTAAAATATGGTAAGGAGGAAGGGTTTTTTTTTTTTTTTTTACACTTCTTGCTCAGTTTCCGTGCTTTCCTTTTTTTTCTACAAATCACACCACAAACCGAAACAAAAAAAACTTTTCCACACTTGTGGGTTAGATCTCGTTAGCTTGCTCGTAAAGTCTACGTTTTCTCTCTATTTCTGATTTGCCGAAATCGCACAAGGTGCACGGCAAAGAGCATACGCAACCGAGAAAAACCCTTTCCCTTTATGTTTTTGATTCACCGAGATCACACAAGGTGTACAGAAAAGAGCATACGCAGACAAGGAAAGAAACAATCCGAAACTAAAAAAATCTAATAATAAGAACTGATCAAATATGAGAAATTTTTTTTTTAAATAGAAATAAAAAAAAAATGTCACTGTAACATTATACCTTCAGATCTGATGAAATACACATTTCTGAAGCAACCGAGAACCATTTTTGATCAAACGAAAATTATTTCCCAATGGAAATGGTGTTCCAGACGCAATGGAACACCTCCCACAACCCATAAATGCACATAAATACTAGAACCAGAAACCCTTTCAAGTTTCGGCAACAATAGTTCAATATCTAGATCATAACTGGAAGCAACTCTTCATAAAATATCTCATACCATGTTCGGGTACATAGGGTACTCCCAAAAGACCGAAAACCTAGAGAAACCACTTCACACAAATAGATCACAGATCGATACATCAATGTTTTGATGTGGTTTAAACCCTCGAGAGGGAAACACTCGACGGCCCCGGCCAAATAGCTTCTACAGAGCAATTTATTATGCAAAGAAAGAGAGTTACAAATGAGCTTCTCATAATCGATCAACTAGACAATGACCCTCCATGCTCTTTAAATAGAGATCATGGACCAATCGGGTGTTAAGCCACAGATCAAGGTTAGGTATGATCTAAGAGAAGTTGAGCCATCGGATCACTCTATGTTTAGAACATTTCATGACCGTCGGATTAAATATTTACAAATGCATACTAATGCATACTAAAGAAACACACTTTTCCTAATGGATATATTAAACAAGTTGATCTTAACTAACTCATAAGTGTCTAAATATCCTAACATTAACCTCCATGCATCTTCATGGCCCTTAATCAATATTAGCCGTTGATCAAATCCGTGCAATCCCCAATATTGTCATGATCACTACGGGTCCCATTAGCCCTATCGTCTTCGCACATCCTGTCTAGACCCAACATAACATTACTACCTATTGGTCGAAGGTGGTTTCAGGGCTCGAGGAGAGCGGTTTCCTGGACCCACTTTTGCGATCCTGAATGCATGAGAGAGCATCACGCCATCGAGCGGTTTACCGCTTCAGAGTCGCGTAGCTCTGATTAACCTTTGTGCATGTTCAAGGCCCTGAGACACTGTGAGCTTTTGATATTGATCTGCATGATCTCCAACAAATGACATGACTGACGAGGGTCCCATCCCTTCTAACATTTCTTCTTGTCACATCTCCCCACGTCACATAAGTTCCCTATTGGACTCAAAAGGTGGTTTCAGGCTCTGGAAGAAGCAGTTTCCTGAGACCACTTTTACATGACTGAATGCACCAGAGGATGACACATGTATAGGGGCAACTTCCTTTCATGACCAAGAAAAAAAAATTAAATTTCGTGCACCTTCGCTAGCCCGAACCATTCTCAGCCGTCGATCTGCCTTGCTACTCAACGACTAGATCTTCTCCACCTTCACACTCCATCCTTTACAGTTACCTATGCATACAGATATGATGTGGTTGGTACACATCACAACCTCTTCCCACACAATTCCTCCACATCAGACCTCCTGCCCACGTGGATCCTCCATGTCACCCTGCCACCTGGCACTAGTGGGGCCCAACTAAATTTTCCCAATTTTCAAAATTTTGGTTTTATGTAAGGTTTTCATTGGGAAATAAGGGGAAAGTTTCAAAAATGATTTCAATTTACTCCAAACCATTAACTTCCATTTTCCAGAAATAGATTTCCTACAGAACCAGTTCTGATTTTTTACTGTAAATCATGATTTCTGGCCCATACAGCTCCGACATTGCAACTAGAAGCTCTGATACCATTCTTTAACGTCCCCCTCACCCAATCCGACCATCGAGAGGGGACACTGGGAAAACCTGGGCTCTAAAATTTCTCCCCAAATCCATAATACAAATCTCAACAAACAAAATGTGTTCAGTAATGCAAATAAGCATGCACGACGGAATTAAAGTCTATCCACACACAGCTAATATGCAATACAAGCATAAACATTATAGGAATCAAATAAAACATTTCAGATTCAAATACATGAGAATACTTATCTTTATCCAACGCAAATCAAAGCAACTAGCTATGTAAGAGCGCTTTTGCACCCAATCATAGGCACTCTGCCCAACATATACTCTTTCTGTTGCTAAGAGGCCACCCCCAAGCTGGCCTATGAGGCCACCAGGGATAAGGAAACACCTACAAGCTTCTATCTCTTAGCCCACAACCCATTCTGCTCTTTGTGCTTATCCAAATGCTCATACAAAGCTCTACAAGGGCCTCGCTTAGCCTCAATCTGTGGCTTCTCAAGAACCTATGAGTAGCAGAAATCAAGGGTAAGGGTTCCTAGCTTTCCCAACATCTCTTCTCACCTACAACCAACAAAACCCACTTCCTAATCTGCATCATGGTCTCCAAATTCGAATTTATGGGCTCAAAACAACATGGCAAGTTCATGGACAACAATGGAGAGCTCTGCAACCTCTAAACATGCATGTAAGAATGAGACAAATTAGGGTTGAATCCAAAGGATATGAGAAAATGGTGACAATACAACTGTCATAAATTCTGTCCGCTGCAAACTAACTTCTGTCATGACAGAACTATCACAAAAGTGCAGTCAGTCCCATGCTTCAATAACTACATGAAGTGACTTTTCCTACCAACCACACACATGCATTAATGATTGGAAAATGGTCAAAAAGAATATAATTGGCTTATTCAAGGCACATCAAAGAATTTTGGGTGAGTTATAAGGTGGACACTTGGCAGCAAGGATTTAGTCATCCATAGACCCCCTTTCCACTTCCCCTATGGTGGAATCATAGCCGCTTTAGTGCTCTCTACACAACCATTGTTGGACTATTTATTATATATGCACATAATATTCTAAATTGGCATAAAAGCCAACTAAATAGTCCAAATGAAATATAAACATAATGCATGCCTAAACATTCACTAGTCGGGCCTTGGCCTTGAGCTCCACACTAGGAATTCACACTAGCATATTTACATCATTTTCATTTTTAATGCAATTGGGCCAAAATGGGGATATTATATCGCAATTTCGCTTGAAGGAAAACATCAGATCAGAGATACATACACAACCACTGCACATGATCCCTCTACTCAACATAAACAAGAAGAACACAAAGTCATTACATCATCGTTTATCCAAGTACCTCTATAGTGCAAGGCCACACATTCAAGGTGCTCCTCTAGAAAGAAATCATCCACATTGGTGCAGACTGATGAGTCCAAGTTACAGGTATCTGATAGCCTTTTTCCCCATAGTAAAGCACAAGAAAGGGTGAAGAAATACACTTGTTTTGTGGGAGAAATGATTTACCTTGATTATTTAATGAAGTTGTTTTAAAGATTATTCTTGTATGTCTGAAAGCATATTTAATAAACTAATTATATGAAAATCGAGTATGATTGAGAAGGTCCAGGTACACTAAGGGACAAACATGCAGATCAAGCGAAGGAATGAAAGATAATACAAAGCTCAACGCCTTTTTCCCTGATTTCTAGAGAGAACTCATGTTCAAACAGAATCGACAATTAGACATATAGTTAGGTTAAGCATTAGAGGCATATATATATACGGGCCTCTCGGTGAGTGAGAGGGTCCTGTTGCCATTTTTGAGAACCATTGTTTTACGTTTTTATACTATTGAGATAAATTGAGTTACAAACCTTTATCAAACCATGAAGTTACTATTTTGAATAAAGATTTGATGTTGCTTTCAATTCGGCCTAGATAAGTTTTCTTCACTCTTGAGTATGGGTTGGAGAGGGCCCCTCCAACACGTAAGTCAGAAGATCTTACTGTTCATGTATTTTTCATTATGTGCTTTACATTGACCGAATCTATATTGCATATGAAAGCATTTAAATGGTGTTAAATAGTACGATTTGATTTTTGTACTAAAACGACCATTCTGATTCTGCAGTTGGTTATAGCGCATTCTGTAGTTCGGTAACGTTGTTTCTGTAGTCCTGTAGTAGCATAATGCCAAGACATATTTCAATACTTATTTTCCTTTGTGCTTGCATTACTTATGAAACAGTGATCCAGATCTTGAAGCTCATGCACTTTCCCATTATTATAGTTGCTCATGAAGATTACTTACTTTCAATACCATGGTTAATTAATGATATTCACTTCTTAAAGTTTTGATTAAATTCATAGCATTAGATAATGGCATTCAGAACTTGGTTTTGGTAGTTGAATAGGTTAGACCAGACTTCTAGTTTTATGCATTCGATTTACAGTATTTGCTTCTTAGATTAAAGATCCGGCTTTCATTATTTTAGAATAGATCTGCTACGCTTTCAGCATTCAATTTCATAGTATAAATTCATTGTTTTCAGCAAGTCAATTCTTAGAGACATATTTACTGTTTTCAGTAATTAAATTCCTTAACATAGATTTACTGTTTTCAGCATTTGAACTTCTTAGCATAGGTATTTTTCATCCATAGATTAGGCAATCCTTTCCCAACTTATTCGATTTCTTTTAGGCAAACCTTTAAACATTGATAGCAACACCCAACCACGACAAAGACTATCCTATAAGAGCACATATAGTGCCTGCACTTCTAAAGTTTGTACGTCCCCCAAGTTGATAATTAAAGTAGGCTCCTGGTCTAGCTGCCCTCATTAGGCATACATTCTAAGAGCTCACCATAGACCAGGGATAACATGACAACCAAAATTGTTGAACAACTCCAACGCATCCATTAACAACAATTACAACACTCTGAAGATGTCAAAGAAAGGAAGCCTTTTCACTTCAACAAATGTCGCACTAGGATCTCAACCCAACACACAGTTCGACATATGATAAGGTATTTGAAGCAATGGAGACCATTGCTTCCCAAGGGGGGAGGATTGATCCAGATGGATATTGGTGGCCACCCACCTATTCCACTGGCTCAAAACAGTTTCCCATTTTGGCAGTTTTCTAGTAATTTTTCTATAGTTTTTCGGGTCCCAAACATCTGGGGCCGTTTTGAGGCCCTAAATGACGTTTTTGGCGATTTTAGGGGAAAAATGGTTTGCGATGGCATGCATTTTCCCTCAATCAAAAGTTGTAAATATCTGATAAAACTTTCCAATGGGATATCAAGCGCCCCAAACGGAGATTGTATGCAAAAGTTATGACCTTGGGAAGTTGGTTGTTCAACTAACCACCTTGGGGCTGCAAACTTTATGATGGTTCATCTTCTAGGGTTAGTTTTTTGGATGTTTGGGATTCTTTCCCTCATGCTTATAATAAATAGGCCCTTTCACCCTCTTTTTGTATTCATCTTGGCACAAATGAGCGTAGCGGCCACCTCTCTTCTCAGAGATAGCTACCTCCATTCTAGCTGTTTTATTTTACAGTCTGTTCTATTTCCGCTATTTAATAGAATATATGAATCACTGTGTTCTTTGCAATATATCTGTATATATGGTTCTATACATTCTCTTTCATTTTGTTCCCACATAAATCTGGATCAACCTCCTTAATTGGACTGGCAATGTTTTAGGGAATGGGTTGCAAATATGATTTCTGAGCAAATATTAACCATAGTTGAGATGACACACCACACACAACATATTCATTTGTAGCAACTCTAGCATTTTCATGGCACTTTCATATTTTGGATTTGACCATTTGATCCATATGACACACTTAAATCCATGAGCAATCATTTAATGGATATGAGAAATAGGAAGAAGTATATGGACCCAACATATCTAATATAAGTCTACAGGAAGTATGTTTCCAAGCATGCTTAGTCCTACAAATTTATTGCTTTATTATGCCATAAAATTCAATTTTTCTTGTATATACCTCACCAAAAAAAGAAGAAACATCCAGATTGCAAAGCAATGAAGGGTTATACACAAGAGATTTCATATTCACAAGCAAAATATCGAAGGCATGAAGACATATTTCCATGGAATTATTCAACAAAGTGAGATGGAACTGGTGTTTGAAGGTGACCCCTTATTACTAAACTAGGCTTGTAATACCCCAAGTTTGACCCTTGTAATGTATTTAATTAAATGACGAAAAATGATGTAAATATGCTAGTGTGTAGCTCAAGGACAAGGCACGACTAGTGAATGGATAGGCATGGATGATGTAATGTTGTTATCTGGACCGTATGTTTCGCTACACATGCTAACAAAAAATATATGTAAATATTATCTGCATAAATAATAAAATGGTCCAAGAATGGCCGTGTAAAGGGAACCAAAGGGGCTATGATTCCATCAGAGGTGAAGAGGAAGGGGGCCCATGGGTGACTAAATCCTAAGATGCCAAGTGTCAACCTTAGAACTCATTCAAAAGCTGCCACGTGTTTTTAAATGAGCCAATCACCTCCTTTTGAATATTGAACCCAATCATTGAATAAATGTGTGAGGTTGGTGTGAAATGTCACCTCACATAGTTATTGAATCACATGGGGTGTCTGAGTTTGTTGACAGTATAGACAGCTGCTAAAAATCAGTGCTAAAGTGACAACAATCCTTATCTTCTATAGTCACAAGAAATTTCAGCTATCTTTTCACCCATTTTCCCATATTCCTTGGGGCCATTCTATCATACACACATTCTATCATTTTCTTTCTCATGTAGAGCTACCTCACATGACTTCCCCATTTCTATGTATAACCAAAAAATTCGACTTTAGAAGGGGGTTACTAATTCGAAGGAGAGAGAGATGGATGTGGGTGAGCATAGAAGTTGGGAAATCTAGGCACCCTTACCGATTGAGTTTTGCTTCTCATAGATGCTTGGGAAGCCACGAATTTGAAGCTACATCTGTTTCTCCAGTATCATAATAGATTGGTCTTCTTCTATGCACACACTGGAAGCACTTGAAAAGATGGATCTCCCAAGAGAACCATGAATTGGTGAAGGGGATTCCTGAGCCCATAAGGGTGTTGTTTGGGGCAGGTATTGTGGAAGCCAAGGCTGTGTTTTCTATGTAAGGTCTTGTAGAGCTCTATAAGAGCAATTGGCTAAGCATGGAGAGAAAAAATGTGTTGTGGGATGAGATATAGAATCCTATAGGTGTTTTCCTTCTCCATGGTGGCCTCATATCCCATCTTGGGGGTGACCTTGCAGCATAAAGATTATATGCTGGGCAGAGTGCCTATTGTTGGGTGGAAAATCACTCTTACATAGCCAATTGCTTGGATCTACATTGTTAAATATAAGTATTTCTCTTGTATTTCAATTGGAATAATCTTGTTTGTATGACCGAGATGCATTTTCTTCTACATGAATGTTGTCATTGTGTGGGTTGGCCTCAATCCAGTGTATATTTTTATTCTGGATTTGGACATGTATGCATGCTTGTTTTTATGAGTTGAAAGATGGATTTGAGGTGAGTTATCGAGACCCCAAGATATGGTTCACGCCCCGTCAATGTTGGATGGATTGATGAAGAGGGGACATGACAAGGCTACTGAGCTATGCATAGAGATAAGATAACATTTATTAAAATTTATTCGTTACCCTACCCTATTTGAGAAAAAAGGAAGAATTCTTCTTAAGTGTAGGAGTACTTCCAGTGGACCCATGTGTGCAACAAGATTAGAAATACACTCATATCCAAATATGAAAATGTACCTTGATTTCCCTTTGAAGATGAGAAACCAGTTGATTCACTTGATTTGATGCCAAGAAGTGTTGAACAAGGAAGTGACGCTTTAGTCGGATGGCCATTTGGAACCATTCTTCAATGTAGTCACTATTCCTATGGTTCTCTTCTTCATCACCACCGGTTTGTAATTCCTCCTTTGGCACACCATGTGGATCTTCAAATATTTGGCTCTTGCACAAAGGATCTAGACACAAACCACCAAGAGACTCCTCAACTTCAAGTTCCAGTGTCTTCTCTCCATCAAATGTTTTCCATGATTCTTTAGCTTTCTCTTGCTGTTGTTCATGGAATTCTTCTTCTTTTATCACTTCTTGGAGTGCATATATGCTCTTTACTGCTGTCAATATTTTCTCTTCTTGAAAGGAAAAGATTATGGCTGTAGCTAATATTTGAGCAAGCTCTTGAAGAACATCTTCATTTTTCCAATAATTCCTCAGCATGATTAAATTCACTTTGTTGGCTGATGGTTCCTGTCTCGCACATGGATTAGTGCATAGGGGGTATTTTTGAATTTAAAACTACAACTTCTATGCAGAAAAAAATTAAAGAAAAACAACCTTCAAAGCAAAGCATGTACTTAGGCACTCCATGCTACTAAGAACCTATTGTCACCAAGTTCTCTGTTGACATGAAGATTTCCCAATTTCCATGCATAAAACTGAAATGAAAGGAATATAAACCAAATTACTAATGCATCAATTCATCCAGTACTAGGATATTCTAAATCCAATGAGACTGTGTACCCACTGAAGTGCCCCAGGTTGTTACCTCTCGTAAATACTTGCATATAAAATTAGTTAGCACTCTTACATATTTGAGTCACCTAACATGCATGATTATACCACACATTCCCCTTGGAACTATAAATGTTCATGCACTATCTCCATTCCTTTTAGTTATGTTATTACACATTTCCTCATTTTTATAATCAATAAAAGATATTTATTTTTCTATATTTCTATATCCATTGTGGAGGTTTAGATAAGTTTATAATACAACTAATTTTTTGCACATTCATAGCAATTTCATATAGCTCTAAGCATTCTCAAGTTTGGATTTGTCCCTCACAGGTCACACATCCTAAGCAATATTATGCAAACCAACCTTTTAGGCATATAATAACATTGATAGAATTATAGGTCAAAAGTATCAATAAATAGCAATAAAGAATAGTCATTTTCAAACATAAACAAAAAAATGTTAATAATCATAACTCAAATAACCAATGGGATGTGCTTACTTTGTTTAAGGGTTCATTATTATTATAGAGAAGGCCCACAACTATCATTTGTTATCTTTAAATATGATATGGTTTTTCCCTAACCTTCATAGTATTCTCAAATTCCATGGGAAATTTCCCTATCTTGAAAATTTCACTCCTTTCTTGAGAATCCTAGCGAACCCTATCTCACAACTTTCTATTAAACCCTTCGGAATTCCCTTTAAAGGTTTAAATGAGCTAGAGAGTCATAAGATGGTTCCTTGTTTATAGAATGTGTAAGGAAAACCTCCCCAACACCTCAAAAGATGGCATAAGTGTGCCGCATCTATCTCAATCTTGTGAGCATGTATAATGATATCTATATATAAATTAGAAAAACATTATCAATCTTGTGAGCATGTATAATGATATCTATATATAAATTGGAAAAACATTATCAATCTTGTGAGCATGTATAATGATATCTATATATAAATTGGAAAAACATTGAGATGTCTCATATAAGGAAAAAAATTAATAGGTTATCTTTTATCAAATATGTCATAAGAGTTCTAATATTTCTTATAAATAAGAAGAAACATTGCAAATCTAATTAGATACCATTTTGTATAAACTCAAGATCCAATGAATCTAATTTATTGGGAGATTATCCTTTTAGGATATGGAAGTGGGGATCTGAAAAAAGAAAAAAGAAAAAAAAATTAGTTGAAATTCAAATTATAGAACAAAATGTTTGAGAGTTTAATTTATATGTCAGAATGAATACTTGGGGTTGGAAATACTTGGTGTGTATGCTTGCCTCTTATTTTAATTAAAAGATTTGTTTCACAGCAAATATAAACACAAATCAACATAATCTTTTCTAAAAAAACACAAACAATAATGTTTATCTAAACAAATTTCCTTTGATCTCAATCAAAGATATCCAGTTGCTACACCCTAAAACAAATAAGCAATTATATATATTTTTACACCCTAAAATAAATAAGCAATTATATATATTTTTACACCCTAAAACAAATAAACAAATTGATTAGATTTGAGATAAGTAAGTGTATTCAACCAACCAACCATCCAGTATTAAACTATGACACAACCCTTGTAACCTTTAATAGAATGAAATTATTTAAAGGTGAAACAAATAAGCAATTATATATATTTTTACACCCTAAAACAAATAGACAAATTGATTAGATTTGAGATAAGAAAGTGTATTCAACCAACCAACCATCCAGTATTAAACTATGACACAACCCTTGTAACCTTTAATAGAATGAAACTATTTAAAGTATTCCAATTAAAGTACTTCTTTCCCACAACCGAAGTTTTATGAACATATAATTAAGGATAATTGATTCAATCGATAATAAGTCTACTTTAAATAGGAAATATCTTGAACATAGATAGAAGTTTTATTCGCCTTAAACTTTATACTTTATAAAAAAAATATCTTGGAATTTAATATTTAATAGAGAATTTTTAATGAATATATTGAAGTATCTTAAATAGTAGATAATTTATCTCTTTTTTATGATTTAGTTATTTTGATTATTTATAAAGCACTCAATTATATAATTCCAACACTTACAATATATTAAATTTATTTTTCACAATTTAAAACTCCTCATACATTAATGTAATAACATTTTGTTCAATAAAGTGAAATCTCCATAAGTAAATTACATCGTAGTGTAATTATTAATTATTGTGTATTTTCAATCACTTATATCAAAGCACCTGAGATGTCAACATCACCTACCCGCAAATGAATAAATACAACGTACATAATTTTGAAGTGCAACTCACATTTTCAAGTGTACATTGTATTTTAATGGTGGTGAATATTTCTACACATGTGCACGTAATAAGATTCATTGTATGTGTATAGAAATTCATGATTGAGTTGAAGAAGATTTTAAAAAAAATGTCAATAAAAGCACATGATGAGACATTTGAGTTGAAGAAGATTTTTAAAAAAATGTCAATAAATAAAAGCACATGATGAGACATGATAAATATTAAGTATACCAACAATTTTCACGTGAGTAACATAGTTTTTTATATATACTTTCATAAAGAGTTATTCACGAACAAAGATAAAAGATCAAGTTCTTCACACAAAGATAAAATACCATTTTTTACCTATAAAACTTTTATATTGTCATATATATATATATATATATATATATATATATATAATAATTTATGAACTAATTTATGTTTGTTTTTTAATTTTTTTGGGGTGTTTGTCACATTATAAACCAGTAGGTTAAAGTTCAAATTATAAAAGGTTTGTTTTTAATTTTTTTAAATGTGTATTAATTATTAATATTAAATTAATTTAAAACATTACTGAAAAATGTTTGTTTTTAATTCTTTAAAATGTGTATAAATTATTAGTATTAAATTAATTAAAAAATTATTGAAAACAATATTTTGATAAAAAATATAAAATCTGAACATAGTAGTGAATTTTTTTTTTTCAAAAATATTGTTTAAAAAATTTAATATGTTGTAAACCATAAATATATAAATACGTTCAAAATATTTATTTTTATTTTATTTATTTTTACATTTTGTATGAATTTTTATAAATTAAATTTTCATTCCTCTGCATATTGAGCTACACATTTTATTCTCGTTATTAATTTTATTCCTAATCATTAAGTTCTAAAGCATCTTAAACTTGTTTATTTAGTTATGTGGATTATTATAGGTGGTTATGAGAGATTTGTATTATATATTATATGTGCAAGTTAATAATGGTCACTTTTTATGAACTTAGATGCAATTGGACTAAAAAGCATATATCCTTCAATTTACATGGATATTTTGAGATATCTATGCAATGAATCTTGGTTTTACTAAAAAATGTGAAATGTTGGAAATTGAATAGCCTTTTAGAATATGTGAATTTTCTTTATTGAAAATGTTTATAACTAGCCTAATTTTGATTTTTTCTAACATTGACATTTTAATTTTTTTGGCAAATGATAAGGTATATGTTCATGTTGGTTTAACCTTTGAGTGCCTAAATGATGGAATCAATATACAAAAAATGGTAAACATGGAGATGAAAAATAGTACCAGTGTGACACCATTTTTGAAAAAATAAATAGTACATTTATATATGTTTTTAATTAACCAAGTGAACACATCTTGAAATTAGTCTGCCAAGTGTATTGCAACATATAATATTTTAATGAAATGGTTGAGAAATGAAAAAGCTATCACCGTGATTTTCTAGAAATTTAGTTGCATCCAAAAGGTTCACCAACTTCATGCACTCATCCTAATATTGTATTATCATATCAATAATAAATTGAATAGTGAATTTGACTTGTATCTTTCTACTTATATTTTGATTTTCCTACATTGCTTATTATGTATTGCAATTGGTATCAAAGATGGATCAAAATGAACTAGTGAAAGAGAATAAATGACATAAATATTCGAGAGGGTTTCATAGATTTTAAAAAAGTGCTAAAAATCACTTGCTTAAGGATTGTGCTTTCAAGCACTAAAACAATCGACATAAGATAAAGAAGCCATGTAAATAAAATGTTTTAAATTTATGTAATGTATGTTACACATACATAACATATAATAAATAATGTGAAAAAATTATATTAAGAAAATGGGGGGAACATTTAGATGGAGTAGATGACTCCAAGGCTATTCCAAGGGAGGGATATTATCCTGTAGTGCTCCATTACAAGTTGTAGATAGTGTGATTGCATCAATAGGCACTTTCTAAAGTCCAAAGTGGATGATATGTGTCACGTCTGTCATGTTGACATGGCACATATAAGCTCTAAAAACTAAATACATAAAAACATTATAAAACCAAATATATGTCACCTCAAATTTAAATTGGCTAGAGTGTAAAATACTTTTATACAACTATACATAGAATTTTTGAATATGAAGATACATGTTTTATTTAGGTGAAAAATATACATCAAATTTCAATTACAATTATCCTCACGTTTTCAATAATTTTTTTTCATAATACTTAGAAGACAACTAATATTTGTGTATAGTTAGTCTTTCCTTGATTTGATCTACAAGAGAGACATATATTCACAACTTAATCACTGCATATGGATTAAGAATAACCATCTACTTCATAATCAGTCAATGAATGCAATTTTTACCTATTTGTAGGATTTATCAATTTCTACATATTTGTAGGATTTATAGTTGGCACGTGGATGATTTTGATGAAGAATATATTGATGATGTATTATTAAGTTAATAATAGAACAATGCTAGTGTGACGCCAGTTGACAGGGGTCCCACTCACTGTCGACACATACCGCAGTCTTCTTCAGCACTGGCCCGGACAGGTTTTATCCCGCCCAGCAACACCTGTAGAGCAGATGAGGTCTCACCCGAGGTGTCCAGGAAGCGCAGACAGAACCATGTTTTCGCCGAATGAAGGAGGATGGTTGTGGCTATGATACTTAAATTTATTGCAACACTAGAATAGATGTCTTTAAGCATTGAACATAGTATTAACGGAAGATTCAACCAAGACATTCATCATTGCAACAATAGTATTGTAAAGCAAGTATCGCATCAAAGAAGCATGACATTATTTGTATAGTGCAACATCGCATTACCATAACTAAACATATTAAACATAGAGATTGTACCAAAATAGCTTCATCATATTATCATTGTCGACCAAGATACAATGTCTCTGCAAAAACTAGATCTCCGCAATGACTCTCAACAACAAAACATACCCGGAAACATACAACCAATATTAGAGCTTCGCACAATATTTCCGTCATTCAATTATGATTTTTCATCACTTACAACTCTTATCTATATATAGGCTTCCGCCTTACAACTCTTGTCCACTTTCTAACAACTTGTTAACCGACACTTATGGACAAATGACTTAATATCTAACTGACTTATCCAAAAACGACCAAAAACCCGCACTCTGCGGTATAACTGACTCAACAGTACATAATATGTAGTCCAAATGACCCAAAACCTGCAATCTACAGTACAATTGACCCAAAATGCATAAAATAATCTTCTGCTCATCGCCTTTCGCGCCATCTTCTGCCTTGTCGTAGCATCGGAGATGCTGCGATAGCACTTCACCAAACCGCCTGCCAACAAGCCCCCAACACAATCTTGTGGCTCACCCTCGAGCCACGTCAACTGGAGACGGTGTACTCCGTCATTTTGATTTTGAAGTCCTCATATGGTTGTTCGACTGTCCGCACCACCTCCTTGGCTTCTGTAGTCGCTGACTGACTGTCGACCACGTCTTCTGCAGATGGGTGATCTGTAAGCTTTGCCACTACCTTCCGTCGACACTTCTGCACTGCCTGCAGAGCTTCACTCATTTGCATCATGAATTTACCGTTGCTATCCTGGAACTCCTTGAACTAGGCTGCGCGTGTCTTCTGTCGCTCGTTCACCTTGGCGACACGGTGTTGCAAATATTTTAGCTCCTGAGTCTTAGCAACTTGCTCCAGTGGTGGCATTGTGTGCATTGCGGCTTTCAATGTGGCCAACTGTCCCTCCGCTTCTTACCGATACTCAGTTTTTTGACCTGCTCGTCTTGAATAATGCGACCCTAGAATTGTACAGTTTCAACCGTGAGCCAGGTTTCCTGCGTCTCCAGCTCCTCCATCTGAGCGACAACTTCCTCAATTGCCCTTCTTCGTTCGTCCACTTTAGCTTGAGGCATACCTAGTTTCATCTGGACCTTCAACTCGTGATTCTCCTGTCGCAACTGAATAATGGCAGCCACCAGTCGCTGCACCCGGTGAAGCATGTCTACCTCTTCAGTGGGCTCCGGTACATGTTGATAAGCTTCCGTGATCGCCCGGTCAACCCGTACACTATCATACCACATATGAGCCTTCTCCACAATAAGGAAATCATCTTCCTTTTTCAGACCTTCGATTTCGCGTCCCTTCTTATCCCGTTCTTCCTTGATGTGTGCTTCGAGGTCATCCACGGCCTGCCGTGCGGAAGCAGCCCTGGCGGTCAATTCTTCGATAGTGCGCTTCGCATCGGCCTCACTCGCCTATAGTCGTACACACATACCATTGATCTGCCGCAGTCGATCTGTCGTTTCCTTACTGGTAGTATCCTACATAGTTGTCAACCCTTCCGATGGCAATGCATTAACATTGAGGGTCATCTTCTTCAATTGCTGCAGCAACGTGTTTACTGCCGCATCTTCGGTCACAATCGCAATCGGGGGAATTTCCACATTTGTCACCCACGGCTTAGTGCTGATTGTGCCAAAGGTTGGTGTCGTTGTTTCCTCTGGTGCCTTTCCGGAAACCATATCATATAGAGACTCTAACCGAGCGGTGATCGAATGGAATCCTTCATCCTCTTTCCTTCCCATCTTGTCTGCTGCCGTAGAGGATGCAGTATTGAGTGCTGTGAGCAGGCGGCCCAACTGTGCCTCGGAGGGCAAGGACAACCCGTGGCAAAAGCCTCCCTACTTCTGCATTCCATCCATGTTGGTGCACCATCCTACCACCAATCAATCTACTTCTCTTTTTTTTTCCCCCGATGCGACTCAGGCATCGCAGCATTCCAAGCTCAACTGATAGGGATTCGACCTATGACCATTCACCAGTTTTGGGAGCATCACCCCGTTCGGCTGTTGTAGCTGAGCCGCGCCCCTGAAGTAATACTACTAATGCGATACGGACCAAGCCAATGCATCTACAACTTTCCTGGATGTTTCATAAACTTGCTGTCATACAACAACAACAAGTCACCCTGCTGAAACTGTTTGTTTTTTATGTGTTGATCATTCCATGCGTTCTGGAGATCCTTCTCTACCCCTTGGTGGAACCCAGCGATGAAACAATCTTCCTCCAACTGCACCAACTAGTCTAGACGTTCAGCTAGTGCCACTGCATCATCCAGGCCTGTTGCAGCCGCGATGCACAGACTCAGGACAATATACTCCATGGGCATAATTGCTTCTTGGCCATACACCAGCTTAAATGGTGTTTTTCTTGTCAGCCTTTTACATGTGGTGCGATAGGCCCACAATACTGCTAGGATTTTGAGATCCCAGTCATTGCGGTTCACATTACACACCTTTGTCAGCGCATGCTCCAATATCTTATTGAAAGCCTCCACCATGCCATTCACCTGCGGATGATAGGGTGTACTCTTCTTATGCTATATCTGCAACTCCTCCATCAATGTGTTGATGGTGCGATTAAGAAAGTGGTTGCCTTGATCGCTCAACAATATCTTGGGGCAGCCGAAGTGAGTGATGATGTTATCAAACAAGAATCGTGTCGCCGTTGCTGCGGAACAATCAACTATTGGTGCCGCCTCTGCCCATCGAGTCAAATACTCTATCGCTGTGATAATGTAGCGCGCACCCATGCGCTTCCCTGGTGGATTGATCGGTCCTACAAAATCCACTGCCCATTTGTCGAACGACTGCAATGTCAACTGAGGCATGAGTGGCATCTCATCGCGTCGGGATGGTTTTCCAGTTCGCTGACAGACATCGCAGGACCGCGCATAGTCGGTCGCATCATTATGTAGTGTGTGCCACCACAACCCGGCACACAACACTTTCCTAGCAGTCTCCCTACCACCATAGTGTTCTCCGGCTACTCCTCCATGCGCTTCTGTTAATATCTGTGATTGCTCATGCGGCAAGACACATCTGCGCAATACCTTATCGGCACCCATTTTGTATAACTCTCTTGCAATTAGCTGGAAGTTTGCAGCTTTGACTACCAACTGCTTCTTTTGATTGGTGGTGAACTCGTTTGGTGTAGTGCCCGTTGTCAGAAACTGAATGATTTCCACAAAGTAGCCATCAACAACCTCAATCCGAAACAGTTGAGCATTTGGTAAACCATCTTCAATGTTGGTCGGCTCCTCTCCTGTATCGATCCGTGAGAGATGATCAGGACCAGCATTCAATCGGCCTGGCTTCACAATGACTTCAAATTCGAAATCCTGAAAAAGAAGTAGCCAACGGCATATCTTCCCCCCCAACACAGGCTTATTGAATAGGTATTTCAACGCGGAATGGTCGGTGAACATTTTAAAGTTCCCACCCAACAAATAGTGCCCGAACTTCTACAGCGCATAGACCATTGCCAGACCTTCCCTCTCAGTAGTAGTGTAATTCCTTTTGGTAGAGGACAACTTCTGAATTGCAAAAGCAATAGGATGATCAGGGTCGCCTTCTCCTGGTTGAGCCAATACGACGCCCAACACAATCGATGAGGCATCAACATGGACATGGAATTCTTTACTCCAATTTGGAAATACCAATATTGGTGCCGACACCATCTTCACCTTCAGTGTTTCAAAGCTGTCTTGACATTTCGGGGTCCACTGAAATAGTGCATCCTTCTTTAGCAATTTCTCCATAGGGGCAGTGTTCGGGTACACAGGGTACTACCAAAGGACCAAACACCAAGAGCAACCACTTCACACAAACAGATCACAGATCAACACACCGATGTTTTGACGTGGTTTAAACCCTCTTGAGGGAAACACTCCACGGCCCCGGCCAAATAGCTTCTACGGGACAATTTATTATGCAAAGAAAGAAAGTTACAAATGAGCTTCTCATAATCAATCAACTAAACAATGACCCTCCATGCTCTTTAAATAGAGATCATGGACCAATCGGGTGTTAAACCACGGATCAAGGTTAGGTTTGATCTAAGAGAAGTTGAGCCGTCGGATCACTCTATGTCGGAAACATATCGTGACCGTATGATGAGATGGTTTCCTACTTTCTTGGTATATACATTGGGGTCAGAATGGCATCTAGACAAACCAGTGTCAAGGAGAAAGTTATCCATTTTGGCATACCAAGCTCTAGGAGCTTGCTTAAGGCCATATAAGGATTTCTTAAGGCAGCAGACAAGGCTAGAGTTATTCTGAACATAGCCAGGAGGTTGTTCCATGTAAATTTCCTCTTGTAAATCACCATGTAAGAAGGCAGACTTGACATCCATTTGATGGACTTCCCAGTTGTGTAAGGCTGCAAGGGAAAGAACAAGGCGGATGGAGTTCATTTTGGCGACGGGAGCAAAGGTTTCATTGTAGTCAATCCCTTCAACTTGGGAAAAACCTTTGGCAACTAACATTGCCTTAAGTCTTTCAAGACTTCCATCTGATGCATACTTAGTTCTGTAGACCCATTTACATCTGACAAGTTTTCTTCCTTTTGGAAGAGGTACAATATCCCAAATATCGTTCGCCATTAACAAACGATATTCTTCATCCATGGCTGCATCCCAATCTGGATTCCCTAAAGCTTCTGCAAAAGTTTCTGGATCATGATTCTCGGAAACTTGAGCCAAAAGAGAAGAGGCTCGCTGAAACTGAGAACGTGTTCGACGTTGATCTCTAGGATCACCGGCAAGATCACCAGTTGCTTCACATGTTGAACGGACCCATCGAGGAAGCACTTGTGCTAGTGCAACTAGAGGAACATGAGTAGGCGGAGGTGGATTTTCATCCTCACTGTCTTCATCAAAAACTGGAGTTGGAAACCTGTCAAGGAAGTTGGATGAAGAAGAAGAAGGCACAAACGCCGAATCAGGCTCGCAGGCCAAAGATGGCACACTCGCCGAGTTAGGCTCGCAGGCCAAGATATTTTCATCAAATTTAACATCTCTTCTAATGATTATAGCATGAGAATGTGGTTGAAGAAGTCTATAACCTTTTACATCTTCAGAATATCCAACAAATATGCACTTTTCACTTTTAGGCTGCAATGCTTTCCGTTTTTCATCCGGAATGTGAGCCCATGCTTCACTACCAAACACACGAAAGTGACTTACATCAGGTTTAATTTTACTCCATGCTTCTTCCGGTGTTATACCTTGTAATGCTTTTGTGGGGGTGCGATTAACTATGTAATTTGCACAATTTATGGCTTCAGCCCAAAATTGAAGACTTAGTCCCTTAGATTGGATCATACAATTAGCCATTTCTTTTAAAGTGCGGTTCTTCTGCTCAGCTACACCATTTTGTTGTGGTGTATATGGAACAGTGTGCTGTTGTTGGATGCCTTGTTCAGTGCAGAAAGTAGTGAACTGTTTGTTAACATATTCTCCTCCATTGTCAGATCTTAACTTAATAATTTGATGACCAGATTGTTTTTCAACAAGGGCCTTGTAGGCCAAGAACATGTTAAATACTTCGCTCTTAAGTTTTAGGAAATAAACCCAAGTGTGTCTGGTGTAATCATTAATGAAAGTTAAGAAATACTTGAAACTAGAAAAGGAAGCAGATGGAAGAGGACCACACAAGTCACTATGCACAAGCTCCAAGGGAACCGAGGCGTGCCAAGAGGCACGATTGTCAAAACTGTCCCGGTGATGTTTTCCGAGTACACAACCGGAGCAAACACCATCTCTGCAAGATACCATCGGAAGACCTGTCACCATATTTTCTTTACATAGTTGTTGCAATGAGCGATAATTTAAGTGACCAAATCGCTCATGCCAAAGTTTGCTCAAGTTATCACTATGAGCAACAAAAACTGAAGGGAAAGGTGATGACCCAAAGTTGTTAAACTTGTACAACCTGGTAATATCATCAACAATTCCGGTAGCTAGGACCTGTTGAGGATCTTTAAAATCCTTGATTACAACTTGGTGAGGTGTAAAGGTCACAGTTTTACCTTCACCAGAATGAGTGATCTGATAAACTGATAACAAATTGCAGGAAATTCTTGGAACACATGGTACATCACTAAAATGACCATTATCTACTGGAACTGTTCCAGCTCCTACAACACTTAGAGATCTATCATCACCAACAAATATTTGTTTGGTGTTACATTCATGCATAGTAGAAAAGATGGCTTGATCCTTAGCCATATGATAAGATGCTCCATAATCAATGAGCCATTCATTTGAAGTAGAAGAAGAAGATGCATTATAAGAATAACCAGAAGCACAAAGTGCATGTCCATGAGAGGTAGATTCTGAAGATGAATCTAGGCTGATGTGGTGCTTCTTCATTGCTGCTTCCAAGGATGCCATCTTCTTGAAACACTTAGATTCATCATGATTATCTTTCCCGCAATAGTTGCAATGACGCTCAGTCTTCTTACCTTTTGGCTTGGATCCTTTGTCATTTTTTAAAGAAGGAGCTGACTGAGAGGGTTTGGGACCCTTGTTTGACTTATTATTGCGAAAATTTTGTTTCTTGGGAGGCTTGGACTTTTCTTTCTGTTGGGACAATAAGGCTTTCCCAGATGTATTTGCATTGTTGATTATTCCAAGATGAATGAGTTTATCTTGTTCTCTAATCAGGGAATCACAAAAGGATTCAAGACTAGGCTCTTGATAGCTAGCTACATTCAAGGATGCTTTCATGGAGTAAAATGTAGATACAAAAATAAAATATGCAGGTCCAAGTTTGGAAAAAATATGATAAATGCACTGTTTGTCTTCCCTCTCAATCTTACATTCTGCACATAAGAGTTTAAGAGTTTTGTACTTAGATAAATAATCTTGAATGCATGAAAAGTCACTTGGATTTAAAGAAATCAACTCATTTTCGAGTTGATAACCTCGAATTTCATTGTGTTTACCAAACACAGTTTCCAACTTGTCCCAAGCAGCATTAGGTTCATCAATTCCAGATATGTGGAATTGCAAATCAGTAGAGATTGACATCCCAATCAATCCACGAGCTTCATCACATCTATTTGCCCATTTTATTTTCTTATCATCATTAGTGGGTTCTTTTTCTTTCCCTGTTGTAATTCTGAAAAGTCCCCTACTTCGTAGAACATCCTCCATACGAGATTTCCATGAGAAATAGTTGGAACTATTAAGTAGAATATCACAAAAGGCGACCATATTTGTAAATTAATGGCTGTAAAAGCAGAAACCAATAGTCTGGATGTGAAGAGCTCGAAAAAATAGGCGGTTTCAAAAAAAACGGCACTGAAAACTGACTCTGTATGATGAAGTTATGCTTGAACAAAGAAACTGTTGAAGATGTCCCCAATAGTGACGTGGCAGCTAAAGAATGTCCAGCAAAAAAAAGAACCCCCCTCTTCCCAAGATAAACCTTTTGACAATCACTTTACAAGAAAGTTGCTTTAAGTGAACCACTTTTGTAAAATAAGTGATTTCACTTTTACAATGATATTACTTTTAAATAGTGCAATAAATAAAAAACTTAAGTGACTCACTTGTATTTTTATTTTTTATTATTTAAGTGAGATGCACTTTTAGAACTCAAGACCTATTAAGGAATAAAGCAACTTTGAACCAAGTGAGCTAGATTAAAATGTATGTAAAATATGGGAATGAGGAAGGGTTTTTTTTTTTTACTCTTCTTGCTCGGTTTGCGTGCTTGCCCTTTTTCCTGCAAAATAGAGCACAAATCGAAACAAAAAAACTTTTCCACACTTGTGGAGTTAGATCTTGTTAGCTTTCCCGGAAAGTCTACGTTTTCTCTCTGTTTCTGATTTGCCGAGATTGCGCAAAGTGCACGGCAAAGAGCATACGCAGCCGAAAAAATCCTTTCCCTTTCTGTTTCTGATTTGCCGAGATCGCTCAAGGTGCACGGCAAAGAGCATACGTAGCCGGGAAAGCAATAATCTGAACCAAAAAAAATCTAACAGTAAAAAAAATGAAATATGAGATTTTTTCTTTTCAAAAAACGAAATAAAAAAAATGCGTCACTGTAACATTATACCTTCAAATCTGATGAAATACGCGTTTCTGGAGCAACCGGGAACCGTTTTCGATCAAACGAAAACTATTTCCCAATAGAAACGACGCTCCAGACGCAATGGAACACCTCCCACAGCCCAGAAATGCACAGAAATACCAGAACTAGAAACCCTTACGAGTTTCAGCAACAGCAGTTCAAGATCTAGATCATAACCGGAAGCGGCACTTCATAAAAGCTCTGATACCATGTTCGGGTACACAGGGTACTACCAAAGGACCGAACACCAAGAGAAACCACTTCACACAAACAGATCACAGATCAACACACCGATGTTTTGACGTGGTTTAAACCCTCTTGAGGGAAACACTCCACGGCCCCGGCCAAATAGCTTCTACGGGACAATTTATTATGCAAAGAAAGAAAGTTACAAATGAGCTTCTCATAATCGATCAACTAAACAATGACCCTCCATTCTCTTTAAATAGAGATCATGGACCAATTGGGTGTTAAGCCACGGATCAAGGTTAGGTTTGATCTAAGAGAAGTTGAGCCGTCGGATCACTCTATGTCGAAAACATATCGTGACCGTCGGATTAAGTATTTACAAATGCATACTAATGCATACTAAAGAAATACACTATCCCTAACGGATATATTACACAAGTTGATCTTAACTAACTCCTAAGTGTCTAAATATCCTAACAGGCAGTAATCGCTGCATATCCTCTGATGAATTTACGATAATACCCAGTATGCCCTAGAGTCGCCCGCAATTGCTTAACAGTGGTCGGCGGTTGCAAGGTCAAAATGAGTGCAATCTTGGCCGGATCGACCAAGAACCCTTGCTTACACACAATATGGCTGAGCAATATCCCAAATGTTGCACAAAAGATGCATTTCTTTAGATGCAGCGATATCTGGTGCTGTCGGCATCGCTCGAGCATCAATCATAGATTTGCCAGATGATTACGGACCAAACCATAGACTGTCCAATCGTCCATGTATACCTATAAAATTTTTTGAATGAAGTCTTTGAATGCAGTAACAACAACCCATGAAAATATCGCAGGTGTGTTCTTCAAACCAAACGGCATTACAGTGTATTGAAAGCAGCCCCATTCAGTAATGAAAGTTGTCTTATGGCGATCTTCTTTGGCAATGTGGATTTGATGATAGCTAGAGAACCCGTCTATGAAGGAGTACATCTCCTGGCCACCCACACCTTCAAGCACTTCATCAATAAATGGAGTGGGGAACGGATCGTGCAAACATGCATCATTTAGCTTCCTAAGGTCAACGCAAATGCGCACTTCGCCAGTCTTCTTATCTTGCACCACCATAGGACTAATCCATTCTAAATCCTCAACTAGTCCAATAATACCAACGTCCAACATGCGATCCAGTTCAACCTTGACCCGCTCCTTATGTCATGGATTCAATCGATGGAGTCACTGTCGGATCGGCTTAGCATCTGGTTTTAATGGAATCTTCATTTCTCTTAAGTCGACCAAAATCCCCTTCATGTCAGAAAACTTGGTAGGAAATATGTCCTGAAACTCATGGAGCAAATCATTGAACTTGCTTATCAGCTCATCATCCCAGTAATCCCTGATATTGTGAACTTTGGAGTGTCCTCTGTCTCAATGTTAATCTTGTGGATCTTCAGCGGCTAACTGATCGGTTCGCTTGGCGCACCAGGTGGTACCACAACATGACTTCCTTCTGACTCCGGGATATTCACATTCCGCGGATCATAACCATCTTTTGGCCCACCACTGATATTGAAGCAGTGCATGTGCGAATCCGCAGGATATGCTACCAGGACAACCTACAGAATTACATCACGAATGAGCTGTAATGCATTATTAATGTCTGGATTGGCATTCGCAAAACTGAATGTATGGGTAAAACACACTATGAGCTCCATCCAAGTAGAAATTTCCCCTCGCAACTCAGCTGTAGTTTACCATGAGCATGGCATCTCATCCAAAGTATGGATAAAAGCATGGACCCACTCATCTTTCAGTCGCAATACCCATAGCCGCTAACATTCCATCAAGTGACGTCCCAGATTAGTCTGACCATCATACTTTCCAGTGTGGTAAACCTCAGTATCACCAAAATGTACCATCATCAATCTTCGACATTTCGACCATCCATCAATCGATGCCTTGTGTGTCGCCCACCAGCATGCTGGAGAAACCTTCAATGCTTCATTCAACGCCAGCAATCACTGTGGTTTGGAAACTCTTTCTTCGAACTCCATCAGAAAGTCGGATAAGCCAGGTAGTCCTTCATATATTGGTAGTGTAACTGTTTTAATTGCGACACAGCATAATGACTGTGTGACCAACCCGCACTTACGGAGCGACACTTCGTGCAAGCGATTCTGCCAATATTCCAGCGCATCATTAGAGTCGGAAGACGCAGAGCTGTCACTGTGCCATCCCAGCTCACCGTTGGCAGTCAGATGTATATAATCTTTAGAAATATTGAATGCATGGTCCCATCTGCTAGGATCGTCATCCTTCACTGGCTCTATGTAGCGGCATCCTTCAGTTAGATCCAATGGGGCAATAACTCTGAGATCGCAATTTTCAAAAGTCATCATCCGTCGCTTGAAGTTGATTATAGCTCCACTATCATTAACCCATCCAATCCCCAACAGCGCGGGATAAGAGTTGCCTCCTTCGACAACTTCTATGACATCAAAGTCGGCATAGGTTTTCATACCCTCAATATCTACCACTAGCTGCGGAACTCGCCCAATGGGTCTTATTTTCGCATGGTTAGCCAATCGGAGCTATACAGGAGACCAGCTCAATGGGGGGCTCCCCATCTTCTGCCAAGCCTGCATGGTAAAGATGTTGACATCTGAGCCAAGTTCCAGAATAACTGAATCAACATCATAGTCGCCAATTTGAATATTCATCCGCATCTCCTTACCCGTCTTCTGTCGTCACAAGGAATTAACCATGAGTTCTTTTCGATCCTGGGCCGATCGTCGCAACAAGGCTTCAATCACAGCAAGAGCGTCGGGATCTCTTGCCAGGGACAAACAATTTTCCAAAAATGCTCGAAGTGTGCTGAACCACCACGATAGGCTAACCTCCAAAGTAGCATCAAAAGTAGAGGGCATGTCATACATGATAGCTTTACCTCGGTCATTTCCTAATGCACGTCGTGCCTAAAGAAAAGTCTCCCGTTCTGCATCAATGTCAAATGATACCTTCTTTTGTCCAGTTAACCAGATCATTGAGCTGTCTTCTCCAGTTGTCTTTCCTCCTCAAGTGACCACAACAACGGAAGCATCTTGCAGTCTTGGTTCTACAGAAATTGTCGCGATGTGGGCACCCTGTGGCTGATTCGGTGGCACGTTCCCCGGTTGATTTACACTTTGATTTATGTTCTAATTCGGCCGCAGATTCTAGTTTTGCACGGGTTGCTATACTTGGTTCTGGGCGGGCTGTTATGCCTAGGGCTGTGTCTGCAACTGGGGAGTGTTCCATGCCTGCCATCGCACAATCAACTGTGGACAATTCTCAACTGTATGATCGTTAACAAAACATAATGTACATTGGTTCTACAGTAGTGGGAAGTCCCGCTGGTAGTGTCCCCATACCGCACAGTGATAGCATTGAACAGGTCCACAACCACCTCATCCTCCTCCGCGACCAAATCCTCTACACGTCCTCCCCGGTATCCTCCCTGGAATCCTCCCTGCTGCTGGTACTGTGGTTGGTTAAACTGTTTCTACATTGGTGCCGGTTGCATCCCTTGCCCTTGTTGTGCATACTACGGTTGTTGTACATATTGTGGCTGTTGTGGAGCCATCTGCATTGGAGCATATTGCGGCACGTACTGCGGCTGTTGCTGCTGCTGCGGTACAAACTGCATCTGCGGTTGAGGTAGCGGCTAGGCTACCCGCGGCTATGGTTGCGATTGTTGTACGGCACGCTGGTCGTCCTTGACATAGAATGCATCGTACATTCTTTCTTGTAGCAACCCATATGCAGGGCAATCTTTGTCATCGTGACCCACCAACTTGCAAAATGTACAATAAAGATTTGTTGGGGTTGTGACCATTTTCTGCATATATGGGAAATTGTCATGGCTGTGTCCATATACATGGCAGACGTGACACCACGGCATGTTGCCGCCATTCAAGGGGTTTGGCACCCCGGACACCAAATAATTGCAGAAATTTGGGCAATTGTCGTTCATATGCCCTTCTCCTCGGCATCGCGTACACCATACTTTATCGCATTGTTCCTTGCCTTTCTTCAATCACATTGCAATCTCTAGAGCTTCACTAGGCGTCGAGATGTTTTGTTGCATCAACGGTAGCCGAATGTGTGGTAGTAGTGCCACGATGAACCACTCTTTATGTTGGATGACGCTCATATCGAAACTAACCTTTTCCATCAATGTATTGAATCGCTAGTCGAAATCCCACATGGTTTAATTGGGATATTGCTTAATTTCCTTCAATTCCGTAATATACCGAGCCTCCGACTTGGGCTTCCTAAATTCTGCAATCAGTCCATCCCGGATGTCATCGAATGACTTCTCTGGAGCTCCTGTAGAGACTAGAACAAACTTCATAAACCAATCTAATGCACAACCTCGTAGAGTCGTCGCTAACTGTCCTTTCTTAGCAGCATCATCGGTGATTTGCTTTATGGTCCAAACTACTTCACACAAAAACCAATACTTTTCTGGGTTGTCTATCCCATTCCCATGGAACAACGGTAACTTAGCATCATCGCTCGCCATTCTGGGCTTCCTGCCTCCTGTCGCTGTACTACTACCAATCAAATTTTGTGATGTTGAAGAACTTGGCGGTGTCGAAGTGGTATTTCTTGCTATCTGAGAGATAGTGAGCGGAGGTGTGGGTACGTTGGTGCTGGGGTTTGGTTCTGCCTCTATCCTGGGCATAGCCTGGTTTTCCTTGTCAGGACTATGAGGTCGCTTCGTCCCGTGTGGTATTCCTTCACGGTCTTGCGGTTCGACCACAACAGGACCTTCTCCTGTCCTCTGCCTCTTTTCATGTCGGAACCTCATTCCTCCCCTCGTAAGACCACTTTCTTCCTCGGCTTCACTCACAGTCTCATCATGACCTGCACCCATCTACCCCTTACCATTCCATGTACCACCCTTCAACTGTCACGGTACCCATGGCCTCCGCCCACCAGAATGTCTACTGATCAAGATGCATCTTCAATATACCCTTTTTGCAAATAAGCATCTTAATTGACAATTGAAGTGACAGTAGAAACCTGCCCCGAGGTTCACGGAAAAAATATCTTTCAGCTTCACTGTAGGATTTATGAGTATCAACCGTGAACTCTGTGATAGAGCCCTCTAGGATGCTATTGAACCACACTTCGACAGCCCACGATGCTTTATTATCAACCTCCTGTAGCTCCTGAATCAACTCGGGGGTTGAGGTTGTCGGTTCACTGCCCTGGAAGTTCCTCTTCTGGAAGGTCAACTTTGCCAACCACTCATACAAAATGACTGGGAATTCACAGAACAACCATTCATGCGGTCCGTCGTGAATATATCTACCCACCCACTGATTTACTGTCAGTCGACTGTTCCTGCTTTCCTCTTCAACAAATTCCTGCAACTTCTGATCAAATCATTCTTGAATCTCCGGTTTCGTCGGGTGCCACAACATGTTCTCCTTTAACTCCGTACATGGTCTCGACAACGGAACCATTTGTTAGCGTGACGCCAGTGAACAGGGGTCCCACTCACATCGACACATACCGCAATCTTCCTGAGCACCGGCCCGGACAGGGTTTATCCCGCCTAGCAACACCTGCAGAGCAGATGAGGTCTCACCCGAGGCGTCCAGGAAGAGCAGACGAAACCATGTTTCTACCGAATGAAGGAGGATGGTTGCGACTATGATACTCAAACTTATTGCAACACTAGAACATATATCTTTAAGCATTGAACACAGTATTAATGCAATATTCAACCAAGACATTCATCATTGCAACAACAGTAATTGTAAAGCAAGTATTGCATCAAAGAAGCATGACATTATTTGTATAGTGCAACATCGCATTACCATAACAGAACAGATTAAACATAGAGATTGTACCAAAATAGCTTCATCATATTATCATTGTCGACCCAGATACAATGTCTCTGCAAAAATTAGATCTCCTCAATGACTCTCAATAGCAAAACATGCCCGGAAACATACAACCAATATCAGAGATTCGCACAATATTCCCGGCATTCAATCATGATTTTTCATCACTTACAACTCTTATCTATATATAGGCTTCCTCCTTACAACTCTTGTCCACTTTCTAACAACTTGTTAACCGATACTTATGGACAAATGACTCAATATCTAACTGACTTATCCAAAAACAACCAAAAACCTGCACTCTACGGTATAACTGACTCAACAGTACATAATATGTGGTCCAAATGACGCAAAACCCGCAATCCGTGGTACAATTGACCCAAAATGCATAAAATAATCTTCCGCTCATCGACTTTCACGCCATCTTCTGCCTTGTCGCAGCATCAGAGATGCTGCAACAGCACTTCACCAAACCGCCTGACAACAAGCAATAAGTTAGATATTAGTTTTATGATAATTACTGGTTAATTGAATGCAACTTTTGTTTATTTGTAGGATTTATGTGTTACAGTGACATAGTTGGCACAAACAAATATATTTGGGTAAATAACTATTTTACTTTATAATTGATTAATTAATGCAATTTTTGCATATTTGTAAGATTTATGTGTTAGCATTTACAACATGATTCCAAATTGGAACAGTTGGTGCATGTACAATTATAATGGAGGCAAACCTTTCCTCAAATTTAGGATCCTAAAATGGGTTTACACTTGAAGAGATTCGATCCCTCATGACCCTTGATAGAGCTATATGGTAGAAAGAGAAAGACAACAATGGAGGCTATCATGACCTTGGTGGCTTTATTGATAAGGAAATATGTGGTCATCTCTTAGAACTAACTCTAATGTGAATAATCCCTTTTTACTGATGGCGTAGTGGGATAATGATAGGTCTTGGAGATCATTAAACCACCACATAATGGGTCAATTATGACGATTGTTTTCTATGTTATATATCAAAGTGTATATTGTAAGGGAAAAGTGTGTTGGTGAAAAATCCATGAGATGATTTTTCTAGTCATATTAATATCATGTCAATTTTTGGTCATAATGGTGAGGTTATATTGAGCTGATAATGAAGGAAACGAAGTTAAATTGATTAAAAGTGAGGTATAAAGATGATAATACTCATGAAAAAAATAAAATGAAGAACAAAATTAAGCGATTAACAAATTTGTTTTTTTAATTTTCTTGAAACTTTATTATAACTACATATAATCTAGTAATTTAAAGAATATTTTAATTGAATGAAGAGCATTTGTGAGACAATATATACTACCAAGGAATCTTTCACGATGTATGTGAGATAAGTAGTTCTACCTTTTACTAAAGTAAAAAAAATTGTATTTCATTGAAATAAAAAATTTAGAAGATGAATATTGCTAAGAGGAGAAATTCACTATAATGTATTTATTATGCTCATAAATATAGTATTTTATTGAAATAAAATTTTATCAAAAACAAGAATATTGTTAAGAAGAAAAAATCGCTTTACTGTGGTGATATAATGTATTTATTGTTTTGAATTGAAATAAAAAATTTAGAAGATGAATATTGCCAAGAGGAAAAATTCACTATAATGTAATATATAATGTTCATAAATATAGTATTTATGGAAATAAAAAGTTTATCACAAACAAGAATATTGTTAAAAAAAAATTCCCTATAATGTGGTGATATAATGTATTTATTGTTTTGAAGTGATGTATTTATGGTGAATGAAGATATTTATGGTGAATGAAGAGTGACTCGATATTTTAAATTATAAACAAGTATAAATTTTTAAATTAAAACTAGTGTGATTAAACTACTAAGATAAGATTCTTAACAGTGTATGTTGTTTTACTTAAACTTTGGTATGTTCATGTAATGTTAATATCCATATTGATTTTATTGATCATGGACGACTTGAACTCTGTATGTTTATTTAATGTTAATATTCATATTCAGTTTATTGATTATAAATGGTTTATATAATATTAAGTTCATGTAATGCCTGCAATATTCATACTTTTCATATTGAGTTGATCATAGATGACTTAAACTTCTAGAATATTCATTTAATCCTAATGTTCACATTCATTTTATTGATCATGGATGTTTAGTTTATCTGAGTAATGTGCAAATATGTTTAAACAGACAATGATCATAGTTATTAACCCTGCATGAAGAGGAAATATTGCCTAGTTTATTTAAGTTGTTGTGTTGTATTAATAGTTTATTTAATTTGTTGTATTAACCCTGCATGAAGAGGAAATATTGCCTAGTGTATTTAATTTATTGGTTGAATGAAGTCATGTACCCAGATTTTCGATTATTAAGCCAATATTTACCATTTGAAGCCACTGACTTGGTGGAGTTGTTGACATCATAGTTATTAAATTCGGAAATTTGATTTGAACCTATTCATTTAATGGAGTTGTTTGACATTATAATTATTAAATTCGAAAACTTTATTTAAATCTATTCCGGAGTTGTTTGACATTATAATTATTAAATTCGAAAACTTGATTTCAATCTATTCACTATTCATTTAATCCAGTTGTTGACATCATAATTACCAAATTTGGTCGAATTCGTCAAACAAATTCGAAAAATCGATTTGACATCATAGTTACCAAAATTTGGAAAATTCGATGACTGGTTTGATTCCACAAAATTGTTTTGTTTTTTATTTTATTTTATTTTATATTCTATTCGATTCGCGGTCTGGAGGGGTGCCTCCAATGGACGCGGGTTTGGACTGGAGCTGTGACGATTTACTCCTTGTTTCAATTTGAAACTTTATAAACATCGTTTCAGTTATTTTCTGCAACTAGCCGTTATTTCCCTAGACAGGTTGGCTTTTCTCAGTAGCGTTCTGACTAGCTGACTTGGAAACTGAAATCAAACTTATTTATTTATTTATTATACTTCACAGGGTTCACTTGAAAGAGCCTGGCTGCCCAAACTGAGAAGTCTGACCCCAACAGACATGGTGGATTGAACCTAGGTGGGTCGAACCCACCACCTCATGACAAAAAGCCCTTAGCAGCGGGGAGCTTCGACAACGAATTTATAATTGTCCAAAAGCTCTTAGTTGGTCGAGTCCAAACGAACACATAGACAGAGGCCTCTATTTTATTTTCGTAGGTTTCCCTTGATTCAGTGATCAATCAAACCTAACAATGCTAGGGATTATATGGGCATGCAGCTAGATTATTTCAGAACATGATAGTAAGTACTTACCTAGAATTTTTGTAGTTTTGTTTGCAGTAGGATTTCAAGTTGCTTGAGATTTAATGGTTAACAGCTTTACTGAAACAACATTATTATGGTTAGTTAACACTAAACTGAATAATATTCTTTTTCACTGTTAACCTTGCATTGAAAATAAAATGATTATACTCATTTGCTTTGTCTGCTGTTTGAACAAAACAAATTGAATTTCACATGATGATCGATCTCGGATGTTTTGACTATCTACATAGACGACAGGACAAAAAGCTGAGGCAACTGGAATCAAGAAATTCTGCATTTCTTGATGATTGTGCAACCTTTCAAATTGGGCCGACAACATAGAAGAGAAGCATGCGTTCGCTTGACTGAAGTAATTTTGATCACCGTGAGGTGTGAAAGATGTTCAAGGAGGACATGGTGTTGATCTTTGCCACTTTGCCACTACACAATATTTGAGGAAGATACGCTGTTGTTCAAGTTTTTCCAGATTTAAACGAAGAGTGTCTTGCATCGGCCAGACCCCTGAGCTACACAGTACACACTGCCGCATTGTTAAGATGCAAAAGGATTCTAGAACTTAAACCTAGAAAGAAGACCTTTGTTGAAGAACTGAATAAATTGTAAAGTTTGAGTGGTTGTTGCAAACAATCACAGAGGGAGGAGAAACAATGCATTTGAAGAACATAGTTGGATGTGATGACATTTCCACAACCATAAGTCCATTGATGGTGTGTTACCCTTCAAACGGTTCAAAAGAGTAGAATAATTAGAATGTCAAATTCATTTGCTTCCAAGTGGCGGAACAATCATCTCCAAAACGACCTACAAAAGAGAAAATATGTGGACGTCCAAATAAGCTTTGTCAAAGAGAAGGAGAAACACACCCCATTTGTATCAGAAGCTTACATCCATGCCACATGTTATCTTGAGTATGCAAGTATATCTAACACTGGTCAGGTTATGGTCAACTGAGAATTTTGGACAAACACCCCCACTAAATATTGGCACTTCCAATCCTCCACGCCTCTCATCTCCCATGAAGTTTGAAAATATGAATCTTTATAAAAAGAAGAGCAAGATTGATATAGCAATTACATGTGAAGGGAATCTAAGATAAAGTTCCTTTTTGAAAGGATATAGTGTAATTACATGTGAAGGGAATATAAGATAAAGTTCATTTTTTAAAGGATATAGTGTAGGAGTAAGTGTTTGTTATATTTATCTATTGGGAGAATTTTTATCACACTTTTGGAAAGAATAAACCAAAGTTTAAAGTTTTTTAAGGAGGGGATTATATGTTTTTTAAAGTTGTATGGTTTTCATTTTTTTTTAATATGTAATAAGGATTTTGGGGTTTGGAAGTTTAATATTTATAAAAAATTATAAAATGTTTACTTAATAGTTAAAATGTTGGTTGTTCATTTTATAGTTAAAGTATTTTATAGTTAAACTATAAATTTGTAAATGGAATTGTGATGGTATTTGAAATAAATTATCTAAGAATTATAAGAAGGATCATAATGTTTTAAATACAAGGAGTTATGTGAGGAAAATGCTTCATAATAATGGAGTTATGTGGAGGAAAATGCTTCATAATAAAATTGCTTTAAATATCGTGGAGTTATGTGGAGAAAAATTCTTCAGAATAAAATTGATTTTGATTTTGCTCTGAGTTTGAGACTTATTTGAAATTAAATAATGGAGTCTTACCATCTTTGTGTATGTGGCTTAGTGACAATGATGCCTTACAATTGTATTGGTACCAGCCTAGATCCAAATCCTAGGTTTTATCAAACACCGAGAGGGATCAAATCTCCCGAGGTGTAAACCTCTCCTCGAAAAGCTCCTTGAGTGCAATACGTGAGAAGAGGTTTGCACCTCGAGAGATTTGATTGCTCTCGGTGCTTGATAGAGCCTAGGATTTAGATATAGGCTGGTTTTAGTTGTGGGTGGTGACACAAAACTGGAGTTTGATCAGCATTGTAAGGAACAGGTTAGGTTGAAAACACAGATACATTTACGAGGATTATCATAATGTAAGTAATAAGTATTAAGGATTGAGTAAATTGCTTCAACTTTATCTCTAGATACGCTCTTTGTCGATCAACGTTTCATTTTTTTTGTTCTTCTCATTCTTCTGATGTCAATTCGCCTAACTTTTTTCTTTTTCTTTTTGTTGATCTGCGTTTTGTTTTGTTCGTTCTTCTCCTTCTTCCGCCATCATTTCGTCATTTTGTACATTTTTATTTATTTGTTGTTCTGCAAACTGATTTCTTTGTTCTTCCAACTGCTTCAACTTTATCTCTAGATACACTCTTTGTCAATCAACGTTTTGTTTTCTTTGTTCCTCTTGTCCTTCTGCTGTCAATTCATCTAAATTTCTTTTTTTTGATATTCTTTTTGTCGATCTGCGTTTCATTTTCTTCGTTCTTCTGCTGTCATTTCGTCCAACTTCCTTTTTCGAAATTCTTTTTGTTCTTTTGATTTTCGTTTCAAGTCTTCTTCTCGTTCTTTTGTTGTCATTTCGTAAGATTTTCTTCCTTGATGTGTTTTACGACGTTTGTTGTTCTATATTTTTGGTTCTTCGCGAGTTTGTTCCATACCATCTTCCGCATCCAGATCTTCCATTTCTAGTTTAGACTATATATAAAAAAACTCAAACATTAACATATGCACTGAACTTTATGCATCGATGAAATCCACACCAAAATTTATGCATCCTGGAAATCTACACTGAAATCAACGTGGCCATGGTATAACACTTACACTGAAAATTACGCAATAAAAAACCCCATACACTGAAATCTATGCGTCCATACACTGAAATCAATGCGTCCATAGAATAACATCCACACTGAAGCATATGGCCTGTATCCAATTGCTTGAACTTTCTCTCTCGACACGCTCTTTGTCGATCAACGTTTCATTTTCTTTGTTCTTCTCATTCTTCTGCTGTCAATTCACCTAACTTTTTTTTTTTCCTTTTTGTTGATCTGCGCTTCTTTTTGTTCAAGTTCTTCTCCTTTTTTTGCCATCATTTCGTCATTTCACACATTTTGATTTATTTGTTGTTATGCAAACTGATTTCTTTGTTCTTCCAACTGCTTCAACCTTCTCTCTCGATACACTCTTTGTCGATCAACGTTTTGTTTTCTTTGTTCCTCTCATTCTTCTGCTGTCATTTCGCCCAACTGTCTTTTTCGAAAATCTTTTTGCCAATCTGCATTTTATTTTCTTCGTTCTTCTCATTCTTTTGCTGTCATTTTGTAAGATTTGCTTCCTTCGCCTGTTTGCCTCATAGCATCCTCTGCATGCACATCTTTCATTTCTAGTTTAGACTATATATAAAAAATTTCAAACATTAACATATACACTGACATTTATGCACCTATGAAATCCACACTAAAATTTATGCATCCAGGAAATCTACATTGAAATCAATGCAACCATGAAAAACCAACTACACTGGTAATTATGCAATTAAAAAACCCCATACATTGAAATCTATGCAAGTATATTCATATGAAGTTCAATATATTTACAAAATTCTATATGTTTACAATACAAAAAGGTGATCAGGGAGAATTGAACCTTGGACCTCACACCCATTATCCCAACACCCTTACCACTATATCACAGGTAGTTCATATTATACATGGTAGAGAACTTATATATATACACATGTGACCTCCATAAATTTAATATAAATATTAAATTAAATTTAAATTTAATATTTATATTTAAAATTAAAAAATTAAAATATAATTTTAAATATGCCCGCAAGGGTGTGGCTCATTAGCGGTTCAGTTGTTATGAAGTCACAGTTGTAAATGGAGGTCACGAGTTCAAAACACACCCAGCTTTACCCGTGTCTCATGCTTGCGGGGTGTGTGGGGCACCTGGGGGTATAGTGGTAGCGGGATTGGATCACTGGATCCCGTGTCACGCGAGTTCCAGCCCAGTCTCCAGTTGCTGATTCCCCTAGTTACAATATATATATATATATATATATATATATATATAATTTTAAATATAAATATAATTTTAGATTAAAATATAATTTAATATTTTAAATTAAAATATAATTTTAAATTAATTTTATTTTAAAATGATTTTCACCCTCACAAATTCTATATAAACTTGAAAATTATATTTAAATGTAATTTTAAATATAAATTTTATTTAATTTTATTTTTAAATATAAATATAAATATAATTTATATTTAAATCTAAAACTAAATATTTTTAAATCTAAATCTAAATGTATATATATATATATATATATTAAATCTAACTAAATCTAAAACGAAATATAATGTTATTTTATATTTATTAAATATATCTTGGTGCAGGTGAACGTGAATATTGCAAGCGACGATGAATGTTGCAGGGGCTGTGGGATGGGAGGAGGATGGGCATGGGGAGGGGAGGGGGCGACGAATGTTACACAGGCTGCGGGATGGGCAGAGGATGGATGCTGGGAGGGGAGGAGGACGGCAGCGAGAGGGGAGGAAGATGACGACAGGAGGATGGGAGGAGGATGCACGCGAGGAGGATGGGAGGAGGATGACGGCGAGAGCAGAGCAGGATGACGACGAGAGGATTGGAGGAGGATGGACGCGGGAAGGATGGGAGGAGGACGACGATGGGACGATGGGAGGAGGATGGACGCAGGGAGGGGAGGCAGCGGAGAATGTTGCAGGGGCTGCGGGATGGGAGGAGGATGGACGCGAGGAGGGTAGGCAGTGACGAATGTTGCAGGGGCTGCGGGATGGGTGCAAGATGGACGCCAGGAGGGGAGGAGGATGGCGACGAGAGGGGAGGAGGAGGATGGCCGAAGGATGGGAGTAGGATGGACGTGGGGAGGATGGGAGGAGGATGACAGTGGAAGGGGAGGAGGATGACTATGGGAGGATTGGAGGAGGATGGACGCGGGGAGGATGGGAGGAGGATGACGGCGGGAGGATGGGAGGAGGATGGACGTGGGGAGGGAAGGAAACGGTGAATGTTGTAGGGGTTGCGAGGTGGGAAGAGGATGGATGCGGAGAGGAGAGGCGGCGGCGAATGTTGCAGGGGCTGTGGGATGGGTGGAGGATGGACGTCGGGAGGGGAGGAGGATGGCAGCAGGAGCGGAGGAGGATGATAGCGGGAGGATTGGGAGGTTGGCGAATGGAGTAGATGTAGATGAGCAGGGGACGTGAGGGGAGGACGGATGGAGGAGGTGGTGCAGGCGATGGTGCAAGGGATGTGGATGAGCAGGCGACGTTAAAAATTCTAATTATATTACCTTTTCTATGCTACTTTGATCGCTGAATTCTTTTTGCGGCTTCTCTTTGGTTCTTGTTTTATAATTTTTTTTATGTTGTTTTTTGTTTATATAGGCATTGATTTCAATGGTGTTTTTCAATTGAAAATACACATCCTTTTATTATCATGGCCGACAAAATATTAATTAGTTTATCACATTATCACTTTTTACTATTAGATGTAACACTATATCATACATGTTACAAGATCTTCTTCATATTATGACTTTTTACTATTAGATGTAACGCTACATCACACATGTAACGCTAAACCATACACATTACAAGATCTCCCTCATACTGGGTTGTAGAGCGCCTCTCGGCACAATAATTTGGTTGGTTTTGTTTTGTGAAAACAAAAGCCAATACACAAGAATCTAGGGGAGAGGAGCCATTAGATGTGCATATTTTTTACCTCTTTTTGTGTAACTTATTTCTCCATGTTCTCGAGCTCTTTTTTCCTCCAATTGTTAATCACATATACTTTGGCATGTTCTCTATCTAACCATATTGGTCTTAAGGTGTAACGAATCCAAATTGATGCTATGCCAGCGACAAAGTTCCAATTTGTCTAGTCCTAATGCGTTAGTGTTTTTATTTTATTGGGACCAATGGGTGAACATCGATGTGACTTAAAATGAAATTTCAAATTTCAAATATTCATTTGATTTCAAAATGTAGAAGAAATTTTTTAGATAAATAATTTTAAAAGCATGAAAAATATTGACAATGACTTGTACATAAAGTACTTTTATGAACCACTTATGGTAGCTAGTATTTCCAAGACTGAGGTTAGCCAACACCATTTTGATCTCCACAACTGGTCCCCCGTGCAACTATTGGTTCCTCTCCCCTACAGGAATAAATATAAATAATACAAAGAACTATAATATTAAGTAGACAAGTAATTGAAAACAACTATTTGCACTTGAAGACAAATTTACTCGCAACCTTGACATATCTTGCATTATAAGGTCATCTACAATATTTATTGTGTAAAGTCTTTGTATGTCTTTTGTGTCAATTCTTTGATTGTAATTCTAGGAGTTCTAGTCCCTCGTTGTCTTTTTAGGAGTCTTACTTTGGGGTGGAGTTGCAAGAAGCTCTTATGAAGTATTGAAGGTCCAACAATTTTGTATGTCTTAGTTTGAAAATGTTTTTCAAGTCATTTGATCTGGCCTAAAATTGAATAAGGAGATTAAGTGTGCATGAAGCCAAAGGTATTTGTATGATGTTTCTAATTGGCAACTACTTGGCATTAGAAAATTGGTCTTGGATTACAACATTTAGAACATGTGACACTTTGTTTCTTGTTTATGATACTTGGAGGTTTGGTTTGCAACACTTGCAAATTTTTTGTTTGTGACACTTGGAGGTTTGGTTTGCAACACTTGGAAATTTTTTCTTGTGACACATTGTTTTTGGAACAACACTTTAAGCCCATCTTTGGATCACGATGGTGAGTATCAAAGACTTGTTCAATATTCTAGACACTTTAATTATTTGTACACTAGGATCAACTATTTAAATAAAAAAATTTACTAAGTCATTTGGCTACATGTATGCACATCATGCTGAAAAGGCTTGATCTACTTCAAGCTCATAACAAGTTGTTAAAAGATGAATTGCAACATCTTCAACATTAACATTGTGAACCCATACATATTCAACATAATCCAATATTTGGATTAATGGTTGTTGAAAGTTAACACAAGGGCATCAAACACCATCCATTTATGAATTGGATAGTGACATTCGATGATGGCGTGCTAAAAATGTCGATGAAGACAATAAGAAGGATAATGATGCGTTTGAGAATAAAGATAAATTTATTAAACCTTGGGAAGAGTTGGAGTTCAAGAGGACCAAATTTGGCATAGGATATGAAAACAATTATTCTAAATTCTTTCATATTCCTTATTACTCCAAACCAGTTACATTTGTGAGCACAAGGATTCTTGATGATGGTTTCTAGTGGCATACTATTACTATTGATATGTTGGATGAAGTAATTTAACTTCATGAGGAACATGAGGATACACATAATGATAATATGTACATGATGAGGATGATGAAAATTTTGATGATGATGCAGGTGATGATGATAAGTTGGATGAAGTATATTATAAGTGTCAATAGTGTCATCATGTTGGCCATAATGAATTACAATATTTTGATCTTAACCCATTGTGATTTTTTAGGACGACCAATCATATTTCAAAAAGGTATTTTGAAGTATGTAAATATTATTAAAGACCAATTACATTTTAGATGGTTAGGTATGTAGCACTAGACTTTGGAAGACAAGTATTGTCTAATTCATAGATAGGTACTTGCATGCTTGATCAATGAGGTTTCTATATAAAATCGATATGTATGTTTTAATTCAAGAATTGATCATTCAAGGCATGACCAAGGCCCACTTGATAGGGAAAATGGTAAGAACCCCCCCCCACAAACCCCAAATTTATATGCATAATAAATGGGTGAATCCCCATGATACACGGAAATGTGTGAAGGCTATTTTATCAATGATATAATATGCATATAGACTAATCTTGTAAAATTTGCCAAATCTTTTACTAAACTATAAAACATTCTAAAGTCCTTCACTAAATATAAAATAGAAAAAGTGTAATGTATTACAATTATAAATATTTAAATTTGTTTATTCATATTTTATTTTTCTATTAAGAAGAAATTATGTTTTTTAATTAATGTATAATTGTTAGTGCTATGTTAGTAATATTGTCCTAAATTTTATAAAGCAATAATGTAGTTTGCAGTAGATTGTGTAGTATGTTGTATTGAAGATTGCACAATAAAAGTATAAGATAGTTAGGTCATGATTAAGTATTAGTTACAAGATAGTTAGTAAGTGTGATCATTGTCTATCATATTGTATAGAGACTCAAAAGATGGGACTGTTTTGGGTTCTGAATGAATGATAGAAACTAATGTCAAATGTAATATTTCAACGTTAATGGAATGGACTAGTTATTTTTTTATTTAATCATGTATGATGGTAGAATTGCATATGAATATGAATATGGTTATGTTGTTATGCTGAGTTATCATTAATGATGAAGAATGTAATAATGTTAAATGCATATAAAACCTCATATTATTTTAGTCTCAATAATCCTTGTGATAGTCTTGGGTGAGACTTTTCCCTTCTCGGGTAATGAAAATGTTGATTCTCAAAGGGGTATTGTTAGTTCCTGATATAGAACCTAGGTTCAGATTTTACGCCAACAATTGGTTCCATTGTTGGCACCTAAAAGGTTTAGGGTTTGATTAAGTATGATATGGAAACCTATGAGGGAGGAGCTGTAGAATCAGTTTACCAACTAAGAAGAGGAATTTGCGAAGAAGGAGACCAGAAATTTGAACGTTGATCCTCAGCAATGGTTCCAAAGATACATATATACAGATGCCTATGGAATTTTCTTTTTTGAATTTCCTTGTTTATTGCATGAATGGATTAAAAGGAAAGTAGAATTGAATATTGTGTGAAGGAGTCAAGAATTTGTTGTGTGGGATCAAGAAATGCAAGATAGTTTGAAAAAATAAGATAATAAATGGACACGAGCCATAGATTTTTCATTTGAAAGGACTATTTAAGAAAGTTATATCATAAAAGTTTATATTAAATATAATAAAACTTTTGACCTCATGAAGGAAAAGTTTGAGACTTAACCTAGAAAAATATTGTTAGTTGAAATCCATGTCTAGATAAATATGTTGTTTGTCGAAAAGGGGATTATGCACATGGAACCAGATAGGATGGAAGCTTAAAACCCCCTATGTTGGGGGAGGTGAGGGAGAGAATAGGGGATTGGTGGACTCTAGGAATGGATACCTAATTAGGGTAGCTAAACCGGAAGCATACTTTAATTATCGACCAGGGAGCATACAAACATAAGAGGTGCTAAGCACTATATGTGCTCTATAGGATAGTCTTCGTCGTTTTAGGATATTGGGGTGTATCTTGAAGGTTTCTCAAAAAGGAAATGGAAGTGATCTGCTCTTTAAACAACGAATGAAGGAATATGAAAATATTGTAAACTTATGAACTAGAAATGTTGAAACTAATAGATCTTTATGCTAAGAATTAAATGATGGAAGACTGTAAATCAAATCTAAGAAATAGAATGTTGAAAGCTTGGGAAACTTGATCTAGAAATAAAATATTGAAAAATGGAAGTCTAACTAGATATTCAATACTGAAAATTAATCAAACTTGATCTATTCAAATCTGATGCTAAAAGTGATAATCATTTACTCTATTCAAATCCAAAGAACTAAAACAATTAACTCCTATATAATTGAACTCAGATAAAAGAAATATTCATGGCATCGCAGGTCTAAATCATTGTCTAAAATTAATATAGCAAGATTAGAAACAGAGGTAGTTACGCCTACACAGAATGTGTGTATAGGACTATAGGAAGCGTATTGTAGAACTACAGGATCAATGTTGACGAACTACAGATGAAAAGTGATGAAATGAAATGATCGCTGAACTGAAATAAAACCATGTCATTCAAACCATTGTCAAGTACTTCATATATGATAATGATTAAATCAATTAATAGGACATATGATAAATACCTGAAATAAAAATGAAGCTCTTGACCTACGTGTTGGAGGGGCCCTATCTAACTTGTATTTCAGGAGTGGAAAAAGTATTATAAATGCAAAGCTTGAAATAACATCACTTCTTCCATTAAAATCATAACTTCATCTTCAGAAAAGTCTTAAAACAGAATTGTCTCAAATAACATACGCTGAAGATAAGTTCTACAAAAATGCCAACAGGAACCTCTTGCTAACCAAGAGGCCCATATATATATATATATTGAAACATAACCTAACTCTATGCTTTAAATGCCGATTGTGTTGAACAAGAGTTCTCTTCTACAAATCAAGAAAAAGGGCGTTGAGCCACTTATGGTCTTTTAGTCCTCGCGCTGGAATTGATGGTTGTCTCTTAGATTACCTGCGCCTGCTCATACACACTTATTTCCATATAATTATCTCATAGAAAACACTTTTAAGCATAAAAGAATAACCTCTAAACTACTCTATCAAATAATCAAAATGAATCATTAAACCCCACAAACAAAGGCATTTTCCATATCCATTATTGTGCTTGTGTGGCATAAAAAGGCTTATAAAGTACCTAATTTGGGGCTCATCATCTCCACCAAAATGAAGGATTCACCCATCCTTTGGTGACATATTTTTTTCATGGATAGCTTCTATGATGTCTCAAGCAACGATCCTGGGATCCCTTGCCTGCCTATGATAGACATGGGTTTGGTCATCTCTGGCCCATGTCCTTTTCTCTTCCTCCTTGTTAATCTGTGCTCTCATAATTAATGGGAGAAAGAATGGTGGAATGAGCTTCATTCCTATCCATTTGAGCTGGTGTTTGATCAAGGATTCCCTATATAATTTGGCCTTAGTGAGTGTTGTTTCTAACCTGAGGGGGGGGTGAGGCTCCTTCTTCTTCAAATGTCCTGCAATTTTTTCCCACCTCTCACTGATGGCCTCCTGTACCTCCTTGTGTGTGCATTGAAGGGTAAGATCAAAATGCGTGACTGCCTCCTCCTGTTTTTCAAGCAAGATAGGAATTAACTCTTCATCCGTGGTGATAGTTTGGTGGTCTGAATGAATTTTTCAAGATGAGTTTCCTCACCCCTGATCCATAATGCGTTTTTCCACTCCTCTGTAAGATATATATGATCATCTTGTGCCCTCTCTACCTCATGGTTCATATAGGAGCATAATACTCTTAGTTGGAAGTCTCCTCTTTAGGGATTAGGTGACCAGTTAGGTGAGCTCGACACCACGAAGTTGTGCAAGAAGAACTCGGACAATTGATCCTTTTCCAACTCTGTGTAGTTCATAGAAGTGTCCACAAATTCCTTTGGAGTGTTCAATTCCAGAGGCAAGCCTTGTTTTAACCTCTGTAGCTAGAACTTTCCCTACTTTTCCTTTAAGTAGACCATATAGATCTTGGATAGTGGTCTGAGTTGTAATATTTCATCATAGATTTTTGTGGTGATAGTCAGTGTATCCTCTAATTTCTGGATTTTCTAGTCTTTCTGAGCCAATTCTGTCCGAGCTTGGTCCAATTTCTCTCTCAGTGCTTCATTTTGTTGTTCTGCCAGCTTCAATTCCCATGCGTGCTGCATCTTCAATATATGGGTCTTCTCCTGTACAAACAGTGGGGGGTGCTGGTGAAGTTTGTTGGATTCTATGAATCCTTGCTTGAATTTTTAATGCTGCCAACTCTTCCCTGACGTTTGCTAATTCCGTCAGTGCCTCCGTTAGCTGGTCAGTGGCTCCAGGGTTTACATTTTGATCAGCAAGGTTTTCATTTTGACCAACGAGGTTCCATTGGTAATCATCCCGTTCTTCTGGTGTAGTTGGGTCGTCCTGGTCTACCCACTTGTCATCATCGTCAGATAGGTTTTGAATTATGGGGTTGGGCACTTTTTCTTCCTTCTTTGCCTATTTATTCTTGGGCTGCTGTTGGATCCTCTTACTTTGCCATTTTGCACCTTGCTTGCTGGTGGAAACCCTTAATTCTTTTTGGCTGGAGGCGTATTTTGAATGTTTTATTTTAATCAGGGTATCAGCCATAAATTCATTTTCGCTATCCAGGTCAATCTTTCTCTTGGCTCCTGATACAGAAGTGGATTTTTCCTTTGACCCTGAAGCTAGGAGTATGCCTACATTAGGTGTACCCCTCATTCTCTACACATCATTTGCTGAGATTACCACAAACTCCTCCCATGAAAGTTCTGGAACCTGTACCGTTAACTCTTCACAAATTATCAATTTGATTAGCCCATGGTGGGCTAGCGTATCTTCTTTTCCTTGAACTACCTTTTAACTCATTTCTCCCAGAGATTGGAGAAGATAATAGGGAATGCTCATGTTGTTATTAAGTGTAATATGGCTTCTGTACCTCAGAAGCTCCAAAATTCAGAAGTGGAATAGAGGGACATAGCTCAGCCTCCCTGTACACGTTACATATTTCTGAACGATAGCAACTATTCATCCCTGGGTGCTGGCATGGTGACTCTCTTGACTCTATTTTTGTCTTCTTCATAAACTTTCCTGGTTCGAAGAAGGCTTCCTTTTCCCTCTGATTGGATTCTCGGTCATCCTTGGTCCAGTGTAGACCCATGGGCATCCCTGTATATTTTGCAATTGCCTCCTCATCCAGTCTGATACGTAGTCCCCTTACCCAGGTGACGAACTATTCATCCTTGATGTGCTTCAAGTTTCGTGCAAATTCTAAAGCCACCTTTGTATTAGACCATCTCAGCCTTGAGATGAAGGGAATCCAGCCCGCATTACAGAGGACTGATAAAACCTATTAGTTTTCATAAATGGGCTTGTGATCCTCTGGTTCACTCTTTTTGAATCCCTTTGTCATATTGAATATTCTGTTATAATCGACAAACCAAAAACTTTGTGTGGCTGACTTACCTCAACTGGCTGCAATTGATCATAGGTTTGAGGGCAACTTGCTGGCTGAGTGGCGACACGAATTTTCAGTTTTCCTACTTCTGGAAAGATTGTATTTCAAGACTGGGTCTTTTTTGTAGAATATGCTACCTTATTTAGCTATTTTCACGCACTTATCCCGATCATCGTGCATCGTACTTGCTTCCTTATACATTCCTTTTCATTATTTCACCCTGTGTTTCCTTCCATCATTGTACCATGCACTGCCACTTTGATCATTTGGGAATATCATTTAAGGATATAGTGGCCGGATGCGAGTGTTTTCATCTTCTGACGTGTCTAAAGTAGGTAATCATGATTCTGTGTGGTTACTTCTGAACCCTGCCGCCGATTTATCTTATAAGTTGTCCTCAGCTTTGGAAAATAACCATTTTTGTGGTGATTATTATTCGATTTGAAAATAAAATAGAGATTTAAGTGATTAATTACCTTTCATGCTTTGCATACTTGGATGTATAATTTGTTCTTGATTGTATGGGCGTGGAATTCTATAGTTGAGTTCAGTTTTGCCTGTAGTGATTTTGGGCGTGTTAGTAGTCGCGTCTTTTTCCTTTTTTTTCTACTTTTCTATTGGAATTGCTGCCTTTGTTTGCTTGATTTTCATGCAAGCTTTGCTTATATGACTTTCCATTGTGTTTAGCATTGTGTTGTAGTGATGCTCCAAATGGTGATTTGATTTCTGTAGCTTGTTGATGTTTTGGCTCACTTGAATTGACTGCTGGCTCACTTGATTTAGATTATGAAAGCTAATCTTTGTTTGTTGTGCTTTTGATGTTTTATTTCTATTTTGCTGCTAAATGTTGGCTGGCTTGCTTGATTTTTCTTTCTGGTTCGCTTGTTTTTGCTTCCTGGCTTGCTTGATTTGGCTTCCTGGCTCGCTTGACATTTGCTTTTTGGTTTTGCTTTGAAGTTGCTTCCAGTTCTGTGTAGGGATGAATCAAGTTCATCAACTTTGTTTGTGAGAGCCTGAGTGGATTTTTGTATTGTCCTCTTTTTTCATTTTTTTCATTCGTTTCTATTTTCTTTTTTCTTTTGATTTTTTTCATCTCTTTTTCATTTTTTATAGATTTTTCATCATTTTTTATCATTTTTTTTTTCAAATCAAGAAATTTGCAGTGATGTTCTAGGCTCTCTATCAACATTATATTCTATTGATACATTGTCTATGTAAACTCTTCTCTGGATTTTGGTGTCTTATAGAGTATGAGTTTGTGTCCATTCATAATCATGGGGAATTTTTCCTCATCTATTGTTGTAATTCTGACAGCTCCATTGTCATAGATGTTTTCAATGATGTAGGGTCCGAGCCATCTGGTTGTCAGTTTGCCTTTAAATGTGTGAAATATGGAGTCATAGAGTAGTGCCCAGTCACCTTCTTTGAAGTTCTTCTTCTTGATGTTCTTGTCATGCCATTTCTTTCTTTGTTGCTAGATGATTTCAATGTAGCCAAGTGCTTGTTGTCGTTGCTCATCTAGGCTATTTAATTGTAGTATTCGTTCTTGCTGGATATCTGAAAGTTCCATGTTCAAATCTATTGCAATCCTCAATGTTTGATCTCAAACTCAATGGGAAGTATTATTTTCTTTCCACAGACTAGCTCATATGGGGTGAAGCCTGTTGTTGTCTTCCATGTAGTATTATAAGCCCACACTGCCTCACTTAGTCGGTCTGCCCAATCTCTTTTGTGGAGTTATACAGTTTTTGTCAAGATCCTTTCTAGTTCTCTGTTTGTCACCTCAGCTTGGCCATTATCCTGAGGGTGGTAGGGAGTATATTTTTTGTGTTTAACCTTGTTTCTTCGAAGCAGGTCTTATATTAAATCGGATGTAAATTGTGGGCCTTGGTGAGAAACTAGCTCCCGTGGGACTCCAAATCTGTGAAATATTTGTTATGTAAAAAAATTTGCCACATTAGTTTCATTTGCTACTACAAGTGCTGCTACTTCTGCCCACTTTGTAAGGTAGTCAGTGCATACAAGGATGTAGATTTTCTGATTTGATTGTGGGTTGAATGGGCCAACGAAATCAAATCCCCATTTCTCGAATGGTTCCAATGAGACTTGTGGATGGAGAGGCATTTCTTCTCTTTGTGTAGGCTTCCCCATTCATTGACAGTCATCACAGTGTGAAACATATCCATAGGTGTCCTTGTGGAGTGTTGGCCAATAATATCCAGTCTGCAATATTTTATAGGCTGTTCTCTTTGCAGCATAATGTCCTCCACATGGTTCATTATTGGTGGCATGTAGTATGTCATGGACTTCATCTTCCCTAATGCATCTTGTCAATAATTGGTTTGGTCCTTTTTTGGAAAGCATTCCCTCTATCCATGTGTAGGTGGCACTTTGCCTTATGACTCTGTTCTTCTCTTCGTGGCTGTAATGTTGTGGGAATTCTCCAGACACTAAGTAGTTTGCTATGTCAGCAAACCATGGGTTTCTTGTGGAGATTGCAAAAAGATGCCCATCAGGAAAATTATCATTTACTATTTCATTGTCTTGTCCATGGGTGAGCCTAGACATAAAATCAACCACTACATTGTGTTTGCCTGACTTATCCAGAATTGTGACATCAAACTCTTGCAGGAGGAGTAGCGATCTAATGATTCGATCACTTGTATTACATTTGTTCATGAGATACCTGATTGCTGAATGGTTTGTGTGGTCAAACACTTGGTATCCAGTTATTTAGTGCCTGAATTTGTTAATGGCATGTATGACAGCCAAAACATCTTTCTCTGTGACTGTATAATTTAATTATGCTCCTGCCAAATTTTTACTGATATAATATATAGCATAGGGCTTATTCTATCTTTCTTGTCCAAGGACAGATCGAATGGCCTTATTTGATGCATCAGAGTGGATGTGGAGTGGAAGTGCCCAATTTGGTCCTTGGAGTACTGGAGTTGTAATTGTTTTCTCTTTGAGTTCGTCAAATGATAACATACAATGTTTTGTCCAAATAAATTATGTATCTTTTGTAAGTAGAGCAAACATTGGTGCAACAATTTTGTTATAACTCTCAATGAATCTTCTGTAGTATCCTGTTTGTCCAAGAAAAATTCTCACATCTCTCTGTTTCACAGGTGGTGGCAGTGTTCTGATGACTGTGACTCTTTCCTTATCAACCTCAATTCCTCTCTGTGAAATGTGGTGTCCAAGCACGATGCCTTCTTCCATGATAATTCTGCATTTATCATTGTTGAGGCATAAGCTCATCTCGATACATTTTTTCAAAACCAGCTCTAGATGTTTTAGTGCTTGGTTGAAATTCTGGCCATAGGGTGCGAAGTCATCCATGTAGACCTCCATTTAGTCATTAATAAAATCAGAGAAGATGTTTAAGATTTCCCTTTGAAACATTCCTGGGGCATTACAGAGCCCAAAGGGAAGCACTCTGTATGCATAAGTGTCCCATGGGCATGTGAATGTTGTTTTGTCCCGATCAGCTAGGTGAATGAGGATTTGGTTGTACCCACTGAACCCATCCAAGAATGAAAAAAAATTGTTCCCAGCTAATGTGTCCAGTACTTGGTCGATAAATGGGAGAGGGAAATTATCTTTCTTGGTTTCCTTATTGATCTCTCTGTAGTCCACACAAATCCTCCACTTCCCTCCTTTTTCTGGAACTATGACCAATGGTGATACCCACTCACTATCTGAGATTGGGTATATGAACCCTGCATCTAACAACTTTTGTAATTCCAGCTTAACTATGTCCTTTAATGTTGGGTTCATTCTTCTCTGTGGTTTCCTGATAGGAACAACACCTTCCTTTATATAGATATAATGCTTACATATGTCTGGGTGGATACCCTTCATGTCAGTGTACGTCCATGCAAAGGCTTTGTTGTTGTTTGATAGTACCTTCAGTAATTGTTGTTCTTCTCCTAGCTCCAAATTGGAGTTAATATTAACTGTCCTGCCAGGCATTATCTCAACTATTTTGATCTAAATTGGATGTTGTTCAAGTGTGAGTACCTCTTCCCACATTCTATCAGGATTGTGGTTTAATGTTTCCTCTCCTTGCTGCTGACCTATGCCAAGAAAATATTCAATCATATTCTGATTAGAAGAAGCATTTTGAATAAACTATCTAAATGACTATCTTTGTCGATGGCTTTTAGTGATAGGGCAGGGTGATTCCATGAAGATAGGTAACTCTTTTTGGCCAAATATGATGGTGAAAAACATAAATTTTACCTATGTATTAAATTGAAGCCCTCGAAACTCATACTTGCCACATGAATTTTGACATGCGGTTGAAAAATGAAATGTAGATAATTATGTTGGCTTTCCAATGATATTTCTTTTCGAAATATACCAATGCCATATATTGTGTTGAATTTTCATTTAATGAAACGTGTGTACTTACAAATTTGAAGAGCAGTTAACAAGTAGTTTGTGTGCATGCACAATAAATTAATGTTAAAGTAATAATTTTAAAAATGAAATATGTGAACATGATCTAGACAGAGTGCACTGGGGCTTACATATTTTTCTTTTAATTTTTCTCGAAAAATTATATTTATTATTATTTTTCGAAACTTACCAATGAATATTTAAGTCGCATTTTGCACACATGTGTGTGCATGCACGAAATATTTTGATTTTTTACATAGTTTCCAAAACTAAAAATACCCTTTTAAAGAGGACGCGTTTATCTGGGGCTTGTGTATTTTTTCAAATTTTTTGGATGTGTATTTTGAATGTTGTGGATTTATCTTTGAGCTCAATCGAAGTTGTCGGCATGGTTTTTTAGGGCAAGTTTTAGTAGAAATTTAAAAACAACAGACATATGAAGATAAAAATTCGTAAATTTTATATATCTGGATAGAGGATTCGTTGATGAATCCAATGGTATCAAGTCCTCTCATTAATGAGCATTTAATGACATGGTTTAACTCTGTGGAAGGTAGACAAAACTTTCATTCTGCAGTGAAAAGGGCTCTCGGCCTATTTTCTAAGCCCTCGATCGAGCTAAATACCTCGGTTGAGGGTTTAAAAACACCTCGATCGAGGGTTTAACAAGACCTCGATCGAGGTATTTTAAAACCCTTGATCGAGGGCCTAAAATGAACCTTTTTATGTTTTTCAAAAGCTAGATCGAGCTTTTGCGAGCTTTTCAAAAGCTCGATCGAGGGTTTTAAAACCCTCGATCGAGGTATTTTCAAAAGCTCGATCCAGGGTTTTAAAACCCTCGATCGAGGTATTTTCAAAAGCTCGATCCAGGGTTTTAAAACCCTCGATCGAGGTATTTTAAAACCCTTGATCAAGATTTTAAAACCCTCGATCGAGCTTTTAAAATCTCTATCGAGGGCTTGAAAATACCTCGATCGAGGGTTCGAAAGACAATTTTTTTAGCTTCCATCCACCAAAAATGGTGAACCACCTTCATGGAATCATCCGACAGCTTCAATTGCAAGGACAAGTTGTATGTTTTGGTTGGATGTGTCATCATAATTGTCTGTCCAGTTCTGATATTCTAGGTCTGAAGACTTCCTTGCTGGAGGATAAATTGTGATTTTCTTCCTAGCTTGGCCACTGGTGATTGTCATGTTGCCCGATCTACACCCTATGTAAGCATCTATAGTTTCCAACCAGGTTCTCCCTAGTATTATTGGGTATCCACTAAGTTTACTCTTTACTTCGATGACTATAAAGTCAGTTGGGTATTCCTGGGACTCTATGTTGATAATTATGTCTTTGAGCATCCCTTCAGGTTTTACTGTTGATGTATCAGCTAGCTGTAGGACAATAGTTGTTGGTCTGACCATCGATTGTAGTCCCAGGGATATCATGGTATCCTTATTCATCACTTTTATTGCAGCCCCTAAATCAATTAGGCTGTTGGCGATATGTTTGTTGTTGATGGTCACACTTACTATTGGGCTTCATGGATCAAGATATTTGGGGTTAACAATGACACCTAGCATTAAATATGCTAACTAGCCTACTACGTTTATGGTTGGTGGGTCACGTCTTCTTCTGCTAGGCTTTTTGAAACAAATCTCTTTAATAAACTTGTTATAGATTGGCACATCTCTTATGGCCTGTAAAATCAGAATCTGGATGTTTAAGTGCTTCATTTCGTTCAAAATCGCATTTTCCTCTTCTTCTTTAGTATTTCGTATAATTTTTCAGGGAATGGAGGGTTTCTATTTTGTGTTTGTGGCCGAATTTCTTCTTCTTGAGGGCTTGGCTCATCTGGGTGTTGAATTTTAGGTTGTGTTGTTTGTTCGTGAGATTCATCTCCTTGATTATTCTCTGTGTGTGTGTTTTGCAATGTATTCCCAGACCTGAGATTAATTTCGTTTATTTCGAGGGTATCCACTACATAAGTAGGGAACTGCATGATTTCAGTGTTATAGGTCTGTTGTTGTCATGACCTGTTGTTGTTAGGGTTTGGAATCGGCTGGGAAGGGATTGGTGGAGGTCCGGGAGGTGGTTGGTTCTGTGGGGGCGTCATGATGAGTGGCTGTTGCAATGGAGCCCTCCAGTTTGATGAATAAGGATATTGATTTCCATAATTCGTGGTTGGCTATGCAAAAGGTGGGGGGTATGGAGAGTAAGATTGTGGGTAATAAGGTTTTTGATATAGTTGTCTTTGCTGCCACTGGTTTGGAATTGGCTAATATGGACACAGGGCTGGTACTGAGTTCCAATTTTGCTGGTTACTACCCTGATTATAGTAGGCTTGGTTGTTGGGTTGGTAAGGCCTAGCAAAATTATTTCTCCTTTGTTTGACGAAACAGAGTTGTTCTATTGCACCTTTAGTTGTGGGCTCTTGAATAGCAGATTTGCATGAGGGTAAGAGAGGACATTTATCAGTGGAGTGATCGTCAGTGCAGAGGCCACATATTTCTATGGTGTTTAGTGTGCACTGCCACTTCTCATGTTTTTTTTTTCTGCGGCGTGGACAAAAGACTGCCAATGCTTGGTTTATTACGCTGTTTCTTCTTGATTTGAAGTGCATCAAGTTGCATGGCCAAGGATTTTAGGATATTAGTCTTCATATCGTCAAGGAGGTTCCCTAAATCAGACTTTGTAATATTTGGTACTGAAGATGCCGATCCCCCAGTAAATGGGTGTGAATCCCTTGTTCCACTTTTACCTTTCCTAGATCTATAATAGTTTTTGAAAATTTGCAGGATTTTGTTATAAGTTTTCTGGAATATATCTCCATCTCCCAGAAGGTTCAAAAATTCTAGATTTTATTCTTTTATACCCCTAAGAAGGACAATTTTCGGTGACTCTTGATCTAAGGTGCAGTGACTAGCTCATTTGTAGCTGAGTTAAAATCGTTGTGCATAATATTCTAAGGATTCTCTTTCTCCTTGTTGCATTCTAAAGATTTCATCTCTTGTATCTTTTTCCTTACAGTGGTCCCTATATTTTTCTAGGAAAGTTTGTTTCATTTGATCCCATGTAAAAATGTTGTTCCCTTCTAGGCTCATAAACCATTTGAGTGATAGATCTTTCAATGTAGAAGGAAAGAGTCTTAGTTTTTATGCTTCAGTGGTGTAGCCAAATAACCTACAGACTACCACAAACTCAAATAGGAATGTGTTAGGATCCTCTGAGGTTAGGCCATGGAGGTTTGGTAAGTTATTAGGGTTGATATTTTTCATCCTAGCATCTCCAAGAGGTACACTGATGGGAAAAGTGAAAAGTTCTCTAGGTTCATCCTCTTCCTCTGCCATAGTGGTATTGGAGCTAGAGCTAGCAAAGAAGTTATCTCTGTGTGGGTCGTAGCTAGAATCAACCTCTTCTTATGAGTTAAGGAATTCGAATTGAGAGTTATCATAACTGTTTTTGCTCATAGCGTGGGCAGGCAGAAAGTGTCCAAATCTATCTCTTTGTCATCTAGGCATTCATGGTAAAACTTTTATGTTTTTGGTTGTTTTTGTGTGTTTTTTTTTCAAAGATGTCTCCTATGGATTAATCACCTCCCTGAAAATGACGCCAAAAAAGTGGTGGACTCCAGGAATAGATACCTAATTAGGGTAGCTAAACCGGAAGCATACTTTAATTATTGACCAGGGAGCGTACAAACTTAAGAGGTGCTAAGCACTATATGTGCTCTACAGGATAGTCTTCGTCGTTTTAGGATATTGGGGTGTATCTTGAAGGTTTCTCAAAAATGAAATGGAAGTGATATGCTTTTTAAACAACAAATGAAGGAATATGAAAATATTGTAAACTTATGAACTAGAAATGTTGAAACTAATAGATCTTTATGCTAAGAATTAAATGCTGGAAGATTGTAAATCTAATCTAAGAAATAAAATGCTAAAATCTTGGGAAACTTGATCTAGAAATAAAATACTGAAAACTAAAGTATAACTAGAAATTCAATACTGAAAATTAATCAAACTTGATCTATTCAAATCCAATGCTGAAAGTGATAATCATTTACTCTATTCAAATCCAAAGAACTAAAACAATTCACTCCTATATAACTGAACTCAGATAAAAGAAATATTCATGGCATCACAAATCTAAATCATTGTCTAAAATTAATATAGCGAGCAAGAAAATATAGGTAATTACGCCTGCACATAATGCATGTACAGGACTACAGGAAGCGTATTATAGAACTACAGAATCAATGTTGATGAACTATAAATGAAAAGTGTTGAAATGAAATGATCACTGAACTGAAATAAAACCATGTCATTCAAACCATTGTCAAGTACTTCATATACGATGATGATTAAATCAATTAACATGACATATGATAAATACCTGAAATAAAAATGAAGCTCTTGACCTACGTGTTGGAGGGGCCCTCTCCAACTTGTATTTCAGGAGTGGAAAAAGTCTTATAAACGCAAAGCTTGAAACAACATCACTTCTTCCATTAAAATTGTAACTTCATGTCCAAAAAAGTCTTAAAACAAAATTGTCTCAAATAACATACGCTGAAGATAAGTTCTACAAAAATGCCAACAGGAACCTCTTGCTAACCAAGAGGCCCATATATATATCTATTTTGAAACATAACCCAACTCTATGCTTTAAATGTCAATTATGTTGAACAAGAGTTCTCTTCTACGAATCAGGAAAAAGGGTGCTGAGCCACTTATGGTCTTTCAGTCCTCACGCTATAATTGATGGTTGTCTCTTAGATTACCTGCACCTGATCATACACACTTTTTTCCATATAATTAGCTCATAGAAAATGATTTTAAGCTTAAAAGAATAACCTCTAAACTACTCTATCAAATAATCAAAACGAATCATTAAACCCCACAAACAAAGGCATTTTCCATATCCATTATTGTCCTTTTGTGGCATAAAAAGGCTTATAAAGTACCTAATTTGGGGCTCATCAAGGATAATCCATGAAGTGGGAAAGAATAAAAGAAGTAGAGTTGGACCTGGATGAACAAAGAAGAAGAAGAGAAGACTTATACGAGAGAAGGAATGCACTAAATGTAGTATTGAAGGTTAGGATGGATAACATAGGGAATGGTAGAGAGGATGGTGTAGAAGGGGTTTAAGCAACAAATAGAAAGAAGGACATACCATAGGGGCATGACAAAGAGAGTGGAGCGCTAGTGGAAGGTGTATTATTAATGGAGGAAGAAAGGGAAGAAGATAAGATAGTGAAAAAGCATGGTGTGGAAGAGGACACATCAAGATGCGAAAGAGGAAAGAGTTAGTGGTGATGAAAATTAGCGGAGAGGCTGCAATGTAGAAGAATCAAAGGAAAATGATAGAAATTCTCAATGCAATGAGATTGTGAAGAGTCCTTCTAAAGAAGAATCAATAGATGACAAGAATATTTTAAGGATGGTAGAAGTGTTTAATGAATTGAGGCTTGAGGATTCATTCAAATCAAACAGAGAATAGTATGGTGCATTGGTGTTGTATAACCCCCCTCTTGAACCAACCCCCCACATGTTTTGCAAATAGAAGTAGAAAGTTTAGTTTAAATAGAGTTTAGGAAATTTTACAACAAAGAGTACAAGGAGTAGGAAATAAGAACAAAAGTGGAAGAGCGGTAAGAAGGTTGAACATGGTAGTACAAATGATTGATTTGATTCTTAGATTTCTTGTCTTTCATGGGATCGGAAGGGATGATGCAGGATAACATTGGTTCACATGTGATGCAATATCGACCATGAAGCAGGTGACTAATGGCAAAGACAAGATAGCACGAGTGTAAGCAACACTAAGGGATCATGCAGTAACATGGCATATGAAGTATAAGAGTACAATTACACAGGGGGTTGTTAGAACATTGGATGAAATTAGAAAAGCAATGCTGAAGGATTTTCAAAAACAAAAATGAAGTGTCAATTTATTACAGAGATAAAGGAAATAAAACAACAACTTGGAGAAATAGAATGGTGTTATACTAATCAAAGATTCAAAATTTTGTTGGATATGTTGTCATTCAAGATTCAAGATGTGAAACATAGGGAGTGGTTTATTACAGGATTGTTGTCACACCTATGGGTTCCACTAACATAGCAGAAAGTTCACACGTAGTATGATGCATCTAGAGTCCACCCCAGGTGGAAAATATTTAGAAGGTATGGCATAGGTGCAATCTCAACTTGCTACCTTGACAGAGCAGCTGCAGGATATAATGAAGGTGAAAGTAGTGCACGAATTTGTTTAGTGTACACTCTGCCACACAAAAGGACTCAATTGGAATGAGTTCCATATGTTGGTAAACTATGTAGCTATTGGTGCCCCAAATCCATTCCCTACAAGACCTCAGGCATGTTGGTGTGAAATTTATAAGAAATGGGGTCATACATCTCCACAATGCCCAATGTTGTAGAAGTATCAAACCACAACTAATACCCCTCTTTGTAACTTTTGTAAATCAGTTGGACCTATTGTGAATGTATGTAGTGCATTACATTTAATGAAGGAACATTCAACTGGTGCATATATAGTACAAGGGGATGAAGACAATGCTAGAGGAGGCAGATATGGTGGTTTTCGAGGTGGTTTCCAAGGATTTGGAGGAGGTGGAAGACAACCTATTTGCTTCAACTGTAGAGAAACTAGTCATGTAACACGAATGTGTACAAAACCCAGAGTGATGTGTGCGTATTTTCGTAATACAGAACATACCATAGATGACTATCCATAATTGATAGCCAAATGGGAAGAGAAGAGAACGTATTGTAATATAGTAACAATAGAACTATGCGATGCTAAAAAACTTAAGGGAGTGTAAGTGTGCAGATTATGACTAGAGGGGGCATAAGGACAAGAGAAGATCATGGAAAGCAGGGTGTTGGGATACTATTTTTCCATATTTATTGGGAAATATACCCATTATTCGTCATCCATTTTCCACACTTCGTCCATAATATATGACCATTTCCATTACAAAACCATCATTCAAGCATTAAATGCCCTTGTGGTTAATACACCTATTTTTCTAATGTTTTTAGTGATTAAAGTGGATTATGCTACTATTTTGCTAATGATGGTTTATAGCCATATTTCAGTTTCTACAACATAGTTATATTTTTGTAACATAGTTTTGTTTCTACAGTGCAATTCTACCATCATCATTGTTCCTCATACTTCCACGTGTCCAACAGAGGAACATGCACATGGATATGATAGATGGATTCTTCTATATGACTATGTCTCCATCAATTCGCACATAGGTCATACATATGGGTCTCTGAGCACTTGGTCAAAGTTATGTCGAATTATAGCAGTAGTTTTAAAACAACTAACTTTTGGCATGATTTTCGAGGTGATGAAGACAAATCAAGTTTAGGAGATTTAGGTGGATCGTCAAAACTGAATTTTCCCAAATTGCATATTTCACCCAGATTTGTGCCAAATTGTTTTTTTTCCAACTAGCATAACGACTTGGCTAAATTTGTGAAGGTTGTTTCAAGTTTTTTTTCCACTCCTCATGTATAAATAAGGGTGAAAGGAATTGTATAGGTTTCAATAGGCCATTTGGAGAGATTGATCTTGTGCCAAATATTTAGAGAGATGAGCACTATCATATTGTAAACATGGTTTCGATTCTTAATGAAGAACTATTTTTTGTTGATCCATTGAGCATTGTTCTTATTTGAGTTAGTTTTTGTAGGTGCATTGTCCAGGTCGGGAAGGGTCCCTCAATTCAGAAAATGCCTCATCATTTCCTTTTGTTTGGTAATTAACATTATATCATTTTATGTTTTCATTGCAATTTCTATTTGGTTTGATTATGTTTTTCTTTAGTCACATTTTAACACTTTTTCCTGCTCATTAGATTTGGTAATTCAAAAATTCAATGATACTTTCATTTGCATGCATTGGTGTTCCATATCTTCCATCATACACATTATTGTTAACTCATTCTAATTAGCAATTTGAATACTCTTCTATAATGTATTTGTATCTCTGTTCCATTGTGTTTGAATGATCATTACCAACATGTATCTTCTATGTTTAATCCATTGTGTAATTGTAGCATGTGTTTGGACACATGCGGTTATACATCATTTATATGATAGAAGCATTTAAATAATCAAAGAATTTTGTATCAAATTACAAGGAGCTGAGTCACCTCGATGAGTAGAGTGGAACGGGAAGCAGTCCTATAATCCTTATGCCACACATCACAACAACGATCTCCAACAAGGTGAGAGAGGAGTAAACAAGGTTGACTCAAATTTTAGGAAAATTTGGCAGAATGACGACTTCAGCAAGTGAGTGGAGACTTGTGTTGGATTAGGGACCTTGAGGGTTCATTTATAGGCATTATAGATGGATTGAGGGATAAGGATCAGGGAAACATTTTTCATCCTAAATGTTCTCCATGTTAGCTTTTCATCATTTAATTCAATATATCAAGGATTTTAACTGAAAGAACAACATGTACAACATATCAAGCATAAGAGACAAGAGACAAGAGACACAAAAAATTTCATTGGGGAAAACCAAGAAGTTGAAAAACCCCGCCACTTCCTCAAAGATAGAATAAGAATCAATACAAGGATCACCATGATCAAACCTAAGAGATAGATATATTCAACAGCATGCTCCTCCTCCACTTGTGCGCACCCTCCTCTTCTCTCACTAATGCGAAGTGAGTGAATAATAGAATGCGTAAAATGAGAGAGACACACTCTCTATTTATACACTAACTTTCACTTGACCTTTACTCAACTAGGTCGGCCCCAACTTAACCACTTAACATAATGCTGATTGGGCCGACCCCTCTAGGGTGGTCTAATAACCCTTTGACCCACATGAATAATATAGGGCCGACCCATCAAAGGTCTAATAACCCACCAAGTATAAGTTACGACACTTACAATATAACTTGCGACACTTGAAAGTACACATGATGACACTTCCAATCGGACGAATAATAAATCTCCATTGGGGATACAATAAAGTACAAATACAATATACAAGTGAATATCTTCTGAAGTTACAAATACATCAACACTCCCTCTTAACTAGGAAGGTATTCTCTTGACACAAGTCATCAATACATATAGGCACAAGTCTTCAATTATGGAGCTAGATCATGGTCACTGGATCACGGAGCATCATCATCACTGTTGCTGTACTTGTTATCTCGATCACTGGGCTATCTCTAAATTCTTCTCATCATAGGAAGTTCTATAGAGCCATCCCTTTTTCATGCTGGATGTAGGCCCACCTCTTGTAGGTCTTCATCAATACTGGCCATACTGTGGAATCCTCAGGACTTATTACGTGCATCAAAAAACCTTGAAAGAGTATCCCATGATCCTTTATGTGCCTAAGCATGACCGGAAAGATCTCCTAGGGCACTATTACATGTGACCCCACCAAAAAACCTAGAAAGAGCATCCAAGGACTGATTACGAGCATACTGCTCAACCTATTGGATCTCCCAAGGCACTATTACATGTGGTCACCACAAAACCTTGAAAAAGAATCCCAGGACTGATTAAGAGCATACTGCTTAACCTATCGGATCTTCCAGGGCGATATTACATGTGGTCATGGAAAAACCTCGAAAGAGCATCCCAAGACTGATTATGAGTGTAGTGCTCAACCTATCGGATCTCCCAAGGCGCTATTATATGCCATAGGACAAAACCTCGAACGAGCATTTACCAAATATCCTAGGGTGTTGTTATATGCCATAGGAAAAACCTCGAAAGTGTATCTATAAATCTCCCAGGGCGCTATTATATGTCCTCCCAAGCAAAACCTCGAAAGAGCATTTTCCAGATATCCCAGGGCGTTATTAGATGCCATAGGAAAAACCTCGAAAGAGTATCTGCAAATATCCCAGGGTGCTATTATATGCTTATCTTGCACAACCTATCCACGGCCATGGAGTATCAACTTGATACTCACCATACATCATCCTGATGTACATCATCACATGATCAACCTAATCATCATCACTGCATCATCCTAATTCATATAATCATTGCATGATCATCCTAATCATTGTCACTACATCGTCCTGATGCATATCATCATCGCATGATCATCCCGATCATCATCACTGCATCGTCCTGATGCATATCATCATCGCATGATCATCTTGATCATCGCCCCTGCATCGTCTTGATGCATTTCATCCAGAGCATTGCCCTGATACTCATGACACATGATCATCCTGATCATCGTCACTACATCATCCTGATGCATGATACATGATCTAACTGATCATACAAAGCATCCACCTGATGCATGATACATGATCTAACTGATCATACAAAGAATCCACCTGATGCATATATATATACATGATCCAACTGATCATACAAACCATCCAACTGATGCATATCCAAAGTAGTAAGTAGAGCATCGTCCTGATGCTCATCACACAATGCTTACATCCACAGCCATGGGAAGGATCCTCCTCTCACCATGCTTGGAATGGCTCCTGCAAATGTGTCCCATCACTTCTTCCTCGAAGTATCTTCAATCTGAAGAACACCAAGCCTCTCTCTGAAGTACTGAAACTTCATTCTGGCTAGTGGTTTTGTCAACACATCTGCAACTTGCTCATCCGTCGCAATATACAGGAGCTTCATTGCTCCTCTCTGCACCATATCCCTGATATAGTGATATTTGATATCGATGTGCTTTGACATGTCATGGAACACCAGGTTCTTAGACAACTTCACACAACTCTGGTTGTCACAAAAGATACCTGTAGCATCCAACGGCAGATCAAATAACTCAGATAGTAGCTTCCTAAGCCATACTACCTCAAAACTAGCCGAACAAGCTGTGACATACTCTGCTTTGGCTGTACTCAATGCTATGCAGGACCGCTTCCTACTAAACCAAGAGATCACACCTAATCTCGTACTGAAGCAACACCCAGAAGTGCTCTTCCTATCTGCAACACTGCCTGCCCAATCTGAATCAACATAACCCTCCAGGTTAAACTTTTGATTCGCATCATACTTGAGACCATAATCAATTGTACCCTACAGGTACCTCAGAATATGCTTTACAACAACCAAGTGAACACCTCTGGGATTAGTCAGGAATTGGCTCAATGTGTTCACCGCAAAGCAAATATCTGGTCTCATGTTCGTCAGGTACATCAAGGACCCAATCATCTGATGATACCATGACATCAACAGGACCAGATGAAGCATCACACAGAAGCTTCAGGTTCGATGCCATAGGTGTGGCCATGGCCTTGCAGTCCATCATCCAGAACCACTTCAAGATCTCTACTGCATACTTCCCTTGTCCAAGGAATATTCCATCTGCACTCTGCCACACCTCCATGCCTAGAAAATAGTGCATCATCCCCAAGTCCTTCATCTCGAACTTGGAAGCAAGCTTCCTCTTCATGTCGGCAATCAATCTATCCTCACCTATAACAAACAGGTAATCCACATACAAAAGTAGTATCACTGGATTGCCTTCCTCAACCTTGTAGTAAAGGTTGGAATCCGCTTTACTCTTGGTAAAGCCCAAACTGGATAGAAAGTTGTCTATCCTACCATACCAAGTCCTAGGATCTTGCTTTAAGCCATACAAGGATTTCTTTAACTTGCAGACATATGAATTCCTGTCATGTGTCTCAAAACCAAGTGGCTGCTCTACATACACTTCCTCTTCAATTACACCATTCAAGAAAGTTGTCTTGACATCCATCTGGTGTATCTTGCACTTCATCACTATAGCCAGAGCAAGTACCATTCTGATGGAAGTGTATCTAGATACAGGTGCAAAAGTCTCTTCATAATCTATTCCCTCTTTCTGAGAGAAGCCAGGAGCTACAAACCTCACCTTGTATTTCTCTATGCTGCCATCTGCAGCATGCTTGATCTTATAGATCCACTTGGAATTCACAACAGACTTCCCTTCTGGTCTCGGGACCATATCCCAGACATCATTCTTTATGATCGACTGGTATTCCTCGATCATGGCATTCTTCCATTACTGCATCCCAAATGCTGGGAACTTTATGTTCTTCAATATCTTCAATAGATAGTTTTCTTTGAATTTCGTTTGCTGGAACAAATGTTGTAGTCCTTCTTTTGTAGGTGATTGTACACGATCTTTCCTACAAGTCAAATTCAATTGCATGATTAGAAGCTTCTCATAGTTTACAGAACAAAGTCTTATACATAAGTACATATGTCATATAGTCATGCAATTATCTTAGCCAATGCTTCAATACAACATTTATCCATATCCCGTATTCACACGGTAACTTTCTAGATGCCTTTCATCTCTACCAAAACATTTGTTAAGAGTGTGCACAACTCCCAACATGTTAGCAAAGAGGTTTCATTCTAGATAAGTAGCAATGGAATGTTGTACAGTACCATAGGCCACTTAACCATTACTTGCATATTAGTAGTATCTTGTTCATTAATGAAACTTTTCTAATATGCATAATACATATCCTAAATCTAGGAACATAAGTATGTACATGATTGAACAATATTATTTAAGTAATCATAACAATTCAAGTACTTATCTTTGTGTTTAGTTGTTGGGTGGACTCCCTCTTTATCTTTACTTCCTGGAGTGCTCCCTCTTGATCTTTGCTTCCTTGTAGGAACTATTGGAGTGTGCTCCCTCTTGATCTTTGCTTCCTTGTAGGAACTATTGGAGTGTGCTCCCTCTTGATCTTTGCTTCCTGGATTACCTGTATTTGAACTTATATCCATCCTGGACCACTATGCATGCTTAAGTGTTCACTAGTGTCATGATAGTATCATCCTCAAGATCTCATATATAATCACACATCCATTAGTATAATCTCAATACTATCAAAACATTATGATCCTAAATAATCTTAACATATATGGTCATGAACATTTCACACACAGGTAATTTATCACAAGCATTAGTATTCAAGGTTTCAGGGAGGACTTCTATTACTCATGCATATTCTTTTTGACCATATGACTCTTCTGGTTAGTCATATCATCAATCAAAGTAAGAAACATAATATGCATAAACTGTAGATTACTTAAACTTCTAACTTCAAGAATAATCATTCATACAAAAGTATAAGATCCTAACATAAGGTAGGATTCTAACTTGATATAGGAAAAACATACATGGAATATCATGTTAGCTAGTTATGTCTAACATACCCAAACAATGTCTTCTTGTTCTCTTCAATGACTTGTGCTTAGTAACTTGCATAAATCATAAGTTAACCATTGTAGAACCAAAATATACATACCTTGTAAGTAGAGCTTCTATAATGGCTATGGATGAGTCTTCGTCTTCATGTCACCATGGTCATATGTTCTTGATCTAGAACTTGATTTGTATTTCTTGATGTACCTTTAATGTTAGCGGACAACATCAACCTCATACAACACCACAGTGAATTAGTACAATCATATAACCCTAATCAATGAATGTCTTATATCATTCACATGCATTCATACTTTTACTAGGGTGATAAGACAAGTCTAAAATTAATCAAGATTGTACTAACCTCAAATGAAGACAAACATATCATAAACTTAATCATGAACAAATTTCAAAACATACCTGTATCTCTTCAAGTCATACCTGTCGATATTTCTTGTAGTCTTCTTATGTAAGGCCTTAGCCTCATCTCCCTCTGGAACTTCTTCACTTATGCAGGTGTCCAATTCATTCTCTTCTAGGATTAACCCAATCCACTTTGATTTGCTGAAACTGGATCTAGAGCTGGATTAGGGTTTGCCAAAGAAACCCTAAAAATTCAAATTTTGAATTTCAAACTTCTGAATGGATGTAAAGATGTGCCTTGTTGAGTTGATCAAGCTGGTATACTTCAATTTTGAAAACTGCAAAATTTGACCCCTCAAAATTGCCTTTTAAACTTTTAGATTCACTGGACAAGACCTCGAACTAGGGTTTGATAAATCCCACCCTTCTTCCCAACCAAAAGTTTCGATCCAAAGCTCTAAACTTTGATTTTTCTAAGGACCTTCCAGCCGTGGTTACAGACTTAAAAAATTCCAACTTTTGCAAAAGCCCTAATTTTCTATCTTTCCGATCAAAATCCCAAACTAGGGTTTGATCAAGCTTGGCCTTCTTCCCAACCAAAAATTCGATCTTGGTCTCTAAATTTTGATTTTGATGAGGAGCATTCAGCTATGGTCTCCGATTCCAAAAATTCCAACTTTCTTCGAAGCCCTAAATTCCTGCAGCAGTGACAAGCCAAGAATGAAGGTGCTCAGAATCCAAATCTGTTTTGACAGAAATATGCACCTGATTGTTTCTGGTGGATGTTTGAAATTACGAATCCATAGGGTCTGAAACTTTGGCCTGTGGTAGCCTGACCTGTCATCTTTCCAACCCCATAGGTCTGACCTCAATTGGATTCTCTGAGAGATGGTTATGCCACGTGTCGCAACATGACCTGTTTATGGGATAAAACAAGATATCGAACTTGTACGGAGTGCCACGTGTCACTGTTTCAACTTCGGCCTCTAAAAAGAATACCTATGAAATTAAAGTCCATTCCCTACCGATCATGTTTTATGAAATTTCATTTGTAGCTTCCTATCCCAATTTGTGACCTTCTTTCCTATGTCACCTGTTTATGGCTGAGATCTAGAAGAGGCAGAAATCCTAGATTGTACTGATCATAAAACACAAAGTACAACGAATCAGATGTTGTGCTTTGGACACAAGATACATGGGGATGTTATCTACTACTTGTAGAAGTTTTAGATCCTGGACCTTCTCCAAAATAGAGCTATAGCGAAAGTTCTACGATGACTGGTTTTTGCTATATCAAGCCCTAGCTTGCACTTTGTCGCAAGGGCAACAAGTCTTGTTGTATTCAAGAAGAGAGTATAAGCACACACAGAGATATAATCAAGACAAGAGAGATGAGTCGAATGCATCCAAATATTTGTATTCATCTTGAACAATGTTATTTATACATCATATGTGTTGTTGGATTGGTTGCACCCACTCCAACGACTTCCTTAACTAATCTATCACATAATAACTAATGACATTTAAGGAACTAGAAGGGTCCCCTCCAACATCTCCCCCACCTCAAAATATTTCTTCGTCTCGAAGAAAACATTAACAGCCATGAACTGCGATTCCTTTATCCTCTGTCAGTAGTCTGGTAGTGGCCAACCGAACCTTCTCACCCCTTCCTGCGGGATTCTCTTCCATGGTCCAGGAGCTTCTAGGATTCATCGCTCTGCCATTGCACCAACTCATCATCTTCCTGAAAAACTTTTGAAATGACACTGAATAGATGTTGATGTGTATCAGCACCGGGGGGCTTGATCAATTTAAGTGTTCTTTTGTCATTATTAAATGTGAAGCACTTTCTTTGTGTGGTATAGATGTCTTTTGCTTGAACACATCATTTTCGTAGACTCAGCTATCGTGAGGCTTCCTGCAAGTTCTGAATATGTCGCTGCTGCTTATGTTGGATACCGATTGATATTGGTCGAGTTGACTCTAGTCAACTCGACATGACTTACTTGAGTCGATATGACTTATTTGACTCGACATGACTGACACTGATCGGCAAGAAATTGACTAGATTTACAACTTTTATGAATATACATGGTTCAAATAAGCTTTGAACATCCCTTTTTTTCGACTTATTTCCAATGACTCGACACTTTTTACCATATCATGGACACTTTAAAGACATGACTAAGTATTATATAGGACCGGCCATCTTTTGCATATCGACTAAAATACAAGGCAACTTTAATAATATGTCGACATTGACATTCCGACCATATTTTAAAATCTACTGGCTCTTTACATGTTACTCGACCAAATTTTACAATTGACAATATCGACCATACATAGGCCTATTTTACAAATGACACCATCGACCATGGTTAATATCGACCACATATTTAAATAGTATGGATTTTAAAAGAACTAACCAAAAAAATATCGACCATACCGAGCATTTAATATCAGCTATACTTTTAGGATTCCACTACCATCATACTTTTACCACATGTTTCTTTAGCCGAACCGCGTTGATATTTCCCAATGTTGAATATCAAATTGATCTTTGACGACAGTTCCTTGACGCTGCTTTGATGAGCTAACGGGTTTATGCCACCGACAGAAAGTACCATACTGTGCATATTCTTTAAACTATTGAGTTTCTTCCATTTATTATATTGCATGCATTTGGTCCACGGAGGCTCTAATCAATGCATTGGTTTCTTGCATTAGCGGAAATGATCGATGGGTAGTGTGAGCAGACAGGAATTCTGATCATTAACTGATGCAATCTTATGGAAAATCGATTGCTTTTACTATCTCGGCATTAGGTGGCACCTGTAGTGTAACTTCCTCCATACGTAGATCCATCTTTTTAAGAGGTCTTCCTTCATCTCAAAATGCAGGTTCGAACCATTCTTATCAAAGCCGACTGATCCAATGCTCGATAGATGTTTGACCCCGTTTCTCCATGAGTACAAAGTTTAAATAAATATGCTCTCTTCGACGGTGGTGTGCTCCAACTCCATAAAGTAATCAATAAATAACTAACATTTCATATTCCCTACAAGGCTAGCCAACACGGTTGAGTAGACTGCATGTCAATACTATATCGCTAAACAGGTCGTCTGCGTAGAGGCTAGAGTGGTCGGCGGCTACATGTCGATTGGAATGGTCGAGACAGTTCGCTTTACTTTATGCTTTTTCCCGAGCAGAGCATGCAATTGATCTTGTAGGATTTCACATACAGATTTTTCAATTCCTCGGACATCTTTATGCTGCTTCTAGCATTCAATCTACCTCTTGACTGGTCAATATCGATTCTTCTGTAAACTAAAATTGCAAGCCATGATTTCGTATGGGGCCAACAGATTTCTGTCAACTTTTCCCACGCGGATAGAGTTTGGGCACGATTGGTCGACAGCTAATCCGATCAATGATTCATATATTGGTATTCCGTTTATTAGTCACAGCATCACATATCGAAACTAATAATATCTTATCTTCTTTTGTGCAGGAAATTTATGTATGCATACAAAAGTAGTCTGTAATCTTTCTTGTAGGCTTAGGTCGCTCCCATCAAATTATTTTCGCTTGCCTGTCGAATAATTTTCAACAACATTTCTCCTCATGATCTTTTGCAGGTTCGAACCGCTCCCCTTTTGCTACTGCTGTCACCCAGCCAAAAGAGAATAGAAACGGTGCTAGATGTTGTATTCAAGCAAAGAGTATAAGCACACATAGAGATATAATCAAGACAAGAGAGATGAGTCAAATGCATCCAACTGTTTGTATTCATCTTGAACAATGTTATTTATACATCATATGTGTGGTTGGAGCGGTTGCACCTGCTCCAACGGCTTCCTTAACTACACTATTACATAATAACTAATGACATTTAAGTAACCTGAAGGGTCCCATCCAACAAGTCTCATAAATGCCATACCATTCCTTCCTTCAGGATAGCTCTGATACCATGTTAGTTTTTCATCATTTAATTCAATAGATCTAGGATCTTAACTGAAAGAACAACATGTACAGCATATCAAGCATAAGAGACAAGAGACAAGAGACAAGAGACACAAAACATTTCACCGAGGAAAACGAAGAAGGTGAAAAACCCCGCCACTTCCTTAGAGATAGAATAAGCATCAATACAAGGATCACCATGATCAAACCCAAGAGATAGATTTCTTTAGTAGCATGCTTCTCCTCCACTTGTGCGCACCCTCCTCTTCTCTCACTAATGTGAAGTGAGTGAATAATAGAATGTGTAAAATGAGAGAGACACACTCTCTATTTATACACTAACTTTCACTTGACCTTTACTCAACTAGGTCGTTCCCAACTTAACCACTTAACATAATGCTAACTGGGCTGACCCCTCTAGGGTGGTCTAATAACCCTTTCATCCACATGACTGATACAAGGCCGACCCCATCAAGGTAGTCTAATAACCCATCAAGTATAAGTTACGACACTTACAATATAACTTGTGACACTTGCAAGTACACATGACGACACTTCCAATCAGAGGAATAATATATCTCCGTTGGGGATACAATAAAGTACAAATACAATATACAAGTGAATATCTTCTGAATTTACAAATACATCAACACTCCATGATTTGTGTCGAGTCATAGTCTATTTCCATCTTTCCTCTTTTCTGAGAGAAAATCAAGAAACAACTAACAATCATGCCAGAGAGAGGTTGCTCTTTTTATGAGAGTTTGTGCAACTTGGGTCACCTATTTTGAAGTGTTTTGAGCAACTTGGTTCACTCATTTCCTAAGAATATGAGCATCTTGATTCTAGAAGGGACCCTTTTAGTGTTTGAATTTATTTTTTGGCTTTGTAATGTTTTCTCAAGGTCCAATAGGTAAAAATGAAGTGGAAGTGAGAGGGAGTGATGACATGTGCAGGTGATTGGGATGATGACATGGTAGTTGGAAAATTTTGGGTGTTAACAGATTACCCCCTAATGTGTGAGGTTAGGATCTCATCATATTAACGACATACATCATAGGATTTCATTGTTTTAAGGAGATAAGTGTGATGGTGACATAGAAGATGGAGACTACATCGGAGGGAAATCTCCCTCTCACTGGACTAAAAGGACCCTTGTGGCTTGCAAATACAATGATCAACATGGATGAGATGCATATAATCTCAAATATATGAATTAGTTGGGAATTACCATGCTTGTATCAATGTATCAAAATAGAAAGTGGATCTAGTCCTAGATGAGACCTAATCAATACATGGATAACTATTGTGTACATCATAAATGTCCAGGAGGGACTCAATATGGGAACATAATAATGGTCCAACCATGGTTGATATGAAGGGATGATGTCAAAACAATGGAATCCCAATGGGATGTTGAATCAGAATAACTGATGATCTTCTAGAACTGAAGGGATCCAAGATCTATACTAAGTCAAACAACTTAGATTCTGAATCTAACAGGTCTGAGGAATTGCATCTGGAACTAGATACAATGGGAAGCATGTAACTAGAGGGATTCCAAATCATTGTCCACAACATATCCCATATATCTTTAGAAACATATAGTTGAACGATTTCCACATAGACTCACCAAAGGACTAGAGCTAGTGATATCCAAGGTCTTTGACCAAACAATGAGAGAACCATCAACCTGTACAAATCTCATCAGTGTGATGTTTGAGTTGATGTCAAGCACGTGAGAAACAACCACACTAAGGGGCACCAAGTTCTCCCCTTAGTCATTTCAAGGGAATCATCAATGATGGTTATGAGGCTAAGGTATAGGGTACCTCTAGGTCTATCCTATGGAATAGATGTGTTGATTTCGACAGAGGGACACCTGCAACCAACAAGGAAATGGTGTTTCCTTGAGGAGCACTATTTGTTGAATGGTTTCTCTGGTGCATGAGCACCAAAGAGAGGTTATGGATAAGTAGTCAATTGTAGATTCCCAAATGTGTGAACATCTAGAAAAAGGGTCTGCTTAAAAGAATCTTTGTATAATGGATGTTGAGGCAGATGGCCACCTCAGTGATATGATATAAAAAGGAAAGGAGATAAGTGTCCAATGATGTAAGATGAAACCTTAACGATGGGTTAGGACACTGATGGTAATATCATTATGGTGTGATGAATGGCAGAAAAATAATGTGACATTTTCAGTATGGATGGAGCGTTAGGCTCATGAATGTGTAATATGAAACATCAAAGTGGCTTAATGACCATAATTATGGGAGTCTATGGGGTAGGCCAATGAGTGACGATGATATAGTAATATGTGGCTTTGTGCAAAATCATGGTCTACAAGGACTCTTAGTCCTACGATAAATTGATGGCATGGATTCCAAATGGTAAGGGGTACTAAATGGTCACCCATCTGAGTTAGGTTCTACTACCGAGTAAGGGAAAATGCAAGTGTGGATGGGCTAGGCCACTTACCCGAGCTAAGTGGGTCGTATAGGTGTGAAAGGGATTGAAAAGGTTGATGCATATGATGTGTTGTAGAGGGGGACCACTTGTATGCTAGTTTGACATTTATGCTTGTAGGGAATGGCCACCGATTGGAAGTAGTGAATCCCATGAAAACCTTGATATGTACACATGGAAACGATACCCAAGTGTAAAAGTTGATATGGAAACCAAATTGAGTATTGTTGTACGGGAAATTCACACTATAGCGAGGAAGGAGACACTATCAACTTCTGGGCTGACAGGTAAACACATTGATCATATTACGTAAACATCTATTAAGGGAAAGAGATCAAAGATCTTGAAGACATACCTTATAAACGACGTTTGATCCTAGCTTTGCTCAATCTTTCACTCAATCTTCAACTTGATCTTTCGCTCCATAGACCTGCAATACAAAGATACCTTCCTCAACGTATCTTGACTGATATAACAATGATGAAATTGAAATACAATTTAAACATCAAGAACAATCAAGCATTTAACCAAAAAAACACACAATCTATTAGGTATTTGATTGGGACAGGAAGGATGTTTCAACCTTTATTGTCAAAAGCAAATAATCAGTACACATTATACCTCATCATGCAGCATGCTTATGTAACCGGATTCTGGGCTCCTGCTCTTCTTTAACTTTGGAATTCTTCCAGCATAAAAACCCTTAATGCAAGTTTCTCCTCTTGCGAATGGGAGTCTCAATATGTCTAACCCCTTTCCTCAATCCTCCTTGTATTTATTGGACAAGGTAGGCAGTTTAGATCGAGAGGTGGTTGAAATGGAAGTTGGGGAAGTTGCAAAACTAACTGCAAATAATCCCAATTCGTCAAATTAATATATTTTTTATCACATTTTAAGATGTGCGCGAGTTTTTTACAGTGGAGTAGCGCACAATATGCAACTTCAGTGCTTTACAACTAGCGTTTGTAGGATTTTTGAAGGTGTGCGCTAGTTTGCTGAACTGGAGTAGGGCATATTAGGATGTGTGCGCTACTATTAATCCTGTGGAGTAGGGCATGTGTGCTGGTTTAATGAAGTGGAGTAGCGCACATGTCAAAATGTGAGGTTTTTCAGGGTTTTTCCAGTTTGCAGAAGGGTAAGTCAGGTCAAAATATCATCTAAGGTCATCACGCTCTTCAATCCAAGTTGTCATTTTGTGTGATCGACAACTAAAGGTGATCACGGATGGAGAAGTGCAGACTTGACCTATAACAAGTATACAAGTACAATATAACATGCAAAAATACTGAGTTTACATGAGGGCATGCAAACCAATGTAGGTTGAAAATGACTTGAAAAATATTTATTGATCATGGAAAATGGATCAGATAATCATGATGAGCATGGAATCCTAATTCCAACACTACGAACGAAACATCAAATGGACACAAAAGCACTTAAATAGGGGTGGGTCCCACCACTCCAAATGTCATTTTCACTGTTCATTGTTAGAGTTGTGTGGAGATCCCATATTTTTAGGCACTGATTTCTTTCGATTTCAGCGTCAGTTTTAGATTCTATGAGATTCAAGTTAGTGGTATCGACCTTCTCATCATTTCTATCCATTTTGTTTTTTCATTTTGGCTTGTGATGAACCCTAGTGAGCCCCTCAAGGGTTTTAGGTTTGGGTCGCACATTTCATTGGGCTTTGAGTGATTCAGGTTGTTTTCAACCTCTTTGTACCTATGATTGTATCCCATTTATGCTTCTATGAGGAAGAGGATTAAAATATGAATAAAAAATAATTAAGGTTCCAATGGTCAATGGTCACACTTGGATATTTTAAATTACCTAGAAAGATCTAAGCCATTCATAGAGTGTGAATGTAAAGATGATTAACAAGTGATTCCTTCTCACTGGCAGCTTAGATTTGACTACACATCTTTCCTAGATAGATCTAGACCATTAGAGGCTTTGGAATATGCATTAGATATCAAAAGAAAAACTTCTCGTTGATGGACTAGATGCAACAATGCACCTTCTCAAAATTGTAGTGTCCCTAGACTATTGTAGACTTTGAGGGAACTTGTCGAGTGACCTAGCGGATTAAAACTTCAATAAAATAAACCATTGATTTTATATTTTTGAATAATTGAAGAACAATTGAGTATGTGGATGACGACAACTGATGAATGAAAAACAATGAATTGAATGGCATTTGTGGAAATGAAGACTTTATTTGAATTTGATGAATAAATGCACATGTGGCTTAGTGATAGCTGCTTTATGAAAAATGTAATATGTATACATGAATATGCTCCTAAACAGTTAGTTGTATTATGAAATATGTGATGTGAGCAAAATAAATGCATGATTAACTTATTGACGAAATATATGATATTGTGAGTAAATTATGATGCTTAACAACTAGCGGGTTATGAAATAGATTATGATAAATGAGAGCAAAGCTATTAATGTGTGATTTTGAGCATGTATGTAGTGATAGGTGAAATGTTTCACGGATGGATTCACAAAGGAAATAAACGGGTCGTAGAGTAAGAATAAATCACACATAGAAGGATGACGACGGTGTCAAATTCCAATGGAATCCACGTCTGAGTTCAAAATCCCTTAGCCTCTCACTCGGGGACGCGTGAAGTCATGTGAAGTGGACCATGACGGAGTTGGTCGCATACGATTTGGGGGGCACGCAGTAAGAACAGACTTACTCCTCAGTGCTATTAGTCTCCAATAGCGTGTAGACGGATGATTGAAGGTAACGACTCCTCAATCCCTACATGAATTTCTGCAAATCATATGCAACAAAGAGGTATCGATGAAAGGACCCAACGATGTGGTACCTTGTCGATAAACGAAAATGATGGACGAAAGAACCCAACGATGTGGTACCTTGTCTATAAATGGAAATGACAGACGAATGGACCCGACGATGTGGTGCCATGTCGACGAAAGGAAATTAGGACGGATGGACCCAACGATGTGGTACCTAGACCCTAGACGGAAATAATTTATGAACATTGTGCATAAAATCATATAAATTACATTTAGGCCATTTGCACATGAAATGCATTTTTAGTATTTAAAATAATAGAAATTATTATTTTAGGAGCAAATGGAATGCTAGGGTTGAGCATTTAGTTAACACCACTTGCACCCACAAAAATAGAAATTAGTTGGAACATCATGGAGACAAACTTGAGTAAATTTAGGAAAGTTGGTGCACTCTCTTAGAAAACTTGACACATGGATAGGTGAGTTAAATTACATTTGAATAATAATAAATTCAGCATTTTTGCATGAAGTGACATGTGTCGCAATGGATTTTCCTATTTAAGGAAGGCTTTGGGAATGGGAAAATGACCCTATGGATGGATGGTTATCGTAATTTTTGTGAGATACTGATTTGCTGCTATTCGAGTTTGGCAAGAGATTTTGGTTTGGGGGGAATCCCATTTATGAGTCTCTATTGTTTTGTGTGTGAGCTCTACGGCTCCATTGCTCGGGGGTTTGGGAAGAAGGAGAGTACTCCCGAAGTTGGTAGGGAGGTCAACTGAAAGGTCTTGTTGGTGAATTATCAAGTCAATGACGAATCCGGATCGAACATACTTCATCGAGCTCTCCATGGTAGGACTGATCCTCAAAAATAGGTTTTTTTTCTACCTAGTCTACTTTTTCTTTTGCTAAATCCATGTGGCTGAAAATTATGAACATAGGATGCATTGATAGATTTACTAAGAATTCATTATCTCTATCGTTAAACATTATTGAGGTTGATCGATTTGGATCTATGAGTATCTTTATAACAAAATTGTTCAATTTATTACCTTGACTGGAAATGGATCGCTGTGCATTTTTTTATTTACCAAATGATATGAATCGCTTGACTGGAAATGGATCGCTGTTCATTTAATTTACCAAATGATATGAATTCGCTTGACTGGAAATGGATCGCTGTGCATTTTTATTTACCAAAGGATATGAGTTTCCTGACTGGAAACAGACCTCTGCGTAATGTATCATCTGGGTAAATCGCAGCATATTTTATTTTCTTGTATTCTAAGATACATAAAGTAATGCGATTTCGGTGTATTGTATCATCTGGGAAATCTCAGTACCTTTCACTTCGTGTATTCTGATAAGCATATGGTGTTGCGATCTCTGAGCAATATATCATTTGGGAAATCGCTGTACCTTTAGATTGTATGCTCTGTATTATTATTTATCTTTTATTGATAAGATCAATACTCAGGCTAACATAGCCAAACGAATCCTCTCTATTCTGCAATCTATTTTTATTGATAAGATCAATAATCAGGCTAACAAAGCCAAACGAATCCTCTCTATTCTGTAATTTATTTTTATTGATATGATCAATACTCAAGCTAACATAGCCAAACGAATCCTCTCTGTTCTGCAATTTCTTTTTTATTGATAAGATCAATACTCAGGCTAACATAACCAAACGAATCCTCTCTGTTAAGTAATTTCTCTTTTATTGATAAGATCAATACTCAGGCTACCCTAGCCAAACGGATCCACTCTGCTTTGTAGTATTTTCTTTTTATTAATAAGATCATTACCCAGGATGACATAGCCAAATAGATTCGCTCTACTCTGTAATAACTTATTTTATTGATGAGATTTACTGCAGACTTTCCATAGCCCTTCGGGTTCCATCCTGTTCTCCATTTCCTGTTTTTAGTATTGAATTCGGTTTAACAAACGCCTCTCTGTGTTCCCAGATGTCTATACTTGCACCCGTAACCATCAAAGATCATAGTCAAATTCAAAAACTACTCTGCGGTCCCTTTAATTTTGTTGTAGAAGCGATCGCCAACATTTTGGGTCATTCACAACCGCTGTGTAGCGGCCTCCATACTCTGTTTTTCATCACTTCAATCAGTCTTGTAATACTAATACAACATGCCAGGTCCTGGGTTGAACTCAGAACGTTTACCAGCTGAAATCTGTGAGAAATGAACTTAATTCTGTAATTAGCCTTGCATGGGAAATACTATATGTTGAAGATCAATAAGTTTAACTCTCTGTCAATGAATCCATTCGACCACGTATTGTTGGCCCATCTTTAGTTCTGTCGTAAACTAAAATACATTTGGTTTTGCACGTTAATTATATCAGAAGTGATATCTATGTTTTAGTTGTTGATAAGTTACGAACCAGAGATAAACTAATATCGTCGAAGGTATAAACAAGTTCAAATATTTAATCCATAGAATGAATAATGCGATGATTTTCTTTATGGTTGAATGATGAGCTGGAAAGTTTGACTATCGAATACATCACTTAGTAGTAAAATTTGTGGTGATGAGAATCGAGTTTATGAAGTAATAAAACAAATGATGGTATCTTTGATTTATTGCTTATATGAATATAAATTGAAATACTTATATTATTCACGTTTTCACTTTAGTGTTGAAAGTAATATTTGTTTATTAATCGTTTAGCATTACTGGTCGAGAACGAATATATTTGGTTGATTCGCTTATGTTAAAGACACCTAGAACAACCGAATACCATGACTTGTATTATATATTTGGTTGATTCGCTTATGTTAAAGACACCTAGAACAACCGAATACCATGACTTGTATTATGGTAGAAAGTATAGCGATGAAGGTTGTTAATAATGTTTATGTTAAGGAGTATAACTTAAGAATATTAGAATGGTTTTATAAAAGTGGTGCACTTAGAAATAGTTTTGGTTAGTATGAAAGTATTATGTTACCTAATTATAAAATTAAATGATATCATTCCTAACGAGAGGATACAAGTCATGTCCATAAAATAATAGTTAGTAATAAGACATGAATATAGTTATTAGTAGCTACTATAGGAGGTTACGTTGCATAATATATAACCAAGGATAGCCATGAATGAAGGGTTATCAATAAATCTCATGTTAGAAGTATAATGCTTGAGACCTTATAATAAATGAGACCTTGGGACATTTATATCAACACTTTTATTTACATGAAATTTATTATAAAAAATATTCTAACTTGTCAATAGGTCGTAGCATGTTACTATTAAATGACTACTTGTAAATATGCTTAGTTTAGCAAAAAGGATTTGATTGATGAAGAGATTTTATTGGGATGTGTAGTCATATTCTATTTTGGAGAAAGGAAATAGAAGTTAGTTGTTACATAAACTATGTTGGACTCAACAAGAAAAGAAAAAGAGAGAGAAAAACAAAAAAATCCCGCTCCTACTCGGAAGACTCTACAAAAATACATCTGGACCATTAGAGGTGTTAGAATGAGCAATAAAGATAAGAAGTGTCCCTCCCCGCCAATGGAGTGGATTAAATCTTACACCTCATCATAATTGATCTAGTCCATTGAAGGTACTATAACATGCATTAAAGACAAAAAGGGGATTTGTCCTCCAATGGCCAAGATTAAAGTATACATCTCGTCAGAGAAAAATTGGACCATTGGAGGCATGGAAGAAAGTGACAAGTACGAGTGAGATATCATCCTGATGATGACCCATAATGGATCATTCAACTTGTCAAATAAAATCCCATTTTTTGGGAGCATAAGAACATGTAGTAGAGCTTAAAGGGGTCCCTCTCTACCCACATATTAGATGAAAGCAAGCATCTCCCTAAGATAAATATAAGCCATTGGTGGTGTAAGGTGTTAGTCTTAGATCTTTTGACTTCCTTTTTTTCTTATACCCCATTATAACTACCTTACATTCCTTTTACTTCATTTTATTTTACTTTGTTTTTGATTGTTTGAATTTGTTTTTGAATTCATTTTTGCGTTTTAAGTCATGAAAGTGTTATCTTGGCTCCCAATTTTGAAGCTTTTAAGTGTTCCTTATGTTCAAAATGTATTATGGATCAAGTTTTGAAGTTTGATTAGACATTTTCTGCTTTAATACATTCTGGCAGCGCGTCACATCATTTTTATACATAAGGCATTGCCAGATTGTCAAATTATGGTTTGTGCATATTTAAAGACATATTATCTAATTATTGCACATTGCAGCTTAGGGAGTTGTTTCAATTATTTTAGCTAACATTTGGTCATGATTATTGATTACATCTGTAAGAAAAGGTTAATGCCCCATATTTTCAAATCATTCATATTTAATTCATGTACTCCTCTGTTTGGATTCGAATCGGTCATTTTGGTTTCAAAGGGTTCGATGGTTCCAAGGTATTAAAGATGTATCTGATCTCTGTATTCAGTTTTCCATTCTCAATCTTCATATTCAAATATGACTTTTGAAAAGAAGAAGCGACCTAGTGGCCCCAATGGGAAATTACTTCGAATCAAGCCACATAATACGAATTGGGCCAACAAATTTCCATACTCTGTTGTTAAACTAAAAGAAGCGGGCTGGTTTAATCTGTGTGAGAGAATTCAAGGCCATAATGCATAAGTGACAAGGCATTTCACTTTAAACTTTAACGAGTCAGTTGTGAATTTTAATGTATTCAAATTTCAGGTGACATAAGAATCCATTGCTTTAGCAATTGATGTGGTTCCTGAGGGGGAAAGATGGTTTAAGAGGCATGCAGTTGATGAATATTACAATCAGTTTCTTTTACAAAAGTATAGAAACCCTAATTGGGGTAAAGGAATTAAGAGGACTTTTTATTGGAGGAGTGGCGCGACGTCTTGGAAATTGTACAAATATATGCCACCTATGAGGGGAGGTTTTCCACCATTTTCCTGTACCATATGAAATTTCTACTACATATAGCAAGTACTAAGAAATTGAACCTTCCTTATTATTTTCTAAAGAGTTTAAGTAAAATGGTGACTAGGTTACAAAATCATCATAATTCTTCAAGTCTCAACATATTTCATCATGGACTGGTTTTAAACTCTTGGTAACATAAGAATTGAAAAAATACAAAAGGTCTTGGCCCCACTTCTTGTTTTGGTCGGGTTTCAAAAATGAACACAAAGAATTTGAAGAAGATAAAAAGAAGGCTGCTCGCACTAAAAGGAAATGAGCCTGTGTTATGAAGAAAACCCTAAAACGTTCTTCCTGTCTTAATGAAAAGGAAAATAGTACACTAGAATTTCATTATGAAGAGGGGATACAGATTCAGTCTAAATTTAAATCTATTGAAGAAGAAATCACTGTGAAAAATCCCTCTAAATTTCATGGAGGAAGAGTTGAGATTAAGGGCCGATACAAGGTTTTGGTTTTTCAGAGTGATGATGCACATGGAGACTCTGTTGATATGGTTAGTAAACAGAAGAATCATATTGAGACAGAGCAAAAGGCTGATACATATCCCTCTCATAATAAATCTCGGATCTACAGAGCATTCATCAAAACCATTTAAGGTTTATCAAAGGCCCAAGACCCGACTACAAATACGTTAAGATTGAATATAAAGGCTATTCTAAACCCTAACATTAAGAAAGATGAAACTGTGAATGTTCAGACTCGTCAGATGAGGAGGATCTAAAGGAAAAAGTGTTAGAATCCACGTTGAATGAAGTATTAAAAAAAATTGACCAAAGTTTAAAGAAATTTCCTGACCTTATTGAAGATGATCATCTATTCAGTTTTGAAAATGAATACCCAGAAGAAGAGACAACACCAGAGTCTTTTGATATCAAAGGAAAAGCCATTATGGAGCCTGAATTGGGAGAATCCTCCATGAAGGAAGTGAATTTGATTAAAGATAATCCTTGAAAAAATATTAATGAGGACCCATAACTTTTAATAAGAGAATTTGAAATAGAAAAAAATAGGAAACAAATACATCCGTTTAAGCTCAAGAATGAGCATCTGAATCAAATTAATGATGGTTTGTTACAGGCTAACAAAATGTTGAAGCAGGGTCTCCAAGAAGTAGATAGAAATTATTCAGAACTGGTATAGGTTGCAGAAGAAGTTGTTAAGAGGAGAAAGGCGGCACAACAACATAATACCGAGCTTGTTAAAGAGAAAGAAGAGATTGAAAAGACGTTGAATCATACTAAAAAAGAATGCAATCGAATCCAGAAAAAATCTCATGCATTAGATGGTCTTGTTGTGCTGGGTGAGGAAGCTAGGCATATATGATTTAGTAGTCCTATTTGATGAAGTTTAGAGTTACACATGGCATGATAAATTTTGTCAAAGTTTAACATCTGTTATTTAGTTTTGATTGTACATGTTTATTTACTATCTTTAGTATGATTCGATCCTATAATATTGGATCTTGAACAATTTACTTGGAAATTCCCCCCTATAAATTGTAAAAGATAATTAGAAACTAACATGGATAGATGAGGGTCGATAGTATGTTTGAAGCTTTTGTTTTGGCAGACTTATGTATTTTTTGCTAATAAAAGGACATATTTTATGAAGAAATTGATTGTTGTTTAAATTTGGGAGTTAGGTTTTAGCCTTGATGTTCTTAAATACTGTGTGGTTTTGTTTGAACTTTTGCATATACTTTTTATCTATATCGATGTTTTCTATATGGATTCCTGTACATGCAAATGAATATTTTTGCAGAGATGTTTGAAAAATATTTTTAAACACCAGAATTACCATGATGCAAAGCTTATAAACTGTTTGTTTTTCTCTTGTAACATTAATGGTTTTAAAGGCTAGCTTCCTCTTTTTATCAGTCATTTCTTTTCAGACTGTTAAATCACTATTCATATCCTTATTTAGAAAGAACCTGATTTTTTCATATTTTCCATTAGTCTGTAAATTTTTGAAAGTTATTGATTTTTCATCCATCATAGTCATCAAGCCATGAACAAAAACCAACCCATAAAATTTGAGGTGCCTAAACTCTGCCACCCTGTAGTATAGTTGTAGACTTTAGGACTAACATAAGGAACATGTAGTGGAGTTAAAATGTATTCATCACAGTAAGAAATCAAACTAAATCTCCCATTTTTTCAAAATAATCTCGACTGTTAACATGAGGCATGATTAGAAAGGGGATTTTATTATCAAAGGCCAGAATCAAACCATGTCACCTTCTCAAAGTGAATCAGGATTGTTAATGTTGTCAAGGAACAATTTAAGAATGAAGGAGGTGAAGGAGGTTCTACCACTCGTAGGTGGATATGATTAAAGTTTTCCAATCTTCTAGTGCTGGATCTAGTCCATCCATGCAAGAGGATCTCCATGACACCCTGTGATAGTACAATTGATTCAAGCAGTTAAGGGTTGATCTTTTGTGCGAAGCCACAACCATATCAACTCAGTTGGTATGTCAATCTTGAAAAATATGTCATTTTAGCGTCACAACACATTCATAGCCAAGTCGTCCCATCCATTTAACTCCTATTTCATCATTTCCTCCGACTTGCACATATAATCCTACATGTGCGTATGCGAGTTGTCATCATGAAAATACTAACTCTGCCATAAGCTCCATGACTCATTATTTCATGTCTAGTATTTTCATGCAAATGACCACCTCACTGTCATTTTAAATCTATACATATCCTTCCCATTCATTCATAGTTCATTGCTTTGTGCAATAACATGATCCTCATCTCATTGAAGTCTCACCCCTTTGAAGTCATGCGGACAACGTCGCCAACCTATGGGTTCTTTCACTTGTTATTGCATGAGATGATATCCCATGCAAGATTGGTTCTAGTTGTTCATATGTAGAATAACATATTGGCTGCTCTGAACCACTACTTGTGTTGAATGAACATTAAAAAGTCCAAATCATGGCTGGATATTTAAAGATCACGTTAAATGAACATTGTAAGGAACGAAGATGTTCATTCAAAAAAAGTGGCCTATATTTTTCCTACCACATCTCACTCTCTTATGATCCATTTTATTATTGCTACATTTCATGGAGGCCAGAGAGAGATCATTTGCAATCCTAGATGAGCTTGTCAGAATTGTTAGTATCTGAGCTCTCACTTCGTCACAGTTACTAGTTTCAATTGCCGCTTGGAGGAATTCCTTAGAGTGCTTGGTCCCTAGTTGAACTAACATGCAATAGTATTTCTCCTATAATGGATTCTTCAAGGATGAAGATTCTGAAGATGAAACCTCATTTTTTGATTTTGATTCATACTATATCATTACAAGGTAGGGGTTGGTCCTTTTTGCAAATGATTTTTCATAACAAAGGATAGAGTAATTTCCTTTAGTGTCATACTGGAAAAATTTACTCACCAATGATGTCCAGTACCAGATAGGATACACCAATGTTGTTCACGACCATAATTGGTTTCATCCTTCAATGAACCAATAGTGGGAGGTGAATAAAGAATAAGTAGGAAGATAACATATACTTATTGGTGAGATGTTCACGGCAATCAATTACACCACCTCAGCTGGAGGATGTATATTCCAGGAGAAAGACAAATCTGTGCAGCAAAACTTGAAGGCATAGTCAGCATCAAAGACCAAATTTATGTCAACAAGAAGAAATGCAAAAGGAGGTTTAGTAATATCTATGAGTATATAAGCCAAAAAAAGGTGCTAGGATTTGCAACATTAGTCCATTCTCTTTCTTCTTTGCCTCTTTCTTCATAGTATAAATGTTATGCAACCAAGTCCCAGATATAGCATACAAATAATAGAAATAGACCAAAAGAAAGTTATCAATGACGTAATAATGAAGAACTGAGATGAATAACAATCCTCTTCGAGGGAGGAACCTCCTTACACAATCTACTAAGTACATAAGACAAGACAAGATACAATGATGATGAAAATGAAAAGGTATCCTTCCTATATATAAGAGACAAAGGGGTACAATAACAACTAATAGACCCACTAATAGACCCAAGCTGACATCAATAATATGTAATGCACCATAATAAAGGGGTGTTATAGGTAAAATCTGCACTTCTCCGTCCGTGAGCACATTGCTCTGTCGATCACACAAAATGACACTATGGATGGAAGAGCTAGGTTGACCCTGGATGAGTTATTGTTGAGGCTACACTCTTCAGCTGAAAAACATATTTTTTCTACAGTTTTCATGACATGTGTGCTACTATTTCCACACTGATCCTGCGTTCTGAATGCTATACTTGTTGAAGACAACCTGTGCATATCCTCTAAATGTTGCAAACGCTGGTTGTCAAGTGCAAAAGTTGCATACTCTGCACTAGTCTGGTTATATGAAACCTGCACACATCTTAAGATGAAATGAAAAAATATATTAAGATTACGAATTGGGATTAGTTGAAGTTGGTTCTACAACTTCCTCAACCTCCCAATTCAACCACCTCTCGAATCCAACTACCTACCTTGTCCCATAAATACAAGGGGAAGCCATGAGAGAGGGACCTAGAAGGAATGCTTTAACTGTTGTTACGCTGGAGGAATTCCCAAGTCATTGTGAAGAGCAGGAGCCCAAGACTCGGTTGCAGAAGTGTCTGGACAGATCAGGTATATCTGTACTTAGCTACATTTCTTTGACGATAAAAGGTGGAAATACCCTTCCCGTCCCAAATTGAATGTCTATTTGATCGAATGTTTATTTGGTTAAATATCTGATTGTAGTTGATGTTAATTTGTTTCCAATTTCATCATATTTATTACAGTCAAGATATGCTGAGGAAGGTTAACTTTGTTTTGCAGGTTCATCATCATGGAAGATTAAGCGAAAGCTAGGACCAGCCATCGTTAAAAAGGTACGACTTTTAGAATCTTAAACTCTTTCCATTTGTAGAAATTAATGCTAAACAATGAATGTATTTACCTGTCACCCCACACAAGTTGGTAGTGTCATCTCCCCACTATAAGGTATTTTCCTGCACAATAGACTGGTGACTCCGCTGGGGAGTAATCGGTTGTTTTTCTTCTCTAGGGGACCTTGCTAGGTTTTCTTCTAGTTCATTTAAGTCTTTTGTTCTCTCAAAGGTTTTATAGGCCATTTTTGCTTGTTCTTTTTACCTTGCTTCATCTCAGTCTGCTTCAGCAAAGCCTTTTTGTTTGCTTTAAGTCCCTGTGCGCTGGTTTGTTGTATTTATAGTAGTGCATTTTTCTGTCATGTAAGATGGTTTCCCTGAAACACAGTAGCGCACTTCTTATGATAGGCGTTGGTTTTTATACCACATAGTAGCGCACCTTTCCTGTAGGTTCGAGCCTTTTGCTAGGGTTTGTTTACAAGTTGTGGGATCTACTTCTGGCCTTTTGCTTTTCTTCTTGGACTGACTACTTAGACTTGTATGTCTTTTTTGAGTCTTGTTTTCCTATCTGAAGTCCTGTAGTTTTCTTTTGCTTACTTTAGCACTTGTTTAAGGTGTCTTTTCTGCTTGTTTGGACCTTTTGATGTTGTGCGCTACTCTCTACTAGACATAGCTGTGCACTTTTTGCCCTAGATGCTTGTTGCAGTTATACAGACCTGCGTTCTGAACACCTGTTTCCTGTGGCAACAACAACACACTTTTACTGAGTCTTGTACTTTTTGTTAGGGTTTGATCCCATTTTGAGTTTTTAGGGTGGTTTTGAAGGGTTGTTTGGTCCAGATACCTTCTAAACATATTTTCACATCAGTTTGAGTGAGTTAAAGGTTTCTAGTTAGCTTTTCCATTGAGTTTGTGTGTTGGTAGGGTTACTTCTTGGTTTTCTTGCCTACTCCTTTGTTTGGCAGGTGTTTTCTTAGGTTTTGGTGCTTAGGAGAAGCCTTTTAGGTCTGTCTTTCTGTCACAGGCATCTCTTTTCCTTTTTTCTTTTACACTTTGTTCCAAACCTAGATTTTTTCCATCGAAACAACTTGGTAGGTGGAGTCTTTCTCAAGTCTTTTGATTTGATTGTTTAAGCCATTAGGTTATTTTTTCCTTACTCACATTTTGCGTTAGGTCTTACTTGTTCCTTTCCAAGTTCTTTTTCTTTTGAAAATATTAGAAAATACAAAAAATGAAATTGGTAGCTTAGTAGTAAGATTCATCATCTTTTTCGAAGTAGCATAGATCGTTTGCTTTGAAAAACTAAAAGAAAATTACAAAGAATTTATTTAGGATTTTGTAGTTTCTGTTTGTGCTAGAAATTGTCCCTAGACTACAGAGGGAGCAAGCTAGTACAATCTCAATACAATGAACAGAAAATAGCGTTTGTCTTGGTGATTTTGTGTTTTGAGGGTTTCATATTCAAGAAGATAATCTATCAATCAACAAATGAAAAAACTTAATCATGTCATAACATCAAAGTACTGAGAAAGTGTAAGATAATAAACATAAAGAACAAACATTCATTTGCACTAGTTCAGTCCACAATACATGAGCATTCACATGAGAAAAACTTTAACAAGGAATGAAATCACATATTGAGTGATCAAAATGATCATAAACAAAATCAATAGATAAAGTATAGTGACTTATGTCCATATATATATATATATCAATATCAGTCTTTAAAACTTACAGGAGAAGTATTTGCATTAGTCTGAAAATATATCACAATGCTCCAAGCTAATGCTTCTTGAAACAAAAATCCAACCTCATGTCTACCTCCTCCTTTACTCCTTTTATCTATGTACAAAAAGAGTAGTTTGATAACTACCTTCTAGGTCGAATTCTAAAGCAGTTACATCCATTAGTTACATACTAACTCAAATCTTTAAAGAGACATTAACTAAAAATAACAAATCGGATTCTGGGAAATTAGGCGAATTTTGGGAAAATTGGGTCTCAAAGACACCACCATATCTCTCGATCCTTGACACCTGTTAGAAAAATGAGGGAGGTTTTTTTAAATGATTCCATGAAGAACAAAAACCTCTCTTGGGTTTTAAAAATTCATCTCCAATTGATCGGAATATTTGCTGGAAATTTGTGACTAAAACAGGAAAATATTAAATATTTTAATCCCTGAAAAATAGGCCACAAAGATGAATTCGGATCTTTCAAACGGTGACACTTGTTGCAAACCTGAGAGAGGCTTTTGTGAATGATCTCGTTCTTGACAAAAATCGCTTTGGGATTTCTGAAATTCATCTCCATCTTCTCGTAATCTGCACCAAAAGATCATGACTAAAACAGAGAAAAACATACATTCCGGTAGCACCTTAGTGTATGCAGTTTAGTTACTGCGCTACAGGAATGTCTCCATATGAATATTTTGTATCCAAAATTCAACATAGAAGTTAAACTTTGGATATATCATTAGAATAGACTTAAGTAAGCATTTTGAAGACTTTGAAATGAAATATAACATGAAATAAGCCAATAAGGATAAAATCAATTAAAACAAAAACTATAACATAAAAAATTAAAAGGACAATCAAAATTATTTAAGATTTAAGAAATGAAAGGGAAATAAGGAACAAACATTTAAGAAAAACACATAAAAACTAAGGACAATTTCAGTGTTAACATCTGACGCCGGCTGGTGGATGAAAGCCTCCCTACGAGGTTTCAAGATCATGTAGACCTTGTGCCTTATTCATTGGGCGATGGAGTCATTTGTATCTCGTTTCCCAATCTATTCCAAACTTGTAACCCTGTTCTTTTGACTGTTAAAAACAAACTGAAACTGCTCATTCTAAACCATACTTGTTGAAAACAAACTGCACACTAAAAACTGATCCATGCTTACACTCTTACAAACTGAAACCAATGCTCGAAAAATGAGCTTATTTATTTACAACTTCTACTTCTAACCAACAGAGACTATATTGATCATGTAAAAGAAACCTTCCAATGTAGCCAATTAAGTGTTTGATTGCTGAAGAGATTTTCTTGCTTGCAACTTTGTGAAAAGATGTAAAAAGAACATGACAATCGCATCAGGAATTTCATGAGAAATTTATACCTACTATTGCAATATGATTTTATCCCAAATGTTACAACATTGGAATCTTTTGAAAATATTGTCTCCATGTAGATGGCTATTGGGTTGTGAATAACATGAAACATTTCAAATTGATTAACAAGATCAATCTGCTCTTTTCTATTTCCTTCATTGCTTTCTAAAAAGTTTGTTTTATATTTATCATACATGGGTTTATTGTTTAAAATTTCTCTTCATGCTGAAACAAAAATCCATTCCAAATCCTGTTTATATTAATCAAACACCAGATGATCATTACAAATTTCTGATTCTTGAAAATTAGAAATATTTGCTTTGTGATGCTCTTCAACATTAGGCTCTATTTCTGGGTGATAACTACCATATATCAAATCTATGTCGTCATGACGTTGTTGATCATAGATTTTCTGATCTAAAACTTTAATACCATCATCATATTCATCATATATAAGCTGATTTGAAAAGGCATTAGCATGATCTTCCACTTCTTCTTTTTTAAAAATATCATCAACCGGATGCAATTCTTCTTGCACATGACTATTGCATGCTCCAAAATCAAAGGATACATTCTGAAATTTTTCCTTAATAAACTTATGATCTTGAATGTGTGATATAAAAGACAAATGCAAGGGGTTAGGAAATTGTTGATCATGACCATCTTTTTCAATTTCAAGATCCTCCTGAATAAAAGAGTTTGACATATTTTCTTCAAGAACTAACTCTTCTTTAATTTCCTTTTTAACAAGATCTTATAAAGTGCATCACATGAAGAACATTCTACTGTTTGCTGAATACATGATTCGAACTGTTCACAACAATCTTCTAAAAGGAGATCAATGGGATAAATTCTCTTGCAATAAGCATAAAAGACAACATGGAAATCTTTTAATGATGAAATACTAGAAATAGGAAGAGAGCTGTACCATTGTATGGAATCTCCTTCCAAGGAGTACATAAACATTTTTAACAATACATATTCGTGATGAATACCGAGTTGATTCATGTATTGATGAAAATCAACCAAGTGTTGTGCCGGATGGTCATGATCATCTCCTCTAAATCTTGGAAGGAAGTCTCCCCATTCATCCATCGTAGGCACCTCATTTGGAAATCCTGGAATATCAACAAAGATAAAAGGGGAAAACCTCTGTGCCAATATAGCAGCAAAAGACTTTGACATTCTGAAAGTGTGAAGTTGCTTCTGAATCTTTCAAACATGAAGTTGCCAACAAATCCTTCCCCTACGGAGTCACCTGGTGAAAAATTGTAGTCTAAAAGAGTTTCTGATCTTGTTCACCCTCCAAAATCAGATTTATAAAATACCCCAGAGAAGATATACTTCACTTCCGTCCCTAGAAACGGTGCCAAATATGTTTGTGCTAGAAATTGTCCCTAGACTATAGAGGGAGCAAGCTAGTACAATCTCAATACAATGAACAGAAAATAGGGTTTGTTTTGGTGATTTTGTGTTTTGAGGGTTTCATATTCAAGAAGATAATCTATCAATCAACAAATGCAAAAAATTAATCATGTCATAACATCAAAGTACTGAGAAGGTGTAAGATAATAAACATAAACAACAAACATTCATTTGCACTGGTTCAGTCCACAATACATGAGCATTCACATGAGAAAAACTTTAACAAGGAATGAAATGACATATTCAGTGATCAAAATGATCATAAGCAAAATCAATAGATAAAGTATAGTGGCTTATGTCCATATATATATATATATATATATATCAATCTCAGTATTTAAAACTTATAGGAGAAGTATTTGCATCAGTCTGAAAATATATCACAATGCTCCAAGCTAATGCTTCTTGAAACAAAAATCCAACCTCCTGTCTACCTCCTCCTTTACTCCTTTTATCTATGTACAAAAATAGTAGTTTGATAACTACCTTCTAGGTCGAATTCTAAAGTATTTACATCCATTAGTTACATACTAACTCAAATCTTTAAAGAGACATTAACTAAAAATAACAAACCGTATTATGGGAAATTAGGCGAATTTCAGGAAAATTGGGTCTCAAAGACGCCACCATGTCTCTCGATCCTTGACACCTGTTAGAAAAATGAGAGAGGGTTTTTTAAATGAGTCCATGGAGAACAAAAACCTCTCTTGGGTTTTAAAAAATCCTCTCCAATTGATCGGAATACATGCTGAAAATTTGTGACTAAAACAAAAAAATATTAAATATTTTAATCCCTGAAAAATAGGCCACAAAGATGAATTCGAATCTTTCAAACGGTGACACATGTTGCAAACCTGAGAGAGGTTTTTGTGAATGAGCCCGTGATTGACAAAAAACTCTTTGGGATTTCTGAAATTCATCTCCATCTTCTCATAATCTGCACTGAAAGATCATGACTAAAATAGAGAAAAACATACATTCCGGTAGCGCCTTAGTGTATGTAGTTTAGTTACTGCGCTACGGGAATGTCTCCATATGAATATTTTGTATCAAAAAGTCAACATAGAAGTTAAAATTTGGATATATCATTAGAATAGACTTAAGTAAGCATTTTGAAGACTTTGAAATGAAATATAACATGAAATAATCCAGTAAGGATAAAATCAATAAAAAAAAAACTATAACATAAAAAATTAAAAAGACAATCAAAATTATTTAAGATTTAAGAAATGAAAGGGAAATAAGGAACAAACATTTAAGAAAAACACATAAAAACTGAGGACAATTTCAGTGTTAATAGTTTCAGTTTTGAAGAATATAAATGAAAAGAAAAGAGTCTTTTGTGAATTTAAAAGCATTATTTTATATGCACTTTGCTTTCCGTCGAAACCATTCCACACACTTCACTACCCTTATTGAGTAAAAAGTAGCCCTTAAAAAGAAATCTTAATAAAATTAACTAGCAACTTTTTCTTTTTAGGTATACACATCATCAACTAGCTTAGGCTAGGGTTTCGGGTTTAAATCACCTTAAACTACTCGAAATTAGCTTCATTACTCAATGAACAGTGAAAACAATGGTTACAAAAGAAAGGATATCAACAAAGCTTTCATAAGAGCAAAAGGCATTGATACTAAAAATCATAATAATGAACAAGAAGAACTAGGTAGAACTTTTCTCCTATATATCCAAGGTACAACAGATAAAATTGCCAAAGTTTTGAAGAAAAAGAAAATCAAAACAATATTTTTCCCTCCTAACTCCCTAAGGAATTTGTTAGACAAAGCTAAAGACCTCAACCCTAAGCTAAAGAAAGGTGTTTACTTGTTTCCATGCTCATGCGAAGACGTATACATAGGTGAGACATGACGTTCAATTCAGACAAGGTTAAAAGAGCATTGTGCAGACATTATTCATGGAAGAATTAAGAGATCGACAGTAGCTGAGCACTCATCAAAGACTAACCACCATGTGTGCATTGAAGAAGCAAGGGTCTTAGCACTTGAGGAGAACTACAACAAAAGACGCATACGTGAAGCAATAGAGATTGAGAAACACCCTAAAAAATTCAATAGGGATGATGGCCTTACCCTTTGTGACTCATGGAAACCAATCATTCACTCCCTGCAAAACAAAAAGGAGAAATAAAATTAGAAATTAAAAATAAAAATAAAAATATAAAACTTTATAATTTTCTTTATACTAAATGTTTTTTATCTAAAAATTTCTCCTTGATAATTTAGCTTAATACTAAATAAAAAATTTAATTAAAATTTTTTATCATAAGAATAACTATAGCTCTTGATTTATAAACAACTTTTAATAACTTAATTATATTAATAAAATGTGACATATTAATACATATCTTTTAACAAAGGTGGTAGAATAAGATTTAACAAAATTTAAAACTTTGATATTAAAAGAATTAAATATATATTATTACAACATAATAAAACAAAACTTTTAAATAAAAACTTTGAAAATTAACAAAAGAATACTTACATAAATGAATACTTACACAAACACTTTAAATTTATACACCAAGATATATTAATTAAGGTCGGCTCTCTAATGAAGAACTAAAAATAAACATCACAATATAAATAATGTTAAAGTCATGTAAACCTTCCCTTGAGATACCTTCTCTGCTCAAGATGGACTCAACTATGGAGTCCGAAACGCGTCGAGAACAAAAACTCTACACAGGTTTCCAATCCCCCTTTAAGAAGATGTTCATGTTGTAAGATCTCGAATAATAATAAAATATCTTTATCGAGTTTTCTACTTGCTTCCAAATCTAATATAGTTCAGTTTAACATCTTTGTTAAGTTTTCTACTTGCTTCTAACTTATATTAGTTTCATGTTGTTCACATATGGATAGACAATAGTTCAGAATGTTTAAAGTTAGTGGTAGTTTATTGATTTTAGTTTACATTTGTTTGTAGAAGTTAAGTTAGATTTACTTCCATTTAGATTCCTTATTACATTTGAAAGTCATGACGATACATTTACTCTAGTTCCTATTACATTTGATGTACATAATCAAGAAGAATGGAATTAGATGGTTTAGTCTAGAATAATTTACATTTACAAGTTCTCCCTATTAAACATCTAATATCCGTAGCTCTGATTCTGTTCATAGTTGTTATCTGGAAGTTGAATTTAGTAGTTTCTTACTTTTCTAGAAGTAATTTGTGTTTCAGTATTTGTTTCCATCTTTCTTATTAATTAACCATAGAAGTAGAGTAGTATGATCTAGTACTATTCTGATCTGTGATTTAATTGTATTCTTAAATATTTAACTCAGTTTTTTTCATTTTGAAAGATCTTTCGATCTTTTTCCTTACTAAACATTTTTTAGGTCTGACAAACCTGAAACTTTAGAACCTTTTCTACCTTGGCATATATTTTGCTTCAACTCTAAGTTTACTGATCCTAGTTGATAATTAATATTAGGTGTTTTTATTTGAGATAGCTCACACACCCAACATTTTGGCGCTATTGCTGGGGAGATGAAATAGGTAGAATTCAGTTGAAGATAGGTAGAAGTTCTCTTCCAAAACTTAGTGATAACTTAGATTAGGCTGGTGGCGGGTGAGTGGTAAGATGAGAGGTAAGAACCTGCGCATTTGTTATAATAGGCATCCCCCAAACCCAGCAGTAGTAGTTATGCAGTCAGAGTTTCTTTCAGTTATAATTTGTTTCCATGAATAGGTCTAGAGATTCACAAGGTAGATTTATTAAAACTAGTTCTCTTACTAAAATCTCTACCAACCTATACGGGGGATGTGCCACCCCAACTACTAACTCAACAAAAAGGTATCCAAAGACACCTAAAGGGGATAGTCCTACTTGGAAGGCTAAATAAACCTTTTCTGGAAACATTTTAAGGGAAGTCATAGGGACATAAGAACAGTCTATTCATAAAGAAATTCCACTAGAAGAACCTCAAGCTCATATTGAGACTGAACTTAGACAATAGGAAACTATGAAGGATAAAATTTTGAAACTTCTTAACCCTCCATTAGTCCAAAATCCCAAAGACACTACTTTTTCAATAGTAGGTGGTCCAGATTTGGTAGATTTTGTCAATCCTACACAAGTAGATGCTCTTTTTGGGAGCTCTACAAACATCGTCATCTCACAAATTGACACAACAACAGTAGAACCTCTAGGACTGGATTCCCATGTAGTTTATCATTCTCCTCCTAGAAACAAGAATACCTTTCCTGAAAAAGAACGTTGGGATATTCCATATTCACCAATAAATGAGCCACCTAGATTTTCTCTCTTTGGTAATAGAATCTTCATGGAGGATGAAAATGAAGATCGTGTCTAACAAGATGAAGAAGATGGAGAAGTTAGAACTGAAGGTACCTTTGGGTTCCCTATCTTAGACATTGCTCAAGATGTTACTATGAAAAACATCCCTCCCTCCTCATTACCAACTTTTTATGGGAAAAGTAGTGAGGATCCGAACACATTCCTATTTGAGTTTGACATTTTGTGTAGGAGTTACAATTACCTACAAGATGGCCAAAAACTAAAACTTTTTCTTGCCACATTAAAATATTCTTCTCTTCGATGGTTCATGGGATTAGGAGAATATAGTATTAAATCTTGGGAAGACATGAAGAATGCATTTCTTCGGAAATATTAGGATTACTGTAGACCAAAGGACTCTCGCAATTATATTTTTAAAATTCAATAGCTTGAAGACGAGAGCCTAGAAGATTATCTCGAAAGATTTAACTATGTGTTACACAAATCTAAATATAGTGATCTTTGAGAAGATGCAGTAAGAACACTCTTCCTTAAAGGAATCTTAGAACAATTCTTGGATAACCTTAATCTCATGGCAGCAGGAGACATTTCTCATAAATATTTTGTAGAGATTTGTGAACTATGTAGGAATTACTCTAGGAGCAGAGGGAAAGGTGGAAGACACTTTCATGAATCTTATGCTAGGAATTCCAAAGGAAACACATCCGGCCTTGGTGGAGTTACAAGGGTAGAGTTAGGGAACTTGTTAGAAAACTTCAAAACATATATTTTAGGAGCTATGGGTTCTCAGCTAGATGCACTACAAGCTAAAAAGAGACAAGATGAAGAGCGTGCAACAATGAGTGTTTTCTGCCCTAGTTGTAGAACTAAACATCCTCAAATAGAATGTCCATTAAACAATGTTTCAGCTTGTCACCTTTGTACAGAAGAGCATCCCACTGATAGTTGTCCATCATTTCCCGAGTTGCAAGCTGTATACAAGAGTGGAAGTTTTGTTGAAACATCTAGGAGGCCTTGGCAGCCTAGGTATCAACCTTTGGGTCAAGATCCATCATTCCAATTTCCACCTTACTACCATCTTTATCAACCTTCGCAACAATAGAACACTTCAGGATGGCAGAATTGGCCACCGCAATACCCTTCTCAGAATGCTCAACAACAGCAATGGCCTCATGGATGGAGAGGACAAGCTTTTGCTCAAACATCTCCTCCTATGCCTAACTATCCTTACCCACCTAATGTTCAGCAACTTTTTCCTGGATATGCACCTCCTTCACTACCGCCTATCCCAAATCAACCTCATCATTTCCAGAATATGAACCCTCCAAGACCCACAATATTACCCGCACAACTGATACCGAATCCTAACAACAAACCAACCCAAGCTCTTAATAACATTGGGTTATTACCTCTTCCATCATATTCTATTTCGTCCACACCAATACATGAAGTTTAATTGCAGTATGCAAGAGTTTTGCAAGATCATCCTAAGTCATTAGTTGTTATTCAAGAAGAAAATGAAGAAGAAAATATACCTAATGAAATTTTAAATGATGCCATTCTTGAAAATGTGGTTGTTCCTAAATCTTCAATGCATAACCTTCCTCATAAAGAAGTAATATCGGAAAATAAATCACCTCCATATATGGAACGTCTAATAATAGAAAAACCTGTAACCTACCCAGAATATAACATCATTAATGAATTGAAAAATATTTGTATTAAGATTCCTTTATTACAAGCCATTAAAGATATACCAATCTTTGGTAAAGTGATAAAAGATCTCTGCATGAAGAGACCAGGTAAGAAACAAAAATACCCTCCAACAATACATGTCATAGGTGAAATATCAGATTGTATAGCAGAACAGCCTAGAATTCCAAAGTATACAAATCCAAGAAATCCTGTAGTAACTATTCTCATTAACAACACTGCTATAGGAAACACACTCATTGATCTAGGGGATGCTATTAACCTAATGACTACTACAGTTTTAGAATCTCTCCAATTAGGACCATTCCTCCGCCCTACCCCAACAATGTTAGAACTAGCAGGTCGTACTATGTTACAACCTGCTAGGATTTCAGATGATATTATGGTGTCAGTAGCCTCATGGGAATATCCTGTGGACTTCATGGTTATACAATCAAAAGATCCACCTAGAGGGCATCCTATCATTTTAGGAAGACCCTGGCTGGCTACTGCTAATGCATTCATAGGATGTAGGGATGGAGAGATGGTTATCTTTGATGGGTTATCTACAAGAAGACTAGCTTTATACCCACCAACACAGCACGTAGCTAAGAGATTATTTTGGTTAGATTGTCCTTTTGGAGAAGAAAAAATGGAAGATCTTTCCCTTGTTAGTGATATTTATTGGGCACTTCAAGAACAAAATATCGAAAATGTGTTGAATCAATTTATTTCCTCCACCACATGTATAGACTTTCCTCAGTCTTTTTCCCAACTTGACCAGATTTTTGGAGACGAATTTCAAGAAAACATGAGTCTCTCAACATTTACAAGTATACCTTGTGTCTTTACAATTGAAGAACGGCTAGGATCTTAAACCGTACCATGTGAGGTTAGTTCTGAAAAATTCCTACATATAAATGCAGGTTTAGATGAGAGTTCGCAAAAGAAATTGTTAAAAGTTCTCAAAAGTCAAACTGGAGATTTCGCTTGGGAATACACCGATATGAAGGGTATACACCCATATACTTGTATTCACCACATTTACACATACACAAATATACCTCCCGTCAGACAACCCCAAAGAAGAATGAACCCAACTCTCAAAGATACAGTAAAAGAAGAATTACAAAAACTTCTTAACTCTGGATTCATTTACCCAATTTCTAATAGTAAGTGGGTGTCTCCTCTGGTAGTAGTTCCAAAGAAAGTAACAGGGAAGTGGCGTATCTGTGTTGATTTTTGAGAATTGAACAAGGCCACTCTTAAAGACTATTTCCCTCTACCTTTTATAGATCAGGTGTTAGATACCCTATCAGGGAAACAATACTTTTCTTTCCTAGATGGGTATAGTGGATACAATCAAATATTAATAGCACCTGAGGACCAAGACAAGACTACCTTTACTTGCTCTTGGGGGACTTATGCCTATTGAGTGTTACCATTTGGCCTTTGTAATGCACCTGCTACTTTCCAACGTGTAGTTTTAGGTATCTTTTCTAACCTTATACATGATTGTGTAGAGGTCTACATGGACGATTTCACAGTCTATGGTAATACCTTCCAAGAAGCCCATGATAACCTCGAGATAGTTCTTATTCGATGTCAGGACACAAACTTAGCCCTTAGTCATGAAAAATGCAAGATTTTATTAACCGAGGGCATAGTTCTAGGACATCATGTCTCTCTTCAAGGTATCAAGGTGGATCCTGCTAAGATAGGAATAATTGTCAATCTTCCTCCTCCAAAGACTTTGAAGGAAGTTAGAAGCTTTCTTGGCCATGCAGGTTATTATAGGCATTTTATAGAAAATTTTACCAAGATAGCTGCACCTATGTTCAAACTACTCATGAAGGACACAGAATTTCAATGGACTGAACCTTGTCAATAGGATTTCGAAACTTTAAAAGCAAAGTTATCAGTAGCACCAGTACTTAGGGGCCCTAACTGGTCCCTTCCTTTTCATATCTCTACTAATGCATCCAACATAGCTATAGGGGCAGTCTTAGGTCAAAAAGAGGAAAAGTTATCTTATGCCATTTATTTTGCTAGTTAAAACTTGACTCCTACAGATCAAAATACACTGTTACCGAAAAAGAGTTTCTCGCAGTAGTTTATTCCATCAATAAGTTTCGTCATTATATCACAGGATATGAAACTTTCATACATATCGATCATTCTGCTATTAGATTTTTTATGAATAAACCAGTTACCAATGGAAGAGTGACTTGGTGGCTTCTTCTGTTACAAGAGTTTAATATCACCATTGTTGACCGTCCTGGTCGAGAGAATGTAGTAGCAGACTTTCTCTCCTGAATTCAAATTGACAATGATGATAGTCCTATTGATGATAGCTTCCCAGATGAACATTTATTCGTTGTCTCTGTTCGAACCCCATGGTTCGCAGACATAGCCAATTATTTGGAAACTGGAAAGCTACCAAACCATCTCTCCCCACCTGAAAAAAATAGAATTATAGTTCAAAGCTCTAACTATTCCTGGGTGGATAATGATCTCTTTTGTACTGGTCCTAACCTTATTATTAGAAGATGTGTAGGAGAGGATCAGATGGAAGATATTCTTCATGCATGTCATGGTGGACCTTGCAGTGGACACTTTTCTGATAAAAGAACAACATATAAGGTTTTACATTCTGGATATTATTGGCCAAGCATCTTCAAGGATGCTACCAAATATGTCAAGGGATGTGATAGTTTCCAAAGAATGGGTAGACCTACACCATCTGATGAGATGCCTTTGCAACCTCAAGTTATGATCGAGCCTTTTGAAAAATGGGCTCTAGATTTCGTTGGACCAATTTCCCCTATGTCTCGTAAGAAGAAGTACATCCTAGTCTGTACAGATTATGTCACCAAGTGGGAAGAAGCCAAAGCTTTATTCCAAGCCACAGAGAAATCAGTGGTAGAGTTTATGTATGAAGAAATATTTACCCGATTTGGTGTACCTAGGGAAATTGTAACCGATCAAGTATCTCAATTCACTTCCAAGTTAATGAAATGACTTACTAATAAATATGGTATTAGACATTGTAAATCTCCCCCATATCATTCTCAGGCGAATGGTCAAGTAGAAAGCACAAACAAAGTATTAGAAGCTATCATGACCAAGACCATTCAGTTACACCACAAGGACTGGGTAGATAAGCTCCCAGAAGCCCTGTGGGCTTATAGAATAACTTGGAGAAACACCACTGGCCACACACCTTATGAATTTGTTTATGGCAAACAATTTCTCCTACCCATTGAATTTCAGGTTAAGACATTTCGTATGGCTGCTCAGTTAGGAATGAATTTAGAAGAAGCATAGAAACAATGAATCCTACAAATAAATGAATTAGATGAGATTAGACAGGATGCTATCCAATGAACAATCTTAATACAGAACCAACGTAAAAAATGGCATGACAGATACATTAAACAAAAACAATTTAAAACAGGAGACTGGGCATTACTTTTTGATTCGAGATCCAAAAATTTTAAAGGTAAATTGACTACTCCCTAGATGGGTCCTTATGAAATTGTTACAGCCTTCGATAATGGATCCGTTAAAATTAAAGCAATTGATGATTCTCAAACTTCATTTGTTGTAAATGGCCATAGACTTAGACTTTATCACCAACCTATATCTAAACAAGACTTTGTACAGAATGCCTTACAGCAGCAGGAGATGGAGCTGGTAGAAGAGGAAGTCATTGATGTTAGGATATTCCTATACTCCATCCTAGTCCTAGCATCATTTTCATTATTTGCATTTTCAGTCATGCATGCACTTTTAGGGTTTGCATGCAGTATTTAGGGTTTGCATGCATTTGCATGCATCCCAATCATCAGTCCAACACCTAGCCCTCAGTTAGCCAGCCCCCGGAACTTCCTTCCACTCCATTTCATCCCTCCTAGAGCTTAGTGTGCCCTCCTTTCATCTACCAGTTGAGAAAGGCGTCCTTCTTACCTACCACTTCAGTTTAGTTCAGTTATCTTCAGTTCCTTCCTTGATTTAAGGATTAACGGACTCTTAACTGATCTTATCACTCCGATGGACCTCTAGTGAGACTTGACTGCCCATTCTGACTCCAGTTAGCTCCTCATGCGTCCTCCACTGAGCCTCCTTCATTCAGTTACACTCAGTTACACCTACCACACTCAGTTAGACTTAGTTTGAATGAAGGTTGACAGTTACTTGAGCATTGATGACTCCACTAATGATGAGATAGACTACTAGTTGTGATCCGATGACACTCCAGTGATCCTTTGATCACTCCATGAAGGCTAATTCGAATTGCCACCTTAGGAATTCGAATCCTCATGCATTGTACTATTTATTTGTCCATATTGTGATTAATTAATTAGTGTGTGTGAAGTATTTTTGCTTCTATCCGAGTTCTACTGTATTATTATTCTATTGCTCATTATACTGCATTGACCACTCTTCTTCTATTTTCTTGCTTAATCAATTACTTTCTTGTGAGGTATACATCATCTCTTAGATCTGCTGTGATGATTTTCACATGGTATCAGAGCATGTTGAGAGTATTGTTTATCTCCATTCCTGAGAGTTTTTTGCAGGTTATTATCAAGATTTCAAGTGTAGCAGTTGCAGCAGTTTCTGCACTTTTGTAGCAGTAGTAGTTGTAGATATTCTCTATTGTTTTTGCAGGTCTTCTACAGCTTCAATGTATTCAGAATAAATCTATCCTCTTTCTCCACTTAACTATGGTGAATGGAAACCACTAATGATAGCACATTTGAAGAAAAATGGTCTCTTTGATCATTGTTTTAAAAGAGAGTTTGAATCCTCTGAAGAAGAGAATAACTGGTTAGATGAAGGTGGAAGAGCTATTGCAGCCATGATGTTTGCTATGACTGAATGGATGTTATATGACCTCCCTTATTTTTCATCACCAAAAGAGCTATGGGCTCACCTGGATGTAATATTTGGCAGACAGAATGAAGGAATTGGTCCAAACCCTTTCGAGAACAAGCAAAGTGATGCATTTGCCCTCCTTGATGATCTCATTGATCATGAACCAGTATCAAACACATCTCATATTGAAGTTGTCCACAAAGAAGAAGAGCTCGCAGATTCTACACTCATGCTCCAAATTTCTTCTCTTTCTGTGCCAACTCACACTCTAGATATTGCAGAAGGTCCTAAATCCTCTCTTGCACTAGAGTCTGTTGGTCTGCATCATGATCTATTAAATGTTTCGGAGGTCAAATCAGTTGTTGGAGGTAATGCATTCGCTCTCCTCAAGCAATCATCTCTTATTTACTACTATAAGATCATTATTCCATGCTTTCAGAAGGTTATTGAAGAATATTGCCATTGCCATTCGCTTGGGATAATTTCTCATGCACATCATGGTTTTGATCTCACCCCTACTGGTTCAAAGGAGATCTCAAGAAACCATTTATCAAGTCTTGGAGATGATTTGCATTCCAAGCAATCATTATTATATGATGGTTCTTTTTGGCATAATCTCACCCATGATGGTTCGAAGGAGAAGACAAAAGACTATCTATTCATGTTTTTGATCCTACCCCTGCTGATTTAAATCACAGGTTCAAGGATCATCCTCATACTATTGGATTTGTTCTCATCACATTCGATCTGAAGAGCAAGTACAAGCACATGCTTTATGAGCATGATCCACTTCTTCCCAAGAAGAAGATACCTCCAGACATATGACCAAGCATCACACTTGCTTGAGTTTGGAGCATTTATTTTTGTGTGTGCCTTATAGTCTATTTTGAGGGGGGCTATTTTTCCCATGAGGTTTTCCCCATTTCCTCGGTTTATTGACTGTTATTATTCATTGTATTGGGTAACCTTTGGTATTAGTTACCAGGTCCTAGGATGGATTAAGGGGGGGTGTTAGGATATTCCTATACTCCATCCTAGTCCTAGCAGCATTTTCATTATTTGCATTTTCAGTCATGCATGCACTTTTAGGGTTTGCATGCAGTATTTAGGGTTTGCATGCATTTGCATGCATCCCATTCATCAGTCCAACACCTAGACCTTAGTTAACCAACCCCCGGAGCTTCCTTCCACTCAGTTTCATCCCTCCTAGAGCTTAGTGCGCCCTCCTTTCATCTACCAGTTGAGAAAGTCGCCCTTCTTACCTACCACTTCAGTTTAGTTCAGTTTTCTTCAGCTCCTTCCTTGATTTAAGGATTACCTGACTCTTAACTGATCTTATCACTCCGATGGACCTCCAATGAGACTTGACTGCCCATTATGACTCCAGCTAGCTCCTCATGTGCCCTCCACTGAGCCTCCTTCATTCAGTTACACCTACCACACTCAGTTAGACTCCGTTTGAATGAAGGTTGACAGTTACTTGAGAATTGATGACTCCACTGATGATGAGATAGACTAGTAGTTGTGCTCCGATGACACTCCAGTGATCCTTTGATCACTCCATGAAGGCTAATTCGAATTGCCACCTTAGGCATTCGAATCCTCATGCATTGTACTATTTATTTGTCCATATTGTGATTAATTAATTAGTGTGTGTGAAGTATTTTTGCTTCTATCCGAGTTCTATGGTATTATTATTCTGTTGCTCATTATACTGCATTGACCCCTCTTCTTCTATTTTCTTGCTTAATCAATTACTTTCTTGTGAGGTATACATCATCTCTTAGATCTGCTGTGAGGATTTTCACAATTCCTCCTCCTAGTCCCTGAAATTTCTAAAGGATTGTCTTCATTTGTACATATGTCAATATATTGTGTTTTTGTTTTAATTATAATAATGAAGAGTTATTTCTGACAAGTTGATTGTATTTATACAGGGAATTCATTTGTATGATCAGCTCATGAAATTTTTGCCATTAAAAACATGAAAACGTTTCTTCCTTTTTAGATTTCTTATGACTTTTTTGTACATATGTTTTGTTTTGAATAAATCAAAATCATCTAACAACGGTTTTGTAGTTTAATTACAAGGACCTTATCCGCTCATGCAATATTATTGAAAGGGAAGCACTTAAAAGAAAAAAAAAATTCAATATATCCTAATCCCTTCTTTTTTTCAATTATTGGTTGACATTTTTAGCAAAAAATAAAGTGTTCTTTATATTATTTCGCAACCATTTCATTCATGATTTTGAATATTGTATTTGATTCAGGCATGCACATTGTTTATTATCGTTTAGAACTGTTGCTTAAAAGACCTATCCTAATTGCTATGATCTCAAAAAAAAAAATACTATCTTACACCTATGGATCATTGGCTTATGGTAGACTCATTATCAAAACTTGTCTCTTAAAGCATCTTTTAAAGGTAACTTAGAAGTGAATGTTATTTTTATTCTTGTGGGGAACATTATTGAATTCTTATGAAAGAGATGGATATAGATCAAAGAACATCTTTATGTTATTATCTTTTGACATGATCTTTAACTTTGGCTATTATAAGTAAAAGTTGCTCGAATTATGTGTTTAGAAGGCTTAGCACACTCTAGTACCAACCGACTTCCTTACAATATATATATATATATATATATATATATATATATATACATCATTATACGAAGCAAACTCGCCAGGGTACTGAACAAGCCTGCTGGCAGTAGGTCCATGCTAAGTAAAATCTTAAACAAGGAAGCTAGGTAAATGCAAGTAAACCCGTCGGGGTACTGAACAGGCTTGCTGGAAGCGGGACTATGCTTGCATGGTACCAAGATAAACCCGTCGGGGTACTGAACAAGCCTACTGGAAGTGGGTCAATATCGGGTAAAAGAGACCGGTTAATGCATTACTATGCACATGATTCATATATAAGAAACCTGAGTATACAAACACATGTTTTGGCTAATCATCTATACTGTCATTAGAGAATAACTATAAGATGAACTTGGACCTTGTCATCTAATTCAAAAAATACCTAGGATGTTATTATCCTAGAAATGGGACCCATAATTATGAAAATCTCACAAGCTTTACGGTGCACCTTATCTATATCTTGGGATGACAAGAAATCTTTAAAATGAGTCATGGATGGGTAGTTTTCCTGTGGCATCTTTCATATCAAATTATACTATCATTCTTCATATGGTCCTTTGAAGCACTGTTCTATTCTTTATGATAAATATACATATCTGAATCATCTACATGTTTAGTTAATATTTCATTTTCTTGAGAAAAGTATTACAACATTTTTCAACTATTGATAAAATAATTGAATATCTAATGCTCTTTTTGTTGGCTTGAGGACAAGCCATATCTTTGGTTTGGGGGAGGATTAGAATTGTTTTAAACTATTTTTTTATTTTATTTTCATAAAAATAAAGAAAAAGGTTTATTTATCTCTGAAAGTGATAGATGTTTGTAGGTTAATGCAAAAGCAGAAGGCAAATTGTTTTAATTAAAGACAAACAAAAAGGGGACATGACTTAAAAGTTTCAGAAAGCAAAGTTTACAGCATTTTCTGTGCACTAACATCCTTAAAAATTCCTTGCAAAAATTAGTTCCAGTTGGCTTCAGCAATAAAAGTTTGTATAGACAAAAGTATGTATGAAAGGCTGAATGACGGATTGAATGCCGATCCAAATGAAGTGACGAATGCAGCAAATAATCAACGTTTTGAATAAAAGTGCTGAAGAAATTTTAGTTTTAAATAACATGCTAGATATTTTTGAAAATCCTGACTAACCAATGATGATAGGGATCAATCAAACGTCAAATCTCGCACTTGGTTTTATTCCTTATTCATTTCATCTTGTTAAATGAATGAATCTTGTGTCATTATGAATCATTGTATGACCACTATGGTCTTACCTGTCGTATAGATCGTTGGCATATGGATCGGATCCTTGTGATCTTCCATGTGTAGAATATCCCATTACATGAATTTCATTCAACCTGTCCAAAGCTTATCTTTGGACATGGTTGAATATGCTATACCAAACACACATCTACCGAATTCACGCACTTAACCCAAGATCTTCAAAGTACAAGTGTGATCTTTCAAAACACGCTTTACCTATGACCACCCATCCATCCAAACAGACTTCAATTTAACTGATGGCTGCGTGAACTACTGCTTCACTCTGTTCACCCTTCATTTCTCTCTCTACGAGCTACATCCTTTGCAAATTCCTTATATCCCCTACATTTATCTGTTGTTTCCCCCTTCCTCTATCAACAATGCCTAACCGCTGCGAGCTAGGTAGCTACCAAGATCTTCTTCATATCCCTGAGTTTAAAAGATGCCATGAGTTATTCTCTCAAGCATGATGGAATCCATTTCTCCACCGCCTTGATGGTCACAACCATGAGATTTCGTTGCTTTTTGCCAAATGTTTCGATGGCAAAATGACCAAGGTTGGCCATCTTGTTTTCTCTGTAACAGAAGAGTCAATAGTGTTAACTACGAAGCTCCCTAGAGAAGTTGCCCGATGGCACAAGCATTTGTTTCTTCCATGAGAAGCTCACTAGTTCTCTCTCAAGCCCGATTTTCAACACATTACTAGCACCAAAGGTTTTCATAGAGAATGGATCAAGCCAGAGTACTTGGATCTTTTGACCATTATCATTCACTTGGTCACTTGCGAGGGTAAGTTCATTGTTTTTAAAGCTTGCCATGTTAGACTCTTAGCTCATTTTGTCAATAATCAGACCTTAAATTTCCCATTCTACTTTCTAAAGAGCTTGGAAAAGATGTCGAGTCAAGTTAGAAAGAATACCATTAACCCTTCTGGCAGCTTATATCACCATTGTCTCATTAAGCTTTTAATCATTCATCAACTAGAGGAGAGAGGTCAGACTTGGGACCATTTTGTTTTCGAGATATTAAACCCTCATTTATCTACTGTCAAATATTCCCCTTCTCAAGAACACCTTCATGCCCAAGAAGAACCAAACACTAAACGTATAAGATTTGGTGAGGGTCCCTTAGATGATATGCACTCTGTCCATTCAATACATTCTCCTATTGAACCTAGAGAGACAAATTATGACCAGTCCATTGATCAGCCTGACATTTAGACTATCATTCAGCCTTCATGCTCAAATATTCAGTTGGACGATCATACCTTTGATTCATCCCTCCTCACATTAGCTAATGCATCCGTTCAGATGAGTGAAGCCTGTGCTACTAGAAGCTCTCCTGCATGTAACAAAGACAAAAGCCCTAAAGAACAGACTATTAATGTTGAGACATCTCCAAAAGAGAAGAGTCCTCAAATGGACTTAGAGCATGATATAGAACAACCTATTTCGAGTTAGCAAAAATGGGATCAGTTAACTCAAGAAATAGCACAATTAACAGAACAAAGTCAAAGCTATGTGGAGACAATCTCCGAGCTCCTTGAAGAAAATAAGATGTTGCATACACAATTGAAAAGCACTGAATGCTCGGTTAACGCCAAAATAACATCCAATGTTGTCCTTAGGGTAAAATATAATTCCTTAAGGGGTCATTCCAAGAAGCTCTAGGCCAAGCATGCATCTCCATCATCCGAGTAGAAGACCGTTGCTATTGCCACTCGGCCTTCTTCCTAATCACTTTTTGTTTTGCTCAGTGGGACCTGGCATGACTCTAGTTTGGGGGAATGTTGGTATCCAATTTTGTCACCATTTTTTATCATTCAATTTACTCGAAGTGGCGTTATTTATATCATTTTTGCTATAGTAAGTTGTTTTCTTAGCCATTCAGCTCACCAAACAGTCCAGGTATGCACAAATTCACTTACCATGCAAATCTTATTATGTTTCGTATATTATGGTTTATTTATGATTAAAATGATGTTTTTGAGCATAATTAACACTTATGGTTTTAATTGACAGGATACGATTTGCAAATGACCCATCATTCAGACCATGCGCTATGTGCTCAGCCTAAAACACATTCAGCTCATTGTTCATCCCTCCGTTCAGCCCGTGAAATCCGTGGTTGACACATCTTAGACCATTGAATGAAGAGAAGGACACATGGGTTCTGTTCGACACGCAATGGGTCTGGTTAATGAGCTATTGCTCTAGAAGATCCATCCTTATGCTCGCCAAGCCTGACAGCACATCTCACGTCCACATGAACACTTTAATCTCCGGTTTGTTTGTGCATTCAACCTAGAATCACACTCAGTATACCGAAGTAACTCCTGTGGCCATGTCAACACTCCAGCGCACCTGCTCTCTTATTCGTTTGGCTAGGAGTTATGCACACCTGTTCATGCCTGCTCACGTTCATTCATGTCGTCGTTCTGGAAGGAGTTCGCCTGCCCACGATTCAGTTCACCAGCACACTGCTCGTCTATGTCTGAGTTAGACCGACGATGTAGCTGCCCTGTGAAGGAACCAACCCCATCAAAGTTTGAAGGACCCTCCTTGAGTTGGCATGTATCAATTAAATCAACAGTTACAGTCATTTAAACACTTCTATTTTTAGAGAGGTCGACTCTGTCGACCCTCTCATCCATTGTAACTTATAAATAGTCGACTTTGTGATTGAGACGAGTTAGTCCGAGTCTGAGTTTTAGTCTAAATTTTGGAATCTAGCTAGTTCGCAGTCGTAGATAGTGGAAGACAGAGTTCTGTAATTTTTCTCAAGTTAATGGAAGTAGTAGCTTGTTGATGTTCTGCTGGTAGTCGTTTAAGTTGAGCTAGTTCACCCTCTGATTGCTGGGAAGGGCCCCTCATCAATTGGAGGTTTTATTTACATTTTCTGCATTTCTTTTCTTGCAATTAACTATTTTATTTCCTGTGTGTGTAATCTAATTCGTTTTCCTGTGTGTATTATCTTCATTCCTCTGTAATTAATATTCTGCTATTAATACAACCTTCCTTCTTCTGAGTTAAAATGGTCGATCAATAGTTCAATAGTTTAATAATTTTTAGTTTGTTTTCAGTCCTTCTTCCATCATCATAGTTAGATATTGCTTCCAAATTCTTCCATAGTTAGCATTCCTTTCTTTCTTTTCTCCTCTGTTAGTTCTTCTTCCTATTTGTTGTAGGTTAATTCTTCCTTCCTTCTATTCCAACCATCTTTCTTCTTCTATTCCAACCTTCTTCCTACTTCTTATAAAATCATTCCTCCTCTTCGGTAATGATTCGCATAGATAATTTCTTAGCCTCTAATAATCTCTCTACTGCTTCCTGTGCACAGTATGATCATTTGCATAAGCTAGATGGTAATTAAATCATCCAAAAACTCTTCTTTCCCTCACTTTAAAACGTTTTCCTCCATTTGGATCGTCATTCGGACTGCCATTCAGACCAACGTTCAGATCGTCATTTGGACTTATGTGTTTTCTGTATTATTTAAGGCCTTTTTTCGAATCTAATTTCTTCTGCCTCTTAATCATCATTCTTCCTGTTCCTCCTTAATAGTTTGAGATGTAATTTAATCTTGTTTTATGTTATTTGGAGTTTTTAATTCAATTTTCATCATTATTTCCTCCTTTCTTACTTCCTCCTTATCCTCTTCTTATCTTTCTTCCAAAATTTAGTTCTTTAATCTGTTTTGTTACTTAGTTACTGTTCAGAATGTATGAATGTTGTTTCTAAATAGTTTATTTCCAATTTATAGTTGATAATTCTATTCGTTGAGTTGTTTTAGTTTGTTAATCTTAAGACTAGTTTCTATTTAACGAAGATGTTCATGTTGCAAGATCTGGAATAATAATAAAATATCTTTATCAAGTTTTCTACTTGCTTCCAAATCTAATATAGTTCAATTTAACATCTTTGTTAAGTTTTCTACTTGCTTTTAACTTATATTAGTTTCATGTTGTTCACATATGGATAGACAGTAGTTCATAATGTTTAAATTTAGTGGTAGTTTATTGATTTTTAGTTTACATTTGTTTGTAGAAGTTAAGTTATATTTACTTCCATTTAGCTTCCTTATTACATTTGAAAGTCATTATGATACATTTACTCCAGTTCCTATTACATTTGATCTACGTAATCAAGAAGAATGGAATTAGATGGTTTAGTCTAGAATAATTTACATTTACAAGTTCTCCCTATTAAACATCTAATATCCGTAGCTCTGAATTATTCATAGTTGTTATCTGGAAGTTGAATTTAGTAGTTTCTTAATTTTCTAGAAGTAATTTGTGTTTCAGTATTTGTTTCCATCTTTGTTATTAATTAACCATAGAAGTAGAGTAGTATGATCTAGTACTATTCTGATTTGTGATTTAATTGTATTCTTAAATATTTAACTCGGTTTTTTCATTTTGAAAGATCTTTTGATCTTTTTCCTTACTAAACATTTTTTAGGTCTGACAAATCTGAAACTTTAGAACCTTTTCTACCTTGGCATATATTTTGCTTCAACTCTAAGTTTACTGATCCTGGTTGATAATTAATATTAGGTGTTTTTATTTGAGATAGCACACACACCCAACAGTCACCAAAATCCTTCTCAAAACCAAACAGAACTATTGTTAGCTACTGAAGAACCACCTTTAGACACCTTCGGTCTATGGTAATTGTTCTTTGATGGTGTCTGTAATAAAAATGGGAATGGAGCTGGTGCATTGCTCAAGTCTCCATCCGGAAAAGAGTTCCCTTGTGCTTTCAAACTATGTTTTGACTATACCAGTAGTGTATAATAATACAAAGAACTAATACTGGGACTAGAAACAACAAGAAATATGAGTTTCACTTAGCTAAAAATATTTGCAGATTTAGACTTAATAGTCAACCAAGTAAGAGGAAGATGTCAATCAAAACATCCCAGGTTGAAATAATACGAGCATGTAGTCTAGGGCTCATTTGATAATTTCTTTGAAGCTATAAATATCACATATATTTCAAGAGAAGTGAACCACTAGGAAGATAATTTTTCTAAATATGCAATGTATTTTGTGCCTCCTGACATTCGTCATTTTTCCTATGTTTTTAACGAAATGTATAGGCCCGCAATTCTTGACAACATCAAACATTGGCAGGTATTCGAAGATGATGAAAATATAAATAAATTTGTACATCTAATTGAGGAATACACATAAATGCATGTCGATTATGAGGAATAACAGGGAAAGAAAAATGTTGACTTAGAGGATGGTGAGTAGGGAGATTCATCAGAAATGATAGGAGAACAAAAAGTGATACATCTCAAGACCAATTACATACCAAATGGATTGGTTCCTTTCGAAATATTGTTTGGTTCTGATGAAGTGCTAGCCAAGGTAGATATCAAAACAGATGCAGGTGAGGTGGAATAATATAACTTAAGAGATGAGAGAACCCTAAGATCATTAAACTATCTAAAGGATTAAAAAGTAAATAAAAAGGATAAATATATAGAGCTATTCAAGCAGTTTGAGGATGTGTTTCCTTGGGAGTATGAAGATATTAAAACCTATAATCCTAATATATTTCAACATAAAATTCCATTGAAAGAATATGCTAATCCTTTCAAGAAGAACCAATTACAAGTGAATCCCACGCTACATCCACTGATTGAAAAACAAGTAAAAAGGATGCACTCCAAGAAAATATCATCATACTAGTCTGATACTCGAAGTGGGTGGATAATCTGGTTCTAGTAAGGAAAAATAATGGAGAGATAAGACTTTGTGTGGATTTCAGAAATTTGAACAGAGCTTTTTTGAAAGATAATTTTCCTTTGCCCAAGATGGACCAGATGTTATATATGGGCTCATAAAGGATGACTATGCTAGATGGTTTTTCACTTTATAATCAAGTAATAATGGATCCTAATGATGTTCTGAAAACCACCTTCACCACACTATTAGGAACATTCACCTATCAAAGAATTCCTTTCGGATTAATCAATGTTTGGACTACATTTTATAGGGCCATGGATTTCTCCTTTGATGATATAAAGGATAGGTTTATTGTTATTTACTTGGATGAATTAATAGTATACTCGAGGAAATCCAAAGATCATATTCAACATCTCAAGGTAGTCTTTGAAAGATGTAGACAATTTGGCATATCCCTAAACCCAAATAAGTCATTCTTTGGGATGGAAGAAGGAAAGTTGTTGGTTCACATAGTGTCAACGTGAGTAGTGAATATTGATCCCGACAGAGTGGAATATATTAATACCATCCCTCTCCCCATGCACAAGAAGGGCTTGCAGTAGTCATTCTTCAGAAAAATAAATTTCTTGAGAATATTTGTACCAAATTTTCCTAAAGTAGCAAAAGATATGACCCAAATGCTAAAGAAATATTCAAAGGTTATATGGAATGATATATCAAGAGAATATTTTTCTACCATCAAAAGGGCACTTGGGGAGGGTCCAATATTAATTATCCCCAATTATGAAAAATATTTCTTAATTTTCTCATTCGCTTCAGACCACACTATAGTTGCAGTCCTATTGAAAAAAAATGATGAGCAACTTGAATAACCAATCACATTATGTAGTAAAGGCCTTAGATATGGTGAACTCAAATATAACATCATGGATAAGCAGTAAAATATGCATTGGTCAAGACCTTGAAATCCTTTAGAGAATATGTACTACAATCATAGACAATTGCATTTATGCCACATGATGATGTGAAGAAGATCTTATGCCAACCTCAAGCAAATGGAAAGTGGGGTAGATGGATTACTAAGATTCAAGAATTTGACTTGGTTATGAATCCCTCCAAGTTAGTAAAAGGAAAAGGATTGGCCAAGTTGATGGAGGAAGCAAATTTGCAGGAAGTTGGAATGAATTCGATATGTGTAGAAGAAGAAGAAAGCTACAAGAAAGAAGTGGATGACTATGTTCACAATTTCTATTTTCAATATGGTTGGTACAGTGATATTGTGTACTTACTAGTGACAGGCTCTTGTCCATCAAAACTAGACAAGTCACAAACAATATCTTTGAAGCTCAAAGCAATCAAATAACCCACCATAGATAAGGATATCCACTGGAGAAAACATGAAGGCCTATTACTTAGATGTATGTTAGAATATGAAGTTGAAACAATGATGAAATAAATGCATCAAGGGATATGTGGGGGACATTTTGTTGCAATGGAAGCATCCCATAAAATAACCAGGTTTGGATACTTTTGGCCTACAATTTTCTCTGATGTACACAATCTTGTAAGAACATGTATGCCCTTCCAAACCTTCTATGGGAAAAAAAAGTTGTCAACATTACCTTTGAAGCATGTCCAAGTCGAAGCACCCTCTGAATAGTGGGACATTGATTTCATTGGGGAAATACATCTTCCATATAGTAACCAACACAGGTGGATTCTAACTGCCACATAATACTTCACTAAATGGGTAGAGGCTATACCTACTAAACAAGCAAATGACCAGGTAGTAATCAAGTTTCTTGAGGAAAATATCCTATCTAGGTTCGACTACCCCAAGAAAATAGTAACTGATAATTCCAAATCCTACATTTCCCTTACAATGATCACATTCTTGCATAAATTCAATATCCTTCTAAGTCACTCCAATTATTATCCCTAGGGAAATGGTCAAGCTGAATCTTCCAATAAAAATCTTATGAAAATTATAAAAAGGACCCTTTTTGAGAACAAGAAGTCATGGGATATTCAACTCGGGTACGCTTTTTGGGATGATAGAATATTTACAAAATGAGCTATAGGATAAGCACCTTCATAGATAGTCTATGGGTTGGAAGTGGTCCTCCACAAAAATTAGAACTTACAACCATGAAAGTACTGCAAGATTGGTAGAAGAGCCTGACATGATCAAAAGGAGGATAAATCACTTGGTCGAATTATAGAAATTGAGGAGAAGTGTATATCAAGGTTTTAAATTATATCAAGAGAAAAATAATATCTCCTTTGACAACAAGGCCAAATATAAAGAATTCCTTAAGGAAGATCTAGTGCTAATGTGGGAGAAAAGGCATGAAGATCCTAGAAAACATGCAAAATTTTATAGCTTGTACATAGGACCATTTGTGATTAAAGAATTTATAGGCCTACCTTCCAACACCTTTAATATTACAAATTTGGAAGGATAACCACTAGAATATCATGTCAATGATAGGTATTTGAAACCCTTTTTATCTGTATAAGTAGGAGCTATTCCAACCATGTATTATAGTTTCCTTATTCAGTTGCTATCTTACTTTTATTGTTTTCCCATTTTTTGTTCTCCCTAAAGGATCACAGTTGATTCCTTTTGCTCTATCGTGCACATAAGAGAGTCCATAATCGACCTTTTTTTACACAGGAATTATCTAAATATCCTCAAAGTATAAGCTCAAAAATGACTCCATAGCCCAACATAGGTCAAGGCATTGGTCTAGTATCACTAGAGATTCAAGTTGTATTAGTGACACCTCTCAAGGAGGATTCATCCCACAAAATGAGCCAAATGTTGTTTCCCTCTTTGTACCTACCATTATAGCCGATTTCTAATTCTATGAAGAAGAATATTAAAACCTGAATAGAAAAGAAGTCGGGCCTTGAAGGCCAATGGTCATGATTGGATATTGCAAATTACCAAGAAAGATCTGAGCCATTCATGGAGTGTGAACAAAAAGAGTAACAAGTGATTCCTTCCCACGAATGGCTTAGATTGGACCACGAATCTTTCCCTGAGAGATATAGACCATTGGAGGCATTGAAATATCCATCGAATATAAAAATCATAACTTCTTGTTGACAACCTAGATGCAATGGTGCACCTTCTTAGAATAAATATGGTCTTTTGGAGGCATTTGTTATAGCCCAAATTGACACTTCTCCATCTATGAAAACATTACAACTGTTGATCACAAAAAATGACAACAGGGATGGAAGAGCCTAGATTTGGTGTTTGATTTTTTGGCCTTGATCACCCATTGATTCTCCAGCACAAATGAAGTTTTCAATCTAGTGTTATTACAAAAACATTGTTGGTGGTCAAGCAACTTGCATGTTAATCCCTAGTGGTATGTGTTTCACTAGAATTTTCAACAAAACTTGTTGAAAAAACACCTTGATCTTGTTTCAAGTGCATGTCAAGTGCTCATTTCCCCTTGGTGATCAATGTTTTTCCTCAGAAAATCACAAAAAATAAAATAAAAAATCAAAATTGGGGCAGTTGGGGTGGTTTTGGTAAACACCCCATCGGTTGCAACCTATTCTCATTCAAGCCTATTTATCCACACTTAGTATAAAAACATGGAAGTAAGGCCATGAGGAGGACCATTTTTCCCACAAGTAATGTTATGGTGGAGGAATAGTGCTATATCCATCCCCCCTTTCCCTGTGCATATGTTGTCATATCCTTGGTAGACCTAGAGATTGATTGAGTGTGTTGGAGAAGATAATCAAGGATATATAGATTCGAGGTTTCGTGAGGTACCAAAACAATTATAAGGTAATATTGTACTTGTTTATGTTATCAATATAGGATTGACATATTTCCCTTCCCTATTTCTAAGTTTATGATATGATTGATGGAATGATTAATATTTTATATTGAGAGTAGATTCATATGCTTATACCCTTGTCTTATTCTCATTTTTTCAATTGTTTTATTATGGTCAAAACATCTTGAGGAAGGTATTATTGTGGCTTTGTAGGTTCTTAGATCAAGAGACCAAAGGTTTGGAGCAAAGATAAGGAGAAACAAAATCTTGGATCAACCTACATAAATAAGGTGCATCATTTGAATGCAAACCCTCATTTGATTTCTGTACAACCCTATATGTCTTTCTTAGAAAGCCTAGGTGTTGGTGACCTCATCCTAGTCATAGGATAGTTTTCCTCACAACAACGTTAAAATGAGCAATAAATATAAGTGGTGTCCCTCCCTGCGAACGACCTAGATGAAATATTGTACCTCTTCAGAACTGTTCTAGGCCATTGAAGGAGCTATAATGTGCATTAAATAAAAAAGGGGAGTTGTACTCCAACAACAAGATTAAAGCATGCATCTTGTTAGAGAAAACATGGACCATTGGTGGCATGGAAGCAAGAGTCAAGTACGAGAGAGAGCTCATCCCGCTGACGACCCATAATGGATCATGCAACTTGTCAAAGAAACCCCAATCACCAACGACATAAGAACATGTAGCAGAGCTTAAAGGTGTCCCTCTCCACCCATGTATTAGATCAAAGCAAGCATCTCCCTAAGATAAATCTAAGCCATTGGCATTGTAAGGAATGTGTAGTGGAGTTAAAAGTTATTCATCTCGCCAATGGATCATACTAAATCTCGCATCTTTTCAAAAAATCCCTAATTGTCAAAGGAATAATAACATGAGGCGGGATTATAAATTAGTGGATCTTATTATCAAAGTCCAAAATCAAACCATACCTCCTTCGCAAAGCGAATAAAGATTGTTATCAGTGTTAAGGAATGAGTCAAGAATGAAGGAGGGTTCTACCACCTGTTAGTGGATATGATTAAATTTTTCCAATATTCTAGTGCTAGATATAGTCCATCCATGCAAGAGGATCTTTCTGATGCCTCGCAACACTACAATTGATTCGAGTGGTCAAGGGATGATATTTCATGCGAAGCCACATCCATACCAAATCAGTTGGTATGCCAATCTTGTAAAATTTTTCATTTCAACATCACAACAGATTCATATCCAAGTCGTCCCATCCATTTTCCTCTTGGTTCATCATTCCTTCCCACTTGCACGTATTATCCTACACCCGTGTATGTGAGTTTCCATCATTAAAATCCTATCCTGGTATGTAGATCCCAGACTCATAATTTCACATATAATATTTACATTTAAACGAACACCTCACTATCATTTTACATCTATACATATCCTTCAGGTTCATTCAAAATTCATTGCTTTATGCACCACCCTAATCCTCATCTCATTGAAGTCACACCCCTCGGTAGTCATGCATATGGCCTCACTAATCTCTAGGTTGTTTCTCTTGTTTTTGTATGAGATGACATCCCCTGCAAGAATGGTTCTAGTTGTTCATATGAAAAATAAATTATTTCCCACTCTCAACCACTACTCATGTTTAATGAACATTGCAAAGTCCAAATCTAGTTGGAGATTCAAAACCCACATCAAATGAACATTGCAAGGAATCAAGATATCCATTCGAAAAAAATGGCCTTTGTTTTTCCTACCACGTCTCTCTCTCTCTCTCATGCCCCATTATACTATTGCTACATTTTATGAAGAACTTAGAGAGCGATCATTTGCAAGCCTAAACAATCCTACCAGAATTGTTGGTATCTACACTCTCACTTCATCCTAGTTTTTCGTTTCCATTGTTACTTGGAGGAATGACTTAGAGAGACTAGTCTCTAGTTGGACTAGCATACAACAATATTTTTCCTATAATGGATTCATTAAGGATGAATATTTTGAAGATGAAGCCTCATTTGTCGAGTTTGCTTCATAATACATCATTACAAGGTAGGAGGTGGTCTGTTTTGCAAATGATTTTTCATAGCACAACATAGAGTAATTTCCTCTAGTGTCATACTAGAAACATTTACTCACTAATGTCGTTCATTACTAGATAGGGATCACCAATGTTGTTCAGTATGAGAATTGGTTTCATCCTTCAATGACCTAATAGTGAGAGGAAAATAAAGAATAAGTTAGAGGATAACATATAATAATGGGTGAGTTGTTCACGGAAATCAGTTATGCCACCTCAGTAGGAGGATGTAGATTCCAAGAGCAAGACATCATCACATAGAGGCACTCGAAGGGCATAGTAAGCATCAGAGAGCATATTTAAACTCAACAAGAAGAAACGTGAAAGAAGGTTCAGTCATTTCTATGAGTCTGCGAGCTAAAAAAAGTTGCTAGGATTTGCAACATTAGTCCATTATCTTTCTTCTTTGCCTCTTTCTTCATAGTATAGGTTCAGAGAAATTATGTTGTTGATAAAAAAGAAAATGGGACTAGGGAAGAGATGAATTACCCCCCCCTGTTGTATGCACTATGGTACTGATGAAAATAAATATGTTGTTCTTTAAGACCAGGACGGAGGCAAGATTGCCACTGGTATTTTGAATTAAAAGTGTCTTATCTGATGTTGAATTTACTTTTGAAAAAGTATGAAATTTATTTATTTGTATACCTAGAGTCATATGGATCTAAAAGTTTCCCCATTTATATGATTTTGAATGTTTTCTTGAATGCATATTAATGGAAATCCTTTCATGCTTTACTATTGAATGTATTTAATGTTTATATTTTCTCCTTCATAGAATTGAGTTATGATTAAGGAGCCTTGGCTATTCTTATTTTTAGTTTTGATGGCTCATGAAATATTTGTGCCTCCGTTTTAAATTCAACACTCACAGTGTTTTCGTAGCTGATATTCCCCCCCATGCACTTCATATTTCAACTGTAAATCTAGTCAATTTTGCAAAGAATATCTCAAAGGTACCTAGGGTGATATACTATGATTCATACATTCCATTTTTAAGGGTTCCATCCATTTTTTAGAGGACTTGCTTACTGACCTAAACTGGCGTAGAGATGGTAATATCTAAACAACCCTCCTTGGCATTTTTATCTAGACTGTAGCCTTTTTTATGTTGTTTGAAGTTATAGATGGCATGGAAAATCAAATAAATACCTAATCTAGTCGAGGTTCAACTTGAGGGACAACACACGTCACTCATTTTCACTGGATAGATGTGACCTTGGTCACACCTCTTTGAGAGACAGGTGAAACCTAGGTCACACATGTCTGAGAAAATATGCATCCTGAATTGCTCTTTTCTTCCAAACATGTGTGACCTGGTTCGCTTGGTTCTCTTAGAAAGTTGTGACGTGAGCCAAAATGAAGGTATTTTCATCTTTGAACGATCCTGATTGATGATGTGAAATAAAGGATGTCAATATTCAAGTGTAGGGAAATGGATTTCACAAACATCCGACGAGACATTCGTGGCAACCATGTTTTGAGGGTTTTGTGGCCACAACTACCTCCCCTAATTTTCTTGATCTTGGAATAGAAAAGCAAGGCACCCCATACTAAATTTTGGGTTCTTTAGTGTCTATAGATTGATATGCAAATGATGAATAATATGAATGAAGTTTTAGTGCTTATATGTCCATCAGTTTGTTAGGAACCCATGTCTTTACTTTGTTAGTATATTGTTGTTGGACGCATATGCTTTGTAAGTCATCCTGTAGTATTTTTTGATCCATAGTTTATATTAGCCCATAATATTGACCCATAGTATTGGACGCATATGCTTTGTAATTCGTCCCATAGTATTATATGTTCCATAGTTTTGACTCATAGTATTGGCGCCTAGACTTAGCCCATGGTTTGTATTGACACATAGTATTGACCCATGGTATTGGCGCCTAGACTTAGTATATAAGTGTGTGTTGAGGCCTATGAAGACACCGTGAAGTTAATTGTATTGAGCTTGCTCAAAGGAGGTTGCCCTCTCAAAGTGGCCCATGATCAATATAAAAGTGATTCTGAGTTCAATTATTTCTGATATCTCGTGTATTTGCATTAATTAATTATTGCAGGTTCATCACATCTAGTATCAGAGCACTTTCTTGGGCTCGTTGGGTGGAATTTCCACCAAATTGTTTTTCGCATTTGTTGCAGCTTCGGATTTGGGAATAATCCCTATCCACTTAATTGTGGGAAGTACTTGGGCATAATCCCTAAAACTCATTGTGAGGAGTACCACAGGAACCCTGAAGTAGCTAGCCCATTGAGAGGACCTGCCGGCGAAAAGGGCAATGACCCCTACCTAATTGACTAGTTCCCACCTGTGAGGTAAACCAAGAGCTGTCATTTGTGGCAAAGCGGTTATCAGTTTTATCTGAGCCATGAAGTGAGGGGTACTGCCCCAATACGCAAGGCGTCAGACAGCATTGGTGGCCGCGTGAAACACCTGAACTGTTAGGAAGTCATACATACCTGGGGTCCATATCTATTTTCAGCTGAATTGTTGCCGATCACTTCCACTCCAGATCCAACCATTTCAGATCTATTATGAAAGTCATTCCAGATCCAGTCGTCGTTTCAGATCTAGCCATTTTCGATCTCTTCCGCGCTGTTGCAGATCCATTCTGCGCTGCTGTTGCCGATCCATTTCTGGAAAAAAAAAAAGAGCTATATCTCCCTTGTTTCAACTCTGTTTTCCCTGAAACTTCACTGACATCTCTGCAATCCCATTCTGCATATTTCATTCCTGAAGACCCTATCCCAAATTCTACTTCCTAAGACCAGAAAACCCACATTTGTCTATTTTTAGGGTTTTCCATAACTTCTTGAATTTTCACCCGATTGCCTTCAAATTTTACCATAGAGTTCCTGCTTCTGAAATCCCCATTTTTTGCTTCCCTGTCCCTCAGAAAGTGTCGAAAACCTAGTCAAACCCCAATTACCCTTCGAGTTTTTCCCAAATCCAAATTCCCCCTTACTAAATAAGCTTGTGTTTGTGTTTTTCTATCCATTCCCCCCCCCCCCCACCAAAAAAAAAAAAAAAAATTCCTGGTTATGGTTGTCACTCGCACAGGAGAAAAAACCATGGAGGAAGCACTTGCAGCCATCCAAACCAAACTCCAAGATCTAGATGAAAAATTTCTCAGCCTCCATCTTCAGCATTCAGCCATGAACAATACTAGACAGCCAGAATCTTTTGCAGCCACCGGGTTCTCTTCTTCCAGCAATTTTTGTGGGTCGAAGCTTGATTTTCCTCGCTTCAATGGTACTGATCCGACTGGATGGATATATCGAGCAGAACAATATTTCAGTCTGCATAATACTTTTGATGCCCAGAAAGTTCCACTTGCATCCTTTCATTTGGAACAGGAAGCCCTTCAATGGTACCGTTGGTACATCAAAGCTCATCCCGAGCCAAACTGGACAGATTTTTGCCAACTCATTTTTCCACGATTTGGTTCTAGTGCTTTTGATGATTTCACAGGAGCACTCACTAAACTTCACCAAATTGGCACAGTGAGAGAGTATCAGACCGAATTTGCGAAATTGGCCAATCACACAGAAGGATTGTCTGATGAATTCTACAGGAGTTTTTTTATCAGTGGTCTCAAGGATGAAATCCGCTCAGAGGTCAAAATGTTCTGTCCCAACACAATGATGGAAGTCCTAGGGTTGGCTAAGCTGGCAGAGGACAAAATCGCAGCTCAACAACGCTCCAAACCCACCTTTGTTCCCTTAAAAAATATGGGTTCCCAACGACCTCCCATCACGCTTGCTCCTTAACCAACTCATATCAAGCATTTGTCTGAAACAGAGATGCAGGGACGCCGAGAAAAAGGGCTTTGTTATAATTGTGATGAGAAATTCACTCAGGGACATAGATGTGTTCAACAAAAGCTCTATCTCTTGGATGTGGATTCTCCGCCTGCCTCAGAACTTGGTGAAGAAGCTCCAGATACAGTAGATGTTGAGGTTGACATTCAACACCCTCCTGTTGATACCCCATCTCAAGATGACCCACCCGAGATCTCTCTCCATGCTGTAACTGGCATCACCACCCCACAAACAATGCGGGTCAGGGGATACTTCAAGAAGCTCCCTCTTACCATACTCATTGATTCTGGTAGTACTCATAACTTCATTGACTCTCGGATTGCCAAACAGGCTGATTGTTTTGTCCATCCTTGTTCCAACTTTGAAGTCATGGTTTTCAATGGGGGCACCTTACCTTGCAAGGGGAAGTGTCACAATGTGTGTATCTCTATGGAAGATTATAACCTACCCTCTCACATGTTTTCCTTGTCCTTAGGCGGATGTGATGTGGTTTTGGGCGTTCAATGGTTACGCACACTTAGCCCCATCTTATGGGATTTTGCTGAACTTTGGATGCAGTTTTTAGTCAATGGGGCACAACACAAATTTATGGGCTTACAACCAGGGTCTCTCTGCGTCATCAGTTCACATCGCCTGGAAAAAATACTTAAGAAGAATTCACATGGTGTCATCGCTCAGCTCCATTCCATTCAGATGCACCCATCAACAGTCTCCACTACTTTCTTGGATAGATATGCAGGTGTCTTTGCTGAACCAATGAGCTTGTTTCCTTCAAGAGACCTTTCCGGTAAGAATTTAGCCGCATCTACCTCTCAGTAGGAAATGATGACTATTTTGCATACAATATAGAAGTGGCAGCCATCCCTATTGGGGAATTATTTCTGCATCAAGACTGATCTCCAGAGTCTGGAAACTTTCCTGGAACAACGGGTCTCCTCCCCAACACAATTGACATGGGTTATCCAACTCATGGGTTATGACTATGCGACCACTTACCAGAAGGGTAAGGACAATATGGTGGAAGATGCTCCTCCTCGCACATTTGATGACCCAGTTTCTCTTACAGCTATTTCTCTGCTTGTTCCAAATTGGTTTCAATCTGTTCAACGAGGCTATCTCTTCTATGAACTCCATGCTTCTTCATCAGTAGGGCACTCTGGGTTCCTCAAAACATATGACCAGGAACAATGTAACTTCTTTTGGCAGGGACTCAAAAGGACAATTCAACAGATGGTAGTTGACTGTGATACTTTCCAGGTCAACAAGGGTGAAATGACCCTCCTTTCGGAATTGCTCGAACCCTTACCCATCCCTCCACATATTTGGACAACTATTTCTATGGATTTCCTAGAAGCGCTCTAGTGGTATAGTACCACATCTCAAAGGACACCATATGAAGCAGTCTCTGGACAGGCACCACCAGTTCTTCTTCCATACACCTTCAGCAGCTCCCCAGTTCAGGAAATTGACTCAATTCTTTGAAACCGTGATCAGCTTCTTCTCATTCTGTAGGACAATTTTCACATGGCAAGAATTCGACTGAAACAACAAGCCAATCAGCACCGTTCTGAGCGCACTTTTCACATCGCTGATATGGTTCTTCTTCATCTACAGCCTTCCATGCAATCCTCCCTGAAACTCCAAAGGCACCAGTGGCTCAGAATGCAACCCGAGGATGCTATAGGGGACCCACTCCTTGAGATTCTGCATCAATTTCTACATCTAAAGCTTTGAGGACAAATCTTTTTCTAAGGGAGAGGGGATGTTAGGAACCCATGTCTTTACGTTGTTAGTATATTGTTGTTGGACACATATGCTTTGTAAGTCGTCCCGTAGTATTTGTTGATCCATAGTTTATATTATCCCATAGTATTGACCTATAGTATTGGACCCATATGCTTTGTAAGTCGTCCCATAGTATTATATGTCCCATGGTTTTGACTCATAGTATTGGCGCCTAGACTTAGCCCATGGTCTGTATTGACACATAGTATTGACCCATGGTATTGGCGCCTAGACTTAGTATATAAGTGTGTGTTGAGGCCTATGAAGGCACCGTGAAGTTAATTGTATTGAGCTTGCTCAAAGGAGGTTGCCCCCTCGAAGTGGCCCGTGATCAATATAAAAGTGATTCTGAGTTCAATTATTTCTGATATCTCGTGTATTTTCATTAATTAATTATTGCAGGTTCATCACACAATTCCTTTTCTCCAATGTCTTGCTTTGACACGAAAAATGGTTTTGATGGTTCATTGAGTGTCTTAAGTTTATTCTATGTCCAAATCCTGATTTTCAACTTGCCTTGCAAAGTTTGGAAGTTGTTTGAAAATTATCTGGTATGCTTTCTAGCGTTATGCATTAACTTACAAATATTAGTTTTTCCTTCTGAGATTAGGTAACACATTCATCTAAAGCTTAATGCTTAATATATATCAAAGAAGAAGTTTTCGAAGGCACGTAGGAATGTCTAAGAATTTATTCTCAAAATGACTAAGTATGAAAGAATGCTGCAAGAATTCCTAAGTTCACCGTTTGGTTTTTGGAAATATTTGAGAAGTTTACTGACGTTTCGGCAACAATTAATAAGTTCACCGATGTTTCGGCAGTATTTAAGAAGTTCACTGAAATTTCAACGAGAATTGGTAAGTTCACTGATGTTTCAGCAAGATTTGAGAATGTCATCGACGTTTTTATGAGAATTGATAAATTTATCGACATTTTGGAAAGATTGGGAAAAGTCGCTGACAGTTGCGGTGAAGATATAGAAAGTCGTCGACATTGTGACGGATAAGCCAAAAACTACCGATAGTTCGAAAGGCAATCCAAAAGTCATCGATTGTTGCGTAGAAGAAGCCAGAACTTTCCGGTGTCACGACGCAAAAGGAAATACTCACTGATATTGTGGCAGGAAATCCAAAACTTTCCGACATGTGGTAGAAAAGTCCAAAAAACATTGACGTTGCGGCATGAAACTCACAACTCACCGACACAATTTCTGCAGGAAACCAATAACTCATCGATGGCGTGCCCAACATTAGGGAAGGAAGTCATGTTTTAAGGGTTTTTAAACATTCACTGTTGAGAACCAGGTTTGATGGAGTATGATGGACTGAGTGTTTTGGATCTCTTTGATTCTTGTTTTTGGCTTGGCACGGTCTATGCCTTGCCTGACTAGTTTTGAAAGACTCTTTCTAAAAATGTATTTGAACATTGAATTTGGTTGATCATGAAGTTTTTATGCATGATGGAATGTGTTTTTACATGATTTGAACACTAATTTATGTTTTTCATGGATCCCCTTGCCTTGGCCCTTGGGTTTGATTTCCATTGTTTAAATTTGACTTTTTACCCTCTTTGTGTTTTGTTAATTCCATGGATGATGAGGGTGGGAGACCTTGTGAAAAAATTGAATCAAGAACAATATGGATGTTATCAGTAAACAATGGTTGGATCATGTATCCCTAAGAATAATATTTACAACACATTAAACGGTTCATGATTCCAATAAAATATTGGGGAGATATCAACTTTTCCGTCATGGGACCTAGTTTTATCATGTCAATCTAAGGCGGCCTAATATTTGACCAAATAAAGCTTATAGTTGCAAACTATTTCAAGAGTTCACTTGGTATAAATGCTTATAATGTCATAAAACTAATTTAATGAAGGAAATTATCATTTATCAAAAGATAAGGGGACAAAAGGAAGGCTAAGTGATGGAATTCGCCTTGGGATCCTAATTAGCTTATATAAGTAGAGGAGGCTGCACCAATGAGAAGAAAGGAGAAAGAGGTCGACCCAATTAGGTGAGAAGGAGTGTAATCATGATCCACTACAATTATCAATCACTTGTAATAACATTAGACAACTAAATAGGCCAACCCTCCTCCCATTGGATCATTTTTGGATTAATTAACCACTTAATAATGAGATAATGTAATTTATCCCTAAGTGAGCTTAAATGACCTCCAACTGGAAGATTCCTTTATAACATGATAGGTTTGTAGGCCTGCATTCGCAGGTGGATAATGATGCTCCATCAAAACTCCTATCGAGTGTGGAAGAGGTGGAAGAGATGCCCATTGGCCCACATTATGGAATGTGAAGAGTTTGCCTCTCATCCCATGGGGTATGGATGAGGAAAACTCATTTATTTCAACAAATGAGGCCATATTTCGAATTTTATGAGAGATATGGCTATATGAGACATCAACTGAACCATTTTTTACTGGGTTTGAGTAAGGGATACAAATTCATGGAGGCTTGGAGAAGGTAAAGCTTCATTTCATGTTCATTCCAAGAATAGCTTTTGAATATTTTAATGGATTTGTGATGGGTTGTTTGGAGGATATCCATTGGAGGTGTTATTTGTAGGTACGAATGGATATTCAAGGGGGAGTCTTAAACTTACAAGCTCATCCCTATCATTTACTCTCCTTTCCTCTTTTGTTATTTTCCTCTTTTGGAAAATTGCCATTTTTTCCTCTATTTGTATTTGAAAGTGGAAAAAAAATGGGAGTTTATGGAAAATATTTTCCATAATTCATACACATTCGCGTTCTCTATCATTTTACATATTTAAGCTCATATAACCATCCCCGTCATTTTATTTTAAAAACCCCGTCTGAGACCTTCCTGGAACATCAATTTTTTCCATTTTTGGGAGTTTTATCCATCATCTTTGGACCAAACTTTTTCTATAGAGTCTTCGGACTTGTAAAATATCATGGTAAAATTATCATCCCAACATAAAGCATTATTTCCTTGGTTTTGCAATTATTTCCATTTATAGTAATGGGCTATTTTTTGTAAGTCTTGATATTTTGGGAGATATGGAAATTTTAGAAGGGTAACTGTAATACTGGACATTGATCAATACCTTTAACTTGTTGGATTCATGTGTTGAGTTCCTTGATGGTCAAAATATGGATAATTCCACTAATTTAAGCCAATTGGGGATAATCGATATTTTGGTCATAAAATTCAAAATTAAGGTTGTTGAATCACAGAGAGGCATAAGGAATACCTCATATTAGTAAATACATGATCAATCCCTTTTAAAATGCATCCTACTACTTTTTAGGAATTTTATTGATTTTTCACTAAATAATTCCTATAGAAAATGGGATTAATCTTGAAAATCAATTCCGAAGCCAAATATTTTTTCTTAATCTTTAATAAGGCCACCAAACTCAATTTTACAATCTATGGACCTTTAATTAATTTTCCATGATTTTTTGAATTTTAATTGAAAAATTGGAGAATTTATACTAGAGTTTGGATAATTAATTATAGAAAACAAACATGGCAAAGATAAAATCCCAACATTACAAAGTTGATTCTAATCAAGATGAGTAACCTTAGATAAATTTTACAATCCCCAAAATGGATTTTAAACACTCATTCCGATAGTTAAGGAATTTGGCAATATTAACAAGTGCAAGAAAGTTGAGGGAAAATTCAAAGGGGAACTAAAGTTAGAATGATAATGAATGCATTTCAATCCAATGTTGATCATGATATTGTTCAATACAAATCAAAATCAATTTAAAATTCTCAATGGACACAAAGATATAATGTGTAACAATTGGTAAGCTAGTTTAAATGTCCCATTTTGTGGCACTTAGACAATTTTTGCACTTTAGCTAGTTTCCAATTGTTAACTTCATTTGTTGCAATTCCCCTTTGTGATTAATGTATTTAATTCTGATTATAGGTTCTCACAATGAAGATGAAGGTGCAATACAAAGATCACTATTCCAAAATCAAGTACCATAACCATGGACAAGTGGAGGTAATGTTTGATCAAGTAATGTCAAGCCATCAAGTTCTAAAGACTCTAACAGAGAAGCTCTCTATAGTAAGAAGACAAAAGTCACTATGTCACATGAGGAAAAATTCCACTGGTGATGAAAGGTCATTAAAGGATGAATTGATGGAATGTCAAAGATCACCCAAGGGTGAATAAAATCAATTTTGTAACCAAATTATTCTAAGTATTTCAAAAGTCTCAAAGGAATAGGGGAGGCCAAAGGTCACCTAGCCTTGGCCTATTTTATTGTAATCTCTTCGAGAAGAAATGATTTTTGCTCTTGAACTTTTCCAATGCACTATTGCTAGACTATGAAGGAGGAGAAGCCTTCGATCAACTTTTGCATATGAATACTTCTATCATGTGGATGAATGTCTTGAACTGTTTCATGCTCCTTCATGTGTGGATAAGAAGTAAGAATGTTTCATATTTCTTAATGGACTATTCCTATAGCTCTATGTTTCTTATTTCATTGTTATTCTTGTTATATTTCTTCCCGTGAGTAGTAAAATCAAAGTGACATAACTTCTAAGGCAATTCTTATGTTTATGCTTTAATTCCGTTGAGCTTTTATCTGATTCTTGAAACATCTATTAGAATTATGAATCTGGATGTTCAATTGTTATTTCACTGCTCACTATTTTACTCTTGCTCCCGGTTGGGTCAGGCCCAATTGGGATAGGTTAGTTTAGTTAGGAACTGCATTTAGGTTATATTAGTTTGAATTTCATCCATTTATCACAAAATCCTAAATGGTGGACTAGGACGAAATCAATCAAAATCAATAAGGAATGGTTGTCAAGCTAGAATCCGGATGGGTTCCCTACTCTAAATGGTTTGATATCTAATTGGGTCTTATTACTGGGGAGAACCCCTATTGTTGAACTAGGTTCATCTCGACCCATCAACACATGCATAGTCTAGATTGATATGGTTTACTCAAATTTATTGAGAACCCATTGATGTTGAGCACACCATTATTGCTCAACAAGATTGTTGAATTTTGGGATAGGGATATCGATACCTTTATTATCCAAGGTGAGTGGGTGGAACTCACCTTATAGGACATTTATTTCATGACCAGTATGCCTCTACTAGCGGTTATTGGAGACACACATCCCATACATCCATGTGACATGGACATGAGAGATATACTATATCACCATTGTGTGGCAAGTGTAGAGCTCCACAATACATCTATACTCCTAATTGATATTGAGATCTTGGAGACACAAGCTATTATGGTGGGGGTAGTGAGAATCTTGGTATCGAGTAATACCCGCAAGGTCTTAGGAATATAGATGCTCCTAGTGGAGAAAGTGCTAGAGGGGACCTACTTCAGATGAGCCCAGATGTTCTTGATTGTAGTTCAGTTACAGTTGAACCAAGTTCATAGAAATGGAGGATATTTCGGCTTCGCTTCATTCCTCTAATCCTTCTCCTTTGAGAAGGTGCACACACTATGATCCCATTTTGCGGTGAGATACAACGAGTTGATGGAGCCAAAGATGAGGACATGGGGTGAGATGATGATTAATGAGGGTGGGACTATGATCAATAGGGTGTTCAGCCGATAATTCGTTGCACAATGGATACAACTTTCGGTGGTTCTTGAGGACTACCTGTACGCAGGCATGGAATTCCGAGAAGACCCGGAGTTACCTCGCCCCCTCGCCAAGCTTGGGGGACTGACGGTACGTATTGATTATGGTTATATTTGTGTTTACATCACTATCATATATGATAGCTAGTTTTTGATATGATATAGGTACTAGTGACTTATCATCTATGTGTAGTTATGGGGCTAATGTCCCTGGTGGACTACCAAATATGACTTGGTAGGGTTGTTAACACCCAAAAAGTGCTCACTAGCTCATTTACCACATTATATGACTCATTTGTCCATTTTCCTACCATATTTCCATTAAAAATCCCAAAAAACCCATTAAAAAGCCTCCAAAAGGCCTAAAATGCCTCCAAAAGGCCAAAAAACCATCAAAATAGCCTAAAAAAGGCTAAAAAAACCCCCTTTTCCTCCAAAAATAGCAAAAATTCCCTAAAAAGGGAATAAAAATATAAAATAATGAGGAAAAGGAGGAAAAAACCCTATACAGCTGCCTAAAACCATGTGTTTCCTAAAACCATGGGTCAGCACTCCACCACCAAAAAACTATAAATAGGTGATGGAGATCCCTTATTCCAAAATCCACAATCACAAGCACCCTTACTCTGCCAAAATCTCTCTCGAAACCCTAGTCCACCTTTGAACTAGTTTCACCTTGAGAGCCACCTTTGGCCCATCCCCAACATTGGAGAAGGAGAAGGAGCATTCTTGGAGCTTGGAGCATCCTCTTGGACACTGCAAAGGGCTTCACCAACCTTGACACTCAAGGTAACATCAATACAAAGACATTCTTTCATTTTGGTGTTTATGCTTTATGCTTGTATTAGAAATAATTTAATGTTTTGTTTATTGCATTATTAGTTTCATATACTGAACTGCTACTAAGGAGTCCATTCTCCTTAGTAGGTGCTCATTGGCACAAGCTAGGGGTAAAACCCTAGCTACAGTTTTGGCGACTCCCCTAGTTTTCGAATTTCTGGTTTCCGTTTTTAAATTTTTTCTTTCGGCTGTCCCTTTCGGCCGCTGCATACCGCGTATTTTTCCTCCACAGTCGCGTCCCGACCGCGCCTTTCAGACCTTTACCCGCGATCCGACCGTGGCTCTCAGACTGCTTCCGACGCTCAGTCGGCGGATTCAAGTCTGTTACCTGCGATCCGACCGTGGCTAATCAGCCTGTTTGCCGCGATCTGACTGCGCCTTTCGGCCTTGTTCACGCGTCCCGACTGCGGTTTTTTGCCTCTTTCGGGCGTCCCGACTGCGCTTGTTAGCCTTTTTAGCCGCGACCCGACTGTCTGTTTTTTCCATTGTTCCTGCGTCCCGACTGCCACTGTTGGCCCGATAGCCGCGACCCGACTGTGCCTTGTCTTCTGTTTCCTGCGTCCCGACTGCAACTATTGGCCCGATAGCCGCGACCTGAACGCCGCTGTTGCCCTCAAACCCGCGGTCGGCCTGTTCTGACCCGCCACAGACCCGCGGTCTGATTTCTGCTCTTTTTCTGTTTTTGAGCCCAGCCCCTCTTGCTGCAATATTTTCTGCATTTGAACAGCCCTCTGTCCCACCTGCAGCCTACTTCCTTACAGCCTTTCTGCAACATAATTTCTGTTCCTTTTACAGAATCTTTTTAAAATTTCAGTATTTTTATTTTCAGAAAATTTTGCCAATTAAAAGAATCAATTTCAGCATTATTGATAGATTGGAAGTTGCCCTCCCTTGTGGCACTTCTGTTTTTGGGTTCAACACCTCACGAGCACACACTCTGTCACATTAAATCAAGTGAGCCTTAAAAAGTACCTAACTAAACCAACATTCTAACCCCACTTGGGGAACACTAAAGAATCATTGTAGTTAGGTAGGATCCGGGGGATAGGCTTCCAATAACACCCCTTGGTCATTTCACTTGAGACATAGTTGTTGTCCAACTAGGGAACCAAAATCCCCTAGTACTTTTTGGCACGGTCACGACCAGTTTATCAGAGGGCCTCTCCCTTAGGAGGGTTGAAGTCGGGAGACTGGTTCCGGAGGCCTGAGTGGAATACCGCACTCCATTCAGTAACCGAAGGGCTACCTTTCGCGGTTCGCGGGATATCCCTGTATAGGGGTATTGCGGTCAACGAACTAAACGGCAGATTCACCTTTCTGGACGTGTCATGAACGGGGTATCTTAGTTGCCATTCTTCTAGGATTGACTACCCGGTATCCCTCCCGGTAGGGGGATATCATAGCCACTTGGCTTTCCTACTCATATTGTCTGACTTGGATTTCATCACCTTGCAGAGGATATGTTTAGTTAAGTCAGAATACTTTTAGCTAGGTGTTTGCATGCTCCTTTACCTCCCTTGGTCTAGTGAGTCCACCATTTTTCTTTTTTAGGAAACCTGCTGCTTGTTGGTATTCTGACCATCTTTGTTGTTACTCCACCTATTGTAGCACAGCTGTTGCAGTGGGTGTTTTGAGTTGGTTGTTGGCCTGAGTGCCTTGCTTTTTAGCTCTCCTTCTGCACACTCGGTTGCATTAGGATTTTTGAGCTGTTTTCATACTCACCTCAACCCACAGAGATTTAGACACCATCTGTCACCATTGAGTCCCCGAGACACTCTCGGCGCCTCAGGGGCGAGCCCCCACAGCACGGTTCTCTCGACACCACTCGTCATAGATTCCGATCATTGTCCGTTGATACCACTCATCACAGATCTAGAGCCTTGTCGCTTGACTCCACTCGTCAGCGACGTAGGTCTCCGTCACCAGATAGTGACGCACCTTACTTTACCTCTGATTCTGACGAAGAGTCTGAGAACCCTATTTATACTGCCCCTACTAGCCCCATGGCTGGCACGACTTCCACTCCATTTGTCATAGGGACCATTGGTGGCACATCCACCACTACACCAGTTACTACACCTGTTTTTGGTATGCCCTCCATGGGGCAACCATCTACCGTTCCCCTCACGGTACCTATTCCCACAGCGGGAATACCTATCCCCACTACATCAATGGCTCACACTACCCATGGTGGTGCCGGACCATCCTCCACTACCTCAGTTCCCCCACTTGGGGGCACCACCCTAAATCTTGTCCCTCCACTTGGGGGCACTGGCCCCAACTTGGTCCACAGCACTACTGTGTCACAGCCTTCTTCCAGTTTGCCGTTCATGGCTAGCCTCAACCTACCTGACCTGGCCAGATTGACCAACGATCCTATTCGACACGACCCTATGTGGCCTCATATGCCTACCAAACTACCCTCTGACATCCCTAAATTCGAGGGTAAGGCCGGTGAGGACCCACAAAACCATATCATGTCTTTCCACCTATGGTGTTCTTCTAACTCCATTGTGGATGACTCTGTTCGCCTCCGTCTCTTACAGCGCACCTTCACTGGCTCTGCAGCCAAGTGGTATATTGAGCAGCCTCATGGGACCCACGCCACCTTTTCTTCCCTGGCCTCGACCTTCCTGCAGTTCTTCCAGTTGCCAGTCCGCTATGACGCGGGCGTTGAGATCCTTCTATCTTGTAGACAAAACACGGCTACCCATATCACGGACCACATCCATGAGTGGCGTAGACGCCGTAGCTTATGCAAGATTAAACTAGATGACCGTATCTTCCTCGATTGGTTCCTCAAGTCCCTGCTTCCTGTCATCTCTAAGGATGTAGCTTCAGAAAGACCCCAGTCTGAAGAAGAGGCCATCCTTAAGGCACAGCAGTTCGACCTCATTTACGCCCAGTCGGGGTACCTTTATACCATTATACCTGACGCCCCTCGCGGCGAGTCCTCCCATCATGATGCGCCGGGGGCATCCCACGCTGCAGATGGTATCATTGGCCGTGTTTCTTCGCATCCCCAACCATTTTCTATAGCACGTCCTACCCCTGGCCCCGACCTGTCGCGGGCTACTTCACAGTCTGGAGCAACCAACTCGTATGCTCCCATGACACATCACCATTCCCATGGGCCCTCATGTCCACCACAGTGCTTCGGGTATGCGACTCCTGCTTATGCTCCTCCAGTCGCCCCTCAGCCTTACTACCATCAGCAGGTTGCCTCAGCTCCTGCGCCTTCACAAGCCCCACCAGCTTATTATCCGCCCCAGGCAGCCCCTGCGGCACATCCACAACCTGCTCCGCAGTCCTATCAGCAACCCCCTCAAGTTGCTGCACCTGCTCAGCCTCAACCTGCATATCATCCTCCGCAGCCTGCTCCAGCACCTGCGCAACCTCAGAATCCACCTGCTGCCCAAGGGCAAGTTTACGCCCAACACAACCCGCAGCAAAACCAGAATAACCAACGTAATCAGGGCCAACAGAACCGCGGCAAGGGCCGTAATCGGGGAAATAACCAACCTGCAGACCAAGCTGGTCAACCGGCTAATCCCCCTGACAACAATAATGCGGCCCCCGCTAATCAAAACCCTGATCGCCCCGCCCAAGCAGGCCAAAAACCCCAATCTGCGAACGAACCACCCTTGTTCTATTTGCGGGGTCTATGGACATTACACCCATGCTTGCCCACACTTGGAGCGAGCTCGGCAGCTTTGGGTTGACGAGGCCCATCGCCAAGGGCATGCGGCTCCCCAAGCACCGCCCAACCCCCCCCAACCTCAGCAACCCCCTTTGGTGCTGCAAAACCCCTTACCGACCCAAGGCGTGGTGAACACTCAGCCGTTGGCCCCTCAAGCTAACGTGCAACCCCAACAACAACAGATCACCTACGCTGCCCCTGATCAACCCATGTTTGACTCAGGTACCCACCACTTACTGATGATGTCATCCGCTGACGTCAACCTCCAGACCCGTCGGAACCAATATGGCTCCACCTCTGAAGCCACTCCCACGGATAAAACTACTAACGCCCACCCCACCGATCAGGCGTTACGCATACCTCCGCCTCCCACAGACGGCGCTGCGAAAGCACCTCGTTTCCCACTGCGCCGAATCAATAATAACCCTAATGCACGTGCTGCGTCAAACTACAACATTGTAGACGACCTAGCCCAATCTCCCGCAGCCATGTCTGCGTTAGAAGTCTTGAAGAACTGCCCTGCCCAGCGCAAGACTTTACTTTCCGCCATCGGGGGGATTGACCCAACTGATTCACATTTGATGGCGTTTGACTTAGACCAGTCTGAACCACGCCTACCTTCCAGCTTAGCCTTCCAAGTTACAGTCTCCGTTAGGAATCTTGTTATCCATCGGTGCATCATTGATGAGGGTGCTTCCACATGCGTTATGTCTACATTTGTATGGCAGAAACTAGGATCCCCTCCTCTCCAGCAGTCCACCACTGCGTTACGTGCCTATGACGGTCGTTCGGCCCAGCCCCAAGGCCTCCTGCCCAACGTTCCTGTCCAGTTAGGTGGTAAAACAGTTCTTATTGACATAGAGGTAATCAATGCCCAATTGGATTACAACCTTCTACTTGGCCGCAGCTACATGTATGCCATGCGGGCGGTTGCCTCTTCTGTCTTTCGCACCATGATGTTCCCCCATGAAGGACGCGTGGTTAAGATTGACCAGCTCACCTACTATGATCCCAGTGCTCCCGCGGCACCGGAAAATGTTCTCCCCATGGTTGAACAACCTGTTTCTCCTGCCTCCACCTCGTTCGTTTCCTCTACGGGGCCTGGAGTCTACTCAGACGCGCCGATGACCTCCACCTTTCAATCCATTCCTCCGCCATCATCTACGCCCGAAATGTCTGACTTATGTACCTTGTCCCATGACATCCTCCCACCTAACAATCAGCCATCTTTGTTGCCTAAACCACCCTTGGTACCTAGTCACATTGGTGTTACACCGATCCATACGATCCCCTTCCTAGTTCCTCCAGCAGGAGTAGTAAGCGCCCCGGTCATGGCTACCCTTAGCCTCCCTGGGTTAACCTTGGGATTACCTGTATGGTACCTTTCGCCTCCCGTTCGCCCGCCGACACCTGATGTCGTCCTCCAGCCGGTGCAACCCATGGCTACTACCACCCACCCACCTCCCGGGGTCCCTACCCCTTCGTCCTCCACGACACCTCCTCCTCCTCTTCAACCCACTGGGGGCAGAGGTCCACAACCTTACACTGCTGTCCCACCTCCCAAGACAGTCAAGAACCCTCCAGTGTTTCGTGCTCCTCCCAAATGCTCGTTGTGTGACGAGTTGGGCCATGCGACCCATCAATGCCCACAGTTACCCGCATTACAGAAGCACATGCAAATGCTCGATGATGACCCCAACATCCCAACAGTCGAACTAAACCCCACTCCCAAGCCTAAAGATAAGTCCCTACGTACCAACCACTCCTGTGCCATATGCGGTATTTACGGGCACTATTCACATCATTGTCCCGATCTCCCGGATTACAGAGCGGCTCTCTATGAGATGAACAATCTGGATCTTGAGACGGCACCACCTACCATTGAGGAGATTTACCCCCCGGTCTCTCCCCCTTCTGGAGAGGTTAATATCATCTATATGATCTCTTCCACCACTACTTCAACCACTACCCCCTCGTCAACCGATTTGACGACGCAGACTTTCCGTACTGATGAGGAGATTCTTGAGGCCCTAACTGCCCCGGATTATCCCTGGGATGACATGCACCACCGTTCCTATTTCATCCCTGAAGAATCCTCCTCTAGCACCGCTACCCAATACGCGGTCGAATCCAAAGACTTCCTCCCCACCAAGGTCGACTGGTTCAAGGACCCAATTCCTGCTCCGGATGCCTTCGAGGAGGGCAACATGGCCAACATCTCACCCGTCATCCACATCGATATCGCTACCCCAAGCGGTTCACCTGAACTCATCACTTTAGGCGCCTCCTGCAGTGAGCAAGAGATTGAGGACTACAAACAACTCTTCCAAGAATTCCGTGATGTCTTTTCTTGGTCCTATACCGAAGTGCCCGGTCTTAACCCCGCCATCATAGAGCACCACCTTGACACCTCTGAGTCAAGGGGCATAATATATTCCCTCGACCCTGGGATAGGGGGCATGATCAATCATTTTGACCCTACCCCATCACATCTATCTCAGCACGTCAATGAACCCATCATTCAAACCAACACATATGTGATCCACAATCACAAACCCCATGCACATAGCATGGGGGCAGGTCATTAACGCTGCTCACTTTTTCACACTTGTGATCTCAACCCTTTTTGAGGTCACATATCACTTGTAGATTTGACTTGATTTTATACACCTAGTATTCTGCCCCTGTGGGCCATCATGATACACCTAGTATTATGCCCTCCATTTTTTCACACCATTTGCACCGCCGGATTCATATTTCCGTTCCCGTGACGATGCTTGAGATCATTTCTCGCTCTCACTAGGACCAATATCAACATTGTGTCCAGACACCACTAGTCACCTCGGTTTGCGTGCCACATCGACCGTTCTCCGTTTTTCACATGTTTTATATCATCGGATTCATTTTTCCGAGCTGGTGATGATGCTTGAGATCATTTCTCGCTCTCACCCCCCGATCTTTCGGGTATTTTTCCAAAACGCCCTCGTCGCCTCGGTGTGCGTACCACATCGGCCGTTACCTGTTTTTGACACCCTTTATATCGCCGGATTCATTTTTCCGAGCTCATGATGATGCTTGAGATCATTTCTCGCTCTCACTCGGTACAATTTCAACATTGTGTCCCAACACCTTGCCGCCTCGGTTTGCGTGCCACATCGGCCGCCGTCGGATTGTTCCACATTTTTACATGAGCCATTCACTCCTGTCATACTGCAAATGTTTCGTTATTTTGCCACCATTTCATCTACCCCGCAAGGAGGTCCATCAGTGTTCCCACCTACCCTCGTTCTTGGTCATCATTACTAAACCTTGATTGAACACTTCCTCCTTGCCTGGCCATTCCTTTTGTTCGGTATAATTTTATCCCTTTTTCGGGCCGGACAAGTCCTTTACGAAAAAGGCACTTAGGGAGTTTCCGTTAAGCTCTTTTCTGACTCCTAAAAGAATGAAAAGATCGCCGAGCAATCTTGCTTCCTTTCATGCTCGTTAAAGTACCTGAAAGGGCGTCTATCTGGTATAAGTTTAACCCTTTTCCGGACCTGGTAGACTAATTACGAAAAAGGAATACTCTAGTCACACCGGCTAGAAGAGTTCTTCATTGCATCCTTTTATGCTTCTTTGGGCCTTGGAGACTAAATCTACGAAAAAGCAACCCCCTGGAGTCTTCTTACTTGCTTTCAGACTCTCTAAAATTGAAAGCAACCACGAGCATGTACTGTCCTGGGCTCGTAAAATCCACACGACAGTACCATTCCACTACCTCAGAGTCTTCTTATCGCTTTCAGACTCCTTAAAATTGAAAGCAACCACGAGCATGAACTGTCCTGGGCTCGTAAAATCCACACGACAGTACCATTTTACACACACTTCTTCTAGTTCCTTAACCCATGAAGAAGTACCCTCCTGTGCCTCCTGGCACTATGATCGATCATCTCGGCAGCACCCCCAATTAGGTCGCCTTTGTTCAGAGTATTCTGCAGTCTCCTGCCACGTTACACCAGCTTGAGTCTCCCTCAGCCAGTTATTCCCCCAGATCCATTACAGCTATGATCCCTTTCCCCTGAGTCAGTTTCATATGCTGCCAGATCATTTCCATTATCATACTCTGAACAAAGGAAGTTTGAGTCCACCCACTCTACTTGCCCAGTTGTCCCCCCACAGTTTATCAGTCCTGCCATCAGCACTATCACATTTCGGTCTTGTACCTCGCGCTCCTGTCAAGGAAACATCATTGCCTTGATAGGGGCAGGTCTCCCTCTGTCGACGACAGCTCCTCTATTCCAGAGGATAGGCCCAGAGGTCCCTACGCCTTGGACTTATCACCATCTGTGGTAGGTGCCTACGGATCATTCCGAGAGGAGACATCATTGCCTCTCCGAGTGGTTGTTCCTCACATGCTCGACTTCAGCACCTTGATCGCATCGTTGAGGATCGCGTAGGATTATATTCCATCAGTTTTTTGTCGAAGACCCCGGATTTCCCCCGACTCTAGCACATTGGTGAGTCACTTCGGAACGCCCAGTTGTATGTTCCCGTGGATGTCCGGGCTGCGTTGGCGTTTGTATTCGGAAGCCATCCAGTTTCATGCTTCCTTGAGTACCCAGTTTCAGTTCCAGATCAGTTCCAGTTCAGTGTACCATGGAGAGTATGACCCCAGTCACTATGATCCAGCAGCTCATCAGTTCCTTTGGTACCAAACTCAGTAGCACTGTTGATTGTTCCGGTGCACCAGTTCTGCAGTTCACACATGATCCGCTCAGCAGTATGTCCCAGATTTGTGTCCCCTCTGGACTCTTATGATGTACACAGTGGTCATGTATCTTACAGGTCCCCCTTTTCGGGCCTCACAGTTATGTTTATATATCTTGATACGAGCATGGGTATGCCCGCCTCGTCCATATATTGAGATTATTCCTCAGTCAGTATTTGAGGTCATGTATATTTCAGGTCCCCATTTTTGGACCCCATTGTTGTTATTATGTTATATCCTGATACGAGCATGGGAATGCCCGCCTCGTCCATATGATCAGATGATTCCTCATCCTTTATTGAGGTTATGTACTTTTAGTTCTTGCAGTTGTTCGGGATCGTTGTTCCGGGCTCCAGTTTGTTTCTTCTCTTCTCTCCACATCCCAGGAAAACCATTCATGACTTATGATGACCATCGGCCATACGATGAGCTCCTGACCTCGCACATCAGGGGGCAATCTGTTAACACCCAAAAAGTGCTCACTAGCTCATTTACCACATTATATGACTCATTTGTCCATTTTCCTACCATATTTCCATTAAAAATCCCAAAAAACCCATTAAAAAGCCTCCAAAAGGCCTAAAATGCCTCCAAAAGGCCAAAAAACCATCAAAATAGCCTAAAAAAGGCTAAAAAACCCCCTTTTCCTCCAAAAATAGCAAAAATTCCCTAAAAAGGGAATAAAAATATAAAATAATGAGGAAAAGGAGGAAAAAACCCTATACAGCTGCCTAAAACCATGTGTTTCCTAAAACCATGGGTCAGCACTCCACCACCAAAAAACTATAAATAGGTGATGGAGATCCCTTATTCCAAAATCCACAATCACAAGCACCCTTACTCTGCCAAAATCTCTCTCGAAACCCTAGTCCACCTTTGAACTAGTTTCACCTTGAGAGCCACCTTTGGCCCATCCCCAACATTGGAGAAGGAGAAGGAGCATTCTTGGAGCTTGGAGCATCCTCTTGGACACTGCAAAGGGCTTCACCAACCTTGACACTCAAGGTAACATCAATACAAAGACATTCTTTCATTTTGGTGTTTATGCTTTATGCTTGTATTAGAAATAATTTAATGTTTTGTTTATTGCATTATTAGTTTCATATACTGAACTGCTACTAAGGAGTCCATTCTCCTTAGTAGGTGCTCATTGGCACAAGCTAGGGGTAAAACCCTAGCTACAAGGGTAGAGGGGGTTGATCATACTTCTGATCGCAATGGAAATAGAGGAGTGCTGAGGAAATACTTGAAAAATTCCATGGTGACATCAACCACCTATTGGAGGGGGTGATCGATGACAAGTGGAAAAAAATTGATTACCAGTTAATCGTGATTTTCTATTGGGCTCCTGCTGCGTGGTGCCCGACAATGCACCAGATTGTAGTGGTCACTGAAATCATCCGTGACTTGATACAACGTGATCTTACCTGTATCGGTTATGATAAAGACGATGAGGATACTGAGGATTATGCTTCATATTATTTAGATGCCTAGTTGGTAGCATATAGAGCTTCCCTCCATGCTATGAGCATGGGGAGTTTTGATCGATGTACTTATTTTTATAGAGTTGTTGGGGATCCTTGCAATAAACACAACTATATTTTAGACGTGTGATTTTCTATACATATGAATGTGGATGCATACTTTTTGTGTTTTTATGAGCCTCTTATTATTATGGGATGTTATGTATGTGATGGTTATATATATATGGATGCAAAATGGTATGAAGTGCATGTGAATGATTTATTTCCTTGTTATTGATTATTAATGTGACACTCTAGAATATCAATAACCATTTGGTTTTCTACACTATTGAAACTCCTAGGGACATGGATGAATGTAATGGATTCATATTGTCTAACCAATTTTTTAGTGTGCATGAATTTCATAAAGAGGAAAGGATTGCATACTTGATATCACTTATTCAATTGTGCAACAAGCAACTAGGAATATAGATAAACATGAAGGTGACGAATGCTCATATGTAGGGAATTGATCAAAAGACCAATTAAATCATTGTATTCCTCCTTGTTATTGGTGGTGGCACCAACACACACTCCATTGACATGGATCAAGTCATGTGATGGGGAGTAAAGTACCCACACAACCAAGGTGAGTCTCAGCCAGTATCTACTTGCATTGTTGGCATAACTGACATATATGGTAGGATAAGGGTCCATTTGAAAAATATCAAGGAAACAAACCATGAGGTTGTTTTTCAAAAAAAAGGGAAAAACAAGAAAGGAAAAAGCTATGATACAATGAAAAACAGGTTCAATCAGATTTAAGCATAAAATATCTTAAGATATAACCCTTTGCGGGAGTTCTTCAATATTTGACCTTCTGAATCGACGAGAAGGTATGCGTCCTTTCTTAATAAATGTTTAATTCCATAAGGTCCCTGTGTAACATCCCGAAAATTGCTAAAATTTAAAAAATTTTGATATAACCAAAATCATAAGGGAAATGCTATATGGGGAATGAAATTTATTTAACTAATAGATAATGACAGCTTCATAAAATTATCATAGTTATTCTTAAACATAAAAAGACGAGATCATAAATGAAATGTAACAATACAATGTTTATTTCTTCGTATGTAATGGTGCTAGTAATAATACTGACGATCTGTTTGCATATTTCTGAAGGGGTTCCTACAGGGTGCCCTTGGGTTTACTTAGCTTGATAGCTAAAGCATTTGCCCTTTTCTTTCACAGATCTGCAGGTAAGATAATTAAATAATTCAAGTACTTCAAGAGGTGTTTTACGTTTCAGCTAGCCATCTCTGTTTTTAAGATAGGTGTGTCTACTGTCGTGCATGAAGGTAGCGATGGTAAGAAGTTCCATCTTTTCTTTATCAACTTGTGCCCTTTTATCCTAATGCTTGTAAGTGTAGCTAGATATATTTTACTCTATACCTCTGTTGTAATTGATGGTAGAATCGTTGGAATTATAACTTATATTAACATTCTGAAAATGCGACAAGGTTGAACAAGATGTACTTTGGTTACATCAAGGTCTTTAGATCTTGATAACAGCAACATAAGATGACATCTATGGTTACGACATGGTTGAATCAAAGAATGACCTTGATGAAATGCCACAACCGATTATTCTTGAAATCGAAATCTTGCAATGTTTAAGTTTGAAGTGCAATTGTATAAAATGTCTGCATTATTACGATACTATGATGCATAAATAAAATTGGCCTTCAAAACCTATGTGACGTATCGCTAGTACCCTACCTTCTATATGTTCTTGTAATATTGTTCTATTTTATCATTTTATGGGCTAGATGTTGATTTGTTATGCAAATGAGACATATACCAATTCATTGACAAACCCTATGTATCTAAATGATTTAATGGTCAAGGATTATAATGCATGAGCCTTATGTGAAATAATCTTATCATTGATATCAAAATGCATGCTTACAATATGAATGAAAACTATAATTACAATGCCTAGACCTATGCGAACTAAGGCTTGATATTGGCATTCTATCACGTGCTTGTTATATGAATATAACATATGGTTTGGATTTGCAATACACATATGCTATGCGAATTTAACTTAGCCTTTGGAAACGTGTAAATATAACCTGGATACTATGCGGATTTATATCATGGTTTGGAACTATAGAATATAGTTATAATGCAGGATTACGATACCGAGATCGTGCTGTTGACAATAAATATGATGCTGACAAGAACTTTAATGCCATTACAGACATGGTCTGGCAAGTGATACGAAAGATCAAGCAATTAATGAAAACCCTGTGTCGTGATAGTGGATTGTCTCGTTTGCTCAAACCTGTAACTGGTTCCACATGAAGAAGTTGTAGGAATTGTGGGAACCTTGCCGAGCTGTAAGCTCCACCTGGTGATATGGCACTCCAACTGGTTTTCTATTTAATGGATTTATTAAATGGGTAAGGGATCATAACTCTGTCTTGCTAATGGCATAGCTTGGCTGGCCAAATCTAGCCTGTTGATCTATCCTGTCTTGATCGTGGAGATCTAAAGCCTAAGGAAACCCACTATACCATTGTTGTTTTCCCTTTGCATTCATTTTGGAGTTTTGGTTTTGGGGGAGAGGCCGACAAGCCACTGGATGGTAGGGTTCGACCCTGGTCGATTTTATTGATGACTCTGCAACTCCCATCTCTGTAAAATAATGGTGAGACCTGTTTGTATAAGTTGCTATGGTTTGAATGGTGTAAGGCATTGAAGCCCCGTGGCTTTCGTCGTGTGACAGGTTAGGTTTTTCAGTGAATTAAACTCAAAGCCTTGGCTTGATCATAGTTGCATGCTGCCCCTATTACATCGGTTGAAAGAACTGGAAGCGTGAAGCATTCAATCTACCTGTTCCTATGAAGGTAAGCTCAACTTTGTAAAACTGTTAGTTAATAATACAATTTTGATTTATATTGAAATCGTTTTGGGACTTGTTATAACTTCGTGGTAGTTTGTGTGGCAGGTACTGCTTTCGTCGTGGAGTTTATAGTGCTCTGGGTTTTGTTGGCAATGGATGGCTCACTTCACTTCGGTAAGCATCGGTGGCAGAACCCTCCATAGGTTCTCCTGGCAGATTATGGCCATCGTTAAAGCTGTAACAACTTTGTGTTTTCTGGAAATCGTGGTCCAAACAGTGTTGTTTTGTTTTTACACCTGTATTATGGATGCCTCTCGGCTTACAGGGTCGATGTAAAGAGGTTTAGGTTACTGTACAGTGTTTTGGATTCTGAGTTGAACTGGGCAATGTAACTTCTATCATCGAGGGTTTGAAGCTCTGTCAAGTTTTCAATAAGAAAAATATTTACAAGTCTATTTTGTAGTAGTTGTTTTCGTTTCACCTTTTTGGGCTTGACCCGTGAACATAGCTTGTGATTTGGTGGTTTAAATGTTGAAATGAACTGGTTTCTAGCAGGTCTCTGCATATAACTTTGATTAAATACAATATGTGGTTTGTAAACTAGGTTTCAATACTTATGCTGCTATCGTTTTCATTTGTGAACTATGAAAATTTGAAATGTAAAAGAATGGAATTGGGAACCATGTGATGTATGTGAATTTGATAAATAATGAAATATTTATCTGCTCTCGATTTCGTCATTTTCAGTTGTGATAGAAAGGTGAAAATAACCTATAATGAAACAATCTTTAAATATTTGTAAAGTATTTGATTTAAATGTGTAACAGTCAGCAATTGGGACAGTTCTCGAATATTGTATAATACTTGATTGAAAGGGTATTACCCTGGGTCAAATGACCAGAATGATGATTGTGATTTGAATTTGATACTAGAATGAAGAAATGAAATGCTAATTCTGTGTTACGAGGGTTTGTAAAAGAACTGTTAGGGTTTAGGGTTTCTAAACTGTATGTTGGAAACTTTTGCAGAACTTAAAATAAACTTTATTTTGCTTGTCTATCCTGTATGTTTAGCAAACAATTAAGTAGTGGAAATAACAACGAACTATAGTAAACTTTTGATAAGAAAATATGGAAACAGAAACCCTGAATTTAATCTTTGAAATGTCAGATTAGTTCTGTACAATGATGTTATGCAATTTCTGAAAATTTATGTATCAGGAATGATTTCAATAATGAGTATAAATCATAGTAACGTTTTAAGACAGTAATTTTATTATTTGATGAAATAAAAATCATACTTTAAAGAATACAATAATTAATACTAATTACTAACAGTAGGAAAATTAACAAAAATATACAAAGTTGTTATTTCCATCATATTGGCAATTTTCCTATCATATCTATCTACCTTAATTCATTCTCTGTACTAGAGGACGATGCCGATCCATTAGCATGGGGAAAAATGCAGAGAATATTTTATCCAATTTTTCATAACTGTATTCAGTACTATTCATAATTTTATTTGACTTAGAAAATAAAATAATTGAGTTTGTTCACTAATATCTTTGAAAACATAAAATGTAATTATAACAGATAGAAAACTGTTAACAGCATAAAATTTAGGAAAGATAAGTAGAACCTGTAAGTGAAGATAGGGCCGACAAACAACCAAGGAGGCTTGTTCCTCCCAACCTATTCTAGAAGAAGCAGCTCAACTGCTGGCTTCTTGTGAACCCCCGAGCCTGATTATTGAGCCACTAAGTAGATGGAATCTGTGTAGAAGCAAGGCACTCAAAAATGCCTTCAGCACTCAGGATCAACCTCCTGTAATAACATGCCTTTAGCACTCAGCATCAAACTCCTGAACTCAATAGAGTTTGGCAGACTCACAACATGATCAACAACATAGCATATCCCCTCATCAAATCTCTTGGGTGCAAACACAACAAACCCCCAAGGTAAATTTTCTCGTCAGGAAAAGTGATGAACCTCAGTTCATAATTTGATGGCTATTATATAGACTGCCTAGGTCTTTAGTGGTCAGTTTGGAATAAATGAGCCTCAAGCTCCAGTCCCGTCTTTCAAGGCACTATGACCACATTTCAAGGGAGTTGTCCCATACCAACAGCTAGTTAGTTGCATCATGATGCTGCCACTTGCCCATTGCCTTCTACCACAGATTCCATTCTACCTAGTGGATCAGTAACCACTCTTTCAAAAATCCTCTTAGGTGTTTGTCTCCTACTTTATTTATTAAATAATAAAATATTTTGCAAATTACAGTCATCCTTGTACACCTATCCAACATAAAACTTTACAATAAAAGTTATCATAATGTTTTCTAACACAAAATGTTTTCTAGCAAAAAGGGTATGTTACACCCTGCCACATGGATTCAAACGTTCACTTGCAAATCTTATCATGTGATTGATCATAAACAAGGGAAAGATATCCTTCTTTAAAAGTGGATGGGAAAACATGGGTGTCATAATGGGATTTCGATTGATGCTTGGTGGATTCAATCATTTGTAATGCCCCACGATGATCCTCATCTACTTGTTTGAGAGTGATCGGGCATTTATCCAGAGCAGTGGTCTTTGGCAGGAGTTCGATGGAAATGTGTAGGGATGGGATATGAAATTTGATAGGGATAACTAATTACACTCCATGCATGAGATGGAATGGGGTAAACCCCATCACAATATTGGTTGATGTGCAATATTCCCATAGGTATAGAAAAAGAATATGGTGCCAATTGGAATTGTGTTTTTTTACTGTCTGTTGGAGCATGGTTTTAAGGATAATACTAACAGCCTCAAATTGGCCATTTCCCTGAGGGTAATAGGTGGAGGAGAATTGGTCCTCAAATTTCAAAAGGTGTGAAAGATCCTTCCATATGGTCTCCTCGAAGTAAGAACCATGATCAGAAACTAGTTGGTGGGGGACTCAAAATCAAGTGATGATGTGGTTAAAAAAGAAGTGCACCATAGTTTTTCCAATGCAATTGAAGTTTGTCATGGGTTGAGCCCATTGGGTGAAATAGTTGATGGCCAAAATTATGTACTTATGGCCACTTGTTGGCTTAGATAACTGTGTTGAGGTTTTCTATAAAGACCCAGGTTCTTCGCGGTTCAAGGAACCAACAAAACCCCTTTTCACCGACCCTTTCGGAAACAATCTGCGAGCAGACTAAGGTATCACCCAAGGCGAAGTAATGGGGGAGTTGCGGAATCAGGTTTCCACAACTACGTGATGAGTGCTTAAACAGATCTGATGAATAATGCGTTGCAGAGCTCATTGCGGATTGGGGACTGCATGGAGCTTAACCCCCTTGCAGTCAATACTTCTACAAGCCAGAAGGCTTGAGCCACATGTGCATCCAAGGACTGCGCGGTTCAGAAATTACTCAACAACAGGACAACACAACGGATAACTGCGCTTCCTATTCAGACTTTACCAGCTTCAATAGTTCTAGTTAGTGTTTTATCCATTCATCAGTTGTCTTAGGTTATTTTATGGCTTATGCAATTTCATGGAACACAAAATACTGCACACTTCCGGTGCTATGCTTTGAGGGAGCCACACGACGTGAGATCTACCTATTTAAGTATTTATCTAACTAACTCAACCATTCATTCAGACTTAGAAATACTTATGCATCTGGCATTCATCCATACATGTGAAACTTAACATATTATTCCCATCTCATTCCTTATGGCGAATACATATAAAAGTAAACACATGAGCTGATAAGAAAGACCTTAAGCATTCATTGTAAGAAAAGATGCAAACATGTAACTCAATCACACAACACATGAATTTAACATGGTTCATGCCCAGGATGGGAGATACATCCACAGGAACTGTTGTTGTATTAGTCTTTGGGAAGGGTACAATAGTTCTAGTCTGCGCACTCAGCTGTAGACTCTCTTCTCTCTCAATAGGTCTCTGTGCACACAGCTTGCAGATCCTTTACAATGGAAGACTCAAAAACAATTCTTGCTCAAGAATATACAATGAGGTTCAAAACCAATCTTAACAATGAAGATTCAACCCTTTCCCTTACGAAATTGTGCCTTCTTATAGATCATGCCTATAGGTCATGTCTTTAAAATACATAGGAAAAAACCCTAAGGTTTCCCAAAACTGTCATGGTTTTCCCCTAACCGCATTGTTAGGCGCTGATAGCGACTCTTCCGTCATGGCCATCCTCTGCGCGTGGTCACGTTGCTTTCATCCTGCCCTATCGACCGCATGCCGAATATCGCTTTCACCTGGCCATTCCTTCTCTAATGACCTTATGCTGTCGGTTCACGTCATGCTTCCTCCGTGCGTGTGATCGGTCGCTTTCCTTCCTCCTTACTCCTTACCTGCCTGCTTGGTAATCATGGATTATCTTAACCAAAAATAGGTCGCTTTCACCCATCCGAACTTACCTTCATTTGTTGCCCAAAATGGGTGCCCTGCTAGCACTTCATGGAACCGGTCCTCAACTGTGCGGTTCCCATCATGCTGATACTGCGTTGCGCTCACCTCGCAGCTCCCCAAAACTGAATTGCACCAAAAAGTATTCAACTGAACTGCGCTTAACTTCGTAGTTCCAAAACTTGAATTGCACAAAAATGCCCCACTTGGGAAAGGCCCAACAGGCCCCTAACACTTACATGTGGCTCATCCTCGAGCCACCTTCAACCTCTACTTCTCCTATTTGTTCTTCCTCTTGCGGAGCTAACTTCGCAGCGAGCTCTTGGTATATTGCTGACAACTTTGCAACCTCTTCCTTGGTGTCCTACTCAATTTGTTTGATGGTCTCTAACACATCAGCTGTTATTTCATCATCGGCTTGTTCTTTCACGGAGTCTTGTCCCTCGTGGAGATCCCTCAAATTTTCTTCAATTTTCTGTGTGAGTTTGTGGGCTTCTTCTTGTAGGGGTTGCGACTTATCTCTGACTTCATTCTCCCTGTCTCGTAGTGCTTGCAGTTCTTTCTTCAATCCCTTAACTTTTGGATATCTACAGATTCGGTCCCTTGGCGGTAGGGCCTTGACCTCTGCTTCCTGCAGTTCCAATGCAGCCTGCCTATCTTTCAAAGCACTTTGGATTTCCAGAAAACTTGGATTATCTTCCAGGGCAGTAAATGTTTTTGTTTCCTCATCTAACAAAGTTTGGCACTTAGCCACTTCACTGGCTATACTTTCTACTGCAGCTTTCACTTCTTCTGCTCGAAGCTGTTGCTCATCAGGTGGTGTCTTCGGCTGATTCTGTGCTTCTAAGGCAACAATCTTGGCTTCATAACTAATCTCCATATCTCTCATTTCAGCTTTAAGATCACTGACCACCTCATCAATCTTAATGACAGTGTCTGCAGGTTCTTGCTGCTTGTCGCATTCTGGTATCTCCGCGACTACCGCAGCGATCGTAGTCTCTAATCTCATTCTTCGGTCGTGCTCATCTTGAAGTTGCATGGACCTCTGCGAGCTTGATTCCTACAACTGCTTATAGTTCACACCTAACTCGTGGTGCTAGTTCCGAGCAACTACATCTCTCTCATGGATATCCTCCACAACCTGTAGGTGCAGATCATGTAGACCCTCCATTGGCAGTACTGAGATGTCAACTTCGACATGCTGGAGATCCTACTCACCCAAAGTTAACTATTAGCGCGGTGGTAATCTTACATTCAATGGATCAAGTTTGACTATGTGCGAATTCGATGACAAGGTCAGGGATAGAGGCACTGTCTTCGGCTGCAAAGTGCCCCCTGACTTTCCTCTAATTTTGAGTCTCACGGCAAGGGTAACCTATGCTGTACTTGCTCAATATGTTCTATAATTCTTTGCAGCATGGTCAGATTCATCTGCAGAATCTTTTGAATTGCCTCATTCTTTTTATCTTTGGCGGTCACCAGGTATTCCATCTGTGTTGTTACTGTAGATTCTATCATCTTGTAATCGTCATCATGGAGCTTTGCTTCTGATGGGTCCTTAACTGCTTTCTGCTTCTTCTTCTGTACCTTTTGTTATACAAGACTCTCGGCTTCCTTCCTTTTTCCCATCCACGACTCTTCAATAATGGGCATTGGAATTGGGTTACTCTCCTGAGAGTCACTTTCGATATCCACAATCCCTTTGACCTTGAAATCAGGGATCCATTGCTTCATAAATGTGTCGATATCCTCTTCGTTCATGTGGTAGCTTCCTTGGAATCATTCAGGATTCTTCATCTGAGCCTTTGCTGAAATAAAGACAGAATACATATAATCTTTAAAATTGATGGTGCGAATGTACTTAGCCGTTACCTCTTTTGATATCCACGACGTGGCGATGATGACTTCACGCAGCTGCTCATAGTAAGTGTAGAAGACTTCAGCTGACGCGTGTTGTCTTTCTGATATCGAATTCACGCAAAGGTTTGCATATTGAGCTTCTCTGCAATCATTGTTGTCGGTGTTTAGGCCAATGTAATGTTTTGGGTCCTTGTTGTAGGTACAATAGATCCCATGCTCACATGTAAACATGAGATCCCCAATTTTTAATTTGCTAAGGTAATGCTTGAATTTCTTATTCAATTTTGGGGTTTTCATCACTGTTAATATTTCATTTTATTTCTTGGTCACGATTAGGTCCAATAAACAAATTTTCCTTTCGAAAATTTCCTTGATTTTGGGTGTTTTTTGAGTTGTGGAAAGCACAGGTTCTTCCTAAAAGTTAGTCCTTCCGCAACCCGCAAATTGCAGATTGTGGGAGCTTGGTTTTCCAATTTTGATACATTTTTTGTTCCACAACCCGCAACCTGCAATGCAGATTGCGGGTGCGGAATTGTTTGTCTAATAATCGCGGTTGTTTTCACTTGCAACGCAGATTGCGGGAACACCTTTTAAATTAGTTTGGCGCTTTACGATCCTAGAACCCACATTTGCAGATTATGGATTCTGGGAACTTCTTGTTTGATAATGTTTAGAGTTGCAATCCCACAACCTACAACCTGCATATTGTGGATTGTGGATTGCGGGAAGGATGTATATATTTTCAAAATAAAACTTCTGCAACTCTGCTTCCGCATGTTTAATCTTGACCATTGATTTGTCTTGATCCTGCGGATGAAGTTACACTGCGTGATTTGAATAATTATTTGGATTGTTTCCATTCTTATTGATTTCTAGATTTTATTTGCTTTTGATTCATTTGAGTTGGTTCCATAATCTCGGTGGTTAAACTTACCATGTTGTCTTTCACATTCTCCACCTAGATTTGGTCTTCACTGCACAAATTGATTATTCGAGATGATGGCTGGTTGTTACCTTCATTCTGAGATTTTGATTGATCTTATGGTTTCTCCTCTCATGATTTTGGATATTGCATTAGTTTGATATTTGACCTTGATGAAGTTTTATTTTTTTTGCATACCTAGAATCATGATGTAAATATTGTAAATAATCTTAAGTCTTTGGGTTTGTTTGCTTATGTTAGTTTAATATTTTTAATGTTTAAATTAAGCTTGTTCAAAATCTTTTAAATATTCATGGTCATACTTTGACTTTCATTAAATTAATTTGTGTATTTCATTAAATCCATATATTAAACTTATACACAATTTGATGTTGTGAAAATTAAAAGAATACATGTTTTAGTTTGTTTGAGTTCTAATTTCCCTAATTTCTATGAGATTTGGTTTTATGATTATTTGGAAATTAGTGGGATTAAAATTCAACATTCACGAATGTGAAATTAGTTCGATCATGGTTAAGTCTTTTATTTTTAATAAGCTAATTTGATTTTGAAAATATAACTTCTATTTTTTCATTTTGCAATTTAAAAGGATTTTCATTTATTATTGTGCAAAAGGAAGTATTATTATTCTTTTCTGGGTTTTCTATTCTTGGAAAATGATTATGTTAGAAAACTATTTATGGAATTCATTAACTCTTCTATATTATAGGAGTGATTCTTTTCCTATATACTTAACTTGTTTCCAACGTTTATTTTCTTAAAAACTAACTTGTAAATGTTTTTGATTTTTACTTCTAGGTTTTATGTTTTAATGATATTTTTTCCAATAATGGATTCTCGTTTACTTTGTAAATATTTCTAGATTTTTCTTAATCTTTTATCCATTGGTATTTCCTTACTTCATTCAATATTTAAAAAATAAAAATAAAAATTTGCATTTTTCCAAGCTTTTCGAATCATTTTTGTGCATTTTTGCGGATTGCGGAAATTTTATTTTTGGTTAAAATTTCAACATTTCCGCAACCCACAACTCGCAATTGCGGGATGCGAAACCTTTGGATTTGATTGTTGAAATTTTAATGTTTCCGCAACCCATGATCCACAATTGGGGATTGCAGAAGGTTTAATTTTTCCAATTTTAAAAAAACTATTTCCGCAACCCACAACCCGTATTTGCGGAATGCGGATTGCGGAAATCATTTCTACTCTTTCATTTCCTCCTTTTCGGACCCTAACTTTATCTTATGTTATAATTTAATTTAATTACAGGTCCATAAATTTTGGTAATTTCATTTTTTACTTAGGGTTTTAATTTGTTTTTAATTTTGGTTTTATTTTTTATTTTGGTTTTATTTTTTATTTTGATTTGTTTTCAAATTCTAATTTGTTAGGTTGCCCAATGGGAAAATGAGCAGATTGGCTTACACAGAGATAGATAACAAACAAAAACACAAATAGAATGGCGTGAAAGCGCAATACATTTCATTAAGATATGCACATATAAATACAATAATATGTGACCCTTTGGATTGGCAACAACTTTTAGAGCGAGCTTTTGTATACTAGTCTTTATCTCAAGGTAGTGAATAACTCCACAGTCTTTATCCTTCACACAGAATCAGAGAATGAGAAGGAATTCTTTACTATCACCGAGAGAGCCCCACGCAGTTAAGGAAGAGCATTCACTGCAACCCGTTTGGAGGAACCTTAGCAAAGTGCGGGAGAATAGCAAGTCTTCAATGCATTACCAAACTTCATTGCAACAGACAGATTTGCATAATGTCAATAGTGACAATCTTTCAATCATACATTTAGGCTATGACGGTCACGTAGTGTTTTACCAACTGAGGGAATACCCACATATCTTATCATGTTGAAAGGGAACACACTAGGTAGCAACATAAATTAGGGTTTTCGCATTTGTCATTGGTTCACATGTCACAAAAAAACTCCTACCGTGCAACTTCTTTACATTCCAACGCTGACAGCTCCAAAATGAACTTCACGCAATTCTTTGTGGTATATTTTAAGCATCAAATATTTTGAGACATGGAGGAGTGCAATACAAAGAGATAAACGGCCAACAGTGAAATGACTCACGAATAGAAAAGAAGAATTCACTTACCAATACCTTGTCCTCTTCATGCTCATTCACTTTGTAGGAATTAGGAATTCCTTTCCAAACGCACAACACGGCTTTCGTTGCACTAGTCTTTGATCTCTCCTCTAGTGAATAAATGCATGGAATCCTATATTCAACTTGTTGAACAATGAAGCATTGGCTAGTTTTGAAGAGGCATAGAGCACGCGGAACCTTTCTACACACAGAGGCACACGCGGTTGGAGGCAGAACCAACTCAATGTTGAGGCTGCACTTCACCACAATATCCACGGTCGCATATCCCACACTGGAGGTCTCATCGTAGGTCTCAATCTCCAGTCAAGTCACAACTTATATTTTCAGACATCCACGCACCAACTTTCATGCAGCAAGAAGACAAAACAGTCTTCACATAGAGAGGTGCGGATGGTATCCATAGTCTTCAACGCGGGTCTCTAATACTCCAACGCGGGTCTCTTTCACAAGTGAGGATAACCATTACACTGAGAGAATGAAAGGAATACAAAGAGTTTATTTGATCTCCTGTTGTGTGTTCATCCAACACCGATCAAGGTTACCCAAGAGAAAAAATGCAGAGGCTTCCACCACCAGGAACGCTACGCATGAATTTCCCAAACATAAATATACAGAAGATGAAAAGGCATGTTTTGTTTGTCAAAACACAGTCACCTTATGCAGGACACAGAAGCACTTGACGCGGTTTGGAAGGGCACCATGCATAGTGAAGTCATCGAATGGTATGAAATATCAGATGGAGAGATCCTTGTGCACGTCCATATGAGGGATATCCATGCAAACAATATAGAGGATGTATTATCAACTGTAGTGTGTAGGAATTTATCAACATACCGATTGAGTCACATGTGAATTGAATACGTTTTGCAGAGGATGCAGTAGCAGAGGACACAAATTCACCATGATTTTATTGCGTGTCTCTAATCAGTCGCTATTAGCATTCTTGACAAGAATATGCACAGAGAAATGCATGTATATCGACGCGATTTAGTGGAGAAACATAGACACGCAGAGGTTAGGCAAGGATGTTTATTAACCATGTAGAGAGGGCACACTGAATTCAAACTTCAACTCTAACTCATCTCTCAAGCAACTTTATTCAAATGCTATGGGACAGACAACCATTGCATTTCCCCAGGCCTAAGAACAATAGACGCTCTGATACCACTGTTAGGTTGCCTAATGGGCAAATGAGCAGATTGGCTTACACATAGCCAGATAACAAACACAAACACAAATAGAATGGCATGAAAGTGCAATACATTTCATTAAGATATGCACATATAAATACAATAATATGTGACCCTTTGGATTCGTATTCCAAAGAATCTCTTGGACTCCCAAGATGATTGTTCATCTCCCAACCTGATGGATTAGACTCCAACATAATTTTCCTCCCGACATTTGATTTCCGATATTTGGGGAATAGTGATTTTGGATTTTTGTTATGGTTTTATTCATTTGAAAAATAATTGAAACGAATAATAGATTTAATTGTTAGATCAATGGCCACAATTCACTCTGCAATAAAATCAACGGTTGTTGAGTCTTAACTTCCGTGAGCAATATATTGAGATTTATAAACCCAAATCAAGCCCGAGATAGCTCATTGGAAAGCTGGAAGGATGAGGAATTATTTGGGAAGATTATGTTTTCTAAATGAGTAGCTTAAACACCCTGAAAATTTTCCTGAACAATCAATTTCGGATTTGGATAAGATTTAACTATTTTCCTTATATTTTGATTTTGCAAATGGATTTTATTAATTTGGATTTATTTCATTATTTTTGGACTGATATTTTAATTTATATTTTGAATTGTACATGTGTGGATTTGGATTTGGAGGAATCAAATTGAAGAATTACTTCCCAAGTTTGGAGTGATCAAAATGTGCCAAGTGGAAAGTAGTGTTCTTTGGATGTGATTTCCGGAGCGATGGAGATGAATCTGGAAAATCCGAGACATGGGTTTTGTGTAGAATATGCCCAATTAGTTTGTATATGTGCAAAATCCTCAGAAAGTTCTTCATTCGGGAGATCCGACTGGTTTTTCAAAACGGATTTTCCTAGAGTTTTCTCATGGACGAATTTGCTAAATGGAACAACTCAGCTAGTTAGCTCAGTAATTGGGGAAACTGATCTTATCTTCTCCTATCATTTATTTTGTATAAATACCTACCTTCTATGATCTGAAAGTGGGGTGACATAATCACCAAAAGAGACTAGAGATGCTCTATTGTAGCAGACTATGTAATGTTTTGTAGGCCTTAATACACAGTTAGTTTTTTTTCAACTACCTCTTTTGTTTTAATTTGTCAAATGTCTTTGATGAATTGTGATTTTGCTTCAACACATTGGTAAACTTTGTCTATTGCTTGCAATTGGTAATATGCATCGATCTATAGTTCATATTTCTCTCAACTCATGACCTATGTAATTAAATGTTTTAAATGAAAGTCTTTATCTAAACATTTTATCTATTTCTGCAAATGATTCACATAAATCAGTAAATCAATGTTAATTTGTCAATTAACATTCCAGTTATAGGGCTAGCTTGTATGCACTTAATTATGAAGCTATTGTTGGTTAAATGTCTATAGTTGATTATATCTTTAGCTACTGAGTCAAGATCCAGTTTTGCATGTCTGTTAAATTGGTGAAAAGATTGAGTAATTTTCAGATCAAGTTATCATGTGCCTAAACAAAACACTCATTTTTTATAGAATAGATTTAACTTAGTTTAGATTCTTTTCAAAGTAAACTAACACTTAGGATTAGTAAAAATCTTGTCTTTCCTTATAGGAAGACATATCCGTTCTAGGATCAAACACGAACAAGTGCCAACGGAGGCCTTTGTATCCGTGGGTGTCAACCACACCAAACAGCTCGAGGATAGGGTAATACTTACGTAGGATTACTTGAAGCCTTTGGCTAGGTTTTCATCCCCTGTTGTTTGCCTTGGACACCATTCCAGCATCTGCACAACAGAGGCATCAACAGTCCTTCCACCCTACAAAGGCAATCATCACTATCAACCATGTATAGTGGAAGTTACTACCATGTGTCTGCATGTCATTCAACTCTTCCAGAAACTCATTTAGTAGGTACTGACACCAATTAAACCTTCCTCCTATCACGGCCTTTGCCCCAAGGAGCACTGCACCCGCGGGTACTTCCAATGGTCTTGCTTTTCGCAGAATTTTTCCTGCTAGCAGCTATGTGATGAACCACGTAGCTTCATCCTGTATATCATCCATGACAAATCCTCTTTTTCCCTTGACAATGGGTTGTGTCTTCTTCATCTTCACGGTGACCTCCTTATCTTGGCTCTTGCCTATGAAAAATTGCCTGGCGTCCTCGCCTCTCTTGCTTAACCCAGTAATCTGGTGGATTAAATCAATATTTAGGTTGACATTGTGGTCAAGCCAAAGATATCCCTAGTGCATGCACAACATAAGAGTGCGCACCACTGCATTCAATTCTGGCATTCGGTCATTTTGCGGGAGTCTCAACAGGTTGAGCAGCCCTGACTCGATTACTCCAGTTACTCAGTTCTGTGCGACTAGCACAGAGTTTCCTTTTACGTCCTTCTTCCAACACATATACTGATATAGGTGAAACTTTGGGAACTTTGGTTCAACCGGGTCTTTCTGCATCTGAAGCAGGTTGAAGTATTCAAACTTGCATTATGGGATTTTTCCCAATAGATTTCCTTATACTTGTACATGCTTCGACATCCGTGGAATTAGAATCTCATACTTAGCATTCCTGAGTAGTTTAATAGATGGTTATCTGCTGCACACATCGAGATATACTGCGACATTAACTTCAAGGGAATTTCTTTGTCGCTCAGCAGAATTTCTGGTATTGTGTAGCTCACAACCTTTGGCTTCATCTTCTCCACGGCTGGGTTTTTTCCCTTGTCTTGCATAACTGTAGCATGCCTTGGTGATCTTCGGGAGCCCTGACCTTGCTCTGTAACCACTTTATTGGTAGGGGTTCTCATCAATGATTGAATCCCACCGTATTGAAACACCTTCACAGTTTTCTTGACTGTCAATTCTTCCTCAATTGATGAAATTTCGGGCATTCACTTGATGGTCGTTACAGAATTACAAGATCACTTCTTACTCACTGTAAACAATTTCAAAGTATGGCTTGCAAGAAAATTCTAAAGTCTCGAAAACGCCCGCAAGCCCAAATACAGGAGTATTTATAGGCGCAGTGAGGCCCATCTACGACTCTCAATGGCTAGAAACATATTAAATGACATGTCCGTTGGCCAAATCCTCCGCGGATTTGGGTCCTTTCCTTCATTAACTTGTTCAGAACGGCTATTTCTACGTTGAATGCAAAAGCGATCGTCGGAAAAAGTACTGTATAACGGCTATATTTGTGACCGACATTCTAACGGATAGTTTTCTGGATTATTGCATCAAACTGCGTGGCAGGTCGCTACTCTAGCGCAGTTAGTTTTCCAATTCGAGCTTCTCGGTTCTGAACTTGAACCTTCTCTGCTTCATTGGATCTGCGCAGCTACCTTTTTGAGCTTCGAGCTGCGTGGTTCTTATTTTCTCTCTTTTTCTTTTCTCTTTTTTTTTTTAAAATTTCGCGTCTTCACTGTACAGAGGGTTCTACGAAGTAGGGCTATCCCGATACGGTTTTAGCCTACTTCCATTGACTAATCCAGGTACATCATTTACAGCTCACGTAGTTAACTGAATTGCGCCATCATTAGTAACATGTACAACAATATATGGTCCAAGCCAATGCATCTTAAACTTTCCAGGAAATTTCATAAATTTGCTATCATACAGGAGGACTAGATCACCTACTTGAAAGGACTTGTTCTTGATATGGCGATCATGCCATGCTTTTTCTCTATATTTCTGCACTTGTTGGTGAAAGCCTGCGATGAAGCGATCTTCCTCCAACCCAACCAAGTGTAGAATCCATTCTTCTAGTGCCTCTTGATCTTCCATTCTTGTAAATGCATCTATTCTCAAGATGGGAACAATATACTCCATAGGCATCACTGCTTCTTGTCCATAGGCCAACCTAAAAGGTGTATGGCCACTCAATTTCTTGCAAGTAGTTTTGTATGCCCATAACACAGATGGAATGCACAGATCCCAATAATCCCTATTAACATTGCATATCTTAGCTAGCGCATTCTCCAGTACCTTATTGAAAGCTTCCATAGTTCGATTTGCTTGCGGATGATATGGCATACATCGCTGGTGGTAAATTTGGAACTCTTCTGTCAGTGCCTCAATAGTTCTGTTCAGAAAATGAGTGCCTTAGTCAATCATCAAAATCTTCAGACATCCAGATATAGTAAGGATGTTCTAAAAAATGAACTGTGCGGCAATAACTGCGCTACAGTCCTTCATTGGCTTCGCTTTTGCCCATCTGGTGAGATAATCAGTAGTAGTGATGATGTATCTCGCACTAGTTCTTTTCCCCAATGGGTTTATAGGTCCCACAAAATCAATGGCCCATTTCTCAAATGCCTGAAGTGTCAACTACGGATTCAAAGGCATCTCATCTCTTTGCGATGGATTCCCTATCCTTTGACAAACATCACAGCTCTGGCAATGTTCCTTTGCATCTTTGTGGATAGTAGGCTACCATAGCCCTGCTCGTAATATCTTCTGCGCAGCGGCTCTTCCTGCATAGTGAACTGCCAATACACATGAATGTGCCTCAACCAATATGAATGGCTTCTCGTGCTCTAATACACATCTGCACAACACTTCATCTGGTCCCAATTTGTATAGTTGTCCCGTGATTATGGTGAAGTCTCTTGCTCGTACTACCAGCTGCTTCTTCTGCTTTCTAGTAAAATATGTCTATGCTAACACAGTAATCAATAAATCAAGAATGTCTTTGTAGTAGTCATCTGCGATCTGGATAGCAAATAACTGCGCGCCAAGAAAATTGTCTTCAAGATTGGTGGGTTCTTCCCCTGACTCAATCCTGGAGAGATGTTCAGGTCCTAAGTTCAATCTCCCTGGATTAACTACAATTTCAAAGTCATACTCCTGAAAGAGTAACAACCATCTGCAGATTCCTCCCCCTAACACTGGCTTATTGACCAGGTATTTCAAAGCTGAATGGTAAGTATACATAGAGAAGTGCGCACTGAGCAAATAGTGTTTGAATTTTTGCAGTGTGTAAACCATAGCTAGACCCTCTCTCTCGGTGGTCGTGTAATTTTTTTCTGTAGATGAGAGCTTCCTGCTCGAAAATGCAATGGGATGGTCAATACCTTCCTCTCCTGGTTGTGCTAGCACAACACCCAATTCTATACATGAAGCATCAACATGTACATGAAATGGCTTCTCCCAGGCTGGAAAAACTAGGATCGACGTAGTTACCATTTTCTCTTTTAATGTGTCAAAGCCTTGTTCACATTCTGCATTCCAGATGAATTGTGCATCTTTCTTTAACAACTTCTCCATTGGTGCGGTTATCTGTGCATAACCTTTTATAAACTTCCTGTAGTAACCAGTATGCCCCAACGTGGTGCACAACTGCTTTACTGAATTCCTTGTTGGAAGGTTAACTATAACTGCGATCTTCGCAGGATCAACCATTAAGCATTTTTTGCACACTATGTGTCCTAAAAGAATACCATAAGGCACACAAAAAACACACTTCTTTAAATTCACTGAAATTTGATGTTGCCTGCACTTAGCTAACATCATTCTGAGGTTCTCACACTATTTTTTCAGCAAACCAAAGATAGTCCAATCATCAAAATATGATTCTAAAAATTTATGCATGAAATCTTTAAATGTTGCAACAACAACTCTGGAAAAGATGGTAGGTGCATTCTTTAGACCAAAGGGAATTATTGTATACTAGAACGACCCCCATTCAGTGAAAAAAGTTGTCTTGTGTCTATCAGCTGGATCAATTCTTATCTAATGGTATCCCAAAAATCCATCAGTGAAAGAGTATGCCTCATTTCCTCCAATGTTATTGAGCACCTCATCAGTGAAGGGAGTGTGAAATGGGTCATGTAGCGAAGCATCATTTAGCTTCCTGACATCCACGCAGATTCTAATCTCACCCTTCGTTTTCTTGTCCTGGATAACCATCGGTCTTATCTATTCAGATTCTTCAACCGGCTCAATGATCCCCACATCGAGCATCTTGTCAAGTTCTACCTTGACTCTTTCTTTGTATATAGGATTCAGTCTATATGGCCTTTGCTTAATAGGCTTCACGCTCGGCTTAAGAGGTATTTTCATAACCCCTAAGTCACCCAGAATACCTTTCATTTCTGTAAACTTTGTCAAAAATAAATCCTGATATTCATGTAGTAGGTCTGCGATCTCCGCGACCGTCTGATCATCCCAGTAGTCTCCAATAGATGCGAACTTCAGCTCTTCACTTGTGCCAATGTTCAGTTTTCTTGTCTTCATAGGTCCACTCATGTCTGGAATTTCCAATGGAGGTCCCTCTACATCCTATGCACTTTCTGACTCAGGTATATTGACGTTGCATGGATCCTCCTCATCGCTTTCTCCATGTTCAGCTTCTTCACCATTTTCAACAAGGTTATAGCATTCAAGGGCATGCTCTATTGTTCCTTCCCATTCTGGATGAAGGTTCACAGGTACTTTCACATCTTCAAACACTCTCTCTTTGATTTCTTCCAATGCCTCGTTCGTACTTGGGCATTCTGGTCTGAATATTCTCTCTTTAATGATCTGCAAAGCTTGATTTATACTAGGACTGTCGTCTTTGAAACTGAAACTCTTCTGGAAGTTTGCAGTCAGGGTAGGCCAATCTATAGTTTCTCTGCGCAACGCCGTGTCTATATACCATTTCTTTTGAGTGTGCTCCTCCGATGTATTCACGAACATATGAACCCATTCTGTCTGTGGTCTCTCCTCCCATGTTCGTGAATAGACTTCAATATGATCCCTTGGATCCATCTATCCATTATATTTCTCAAAGGGTAGTGCAACCTTGTCAGCGAGCCTGATCTGCATCTTGATTCTGCATTGATCCCATGTTGTCAATGTTTCCTTATGCACATCCCACCATCTAGCAGGTGTCTCGCGCAGTGCTATGTCTAGTGCTGGTATACGGTGTTCAGCTGCAACTGATACAGTATATACTTTGATAAAGGAATAAACATTAGATGAACCATCATAGGTGGGAATTGGACTTACCTCATTTCCAATCCAGCGCAGCCACTTTGTAAGTTGCGTGCATCTTCTTGTAGATACTTCATGCATACGGCCTTGCCAATTCTCCAGTCCCAAATTAGAGTCTGAGATGCAAGAACTATCACATATCCAGTTGAGTGTTCCATCTGTAGTGGGATTCATGTAGTCTTCTTGATTTGTAGTCATCTTGTAAAGGCGGTCAAGATCCTGTGCTCTGGATTCTTCCGGAACTGGCTCACTGTATCTTTCTCCGTCTGCAGGGTCCAGTGGTGCGATGACCCTGAGATGCTTTCCTTCAAAGATCATCTTCTTTTTTTTCAAGTTTATGATGGTGAGGTTATCCATAGCCCAGTCAATTCCCAACAGTGCTGGATAAGGCTGACTATCATCCAAAATATCGATAACCTCGAAGTTTGCATGACTTCGCACTCCATCAATGTCAACAATAACATTGGCTAACATTCCAAAAGGTATGACTTTATTTTGATTGGCCATTCTCAACTGTATAGGCAACCATAGAAACTTTGGTCTCCCAATCTACTGCCATGTCTGTTTAGTTAAGAAATTTACTTCAGATCCTAGATCAAGGATGATCTCATCCATCTCATAGTCTCCTATCTGTGCACTGAGCCTCATTTCTCGGCCTGTTATTTTATGGTTCTTAATGTGATGGACCACGCTCTCAGCATTTTCCTTCTCATTGCGTGGCTCATATTGATCTAAAAAATTTTGTAATTCCGCTAGAGGATCTGGGCTCTTCAACAGTTTCATGCAGCTCCTTACAAACTGCGCAACACAGGTGCCTGTCTTTGCTGCATGGCACGTTTTGTCATAAGCGACCGGCATATCTTCTATATGCGGTATTTCACTGCGCAACGGGATTCTTGGTGACCTAGGTGTTGACTCCTTGAAGATATCCCTCGCTTCTTCAAAGACTTGTTTGTTTTTCTCCAAGTTGAAAGCAGGTGCCTTCCCATTAGCTTTTCTAATCCATATTGTTTCAAGAGGAGTTTGCTTAGTTTCAAAATCTCCAGAAGTTGAGGCTTTTACTCCTCTATCCCTCCCTGTTGTAGCGCCACTTCGTGTAACTGCATTGATACTTGGATGTGCATCCCTTCTCTCTGCTGCGATCAAATGAATGTTTGGGTTAGGTGCATCTTGCTTTCTTTTCTACATTTCTGCCGCTAGCACTGGGCAGACCTCAATAACATGATCAAAAGATTTGTAGTAATTACAAGTAGTACATTCATTGGTACAATCTCTAGATAAGTGACCTACATGGCCACAGTTGTAACAGATCATCTGGCCTCTTCCCCTTCCTTGTCCTGGACCAGTATTTCTTCCTCTCTCATGGTATCCTCCACCAAAGCCTCTATATGTGCCTTGGTCATACTGCGCATTATATTTCTTCTACGGAGTTGTTTCTTGGACTCTGTATACTCCACTATTGCGCATATGCTCCATGTCTTGCTTCCTTTCCTGCATGATCTCATATTCTCTACAATTGGATTCATCATGTCCAGCTGATTTATAGAAATTGCAATATAGATTCTTAGGGGTGCGCACATGCTTCTGTATCAGATAACAGTCTTCAGGCTCGTGGCCTCGCGTTTTACAGATTTCACACCATGGTGCTTGATTCTGATTTAGTGGATTTGGGGCTCCACTGTTAAGGTACTCTTGAAATAAAGGACAATGCTCTCTAGTGTGTCCTTCTCCTTTACATCCTGTACACCAGACTTCTTATCTCTCTTGTTTTCCCTTCTTCATATCCTGAAGTTGTAATGTTAGGGTAGCTAACTGGGTCTTAATCTGAGACATCCTAGTGCTAGTCTCTCCAATTGGTGAAGCTTCTAGTTTCATCGCGACCTCCAAGTCTTCTTCCTGTGAATCCACTTTCTGCTGCATCAACGATAGTCTAATATGGGGAAAAAACACGGCTATAAACCATTCTTGATGCTGTTGCGGTGCTACGAAAAAACTTACTTGGTCCAATAGTGTCTTAAATTTCTTGTCAAATTCCCAAACCATCTCATTAGGTTTTTGCTTAATTTCCTTTAGATCTGTTATACATTGGAATTCTGACTTCGGTTTCTTGAACTCACTCAATAGTGTAGCCTTAATCTCTGCTAAGGTTCTCTGATGTCCAACAGAATACTTCATGAACCAATTCAAGGCTCTATCTCTAAATGTGATGATGAGATGCGCTTGCTTCACAGCATCATCCTAAACTTGCTTAACACTCCATACGGCTTCACATAGACACCAATGTTGTTCAGGGTCCTCTAGACCCGTTCCTTTGAATATCGACAGCTTAATATCATCAGTCATTCTTCTCCCAGGTGGTGTAGTGTTCTGCGGAGGGTTCTAAGCGGCAAAAGTAAAGTTTGTATTGTGCGGAATGTTCTGACATGGGATAGTCGGATTCGAAATGGTCTGAGTTAGGATGATCTGAGTACTCACTCCTATGATGTTACTAGGTTGACGCTCCGAGGATCAAGAATATTAACAACTAGAGGGTTCTGAGCTGATAGAATCTGAGAAATAGGATGCGTGGTACTTGCAACCAGTGGATTCTATGGAGTAATAGGATGATAAGTGGCTGATAGAGGTGCGGTTTGGCTATCAGGCTGGGTTTGTAAATCAATGTCTACACAGAGTCCATGTTCTCCGGAGGTCTTCTTAGTAGTATACTTAAATATTTTTCCACTTCTCAAATTATGTGTTTCTTCATCAGAATCACTATAGATGCTATTGACCATTACAGATTCAGAACTTATAGGAATCTTTACTGCATTTTTAAAGCTAAAAGCATTTTAATGTATAAACTCAAATTGTTAAGGTACTTACCTCTGAAACCTTCGAAAAACTCTTCTTCGGCTGCGCTATAGGACTTCAAGGTGTCCACAACGAACTTTGTCACGAATCCTTCTAGGATACTGTCAACCCAAAAGTCGACTGCTCTCGAAAATGGACTATCTATTGCTTTGAGCCTCGCAATGAGCTTTGGATTCCACTCGGTCGGTATTTCTGGCGTGAAACAGTTCTTACGCTCTGCGAGCCTTGACAACCACTCATGTAACTTGTTTCCAAAAGACATCATGAAAATCTCGTCAATATTGTTCCACAGATATTTGTTCAACCAATCTATGTCAAAGAGATGCGGATTTCGATTTTCCTTTCTTGCAAAGTCTCTTTCTGTCTTGTACACCAAGCTCAGATTTCATTCTTGTCTGGATGCCAAATTTCTGCAATCAATGGGACCTTTTCTTCCGAGCACATCACCTTTTTCAAGCACGGCAACTCATCACGAATTCTTAGTGCGGAAACAGAACGATTTGTTGGCTTACATAACTGTCTTGAGGTTTTCTATAAAGACCTAGGTTTTTCGCGGTTCAAGGAACCAACAAAACCCCTTTTCACCAGCCCTTTCGGCAACAATCTGTGAGCAGACTAAGGTCTCACCTGAGGCAAAGTCACGGTGAAGTAATGGGCGAGTTGTGGAATCAGGTTTCCACAACTACGTGATGAGTGCTTAAATAGATATGATGAACAACGTGCTGCAGATTGCGGACTGCGCGGAGCTTAACCCCCTCGCGGTCAATACTTCTACAATCCAGAAGGCTTGAGCGACACGCGCATCCAAGGACTGCGTGGTTCAGAAATTACTTAACAACAGGACAGTGCAATGGATAACTCCACTTCTTGTTCAGACTTTACTAGCTTCAATAGTTCTACTTAGTGATTTATCCATTCATCAGTTGTCTTAGGTTATTTTATGGCTTATGCAATTTGAGGAAACACAAAATACTACGTACTTCCGGTGCTGCGCTTCGAGGGATCCGCACGAGGCGAGCTCTACCTATTTAAGTATTTATCTAACTGACTCAAGCATTCATTCATACTTAGAAATACTTATGCATCTAACATTCATCCATACATGTGAAACTTAACATATTGTTCCCATCTCATTCCTTATGGCGAATACATATAAAAGTAAACACATGAGCTGATAAGTAAGACCTTAAGCATTCATTGTAAGCAAATAATAGATGCAAACATGTAAACAATCACACAACACAGGAATTTAACGTGGTTCACCCCCAGGATGGGAGCTACGTCCACAAGAACTGTTGTTGTATTAGTCTTTTGGAAGGGTACAACAGTTCCAGTCTGCGCACTCAGCTACAGACTCTTTTCTCTCTCAATAGGTCTCTGCGCACACAGCTTGCAGAGGCTTTACAATGGCAGAATCAAAAATAGGTCTTGCTCAAGAATATACAATGAGGTTCAAAACCAATCTTAACAATGGAGATTCAAACCTTTCCCTTACAAAATTGTGCCTTCTTCTAGATCATGCCCATAGGTCACATGTTTACAATACACAGGAAAAAACACTAAGGTTTCCCAAAACTGTCGCGATTTTCCCCTAACCGGACTGTTAGGCACTGATACCGACTCTTCCGTCATGGCCATCCTCTATGCATGGTCATGTTGCTTTTAGCCTGCCCTGTCAATTGCATGCCGACTATCACTTTCACCTGGCCCTTCCTTCTCTAACAACGTTATGCGGCCGGTTAACATCGTGCTTCCTCTGCGCGTGTGACCGGTCGCTTTCCTTTCTCCTTACTCCTTACCCACCTGCTTGGTAATCATGGATTATCTTAACCAAAAATAGGTCACTTTCACCCAGCCGACCTTAACTTCATTCGTTTCCCAAAATGGGTGCCCTGCTCGCACTTCGCAAAACCGGTCCTCAGCTGCGCGGTCCCCATCATGCTGATACTGCGCTGCGCTCACCTTGCAGCTCCCCAAAACGGACTTGCACCAAAAAGTCTTCAACTGAACTGCGCTTAACTTCATAGTTCCAAAACTTGACTTGCACAAAAATTCCCCACTTGGGCTAGGCCCAACACCACTGGTGGACATGGTGTGGTACTCCATGCAGTCAATGTCCCACTTATAGAAGGGACCAATGGTGACAATTGAATGTAGTGGTGTAGAGGGGATTCTTTCCTTTAGAGAAAAGAGTTGGTAGTTATGACAATGTTTTACTTTTGTAATGCAATTGGAACAAATGGCTAGCCAAAAATAACCGACGTGGATGAATTTTTGAGTGGTATACATCCCTGAAAGATGGATTCGACAAGCTCTACTATGGTGGTCGTTTAATACATGTTTGGCCTCATCGTGAGCAAGGCATCGTCGCAGGATGGTGTCAAATCCTCGTTGATAAAGGACATGAATGATAAGGAGGTATCAGGGGTATTGATGATGGATACGATGATGATCATCATGTTTAATGTGTGGACCAAAATTTTGTGTGCACAAATATACAAGAATACCCCCATGGAAAGGATTGTTGGAATCTATGGTGAACAAATATTCATCTGGAAAGTGATAACTAATAGGGGACGATGTGGATGTAGATGGTAAATTTTTGATAACTTGTCCCAAAAGCAAATCCTTGGTGCTCTTGGGTGCAACAAACTTGAGGTTGTATTCATGAAGGATAATGACCCATTTAGAAATGTGGCCTTGGATAAGGCGATGGTTCAAGAGATACAACAAAAGATTTGAATTTGTGACGACTTTGGTCTGACACAGAAGAATGTAATGACACATCTTTTGAACTAAAAAGACTACAACTAAATCCAAATTATCCTCCTATAGGTAGGAGACAGGTGGAATGGACAAGCTCTGACTCACATAATAAATAATGTGATCTTGATGAGCAGAGTCTTCTTTGACTAACAATTTGATGATGACATAATTGGATGCCGAAATATAAACGATCAAATCCTCAGTGAAGTTCAGAGGGGAAATCAAGGGAGTGGAAGTCATATTCTATTTCAATACATCAAAGGTTTCTTTTTCTTGCTTGTCTTAAATGAAGTGAACGTTGGATCAAAGGAAATGCAAGGATTCATGGACTTTCATAACATAGTTCAACGTAAAACAACTTAAGAAATTGGCCTTTCCTTAGAGACTGTGAAGTTGGCACAATGTCCATGGAGGGGGGAGGTTAATGATGGATTGAACCATCTTCAATGGATAAAACATGATCTTCTTTTGGGAAACAATGAATCCTAGTAATATTCCAGTAGGTATGCAAAATACACACTCAACATGGTTCAAGAGGATATTATATTTCTGACACTAGAGGAACACTTATCGAAGGTCCTCCAGATGATTTGAGCATTTATTGGATGATGCCGTGAAGTCATCCAAGTGGGATAGGTATATATGAACCAAGTCATGAAAGAAATATGACATGGTCCACTAAAAAGAGGCACCAATGTTCTTGAGCTGAAATGACATTACTCGATAGGCGAAATTACCCCATGGGGTGGTAAACGAAGTCTTATGTTGGTCTTCTTTGTGGATCTGAATTTGTTTGTACCCCGAGAATACATCCATGAAGGCAATAATCTCATGACAAACACAAGCATCAATAATTTGGTTGATGAAAGGGGTGAGGTAATTGTCTTTTGGACATGCTAAGTTCACATTGCAAAAATAAGTGAAAACATGTATGGTTCCTTGATTTTTTTCGATAAGGATAAGGTTTAATACCCATGTAGCATACTAAATTGGATAAATGAATATGACTTGTGTAACTTTTCGATCTCGTATTTTACGGATGACACTTTCGATGGGTGAATGGGTCTTTTCTTTTGGTGCACTTGAAAAATGTTCGTCCATGTGTCAATGTGGTGTTCAATGATGGTGGGGTTGAGATCAAGTATTTTGGTGTATGACCAAGCAAACACATAGAAAATCGCTTGAAAGAGCACTTTGTAGGAAACAATCTCTTCAAGAGTGTATGAGGAACCTAAAATAATGCTCTCAATGATGCTTGGTTTAACCATCATGTCCACATGGATGGTGGGAGAGATGTTTGTCATATTACCTTCTTCAAAGAGATCAGGATCTGGGATCGAGTTCTTGAACCAATTGACATTTCCATGTGGGATAAAGTCTTTCAACTTAATGGAGAACTGATTGGAAGATGGAGAGGGAGAGATGGTTCCTTGGGGATGAAATATGCACGATGGTGCATATCATCCCACGAGAAGTTAGGCTCCATAAACTATTCAAGGATTTCTTCATCACTTTGAAAGGATAAAATATATAGGCTTGACTGGCCTTCTTTTGTTGATATCACAACAATATCATGGGATGATGCAGAAGGTTCATCAGAAGATGAATTGAAACAAATGGAGTTCATCCCACTTGAAGAAGAAACTGGGGGGTGGACTTCTTCTTTAGTGGTGACTTGTGACTCTAAATAAATTCAATGCAAGTCATCCAGCATGGATCGATACTCGGGTATATCAGTGCAATGGTGCAAATAATGACTATGAAGGCCACATAACACATAAGGATTATTAGTTTGCAATGACCTGTTGCGTGTTTTTTACGTGTTGGGAAGATGGATCATAGGAATGTTCACATTAGTATCATCATCTAACATTTGGAGGTGAGTGTGAAAGATGGGAAATTTAAATCAATTCTAGGTAGTGTGAACCAAAACATTGCATATAGTGCAAGGAGGGGCACTCAATATTATAGAAGTAGGAAAGGGCTTCACATCTTGGTACAAATTCTTTGGCATTGTTGCATTCTTATCCCCCCCCCAAATTTCTTCTTGGGAGGAGGCTAGGTGGCAGGTGGTGTTGCCTTAGTGACTCGAGGAGGAGGGTTTTTTGTTGATGTATATGTAACTTCGGAATGTATTTCACATATATGTATATTGTATTCCTATAGAGATGGTATTATTCCTCTATAAGGAAGTGTCGTCATTTATATTGTAAGTGTCGTAACTTATACTTGATGGGTTATTAGACCACCTTGTTTGGGGTCGGCCTTGTATAAGTCATGTGGGTCAAAGGGTTATTAGACCACCCTATTGGGGGTCGGCCATGTGGGTCAAAGGGTTATTAGACCACCCTATTGGGGGTCGGCCCACTTAGCATTATGTTATGTGGTTAAGTTCGAGCCGACATGAGTTAGGTAAAAAGGCAAGTCAAGTCAAGTATAAATAGAGTGCGGGAGGCACTCTATTTACTCACTCACTTCTCACACATGCTCTCAAGGAGGAGAGGCGCACTTATGGAGGAGGAGGATTGTTGCTAGTTTATGGCTATCTCTATTGGTTGGTTGTATCATTGCTCTATCTATCTCTGAGGAAGTTATTGGGGTTTTTCACCTTTATGGTTTTCCCCAAGTAAATCTTTGTGTCTCTTGTGTGCTTGCATTATTGTCTCCATGATTGATATGCTGTAGATATGCTGTACATGTTGTTCTCTCAGTTAAGATCCTAGATCAGATTGAAGTAAATTCTGAAAATTTAACATGGTATCAGAGCTAGCCTGAAAGAAGGCATGATATGGCATGTATGACACTTGTTGCACTTACGATGCTAGGGCTTGATATAGCAAAAACCAGTCACCGTAGCACTTTCGCTATAAATCCGTTTTGGAAAAGTTTTCGGATCTGAAATTGTTACAGGCCGAAGCTAAGATCTCCAGGTATCTTGTGTCCAAAGGACAACCTCTAATTCGTTGTACTTTGTGATTTATGATCTGTACAATATAGAGTTTCTGCCTCTTCCAGATCTGAGTCAAAATCAGGTGACCTTGGGAAAAAGGTCATATCTTGGGCTAGGAAGCTCCAAATGAAATTTCGTAAAAAGTGACAGGTAGTACACAGTCTGCACTATCTCAGAAAACTTTTTCAGAGGCCGAAGTCGAACCAGTGACACGTGGAACTCCGTACAAGTTCGCTCTCCTGTATTATCCCATAAACAGGTCACGTTGCGACATTTGGCATAACTCTCTCTCAGAGAGTCCAATTGAGGTCAGACCTGTCAGGATGGAAAGGTAACAGGCCGAGCTATCTCAAAAAAAACATTTTCAGAGGCTGAAGTTAAAACAGTGACACGTGGAACGCCGTACAAGTTCGCTCTCCTGTTTTATCCCAAAACAGGTCACGTTGCGACATTTGGCATATCTCTCTCTCAGAGAATCCAATTGAGGTCAGACCTGTCAGGATGGAAAGATAACAGGTCAGGCTATCTCAGGAAACTTTTTCAGACCCCGTGGATCAAAAATTTCGGAGTTACACCAGAAAAAATCAGGTACATATTTCTGTCAAAACAGAATTATTTTTTGGTACCTTCATTCATGGCTTCCGGAATTTAGGGCTTTGGAGAAAGTTGGAATTTTTGTAATCGGAGACCACGGCTGGATGCTACTCATCAAAATAGAAATTTAGAGACCAAGATCAGAATTTTTGGTTGGGCAGAAGGCCGGGCTTGATTAGACCCTAGTTCGGGACTTTGATCAGAAAAGTGGAAAATTAGGGCTTCTGTAAAAATGGGAATTTTTGAAATCCGTGACCACGGCTGGAAGCTCCTCAGAAAAATAGAAGCTTAGAGCTTTGGATCAAACATTTTGATGGGGCAAAAGAGTGGGCTTCATCAAACCCCAGTTCAGGGTCACGTCCAGTGAATCTAGAAGTTTCAAAGGCAAAATTGAAGAGTGAAACTTTGCAGTTTTCAAATTCTGAATATACCAACTTGATCAGCTCATCAAGGCACATATTTCTATCCTATCAGAAGTTTGAAATTCAAAGTTTGAATTTTTGGGGTTTCTCTAACAAACCCATATCCAGCTCAAGGTCCAGTTCTTGCAAATCAAGTGGATTGGGTTAATCACTTGCATAAGTGAAGAAGTTCCTGTTTCAGAGGGAGATGAGGCTAAGGCCTTACATAAGAAGATTACAAGTGATCTCGACAGGTATGACTCATCGAGGTATGTTTTGAGATTTGTTCATAATTAAGTTTATGGTATGCTTGTCTTCATATTATCACGGTTAGTACAATCTTGATTTTAGACTTGTCATATCACCTTAATAAAATTATGAATGTATGATAGAAGTCATTCATTTATTAGGAGTATGAAACTTATGTTTGTACTAACACATTGTGATGTTGTATGAGTTTTATGTTGTCTACTAACATGAAAGGTACACTAAGAAGACAAATCATGTTCTAGTTCAAGAACATATGATCATGAGGACAAAGATTCATCCATTGCCATGGATCTCATAGAAGATCCATTCTCGAGGTATGTATAACTTAGTTTTATAATGGTTAACTTATGAGACATGCAGGTTACTAGCACAAGTCACTAAAGAGAACCAGAAGACATTATGTGGGTATGTTAGACATAAATAGCTAGCATGCTAATCCAGGTATGTTTTTCCTATATCAAGCTAAAATCCTACCTTGTGTTAGGATCTTATACTGTTGTTGATAATAATTATTCATGAAGTCATAGGTTTGAATAATCATGGTTGGATGTATATTATTATAATTGATGATATGACTAACCAGAAGAATCATGAAAGTATAGGCTTGAATAATCACAGGTTTTATGCATTTTATATCTTATCTTGATTGATGATTCAACTAACCTGAAGAGTCATAGGCTTGAGTAATTACAGGTTTAGACATGTTATGTTTCTTATGATTTGACTAACCATAAGAATCCTTGAATGCTCATGCTTATTATTTCTGTTTGAAATGATCATGACTATACATGCTTGAGATTATTGTGTTTTAATAGTATACTAATGAATGTATGATTTTATATGAGATCACAAGGATAACACATTCATGATACTAATAAGCATGCATAGGGACCAAGGATGAATATGAGTTCAAGAACAGGTAATTCAGGAAGCAAAGATCAAGAGGGAGCACACTCCAGTTGCTCCTGCCAGAAAGCAAAGGAGCACACTCTAGTTGTTCCTGCAAGAAAGCAAAGGAGCACACTTCAGTAGTTTCTGCAAGGATGCAGATATTCAGAGGGAGTTGATCATCTCTCTACATTTCACAACAGAAAGGTGTAGAAGAAGCTACCTCAGATTAGGACTCCAGCAGCTCCTGCAAGGAAGCAAAGACTCAGAGGGAGTCCACCCAACGAACAAACAAAGATAAGTATTTGAATTGTCATTTCTTAAATAATACTGTTCAATAATGTATATACCGATGTTCCTAGAATTAGGTTGTGTATTATGCATATTAGAATAATTGCATTGATGAACAGTATACTACTAATATGCATGGGTAAGTAGCCTATGGCACTGTACAACATTCCATTGCTACTTATCTAGAATGAAACCTCTTTGCTGACATGTTGGGAGTTGTGCACACTCTTAACAATGTTCTGGTAGAGATTGGAAGGCATCTAGAAAGTTACGGGATATGGATAAATGTTGTATTGAAGCATTGGCTAAGATAATTGCATGACTGTATGGCATATTTCTTTATGTGTAAGAATTTGTTCTGAAAACTATAAGATGTTTTCTAATCATGCAATTTAACTTGTTGTGTAGGAAAGATCATATGCCATCTCCTACAAAAGGACTACAACATTTGTTCCAGCAAGAAAGATATCTATTGAAGATATTGAAGTTCCCAGGATCTGGGATGAACAAATGGAATGCCATGATCCGTAGATCATGAAGAAGATGTTTGGGATGCAGTCCCAAGACCTGACAGGGAGTCATATGTATGCAGATTGAAGAAATCCTTGTATGGCTTGAAGCAAGCTCCCAGAACTTGGTATGGTGAATATAGATTGATTGCCGACACGCAGCGGAAGCTTACTACCGAGTTCGAGATGAAGAACTTGGGGATGATGCACTATTTGTTTTTTTTGGCATGGAGGTGTGGAAAAGTGCAGATAGAATCTTCCTTGGACAAGGGAAGTATGCAGTAGAGATCCCAAAGAGGTTCGGGATGATGGATTGCAAGGCCATGGCCACACCTATGGCATCGAATCTGAAGCTTCTATGTGATGCTTCATCTGAGTCAGTTGATGTCTCTATGTATCGTCAGATGATTGGGTCCTTGATGTACCTGACGAACACGAGACCAGACATTTGCTTTGCTGTGAACACATTGAGCCAGTTCCTGACGGATCCGAGAAGTGTTCACCTGGTTACTGTAAAGCATGTTCTAAGGTACCTGAAGGGTACAGTGGATTATGGGCTCAGGTATGAGGCGAATCAAAAGTTTAACCTGGAAGGTTATGTTGATTCAGATTGGGCTGGCAGTGCTGCAGACAGGAAGAGCACATCTGGGTGCTGCTTCAGTATGGGATCAGGTGTGATCTCTTGGTTTAGCAGGAAGCAGTCCTGCGTAGCACTGAGTACAGCTGAGGCAGAGTATGTTGCAGCCTGTTCAGCTAGTTGTGAGGCAGTATGGCTACGGAAGCTACTGTCTGAGTTATTTGATCTCCCGTTGGAGGCTACTGGTATCTTCTGTGATAACCAGAGTTGTGTGAAGCTGTCCGAGAACCCAGTGTTTCATGACAGGTCGAAACACATAGAGATCAAATATCACTATATCAGGGATATGGTGCAGAGAGGAGCTGTGAAGCTCCTGTATGTTGTGACGGACGAGCAGATTGCAGATGTGCTGATGAAGCCACTAGCCAGGGTGAAGTTCGAGTACTTCAGAGAGAGGCTTGGCGTGCTTCAGATCAAGGATACTTCGAGGAAGAAGTGATGGACACATTTGCTGAAGCCATTCCAAGCATGTTGGAAGGAGGATCCTTCACATGGCTGTGGATGTAAGCGCTGGATGATGAGCATCAGGATGATGTTCTGGTTTCTGCTTGGATATGATCAGTTGGATCATTTTATGTATGTATGTATGCATCATGTTGGATGCTTGGACCATGTATCTGTATATGTATCAAGTGGATACATTGTATGATCAGGTGGATCATGTATGGTGATATGTATCATGTATTTGTATTTGTATCAGGTGGATACATTGATGATCAGGAGGATCATGTATGATGATATGTATCAGGTAGATACTTGGTATGCATCAGGTAGATGCATTGATGATCAGGAGGATCATGTATGATGATATGTATCATGTATTTGTATCAGGTGGATACATTGATGATCAGGAGGATCATGTATGATACTTGGTATGCATCAGGTAGATGCATTGATGATCAGGAGGATCATGTATGATGATATGTATCATGTATTTGTATCAGGTGGATACATTGATGATCAGGAGGATCATGTATGATACTTGGTATGCATCAGGTAGATGCATTGATGATCAGGTGGATCATGCAGCAGGATGTTGCAGTGATGATCAGGATGATCATAGATGACGAGCTTCAGGATGTTGCTCCAGATGACATGCAGCAGGACGTTGCAGTGATTATGATCAGGATGATCATGGATACATCAGGATGATGTATGGTGAGTATCAGGTTGATACTCTATGGCCGTGGATCAGGTTGTGCAGATGAGCATGTAATTCGTTGCCCTGGGAGATTTGCAGATGGTCTTTCGAGGTTTTGCCTATGGCATGTAATTCGGTGCCCTGGGACATCTGGCAAATGCTCTTTCGAGGTTTTGCTCTGGGAGGACATGTAATTCGTTGCCCTGGGAGATCTGCAGATAGCCTTTCGAGGTTTTGCCTATGGCATATAATAGCGCCCTGGGATATCTGGCAGATGCTCTTGCGAGGTTTTGTCCTATGGCATGTAATTCGTTTCCCTGGGAGATCCGATAGGTTGGGCTGTGTGCCCGTAATCAGTCCTGGGATGCTCTTGCGAGGTTTTGCCATGACCACATGTAATTCGTTGCCCTGGGAGATTTCAGGTCGGAGTTTTGTACCCGTAACATCCTGAGATGCTCTTGCGAGGTTTTGTGGTGGACCACATGTAATTTGTGCCCTGGGAGATTTCAGGTCGGAGTTGTGTACCCGTAACATCCTGAGATGCTCTTGCGAGGTTTTGTGGTGGGGTCACATGTAATAGCGCCCTGGGAGATCCTACAGGTCGGAGTTGTGTACCCGTAACATCCTGGGATGCTCTTTCGAGGTTTTGTGACGCACATAATAAGTCCTGAGGATTCCACAGTATGGCCAGTGATGACGAAGACCTGCAGGTGGTGGGCCTACATCCAGTATGAAAAAGGACTGGCTCTGTAGAACTTCCTATGACGAGTAGATTCAGAGATTGATTGAGATAGCAGCAGCAGTGACGATGATGATGACTCGATGACGATTATCCAGTGACGATGATCCAGAGAAGATGACTTGTGCTAGAAGAACTGTGCTGAGAAATACCTTCCTAGTTAAGAGGGAGTGTTGATGTATATGTAACTTCGGAATGTATTTCACATATATGTATATTGTATTCCTATAGAGATGGTATTATTCCTCTATAAGGAAGTGTCGTCATTTATATTGTAAGTGTCGTAACTTATACTTGATGGGTTATTAGACCACCTTGTTTGGGGTCGGCCTTGTATAAGTCATGTGGGTCAAAGGGTTATTAGACCACCCTATTGGGGGTCGGCCATGTGGGTCAAAGGGTTATTAGACCACCCTATTGGGGGTCGGCCCACTTAGCATTATGTTATGTGGTTAAGTTCGAGCCGACATGAGTTAGGTAAAAAGGCAAGTCAAGTCAAGTATAAATAGAGTGCGGGAGGCACTCTATTTACTCACTCACTTCTCACACATGCTCTCAAGGAGGAGAGGCGCACTTATGGAGGAGGAGGATTGTTGCTAGTTTATGGCTATCTCTATTGGTTGGTTGTATCATTGCTCTATCTATCTCTGAGGAAGTTATTGGGGTTTTTCACCTTTATGGTTTTCCCCAAGTAAATCTTTGTGTCTCTTGTGTGCTTGCATTATTGTCTCCATGATTGATATGCTGTAGATATGCTGTACATGTTGTTCTCTCAGTTAAGATCCTAGATCAGATTGAAGTAAATTCTGAAAATTTAACATTTTTGGCACTACTGATTGGATGCACAGGTGCTAAGATGACCTATGGTGTAGGGGGTGGATTTGGAGGGGTGACGTACCAATGGGGATGCCTAATATCAAACCCAATAGGTTGAGAATTTCCATCACAAGCATGTTCTCTATTCCAAAAGGTTGAAATAAAAATGAGATTTACTAAATAGGGGTTGCTCCTCATTGGTTCCCAAGTAACTAGATGGGAGAAGGTGTAGGTTGAGGTTTCGACTAGGTAGTAGGTTTATCAGAGGAGATAATGCACAAATCTGATATTTCTACTTTTGAGGGTGGAGGAGGTAGATCCTAAAAGGTTCCTGTCATGGGGAATCACAAAAGATGCCCAACTCAACAGCCATAAAAGAGGGGACGAACACACTGCTATGAATGTTTTTGATTGTGGATGGGATATTTTATGGACAAGCCAGCCCCTTGGGGTCATAATAGGTGAACTGGTCAAGTTTTACAATCTTCCCTTCAGGGGGGTATATCATAAGCCTAAAAACTGATAACACAAATTCTTTCATAGTGTAAATGTAATATGCCCAAGGAGGAGGTTGTAATATAACTGGGCATTGGCAACCTCGATATTGATTAAGAGCGTTTTTCCAGCTAACTCTACATGGAAATTCGAGAGAAGACTGTAAGGTTGAGTAGGGTGGGCATCATAAGCATGCAACATTATAAAGTATGATTCAAGTTGGGGGGATACAATATCTTTCCAGACATGTGTGGACATGACGTAGGTAGAGACAATTTGATTGACTATGCACCAATGAATGACCAATTTTTTTATGGTGATTGGAATAAGGAATGCTATTGAAGAGGGAATTTGTGGCTCCACTTGATGCAAATCAAATGTTATCAAGCAAGAGTTGGCAGGATCAATCACACCTAACGTATACAATAATGATTTGTCTCTATGTCGAGTAGTTTTGGAGAACTTCCAATGTAGACATGGTGAGAAGAGATTGTTCCAATTCATCCATAATGCTATAATTAGGAGCATCTTGAGCATTGGGTTTATTTACGATGTGGTGTAGATGAATCTTAGGGAATTTAAGAATCTCATCAGCGGTCGGTCAGGCTTGTTACAAGGATTCCTCAACTCGAGTGGTGTATTTCCCTTTATCAGTAGCAGATATTTCAATAGTTGAAGCATATTGGTTACGCCTTATCTAAAGGTTAACATCGGTAGACAACATCAGGAGGTGCTAGACCCTAGAGCCGTGAGGCTGACTAGTTGAAGTTGGTGGGGATGGATAAGCTTCCATGGGTTTCCTTGTGACTACCCATTGTGTTGCTTGGTTTTTCAACGAAGCATGTGCAAGGATGCACCTATTAACAAAGTAATAGCAGTTTCAAATGAAAAGCAAAAACAATTGTAAATTTAATCTAACATTAACATAAACATGTGTAAATAAACAAGAACTAAATCAATAACAAGAGATCTATGGAAAGAACAAGAAAAAAAAAATAGATTTTTTGTATTACCTCAAAGGTGAGGATGTTTGGTGTTGAGCAGCTCCAATGGTCTCTTCTCCAAGATGTTGAAATGGGGGTCTTCAAACTTGAAATGGGAGGCAATGGCTCGCAAAGGGAATTTGGCAGCATAAGGATAGGATGAAATGTGGATTGAAAAATGAGGATCCCCTATCACCCTTTTAGAGTTTTTGGTGATGGGGAATACCATTATGGTTTTAAGGAAACCAATGGTATTAACCAAGATGGTTTAGGTCTCTTTCTCCCTCTTTTTCCTTTTTTGAATATTTTTATCCCCTTTTAATATTTTGGGGAATTTTGGACCCTTTTTGAGGGTTTTTTGTGTATTTTGAGAAAAAATATATATTTTGAGGGGAAAAAAGGTGTATTGTGGTCTTTCTGGTAACCTTTTGATGGCTTTATAGGCTCAAATGGTGGAAAAGTGGACAAATGGGTCACGTGAATAAGGGAATGAGCTAGTGAGCACTTTTTGGGTGTTAACAGATTGCCCCCTGATGTGTGAGGGCAGGAGCTCATCGTATGGCCGATAGACATCATAGTTCTTTTGTCTTTTTCCTAGGATTTGGAGAAGTGAAGAGACTGATTGGAGGCTGGAACAACGACCCCTTGGAAACTGCAAAAACAAAAAATATTACATGGCCTCAAAATGAATGAGGAAAAAATATCTGATGATTGACGAGGCGGGCATACCCATGCTCGTATCAAGACATATACATAACAATTAGGCCCAAGAAGGGGGACATGAATAATACATAAAAATCTATTGGTACATCATAATGGTCCAGAGGGGACACAATCCTGGGACGTACACAGGGTCATACGATGACTAATCTCAATAACTGATACACTGGAAAAGGAAACAACTGTTCTGAATAATGTATCAGAAGGGTTGATGAACTACTGAAACTGAAGGTGTCCAACATCTGTAGGGACTCAATAAATGTGAGTCAACTTTGAGGATTATGTGTAACTGTATACTCGAGGGAGTATAAAACTGGGGTACATAAGAAAATTGTCGCCAAGCGCAACCCAGATATCCATTTAACACTCTTGTCTCCTCAATGAGACTCTCAAATGTGGTAGAGTCAGGTGATATCCGGGGTCTTCAACAAATAACTGAAAGGACTGATACCCTGTATGAGTCTCAACGATGCGATCAATGTGTTGAATTTGAGCATGTGAGAAACAATCATTTGGAGAGGCACTAAGGACTCTTTTCGAAATGATCTGTAGGCACTCATCATAAATGGTGATGAATCCAAGGCATAGGGACTTTTGGGTCTATCCTCTGGAATAGATTTGGTTGGTGTCGACAAAGGGAGACCAGTAACTACCAAGGCAATGATGTTTCCTTGATAGGAGTGCGAGGTGCACAACTGATATGTGATAGTACTGGTGGTAGGACTGATAGACTGTGGGGATGGGGAATGACTGGGGTCATAGAGTGGGTGGACTCAAACTTCCTTTGTTCAGAGCATAATGACATGGTTGACCTGGAAGCGTAGGAAACTGACTTGCAGGTGCGGGGATCATAGATTTAAGGGAGCAAGGGTATGTATTGTAGACTGGGGTGACTCTGGGGGGAAAAGCTGGTGAATGCTTTTGGGAGACTCTCAGGGTGACATACAGTAGAATACTCTGAACAAAGGAGACCAAAGTGGGGAAGCTACCATATGGTAGACATGATCTGTTGTGGTGCCGAGAAGCACCATTGGGTCCTTATTCATAGTTTTAATGAGCTCCAAGAAGGGATAAAAGTGTGCTCTGAAATGGTACTATCCTGTGGATTTATGTGAGCCCAGGACTGTTCATGCTCGTAAGTGCTTTCATTTTTAAGGAGTCTGAAAATGATAAGAAGACTCTGCAGTGGTGGTGGAGTACCATCTTGTGGATTTATACGAGCTGAAGACAGTGATTGCTTGTGGTTGCTTTCAATTTTAGAGAGTCTGAAAGCGGTAAGTAGACTCCATTGGTGTTCTTTTTCATAAGTTAGTCTCCAAGGCCCGAAAAAGCATAAAATGATGCAAATGGAGAACTCTTCTAGCCGATGTGACTAGAGTATTCCTTTTTTGTAATTAGTCTACAAGGTCCTGAAAAGGGGTAAACTTATACCAGGTAGACACCCTTTCAAATAATTTTAGCGAGCATGAAAGGAAGCAAGGTTGCTCGGCGATCTTTTCATTGTTTTAGGAGTCAGAAAAGAGCTTAACAAAAACTCCCTAAGTGCCTTTTTTGTAAAGGAATTGCTCGGCCCGAAAAAGGGATAAAATTATACCGAACAAAAAGGTATTGGTGAGAGCGAGGAATGATCTCGAGCATTGTCACGAGCACGAAAAACTGAATCCGGTGACATAAAGATCGTAAAAAACGAGCAACAACCGATGTGGAACGCGAACCGAGGCAATGAGTGGCATTTTGAAAAAATGCCTGAAAATTATGGGGATGAGAGCGAGAAATGGTCTCAAGCATCATCACGAGCGCAGAAAACTAAATCCGACGATATAAAACTTGTCAAAAACAGACGATGGCCGAAGTGGGACACAAATCGAGGCAAAGAGGGGCGTGGGAAAAAATGCCCGAAAAATCTGGTGGTGAGAGCAAGAAATGATCTCAAGCATCATCACGAGCGCGGAAAACTGAATCCGGCTATATAAAACTCGTCAAAAATGGGTGACAGCCGATGTGGCATGCAAACCGAAGCAAAAGGGGGCATGTAATAAATGCCCGAAAACGGAACCTGGTGGAAGTGGAAAAGCTGTGGACTATTATGAAGTTTTCGATGTTCTGATTCTAACGGTACCAAACGGTTTGAAAAATGGACGTTGTATGATACCGAAATTGTTGATTGAAAAATGGTCAAATCTTTATAAATAGTGTGTGGACCCAATGTGACATGTGTCATTGTTACGTGCGAGTTTCATAGAGCAATTGAGTTAGGTCAAAGCTTTTTCTTGATTTGTGGGAGATTCGACTGTTGGATTTTCATTCCACGAGTTTCAGGTAATCCTATTCATCTTAGCCTTTCAAGTTATTTCCTTTCTGGTTAGCGGCGGGCCCCCGAAGGCTGCGTAATTCCACTTTGGCATTCCAACGTGGAATATTGCAGGTTTCAGCTCTTTTTTCGCGATGCACATTGCGGGTATGGACTTGATACCCACAATGTGCATCGCCGGTTTGGTGCAGACAGTCATGATGTTCATTGCGACTATTTAGCTGACATTCGCGATGTTCATCGTGACTGTGGGGCTGATACCCGCGATGATCATCGTGGCTAAGAGCTCAAAAGTAGCAATGGGATTTTTTGGAAAAAAATTTGTTTCTGAGAAGTTTTCCTTTTTTTTTTTTGGTAGGATGCTGAGGAGGCCGCTAATATCATGGCAGGAGAGAGAGATAGATGAGGAGTTGATGGGTTGGATTCGGGATGATCGGGGTGTCCGGGAGGCCTTGGCTGATGGAGGGCTCCTAAAGTTTGCTCAGGTTCCACTTATGTGTTCAGTCAAAGATCTGCTGAACAAATTGGTGGATTTTTGGGTTCCGGCGGAGGGTGCATTCGTGGTGGGGGGTGAGCAACTAGAGATCGCCCTGATTGATGTTTATTTCCTTACTGGATTTCCTCGTTTGGGGGAGATAGGGGAGCTCCAGCCGAGGATTCCCGCTGGTTTGGACATTGAGGATCTCTTGGAGAGATTTTTTGTTCTGAGAGCTATTGCGTAGAACATCGCACTAAGTCTGACGGTTTTACGTGAGTGGGAGATGCGAGCAGTAGGGGCTTGTGTTCTGCGTGTGTTGGGTGCCCAGGCGCCACATCATTTGTCTAGGGGGAAAACGATGATGGTAGATCATGTGTTGAGAGGGACCTACTTTTCCTAGGGTTAGATGCTTTTGGCCTGTGTTCGGCGAGATCTGGACAAGGTCAGTCGGGAGGGGGGGGAGTTTAGCTATGTCTCCTTCCTCTATTGTTTTTTCTTTGAGAGAGTACCGACCTTGCGGCCGTGTGTGCCGGTTCGGGATGGGTTTCCGAGTGAGCCACGGATGGTGCGATGGGGGGAGATGATGCCCCGGGGTGATGGTGGTATTCAACGTTTTTTTTTGGCAGATATGTATGAGCAGTGGAAGCAGATACCCCTGCTTATTGATGATTATCCATATGCTAGCATCAATTTCCGAGGAGATCCAGAGATGCCTCAGGCTCAGGGACAGGCCTGGGGTCTAGACGGTATGTCTTTGGTTCTCTGTTATATCATATTTAGATGTTTTTTGTTATGAGTATAGCTAGAGATATTTATATGACATTGACTTGATTCACTTGTGTGATTGTGCAGATATTGGTCCGAGGCCACTAGCTGATCATGTGGGTCGTTGGGGACTAGTGATAGTGGTGGTACCTCCACCTGTAGCGGCACCGCCTCCTCATGCTCAAGGAGTTGTGCGTCCTCGAGATGATGCCCTGGAGGGAATACGGGAGACTTTGGATGGGCTTCTAGTGGGAGCACCAGAGGAGGGTTGGAGGGATTTGGACAGTCCTACTATTGAGTGTTGTTTCGATGCGCCCTGCGAGTGGCGGTCTATCCTGCTGAGAATAGCTGTTCTGATGGCCGAGAGGAGGGCTCGGGATCAGTATGATCCAAAGGAGCCAGTGGAGGAGGAGCCAGAGGATCCTAGGGATCGCAATGATTAGGTGATCTTATATTTTCCCCCAAATGCTGATGAGCATATGGGGATGATTTTGTTGATACACATTTTGTACGGCTAGTGTATTTTTTGTATATTTTGGGTGTTGAGGGAACTCTTGACATTATGACTTTTATGATGATATATATATATATATATATATATGTTTTGGTATATCGTCGTGTATGCACCTGGATGCACGTCTTGTCTTGATTTTATTTTGTTGCACGTGTTTGCAATTGTAGTTTTTTTGTTTTGCTTGTGGAGGCATGTTTGATTTTTGTACGCCCATGGAGGCATATCTTCTGCATGCAGATGTAATGTTTTACTTCTTTGTACGCCCATGGAGGCATATGCTATGCACGTGGATGCAATTTTAGATTTTTTGTATGCCCATGGAGGCATATTTTATGCACGTGGATGCAATGTTTTGATAATTTTATAATGCCTATGTGATGCATGTCGTGATGTCCTACATGTTTTGGTTGATGTGCTAATCTAGGATGTTGTTAGCCATTTGGTCTACTACAGTATTATGATTTCTTGGGACATGAGTAAAAATGATGGATTCAAAATTTCGAATCATTTGTTTTGTGCGTAGGAATTTTCTAAATAGACAGGGATCGCGTACCTGATAACAGTTGTTGAGATGTGAAACAAGGAGCTGGGAGTCCAGGAAAACACGAAGGTGACTTATGCCCATTTGGAGAGCGATGGCCAGGAGACTGGTCACGGCATCGTACTCAACTTGGTTGTTTGTGGCAGCACCTATACACATTCCATCGAGGTGGATCAACTCATGTGAAGGGGAATATATTACCCAAGCTGTTGAAGCAAGGTTTGGAGACCAACGACTTGCACCGTTGGCAAAGCCGATGTGGTAGAGTGGAACGGGATCCATCTGTGGTCATGTAGGAAAAAACAAATTTTTAGGTTTTGAAAATTTTATAGTGAAAAATCAATTAAAAGAAACTGTAGAATATGGACTGTGGTGTCCAAGTGTTTTCATGGGTAGAATCTTTTAAGATACAACCCGTTACGGGGGTTGCACATGGGATTGCCCTCTGAATTGGTCAAAATGTATGCTCTATGTCCAAGGCAAGTCTGTATAATATATGGGCCTTGCCACATAGATTGGAACTTTCCTTTTCCTGTTTTGTCATGGGCTTGATCGTAAACAAGGACCAGGTCTCCTTCACTAAATGCTCGTGGGTGAACATGTTTATCGTAATGGAGTTTAGATCTATTCTTTGCGGCTTCGATTGTTTGGAGAGCTTCGCGGCGATCTTTGTTGGCCTGCTCTAAAAGAAGTAGACGTTCTTCAATTAGTGATGTATCAGGGAGAAGTTCTATGGAAATTTGTAATGTTGATATCTGGCATTCAATGGGGAGGATAGATTCCACACCATGGACTACATGGAATGGGGTAAAGCCGGTGGCGGTTTTGGTCGACATGCGATAAGCCCATAATGCGGGAAAAATCATGTGATGCCAATTGGACTTATGTTTGTCGACAATGCGTTGGAGGATGGTCTTCAAAATTTTGTTAACAGCTTCGACTTGGCCATTCCCTTGGGGGTAGTAGGCGGAGGAGAAATGATTTTCAAACTTAAGGAGGATGGACAATTCTCTCCAAATGGATTCTTCAAAGTGAGAGCCGTGGTCTGAGACGAGTTGTTTTGGTACTCCAAAACGAGCAATAACGTGGTTGAGGAAAAAACGGGCCGCGGTGTCGGCTTTGCAATTATAAGTAGGCATGGCCTCTGCCCATTTGGTAAAGTAATCAACAGCCACAATAATGTGTTTGTGGCTTCCAGAGGATGCGCGATTGCAATCCATGAAGTCGATGGCCCATTTACAAAATGGTCCAGTAGTGACAACTAGATGAAGGGCAGCGGGGGGGGGGGGGGGGGGGTGCGGTTCTTGCCTTTGGGGCAAAGAGCTGGAAGCTTTGGCAGTGTTTGACTGCTGTGATATAATCAGTGAATAATGATGGCCAAAAATAACCTATGTGGATTACCTTTTGGGCGGTGGCCATTCTGGAGAAATGGTCACCACAGGCACTGCTATGACAGTCGTTAAGGACTTGTTCTGCTTCATCTTGGGAAAGGCATCGTCGTAAGATTGTGTCGATGCCATGTCGATAGAGGACATCACGGAAGAGTAGATAACGGGGGGCATCTTGATGGATGCGATGACATCCATCACGATCGATGTTGGGTCGAAATTTCTGTCTGCGGAGGTATACCAAAATGTCGCCATACCAGGGATCGTCAGACGAGATGATGAACATATGTTCATCGATTATATCAGTATGTATAGTTGGTGATGGTAAGTCCGTAATGAGTTGAGAGAGCGCTAATGCCTTGGTGCTCTTCGGGGTTTTAAAAGTTAGGTCATATTCTTGTAAGATGATCACCCATTTGGCAACACGGCCTTGTAGAAGGCGACGATTCAAGAGATAGACCATTGGATTGGAATTAGCCACAACCGTGGTGTGGCTGAGGAGAATGTAATGTCACAGCTTTTGTACTGAAAAGACGACGGCGAGGGCCATCTTATCTTCATGCTGGTAGCGTAATGGTGGGCCTGATAAAGTTTGGCTCACATAGTAAATGACATTCTCTTGGTGAGCGGAGTCTTCTTGGACGAGGACTCGAGAGACGGCATAATCGGATGCCGAAATGTAAAGGGTAAAGTCTCTTGTGAAATCTGGTGGAGAAATCAACGGGGCGCTGGTAAGTGCTTTTTTCAGATCCGTGAAAGCTCCTTCTGCTTGGTTGTCCCATACAAAGCGGGTATGAAGATGTAGCAAACAGAGGAAACCATGTACAGTAGTGGCATAGTCTGGGATGAAACGACGAAGGAAGTTGGACTTCCCCTGGAGGCTTTGAAGCTGTCTTAGTGTACATGGTGAGGGGAGGTCCACTATGGCTTGAAATTTTAGGGGGTCAACGGTGATCCCTTTTTCTGAAATGACAAACCCCAGCAGGCGGGCTGCTAGAATGCAAAATACACATTTGAGTGGGTTCAAGCGGATGTTGTATTTGCGGCAATGCAAGAAAACTTGTCGAAGATCTTCTAAATGGTTAGATTGTTTCTTAGATCGGGTGGTGATGTCGTCTAGATAAACTTTGATGATCTTATGCAGATCATAAAAGTAATAAGTCATGGCACGTTGGAAAGTGGCTCCTGCATTCTTAAGACCTAAAGGCATAATGCGATAGGCAAAGGTGCCCCATGGGGTTGTAAAAGCGGCCTTGTATTGATCTTCTTTACGGATTTTTATTTGGTTGTATCCAGAGAAACCGTCCATAAAAGAAAGTACCTCATGCCCTACACACTCATCGATTAGTTGGTCAATAAATGGTGTGGGGAAGTTGTCTTTGGGACAAGCAAGGTTGGGGTCTCGTAAGTCAGTACAAACGAGGATGGTGCCAACTTTTTTATTAACTGGTACTGGATTTGAAACCCATGTGGTGTATGCAATTGGGTATATGAAGCCTACTGCTTGAAGCTTCTCGACTTCTGCTTTGATGGCTGGAAGTTTGGATGGGTGAATGGGACATTGTTTTTGATGGACCAGTGATATGTTGGGCCAAGTGTCTATGTGATGTTCCACAATGGTAGGATCAAGACCAGGCATCTCGGTATAAGACCAGGCGAAGACATATCGAAACTCTTCGAAGAGTTTCTTATAAGCTTGGGTTTCTTTTTCAGTGCAAGATGCACCTAAAGAAATAAGCTCGGGTTTTCCGGGGGTGGTGGAGATGTCGATTTTTATAATGGGCGAAATGTTAGCCATGTTTCCTTCTTCGAAGGCTTATGGAGTTAGTATTGGATCTTTGAACCAATCGACCTTAGTTGGTAAGAAGTCCTCGGATTCAACAGATAGTTGGTTTGCCGCGGTGGACGTAGACACCTCAGGGAGGAAGTATGATCGATGGTGCATATCATCCCAAGGGTAGTCCCATGCGGTGAGTGTTTCTAGAATTTCCTCATCAGTATGAAAGTAGTGGGACCATAAATTAACTGGCTCGGGTTTATAGGTAGTTGAAATCATATAAATAGTATTGATTTCTTCTGAATGGGAAGATTCTGGGAGGAATATTTCTTCAATAAGTGGTGGGGATATATATAGGTTAGTAAGTGCAACATGAGTTGCAGATGGATTAGGAATGGTTCCAGTAATTACTGGGATCTGGGTAGTGGTGATGAGGGGGGGTTTGACGCCCATGTTGAGCATACCTAAAATAGGCGTTGATCCTGTGTTGGGCATGCCTAAAGGGGGGGTGGCCCCCATATTAGGCATGCCTAAGGGGGTTGTGGCTACTGTGTTTGTCACGGTAATAGCGGGGTTTGTTTATGTAGCTCCAATAGTACTGGTGAAAAGAGGGTCAAATTGTGATCCAGCCATGGGGTTGGTTGGTGATGTCTCGGTAGGGTGTTCGGATTTAGCCTCAGAATCAGATGTAAAATGAAGCATGTCAGAATCGGATGACGGGGTTCTCTGCCGATGACGTGTGGAGTCAAGGGATAACGCTCTACGTCTATGACGTGTAGAGTCAAGTGTACTGAACTGAGGGGGTTCACCCTGAAAACGGTGGGATTGTCTTAAGTTCTCAATGGTGATAGATTTCTAGAAATGTCAATGGATGGTGGTGAGATAAAAAACTCAAGACCCTAATGCCACGATGTGTGCAGGAGGGGAGTGTGAAAAAACAATGGCTCTCAGGACAACAACCAACCTCAAAAGCACTTATTATAACAGTTGTGCTATAATAAGTGGAGGAATCAAGAAAAGTGGTCAGAATAACAAAAATCAAATGGTTCCTAGAAAAAAGTGGTGCTTACTAGACCAAGGGGGGTAGCAGAGCATGCAAACGCCTAACTAAAAGTGGTATTATGATTCAATGAAACATATCCTCCACAAGGTGATGAAATCCAAGTCAGACAATATGAGTAGTGGAATCAAAGGCTATATATCCCCCTACCGGGAGGGACACCGCGTAGACAATCCTAAAAATTGGCCACTAAGATACCCCGTTCATGACACGTTTGGTTGGGTGAATCTGCAGTTTGGTTCTATCGCCGCTGTACTCCCATACGGGTGGTACACTAAGAACTGCGAAAGGTATCCTTCGGTTACTGAATGGATAGCGGTATTCCACTCAGGCTTCCGGAACCAGTCTGGCTACTTCAACCCTCCTAAGGGAGAGGCCTTCCCGATAAATTGGTGTATAACTGTGTCAACAAATAATAAGGGATTTTTGGGACCCTAAAAATCAACCAATATGTCTCAGATGTAAATAATTGAGGGGCATTATTGGAACACCTATCCCCTCAATCCTACCTAGCTACAAGATTCTTCAAGTGTTCCCCAAGTGGGGTTAAAGTGTTTGTTGAGTTTAGGCATATTTTAAGGCTCAGTTAATTAAAAATGTGGCAGATTGGGTGCAAGTGTGATTATTTAACTGAAAAAAAAAAGAATCTGCCTCACTTGGGCGATTGATTACAAATTAAAAACAAGACGATTTCAATTTGCAAAAAATAAAAGGCTTTTTCTGAAATGTAAATGCTTCAACAAAAATAATTCGAAAACTATGGAGTTTTGAAATAATTTTTTAAAGGAAAGCAAATATCGTAAAAAATGTTAGAAATAAATGGATTTCTAAGTGCTTGCTTGGGAAAAACTATTGAGCAAATCAGAAATATGGTTCGAAATTTGCAAAGAAGTGAAATCTATGATCTAAACAAAGTGCTAAAAAACCTTTCTTTCACTAGTTGAAAATTTTTAAAAAGATTTTAATTGAGCATATGTAATAGAAAATGATTTACTATTGCTGCAATAATTAAAACAGAATGCTGAAAAAAATTGCAGGAAAAATAATGCTGGACGAAAGAGGCTAAATGGGCCAAAAATGTAGCAGAATGTTTTCTAAAAATTTGGCCGAGCGAAAAATAGCGGCATCGTGGGTTGATGGGAAAAAGCCACGATGTGCATCGTGGGTTTAAGGCACACAGTCGCGATGTGCAGCATGGAAAAAAGCCATGAAGCCGTGATGTGCAGCGTGGAAAAAAGATGTGAAGCCGCGATGTGTAGCACGGAAAAAGGCCACGATGTGCAGCGCAGAAAAAGGCCGCGAAGTGCAGCACGGAAAAAGGCCGTGAGGTCGTGATGAGCCGCACGACTGTCGGGCGAAAAGTCGCGATGCGAAAATGGAAAAATGGTCGCCGGAAACGAAACTGAAAAGTAAAATTTCGGGTTGTTTAAAGGCTACAGAAAGGGCCAAATGCTAGGGCAGCAATGGATATGCTGTCTAGTATGGCAGATCTGTAAATTGGAATGGTAAAAATAAGTAAAAAACAAAGATCTAAAGCAAAAATTTAAAGCTCAAAACCTAGCGGAGTCGCCAAAAACTGTTGCTTGGTTTTTCAACCAAGCATGTGCAAGGATGCACCTATTAACAAAGTCATAGCAATTTCAAATGAAAAGCAAAAACAATTGTAAATTTAATCTAACATTAACATAAACATGTGTAAATAAACAAGAACTAAATTAATAACAAGAGATCTATGGAAAGAACAAGAGAAAAAATAATAGATTTTTTGTATGACCTCAAAGGTGAGGATTGGTGTTGAGCAGCTTCAAGGTTGAGGTGCTCCAAGCTCCAATGCTCTCTTCTCCAAGATGCTGAAATGGGGGTCTTCAAACTCGAAATGGGAGGCAATGACTCTCAAAGGGAATTTGGCAGCATAAGGACAGGATGAAATGTGGATGGAAAATGAGGAGCTCCTATCACCCTTTTATAGTTTTTGGTGATGGGGAATACCATTATGGTTTTAAGGAAACCAATGGTATTAACCAACATGGTTTAGGTCTCTTTTTTCCTCTTTTTCGTTTTTTGAATATTTTGAATATTTTTATTCCCTTTTAATATTTTTGGGAATTTTGGACCATTTTTTAGGGTTTTTTGTGTATTTTGAGAAAAAATATATATTTTGAGGGGAAAAAATGTGTATTGTGGTCTTTCTGGTGACCTTTTGATGGATTTAGAGGCTCAAATGGTGGAAAAGTGGACAAATGGGTCATGTGAATAAGGGAATGAGCTAGTGAGCACTTTTTGGATGTTAACACCTTGCAGAGGGAATGGATTTTTCAGGACCATTGGTTTCATTTGAGTGGGATGAGGTGGAGGAGGATTAGGCTTCCCTTGCGGAGAAGTAGTTACATCACATTGGTTAACCTCGTTCAATAGCTAGAGAGCCTTAGCCAAATGGGGGTATAGTTCCCATAGACACCATAGGAAGAACACGGATGGTTGCTTCATAGTTGAGCATTGTTTTCTTGCTTAGTTAGTTTCTTGGGATCCTGGTTTGTGGGGTTGGCTCCAGTTTTTTAGGAGGCTTAGGGGGTGGACCCCCACCTCCCTGGAATTGATTGTTCTATTTTTCTTTCCCTTATTCTTCTTCTTGGGTTGCACTTGTTGGTTATTATGCATAGGCTGGGAAGGAATATTCTGCTGGGAATATACTTTCCCATGAGGAAAAGGGGGAACAACGGGTTGTGGTTTCACTAGAGGAGTTGGTGGAGGGAAAGGAAAAAGGTAGTATGGGTTAATGGTCAGAGGGGCCACGAAGCAAGTAGAAGAAATGCCACACATTGTTCCACTACATGAGGTCCCATGAAAATGGGGAGTTAAGGAAAGAAACAAATAATAGGTACTTGTCCTTGTATGTGATGAAGCACAAGATAAAATGGTTCCATAACTAGGCTTAAGAACAAGGCCCTGGTAAGGACACTAAATTTAGGAGGGATTACCATATGCATAACCATGAGAAAGGGGAAGTTAAGGTACATATATATTTGAGTGGGGTGTGGCAGTGTTGATGACACCATTCGCAACATGGGATGCCCCCGATGGGTCTTTCTGAGAAGAGATTCTACGAGGAGCATCAGGGATGATCGTGTACAAGTAGTTAGACTATGTGTAAATTAGGTCATACTATTGATCCGTGAGGATAGATTATTCCTTAGTCTATGTTTTTTCATAAACCACATCTTTGGATATGGTGGGGAGAAGGGATTTCATAAACCAATCTAAAAATATCCTATCATCGAGCTTGATATCGCACAGACTTTGGCATCAATGCAACTCATGGATGTGATCTAAGATATGTGTGGAGGAATTTTTTCAATAGGATATAAGGATTTCTACACCCTCATTGTAATGGATGGGAAACTGAAAAAATTGAAGAAAAGTGGAGGCCAAGGACACGAAGTTGGTGTGTGTCCCATGAGGTTGGATAATGTACAACTTGGGCACCAACACCAACTAAGTTTCTCTAAAACAGGTGCATAATAATTGAATTGTCTACAATGTTATTAGAGGATCACCATAGGTGAAATGACATGATGTGGTTTTGGGCATCCTCACCTACCTTCTCCTTGAACTCAGGGATGTTCGAAGGGATTTTGGTAAACATGGGAGGCTAGTTTGGATCATGACGGATTGAATCATTGGTTAGTCTCGTCAATTCTAGTAGGTTGAAACTAGCCATGAAAGGAGGTTCACGGTAGGGTTCAAAGTGGAGGTACCAACGATGGTGTTTGTCACCACAACAGTGATGGAACCACCTATAGTGGTTTCTCCTCCCGATATAGGAATGTGTCTACCACAAGGCATGTGGATATGTCCACCACTAGGATTAGGGATATGTTTTCCACTAGGAGTGGGGGCATGTCCTTTGTCCATGGTGTTGGTAGTGTGTGAAGCTCAAGGAGATCTTGATGATAAAGCATTGAGTGTGATCAAATTCCTTGAGGTGCAATCCCTTTTTCAAGTTTTGTAATCTAAAAGGTTTGCACCACAAGGGATTTAATCCCTCTCATAACTTGATATATTTACAATTAATATGGATATCTATGTTGCTTTATTTTACTAAAGTGATCTCTTTTATTTTTAAATAATTTTCTTTTCTATTTAATTTATTAACTTATAGCCTTGACACATCATTATTGATGCACATAATTATGTATATTTGTAAACATGCATTATATTTATATATTTTTTAAAGTGGACATACAATATAAACATGACACATCTTACCCACTTGGGTTATAAAAGCACTTCTTTGTACAATCAATTTTAATTTCCATATAGAAGCACTCAATTATAGAAAAATGATTAATTATTCATCGGGGATCGAAGCCAATGCTTAAATTTAACCATATGGAATACTATGCACCATATTAGTTCATGGGCCACTTAGCTATGTGAGAAATCCTTCGATAGGATACACAGTTTCTATTACAACAAAGTTCGCTATAAATTATGTGACCCATTAAATCATATGTTGAGTTGAACATCTAGTTTTGTCAAGAATGAAGAATACAACTCCACAATTGGATTAAATTTAAGAATATGGGTGGTACATGGGCTAATATTTTACATGGAAATCCATTTCCCCCTATTTCCTCCTTGAGAAAATTTTATAAATGAAGGTCTCTTCCATATTGATATATTTTAAAATTTTAATAAGAGTAAGGTTATGTTGCAAGATTTTAGCTAGAGATTGTTAAGTAGGGAAAATTTTAAGGACCCATAATTTACTTAAAGTATAGAAAACTTGTTGAATCTTTCTTTCACATAAACTAGGGAAAATATATTAATAAAAGTTGCATGTAGGCATCCATAAGAAGTACATGTTGGTTGTGGAGCCTGATTATCTTCTTGATTCAGATATCTTGTTTTTCAGTCGTGTTTGTACCCTAGTTTTATATTCTTTGAAGGTGGACTATACACACCTCCCAGCGGGGTGGTGTGGGGGGGGATTCCCCCCCTTGTGGAGATATAGGGGGGGACATCCCCCCAGGATGGGGGGTCCAGAGCCCCCGAAGGAAATTTTTGGGATGTTTTTTGGTCTTTGGTTTTTCGACCAATGGTTTACAGGCCCATGGTATTGGGTAACCCGTGGTGTTTTCCCATGGTAATCCCTCTTTAAAAGGAAGGCATTGTATTGTGGATGTGTAGTTGTTGTATTGTATTGTAAATATCTATGTGATTGTGTGAGAGAGACTATGAGAAAGTGAAGAGGAGGCTGAAGTAGATGTGTTGCAGGTTGTATTCCTTCATTTTTTGGATATAGTAATAAAATGAATGACAATTTGTCTATGGATGTAGCCCATATTGGGTGAACCACATATATTGGTGTCTCTCTTGTATTTTCATATTATGTGTTTTATTTCCGCATTCTCTTTAGTTTATTTCTCCACGATCTTGTTTTTCTATGTAAGGAATCTCCAACAATTAATTAATTAAAATGCATGATATATTAGAAATAACATAACACATAAGAGATTTATTGATTGTGGGCCACTTCGAGGGGGGAAACACCTTTGAGTAAGATCAATGCAAAATAACTCTTGGATGCCTTCATTGGCCTCAACACATACTTATATAGTAAGTCTATGCACCAATACTATCTATCAATACCATGGAACATATAATATGACGGGATGACTTACAAAGCATATGCGTCCAATACTATGGATCAATACCATGAATCATATAATACTATGGATGAATACCATGAATCATATAATACTATGGGATAATACAAACTATGGATCAATACCATGGAACATATAATACTACGGGACGACTTACAAAGCATATGCGTCCAAAAACAATATACTAAAAAAGTAATGAGAGGGGTTGACACGGGTTCCTAACATCCCCTCCTGTTATAGGTCAAATCTGCACTTCTCCGTCCGTGATCACATTAAGCTGTCGATCACACAAAAGGACAACATGGATTGAAGAGAAAGATTGCCCTAGATGATACATGGACTTGGTTTTCCCCTCAGCAGCTGACAAAACCCTGTTTTACCCTACCTTTTGACATGTGAGCTATCCTATAGGCATGATAGTAGCACATTTCTTGGAGTGTGCCCTACTCTACAAGCATAACAGTAGCGCACACTTGCTAGTATTCCCTACTTTGCTTAAGCAAACTAGCGCACACCTTAAAAATCATGCAAACGCTAGTTGTAAAGTAGTGAATAAGGTATGCCTTCAAGAACCTTGATCTCTTTCTTTTTGTAGAAGCCTATGTGATATGATTAATGTATTTACCTGTCACCCCAGAAGTTGGTAGTGTCCCTCTCCTCGCTATAGGGTAGAATTCCCGAACAACAGACAGGAAACTCCATTGGGGACCGGTTGTTTTCTATTCTAGGAGACTCATTTAACTTTTCTTCCAGTACTTTTTGAGCTTTTTTTATCCTTTGAGAGGCTCTGTAGGTTACTGTAGCCTGTTTCCATTGCTTGACTCATCCCAGTTGGAAGCTTTAGAGCCTGTTTCATACCTTTTATGACATGGGCGCTAGTCTGCCTTATACACAGTAGTGCATACCTGATGATGAGTGCTACTTTCTCTACTATACAGTAGGGCACATCTCCCAGTGTGCGATGGTTTATGCACTACACAGTAGCGCATACCCTTGTAACTCTCTGTTTGCTGTAGGGTTTTAATTTGCACTTGTTTGGTTTGATGTCCAGTCTCTTGCCTTGCTTTCTCAACTGATCCTTGAGGTATTTATGACGTTGTTGAGTCTTGTTTGCCTCTCCTAAGTCCCTTAGGTCATCTTTTCTTGCTTGTGTACTTTTTAGGTGTCTTGTTGTTTGTGACTCTTTTTGAAGGCCTCGCTTTGTTCCTAGTTGGACATAACTGCACTTTTGTACCCTAGATGCTTGTTGCAGGTATACAAACCTTTGTTTTGTAGCATTTGTTGTTTGTGGAAACACTAAGCACACTTTGACGATGTCTTGGCCCTTAATTTAGGGTTTGACCCCAAGTTAGAGTCCTTAGGGTGTTTTCAAAATATTTTTGAGTTCAGATACCTCCTGATTGCTTTGTCAATTTCAATCCAAGTAAGTTGAAGTCTTTCAATTTTCTTCCATTTGAATCTTTGTGATTGTAAGGCCATCTTTGGTTCATTTTCCTACCGTTTGCTTGGCTTAGTACTCTTTAGGGTTCTTGATGCTTTGGAGTAACCTTTGAGGTTTACCTTTCCCTTTGAAGCGTCTCTTATCCTTCTTTTCTTTCCACTTTGTTTTCCAAGCCCAAAGCCTTTTCCTTTGAAAAACTTTGTAGGAAAAGTCTTCGTCAAATCATCATTTTTTTGTTGTGAGCCTTAGAGTTACTTTTCCTTACATTGCTCTTTTAGGTCTTACTTGCTTCCATTTTCGAGTTCTTTTTATTTTACGTATATTAGAAAAAGAAAAAAATGAGTTTGGCAGTTTAAAGTAGTAAGACTTATAATCATTTCGAAGTAGCATAGTTTACTTTGTTTTGAATTTGAAAAGAAAAGAAAAAAAAGATTTGTTTTGGTTTGCTTAGTTTTTCATTTTTGGAAAGAGCATAAATGAAAAAAAAAAGAAAAAGAGACTTTTGTTGCTTTGAAAGTTATTTCTTTTGCACTTTAGTTTCTCAAACCATTTCCACACAGTGCACTACCCCGTTGAGTAAAAAGTTGCCTTAAAAATAAATTTTAATAAAATCAATTAGAAACATTTTCTTTTTAGGTATACACGACATCAACTAGCTTAGGCTAGAGTTACGAGCTTAAATCACCTTAAACTGCTCCCAACTGGCTTCATTACGCAACAATCGTAGTACAACTTTCATTTAGGTAAACCCATATATATCAAATAACTCTGGGATGCTCTACTCAAACTAGACTTAAGCATGAGGTCGTGGGAGACTGGAATTGTTGAGGATATCCCCTCACTTTCCTTTTGACCATAAACCAACGTTGATTCGCGTATGGGGGTCCTTTCGGGCTTCGCGCTTTGCTACCCTGCCCATGCGTTTTGACTAGGCTGATGACTGTCCCCCCAGGATATTTCATATGTATGGTAGCCTTAGTATCAGACCTTTAGGATCCTACACAGGTAGAGTGGGTGGTTATTCCAACTTCATCTCGGATAGGCGTGGAAGGTAACCCTCTGTCAGTAATCCCGGGAAATCGGTTTGGTGATTCAAGCGCTTGCACCCAGTGGATCTCCGGTGGATGCCACGAAACTGAGCATCGGTACTCTGTTAGTCTGTTCTGGGCCCTAATCATCCCATACTTACTTTCGAGAGTATTTTCTATCCGTTTGATTGGTTTGATTACTTAGGATTTTTTTAGTAGTATGTTGTTTGCCCCTTAGTCTTAGTGGCCTTTAGGTTTTTACTTAGTGTTATTTTTATATAATTGTGGAAGACCAATAGCTTTGTAGGTCTCGAAGGTTGCAAAACCTTCCCCCACCCAATGTGGAGCCACTACCGCCACCATGACAACGTAGGACTGACTCCAATGGTCTTTTTGAACTTACTGGTGAAATAGAGGTTCCTGTAGAACCACAACCCAGAACTCCGAATCGACAAGTTCTTAATATTGTCGAGGTTGAGGATATTACTTCTAGTGAGTTTAACACTCCTTTTAACCCTCCTCTTACTGGATCTAATGATCTGCTTCTGGTCCCTATAGGTTTCCAGCAACCCAAGTATAGTGCATATCTTTTCACACCAGGGCATATTATGACTAACCCAGAAGATGAACAAGGAGTTCCACAGACTCCCACAATGGGTATGAATACAAGTATTGTGAATCCTTCTTCCACTGCTACACCGTGTTCAATGCAGACAACTTCTGTTTCAACTCTGACCTTCAGTTTTAATGTTGTACGTTAGGCATGCCGAGCTCAACAGCTTTGACATCCGCCTCAGTCACTACCCCTAATTTTGGATCCAATAATGCAGTGAATGTCATTCCACCTCCTGCAACTCAACAGTTATACCATATACCTAATACTTGGATTTCCACACCCAATGTTGGGACGAATCCCTCTGTAACTATGCATGTCATGAGTACCATGACTGCGCCATCCACCTCGACTACCCCTGGTTTTAACACCTTTGCAGGTTCCAATATGAATCAAAGTAACATACCTATAGGAAATATCCCCTTTTCTTTGTTTTCTGGAGGAGGAGGTAATATTTTTAACCAACAATATGGCGGGGCTAACACCCAGCCACAGTGGACGAATGCACAGGGTACCAACCCAATTTCATTTGGGTGGAGGAATTTCAACAACACCTTCACACAACAACAGATGACTGGGGGAAACCCCTACCAGTAGATGGCTGGGGGCAACCCCTACCAACAAATGGCTGGGGGCAACCCTAAACATCATTTTATGGGTCAAACTATGGGAGGTTCCCCCTTTATGACCCCAGCTTATCAATTTCCATCTTATAGACATCGTTTACCATTTCTGGCAACCTTGAATTTTCCAGATCTTTCCAATTTAACGAACGATCCAATGTGCCATATGTTACGTGGCCACTAGTTCCCACTAAGCTACCTTCAGACATTCCAAAATTCAAAGGTAAAACTGGTGAAGATCCTGGTGATCATGTTACCACTTTTCATCTATGGTGTTCTTCGAACTCGTTGAACGAAGATTCCATTAGGTTGATACTTTTTCAAAGTGCCTTGATCGGTGCTGCAGCTAAATGGTACATCGAGTTACCTGCAGCCACCTTTTATAACTTTCGGGATCTTGCCATAGTATTTCGGAACCACTTCCAGCTTCCTGTTCGGTACGATGCCGGGACAGATCTTTTGTCTACCTTTAGACAAAACAAAGCCACCCATTTATCTGATCATCTTCAGGAGTGGCAAAGACGAAAGAGGCTCATTAAGGCCAATATCCCCCCAGAATTCTTATTAGAGTGGTATCTGAAATCACTCTTTCCTTATGTTTCTAAGGAAGTAGCTACTTTTGGGGTGTCATCAGAAGAAGAAGCCATTTTAAGGACCCAACAACTAGACTTGGTTTATGCTCAGTCTGGGCTCCTTTATGAGATTATACTTGATGCACCGCAATTAAACATTGATCTAGGTAGACCAAAACCTAGACCACATGCTGACGGCATAGTAGGTTCAGTTGATTATGTAGCCTTCGAAGCATTGACTAAATAGGTTCATGCCTTATCAGTCAAACAATTGACTGCAGAAGTGACTCCCGTCACAACCTCTCCTTCTACTATTGAATATGTACAATAGGTTTAGACTAATCAAAAGGGCCCTCGGCAGCCCAACAATAAAAAGAAGGGCAAGAAAGGAGAGTGGAACCAACAGAATCCCAAAAACAAAGAAAATGTCGAGGAGGGTAACAGAGAAAAGAAGAAGGTCAAGTTCCCTTGCAAGATTTGCAAGCAGGACCACCTCACTCACCAATGCCCTCTAATCAAAGAAGCCCAGAAGTTGCTTCAAGAAAAGAAACCTGTCGTCCTTAAAGATCCATTTCCAAAAGGGTAGGGATCAGCTTCTAGCACCTCCAATACTCGGGGCACCACCCATGCTTCAGTTGATCAAAATTTTATTAATATGGTTAACTCGGACATCCCCTCCCCCTTAGAAAAATCTTTGCTGTCAAAGCTTTAGATGTGGAAATTGATGTTGAAACTGAAGGAGTGGTTCCCCTGTAGCATCCTCTTGTTGCATTTTGTTCCATGGAATTAATACCTCTGTGATAGATCGAGAGTGAAGGTGACGAGTGCGCCTATTGAGGATGGCCTCCGGCTCCAAAAGGATGTATCCTTCATTATCCAGTTCTGGTAAAATAGTTTTTCCTATGATGTTGGTGCCAAGAACTTTCGTCAGACAAGAGACATGAAATACTGGATGAATGCGGTAAGAAGGAGGAAGGTCCAATTTATAAGCAACGAACCCAATATTATGAAGAACCTTATAGGGCCCATAGAAATTTGGAGTGAGTTGATGATGTCGTTTGAGTTTCAGGGAGGATTGCTTGGAAGTCTGTAGATGAAGAAAAAACATATCACCTGCTGGAAAAGTGTGTTCAGAACTGTGTTGATCGGCTTATTGTTTCATTCAAATTCTTTCCATGTGAAGATTGTCCTGCAAAATGTGAAGAATTTGATCGCGGTTTCGATGAACCGTGTCAACTGCTTGAACTGGTGAACTGCTGAGGGTGTATGGAAGAAGAAGTGGCTGTGCTTGACCATAAATTTATTTATATGGAGTCATTTTAGATGCAGTATTGTACCACCATTCAGCGAGAGGGAACCACTTCGCCCACTGAGGTTGTTGTTCGGAGGTGAAGTCACGAAGATAAGTTTCCAAACATATATTGGTAATTTCAGTCTGACCATCTATTTGTGGGTGAGACCTTGAACTCATCTTCAATTTGGTGCCAATACGGAAAAATAGTTCTGTCCAAAAATTAGTGGTGGAATTTGCATCGCGATCTAAGACAATGGAAGAAGGGATTTCATGAAGACGGAAGATCTGGTCCAGGAAAATTTGTGCAACTGAGGAGGTTGTATAGGGATGGCCGAGGGAACAAAATTAACTATATTTGGAGAGGCAATCAAACAAAACCAAAATAAATGTCTTCCATCCAGATTTAGGGAGCCCTTCAATGAAATCCATAGAAATATTTGTCCCAATCCGTGTAGAGATGAGCAAGGGTTCAAGCAATCCTGGAAGGAGTGTCGTTTCACCATCATTGAGATGGAAAGTATCATATTCAACCACCATCTGTTGAATTGGCATTTTCATTTCGTACCAAAAGAAGTTACATTGTGCCCGCTCCTATGTTTTGAGGAACCCAGTGCTCTGCCGATGGAGAAGCATGGAGTTCATAGAAGACTACCTGTTGAATATTTGTGCTCTAAGGAAGCACTAGATGACCCTTGTATCTCAAGGAAGTATCATGCCAAGAGTAATGCAGTACAATATAAGGGTTTTTGGCCAACCGTTGGATGATTTGAGATAATGAGGAGTCATTGACATAGCCCTGTTGAACATATTGCAACTAATTTGGAACATGCATAGAAATAGCTGAAAGAAAAACTTGGTCATCAAATGTTCGAGAAAGAGCATCCACCACCATATTTTCCTCACCCTTCTTGTAAGTGATCTCATAGTCATAACCCATGAGTTTGATAACCCATTTATGTTGTTCTAGAGAGGAGACACATTGTTCCAGGAAATATTTCAGGCTCTAGTGATCAATCTTGATGTAGAAATAATTCTATAATAGGTATGGTCGCCATTTCTATATTGCATGCAAAATAGTAATAATTTCTTTCTCATATGTAGAGGCGGATAAATTCTTATTGGAAAGGGATCTTGAAGGTGGAAATCCCACTGGTTCAGAAAATACACCTGCATATCTATCCAAAAATTGTTGTATATCCAAAGGAGTAGTGGAGAGAGTTTATGGGTGCATCTGAATGGAATGGAGATGAGCGATGACACAATGTGAATTATTCTTAAGGATCTTTTCGAAGTGATGTGAACTGATGATGCAGAGAGACCCTGGTTGTAAGCCCGTAAATGTGTGTTTTTTCACATTAACTGAAAACTGCATTCAAAGTTTAGCAAAATCCCATAAGATGGGGCCAAGTGTGCATAACCATTGAGCACCCAAAACCACATCACATCCTCCTAAGGCCAAGGAAAACATGTCATATCACAGGTTATAATATCCCATAGAGATACACACATTGCGACACTTCCCCTTGCAAGGTAAGGTGCCCCCATTGGCAATCATGACTTCACAGTTGGAGCAAGGATGGACAAAACAATCATCTTGTTTGGCGATCCAAGGGTCAATGAAGTTATGAGTGCTACCAGAATCAATGAGTATTGTAAGATGGAGCTTCTTGAAGTAACTCCTGACCCGCATTGTTTGTGGAATGGTGACTCCATCTAAATCACCGAGAGATATCTTTGGGTGGTCATCCTGAGACAGAGGGTCAACATGCGGCTGCTAAATATCGACCTGGTCATCTATTGTAGCTTGAGCTTCTTCACCAAGTTCAGAGGAAGGAGGATAATCCACATCCAAGAGATAGAGATTTTTCTCAACACATCTATGGCCCCGAGTGAATTTTTCATTATAATTATAACAAAGCCCTTTTTCTCTACGTGCTCGCATCTCTGCTTCAGAAAAATGCTTGATAGGTGTTGGTTGAGGAGCTGGCGTGATGGGAGGTTGTTGGGAAACCATTTTACAAATGGAACAAAAGTGGATTTGGAGTGTTGTTGGGATGTGATCTTCTCCTCCGCCAACTTAGCCAACCCTAGGACTTCCATCATTGTGTTAGCACAAAACATTTTAACCTCTGATCAGATTGCATCCTTGAGACCACTGATAAAACAACTCATGTAGAATTCATTAGACAATCCTTCTGTGTGATTGATCAATTTCTCAAATTCTATCTGATACTTTCTCATAGTGCTAATTTGGCGAAGTTTAGTGAGTGAACCTGTGAAGTCATCAAAATCACTAGGACCAAATCGGTGCAAAACGAGTTGGCAAAAATCTGTCCATTTTGGCTCTCCATGAGCCTTGATGTACCAATGGTACCATTGAATGGCTTCATGTTCCAAATGAAAGGATGCAAGTGGAAATTTTGTTGACATCAAAAGTTTTATGCAGACTGAAATATTGTTCTTCTCAGTATATCCATCCAGTCGGATCATTACCATTGAAGTGAGGAAAATCAAGCTTCGGCCCATGAAAACTGCTGGAAGAAGAGAACCCAATTTCTGCAGAAGATTCTGGTTGTGGTTTACCATTCATGGATGGATGTTGAAGATGGAGGCTGAGAAATTTTTCATCCAGATCTTCGAGTTTGGTTTTGAGGGTTACAAGTTCTTCCTCCATAATTTTTGCTCTTGTGCGGGTGACAACCATAACTAGGAGTTTTTTTTTTTTTTTTGAATGGGTAGAAAATAAAAACAAAATCTTCTTTAGTAAAGGAAAATTTGGATTGGGGAAAAACTCTGATGGGTAATTGGGGTTTGACTAGGTTTTGGACACTTTCAGATGGACAAGAAAGAAAAAAATGGAGATTTTAGAAGAAGGGGTGAAAGAATGAGAAAAATTTTCAAATATGTATAGGGAAGTAGAAATAGGAAATGAACACTATGGAAAAATTTGAAGGCGATTGGGTGAAAATCGAAGAATTTATGGCAAACCCTAAAACTAGATGGATGTGGGATTTCTGGCTTCAGTAAGTGGAATTTTGGATAGGTTCCTCAGGAATGAAATATGCAGAATGGGATTGCAGGGATGTCAGTGAATTTTCAAGGGAAATAGAGTTAAAACAAAGAAGATATGGAGAAAAAAAGTTTTTTTATCTTTTTATTTTTCCAGAATGGATCTGAAATGGCTCAGAATTGATCGACAACACTTCTGGATAGATGTAATCTGCTATTTATCATCTGAAAATAGATATGGACCCAATGTATGCTCGGCTTCCTAGTGGTTCAGGGGATTCACTCGGCCACCAATGTTGTCTAACGGCTTGTGTATTGGGGCAGTATCCCACTCCACAGCTTAGGTAAAACTGATAACTGCTTTGCCACAAATGACAACTGTTGGTTTACCTCACAAGTGGGAACTAGTCAATCAGGTAGGGGTTGTTTCCCTTTTCGTTGGCAGGTTCTCTCAATGGGCTAGCTACTTCGAGGTTCCTATGGTACTCCTGACAATGAGTTTTAGGGATATGCCCAAGTACTTCCCACATTTAAGCGGATAGGGATTATTCCCAGATCTAAACCTGCACTTAAAAGGAACAATATAGATGTGGAATTGTTTTTTGGCATAAATTCCACCCAACGAGCCCAAGAAAGTGCTATGATATCAGATGTAAGGAACCTCCAACAATTAATTAATTAAAATGCACGATATATTAGAAATAACATAACACAGAAGAGATTTATTAAAAGCGGGCCACTTTGATGGGGCAACCTCCTTTGAGCAATATTAATACAAAATAACTCTTGGATGCCTTCATTGACGTCAACATGTACTTATATACTAAGTCTATGCACCAATACTATGGATCAATACCATGGAACATATAATACTACGGGACGACTTACAAAGCATATGTGTCCAACAACAATATACTAACAAAGTAATGAGAAGGGTTGACATGGGTTCCTAACATTCTAACAATACATTCTTCAGAATTATAATTGTTCTATATATACTATATTGAAGAGGGACCAAAATTTCCAAGATTAATTTTAAGGACCAAGCCCTAGACTTCCCAAGATTGAAAATTATTGCTTCTTGATTGCAAGAATAAATACTGACAAATTGGTTACATAAAATACATAAGTGAAACATAGTTAACAAACGGGCGAAGCTATCCCATCTCTAAATAAAATGTTATCCAGGGTTCTCTAAGAACCCTCAACAATTCCCAATTCAACTTCTTTCTCGCTATGATTTATGTTCGATTTCCTTCCTCTTGTTAAAAGGGGATAAGGATGAGGATTCTTCTTTAATATGTCTGCAAATGAGGGAGATTTATCTTCTCCTTCCTTTGCATCCCCATTCTCCACACTCATTGGAGGTGAGATCCTCTCTAGAGGGACCCACTGAGACCCTAATAGGTGGTTGATCCACTATCTGTAGGACTAGATCCTCCCGATGTGAAGATGCGCTTCCCGTAGGTGGGGTCACATTTACTTCAACTAAGATTTATGAATTCTTTTGTACTTTCTTCAGCGTCTCATAAATGATCTCTTGTCCATTCTATTGAGAGTCTTCCTCCTCTGAGACCTCTTTTTATTCATCTTGAGATTCCATAACATTGAACCTATTATTGGAATGGAGAGCTTGATATCTATTATATTGGCCCCCTTGGAATGCTTATTCCTATGTTTTCTTGAAACTTGTTTGAATCCTTAATCTGTATTATTCTGTAGTGGTTGAGTTTCTTTGGCTTTAGGGTACCTTTTGGAGAAGTGTCCATAATCATGATAGATGTTACATTTGAAAGGTACATGTTCATAATCAAGGGCATTGTGGTTACTCCAACCCTCCATACTGATCTGAATCGCCTTAGGAACACCCTTTGAGAAATCCATTTTGACATAGATTTTGGCACATGTAAATATTACCCTTAGGTTTGGCATGGTTAATAAAACGACCCATATTATTTCCAATAGATTTGTAGCATCCTTAACCCTATAAAAGAAGGGAGAGACGAGGAAGTTTAATCTAAATAGAAGTTGAGGATATATCCATATCTGGGTTAAATTCCAGATTCCAATGGGAAAGGAACATTCCCATGGAACCCATGGAGTAGGGGAAAGATCTAAAGATAAGGTCTTAGTATTCAATGGTTTTTAAAAGAAAAACAAAGAATAATATTCCATAATAAAAAGTAATTGGGTCTTTCTCAAATAAATTCTTGGAAATACATTCTAGAACTATATTTTGGACTGGGCCATAGGCCTAGAACTTACAGACTAATCCTCTCTCAGTCAGAATGATGGAGTTCTTCTTTTCCACTCAGTGCCCCAAGTATAGAATGGGCATGGAATTGATCTTCTTGACAAATCATCCCTCACTAGCAGGAAGGGTAGAACCTCCCATGGAGAATAATCCCATGAATTTCTTTGATCTATTTTGAAAAACACTCACAGCCCATGCCACCGGTTGACGACCACTTCAAGCAGCATGACTTCACTAGGTGTGAATCTAGGGATGAAAACAAGGGCAACGAATCCACCAAGCGAGCAATGGGAAGGGACGATGGCTAGGAAAAACCATACCCATTAAGGGAACCCAAGCTTCATCACATTATGATTCTTTTTGTTCTTTCCCTATCAAGAATCCCTTGGCGAATCTTACTAATCATCAAGTTTCGAAACATAAAATGTTTGCCAATATTTAAAAAAAAATCCAAATATCTAATGGTTTTATGTAGTTTTTAGACAATTTTAGCGATTTTTAGAGTAAAAAAATATAATCCTATGGAATTTGGGCAAATCATATTAGAAAAAAATAGACAATGAAGAATATTTGTTTTCAGAAAAACCCTTGAAAATAACCCATAGACTAAATTTCTCCCCTAAAATTTTCCTTTTTATTAAATAAACATGCCTTAAATCCATTTCATTATAGTTCATAAGTGATTGTGCTTCCAAATTTCCCCTCCATTGTTTATTACATAAATAAAAATGTTGATCAAATAATTCCACAGTCAATGAGAAGCCTAAATAATAATGAGAACCCTAAACGGAGAGCTTGAAAGCCCTCTTCATAACTTCTTACCAAGAAATATTCCAATTTTATATCTCAATCTATAAATTATTTCGTGTAAAAATTTTCAAATGGTTTGTAAATATCTTCTTTAGATTTTATATAAATAAAATTATAAATTTTGTCTCTTGTTATGATTATATGAATATGTGCGAATTTGTTGAAAACATTTTTCATTTGAAATTATATCATCTTTCTTTACCACAATTCCAACTCACCAAAACATCCAATTCAAGATTTACTTTTAGATTAATTCATTTTATGCTTGAGAGATAATTTTAAATTTACTTTACAAACTCATATATCTCACACATAAATTTTCTTTTCATAAAAATAAAATAAAGTTAATCCATCTAAGTAACATTTAATTACACCTTACACCAAATCACACATAAGATTCATTATAAAGAAACATCAAACAATGGGTTTATGTCCAAACATTATGAATCGATAAAATCATTTATAAAAAAATAATTTTTTTTATCAAAACATTTCTCGTAAGTGTGAACACAAGGTCTTTATTTATTCATTTCATTATTTAATTCGATTGCATCATTATTTAGTACAAATCACTCATTCATTTCTCTAAGTAATGATGATTCTTTGTCTTGGTAATGTTTGTTGTTTCTAGGTAGTAATGAGAGGCGTGTTGAAATTGAAATATCAAATATAATTTCATATTAAAGAAACTATAAATATAATATAAATTGATGAGGTGAGTTAAATATATAAAGTAGATATTTATATTCTTGTTAAATATATATATATATATATTATATTTTTCCTATGATATAAAATATTTTTTATTAATTTCATAGTGATTATATATAATGTGGCATACAAAGTAGTAATTTAGATTTGATGAATTAGTGTTGGAACCTAATGTCATGCAGGTTTATTACATCTTTGGATATTCTGGAGATAGTCAATCGATAAACAACAGTCGACTAGCAGAGCAGTCGACTGGAGGATCGACTAAGTGGATGATTGAATGGTTGATGAGGTCATGGTCGACTCAACTAGAACAATGTACGTTGCAAATTTCGTGGAAACGGTTAGAACCATGACCCCTATTTCTGGAATAGATCCTCCTCACTTCAAGGGATTTTGTTAGATATGGAGACTATAAAATAATAACCCAATGGTTTGTATTAATAATCGATTATCGAACCTTGCATGATCATATTGTATATGATAATGCATTTTGATGTTCATATCACAATGCGCTATGCTTAAGTGATGTACATGTGTATTTAGACACTGCCTCTCTTCTTGGAATACATTTCCATTCCGCTATTTTTTTTCCCTATTGGTCATATGAAGAGGTTCCCCAACATGGTATCATATCTATTAGTTTTGACCTAGCCCATTGTCTATAAATCATGCTGAGTCAAATATAGGGTTGATCAAATCTGGGCTAAACATTTGTCAATTGATACCTCTTATTTGAATTTGGATCGGATCTATTTGATCAAAAGGATGCCTTCTATGATAGAACCTATTTCTATGAACATACCGAACTATGCAATTTAGGCACCAGATATGGAAACTTTGTTGAAAATAAAGGGATTATGGAAATATACAAAGGTCGCTATTCTAGATCTGATGGATGACCAAGCAAAGTTTTCATCGATAGAAAGAAGGATGAGGTTGTTGGGGTCATTATGACCTACATTTCAAGGGAGATTCTCTTTCACACAATCAGGATCAGTTTCCTTGATGTCGTTTGGAGTAAGATGAAGTCACTGTTCAACAAGGTTAATGAAAGTCAAGTGATGCATATAGAGAAAGATTTGATCTCTCTAGAACCTCTTTCGTTTGAAAATATTGAGGACTACATAGATTCCATCAAGGAGATACAATTGAAAATGGGCGAATGTGGTAAGGATTTTCCTAAGAAAGATGGATAACTCATTGAACTAGTCCTAATGAATCTGAGGACATTGTATTATGTATTCTTCTCTTCATTTCACAAGAATTGGATGTCATGCAATCAAGATGGTAAGGAATTCCCCGTTGATATCTTCTGTGATTTTTTTATTAAAGAACAACAAAAGTTTCTTGAATAAGGGAAGCTTGGTAGAAAACACAAGGCTCACTTTCTCAAACGAAAGGTCAAGCAAAACTATATAGAATGTGGTCAACTGGATCATGAAACATAATGTATCGATTGTAATACCCCTATTTTGACCTATAGGTTGTATTGGCTTGTAATGTAAATATTGTATGCATGTAATGCATGTGTTTCCCTAGTGTGGAGCTCAAGGCCAAGGCCCCACTAGAGGATGTTGAGGTTTTAGTTAAAAGGCAAGTATTTGGTATTTTGGTAACCATGTGCTAGTAAGCCATGGAAGATGTAAATGATGTAAATGGTACCATGTAAATAAAAATACCAAGGGATGGCTATGGAATGCAACTAAATGAGGGGGCTATGTGTATCCACTAGGGAGTGGTGAGGGGGTTGTGGGATGGAACCCTAGGATGCCACATGTCCAATTGTGAACCCACTTGATGCCCATGCTGACATTAATTCGACTGTAAGAAGGTGGTTGAGAAGGCTTGTTCATGAGGTTGATTGAGTATGGAGCATCCCTGCAAATCTGTATGGCAGGGTATGGCTGTATTTTTCTTTCCCCTTAAGCCACACTACCTCCTGGTAATTCACATGCCCTGATCCATATCCCATAGTTGAACCCTTATGAACCCCATTCATCATGCAGGGGGGGAACCAAGTGGAACCTAGCAAAGAAGCCGAGAGCGAGAAATCACGATTCTATGTGAACACGAATTGCAAGTCAATAATACAAAGAAACCCTATGTGGGAAGGGTATTATGTTGAACAAACCCTAAACCCAAGCCTTGGGATGAATTGGAGAGCGTGAGAAGCTTAGGAAAGCCTTGGGGAAGACCGGATTGGATAACCGATACCTTGTTGCAGGTTATAGCCTTTAGGCCGCAACATTGAAGATGATACAAGTGTGATTTACAGTGGAAGAGGCTAGGAGGGTTTAGTCATGTATGCTTGGGTCAACAAGGGCTCATCTACCTTGTTCTATCAGTCAGGATTAGCCACACTTTCCTAGGTTAGTGCTAAGGGAAGGGGTGCCCTAGGGACTGTGTAGTAGTGAAGGGGACCTTACTTAGGCTGAGAGTGGAGGTGATGGGGGTGCCTGAACTTGATGATATAACTGGGATGTTCCCATATCTTTGTGGATGATCTTCATGACCTAGGAAACCCTCACCTGCTTACCCACTTGCTTGAAAAATCAACTATGTGCTGAATGACTTGATGGATTGTGAACCAGGTCTGTGAGCGAGCTTGAGTGATACTCCTTAGTGGATACATAGCCCTAGCTCGGGGGTGATATCTGATTGCTGAAATAATGTAGGCTAGGAAGAGATCTATGGTTTTGTTGGAATGTTGCAGCCCATAGCCAGTTTAGGCTTGGAGGTTCAATGCAAAATATAAGTGTTCCTTATGGTGTTAAATGATGTTATTTCATGTGTTATTTTATGATTCTTATATTCAAGTTATTGACTGAATGGTTGCATGAAATTTATCATTAGGGAGATAGGTATGAGGCTAAGTATGAGGTTGAATTCATGTCTAAATGCTCCATCATTTGCTTGAGTTAATATGTTGTTAACCCTGCAGGTTATAGATGCATTGAATAGCTTTGGTTTCATAGTATGTGTTTAGTCGTGCATACATCTATTTGCTTATGGGAATGGTCCATTGATGAGTAGGAATATATGCCTATGTATTATGTTAAGTATGTTGTGTATGAAGTTACCCTACTTCTATATTGATATAACTATTAAAGATTGTTATGGTTGGTAGAAGTGTGTGTTAATGTGGCTACCTTCTATTTCTGTGTGTGTGTCAATTGCATTGTTCTTGCACCTTTACATGCTTATACTTATGTGATACCTATATGTAATCATGCTTGATGGATAGGAATAAGCCCCTGCATGCTTTTCTCACTCTTCCTAGGATAAATATATGCATGCATTCCATTCTAAGGGTGTGTATCATATTCCATCCCTGGTGTTCCTATAGTAGGGTTATGCACATTTGTAATTCCCTTTGGTAATGCATTTGAATTGTCCTTGGATGAATTAGGGATAAGTTTGGTAAATGTGTAGGACCACTCCAGCTAGGATTTGGGAAAGGAATGGACACCTTGTGGATCAGATGAAGGAGAGGAGACATGGTAGAAGTGGACCAGAGCTTCTTGTAGAAGGGTAAAGGTACATATGGGAGCTTATGGCCAGAGGTTCAGTTGGAAAAGGAATAGGGTTATAGTGCTTAGATTGGGTAGGCGATCATACTAGTGGATAGAGCTCTGAAAGATATTTCCAACGGTACCAACCTTTCCAAATTTGGACCAACGATGAGGGATTTATCACCCTTGGAAGTTGGCAAGTGAAGTGGCTGGTACAGGGGTCTGTGGTCTCGACCCTTCCACATCCGCAAGGACCGTTCGACATCCGCAATGCGGATTTTGGATTATGAAGGTCGGAGAACGATCGTTGGAGCGACATGGTTGTACTTCCGCATTCCTGCATCCGCAAGAGGATGGGGGATTGTGGATTTTGGCAGGTAATTTTCGAGGGATGACGAAATGTGATTTTTGCATTTCCGCATCTGCAAGCGGGTTGCAGATTGCGGATTGTAGAGGGTGATTTTCCTAGATTGTCGAGATGGGCATTCCGATTTCCAAGTCCTGCAAGGTAGACTACAGATTGCAGGAATCTAAAAGGAGAATTCATTGGAGCAGTGTATGGGGCTTCTACATTTCCGAATCCTGCATACAGATTGCGGGATGTTGGGAGGGAAATTTCCTGGGGCAATGATTTGGCTTCCGAATTCCTCATGGAGGATTGCGGAAGTCAAGAGGGCGATTTATGCGGAAGGATAATTTTGCAATCCAAATTTGGAATTCTGATTGTGGGTTGTAGATCGGAGGTAATTGCAAAACTGTGGATTGCGGATCGATGATAATTATGGGTTCAGAATTGCAGAGCCTTTGAATTGCTTGCTAAGAAGAAGAAAAAAAAATTAGCAGGTGACTCAAGGGTGCTCTCCCGTGGCCTCAAAAGGGAATTGAGGTGACTAGGGACATGGCAAAGTGGTATCAGAGCTTCAGTTACAACACTGGGGCTGCTTTGGGGCCAAAGCATGAGTTACATGCATAGAGATGCAATGAATTGGACCATGCTATGATGGAGAATTGGAAAGGGAGAGTTCCTTAACCCTTATCTTACACTTGAGTTTATATTTATGAACTTGCATGCAGAAACTTATGGCATAGTAATGCTAAAAATACAATAGACTAGATGGGTGAAGTGATGCACTAGAAGGCATATTTTTAGATAATACATAGTGCATAAATGTGATGCATATTGGTAAAGTTAGTAAAGTTACATATGCAATGAGACACTAATGAAAATTGTTGTGGTTGAAGATGTTGATGATACTATTGCATGTGACCAGCAACACTATGAGAAAGGTTGGTACAACAAATCTATGATCATAGGATTGGTGGAAGGACTGTGTAGTCCTTAGTAAGAAATGATCCATATCATAGTTGGCATTATTGTTGGATTCCGACTTTGACATCTATTGTGACTAGTCATCATCGTCGATACAACTCCGACGAGTTTTGAATTTGAAATGGCTTCGACACACTATGCGACTTCGACACAACTTTGGCAAGTTGTCGAACTGCGACGTGACTTCAACACGTTTAGCGACCTCATGGTTTCTCGACGTCAACATACATCGTTGACATGTGACTTGCGTAACAACATCTTGTGACATGTGATTGTTGAACTTCGAAAGACTGTCTCTCTATCTTCTAGTCGACTGTAATGGTTGAACTGTCGGATCATTATAACTTATTTTGTAACTGAATGTAACGGGAAGGAACCCAAGCATCTCAACACTCTCTATATAAGCATGTAAAATATTGTAATATATATCTTATCTATCTGTTTTTCAGTAATAGAGATCATTTCGCATTCTTGCATATTTATCTATGTGTATTTTTGTTTATCTGCGTAGTGTAATTCCTGCTGTTAACACCCAAAAAGTGCTCACTAGCTCATTTCCTGATTCACATGACCCATTTATCCACTTTTTCACCATCAGAGCCTCTGAAACCAACAAAAGGTCACCAAAAGACCTTAGTACACCCCTTTTTCCATTAAAAAAGATTATTTTTCCCAAAAAAGCATAAAAAACCCTCAAAAAGGGTCCAAATTCCCAAAAATATTAAAAAGGGAATTAAAATATTATTTTTATTCAAAAAAGGAAAAAGGAGGGAAAAGTATCTAAACCATGTTGTTCAATACCATTTGGTTTCCACAAAACCACAAATGGTATTTCCCACCACCAAAACCTATAAAAAGGTGGTAGGGGCTCCTCATTTCACATCCATCCATTATCTCATCCTTATGCTGCTGAAATCTCTCTTGAGCATTTTAGCCATTGCAAACCACATTGGAGAAGAGACCATTGGAGATTGGAGTTGCTCATCCTTGGAGCCATTCAACCTCACCATTAGAGGTATTGATTCCGCAAGCACTTGCTTGCCCCATTCTTTCAATACAAATTCATTATTCTACATTGTCTTGTTCTTGATTTTAAATTATTTTTGTTATTTGCTTAATATATTTGCTTAGATCCATGAATAGTCTTGTTTAATTAGTTTATTGTTATTTATTTCCATTGAAACTGCTGCTACTAGTTAGCAGGTGCCCATAGCACTAAGCCTGGTTGCAAAACCGGGCCAACAGTTTTTGGTGACTCCGCTTTGGTTTGAACAATAGATCTCTAGTTTTGCCTTTAATCTTAGTTTTTTATTAGTTTTTAACCTTTAGATCCATAGATCTGCCATCTTAGACAGCAGATCCATTGCTGCTCTGAGTTTTGGCCCCATTAACAGCCCGAAATTCTTGATTTTCGGGTTCATTTTTCGGCTTCCGTGCACGGCTTTCGCCTCGCGGTTTTTAGCCTGACAGTCGCGCGGTCCATCGCGGCTTTCGGCCCTTTTTCCGCGCGGTCCATCGCGGCTTTCGGCCTTTTTTTCCGCGCGGTCCATCGCGGCCTTTGGCCTTTTAGTCACGCAGTTCACCGCGTCTTTGCTGCCGATTTCCGCGCTGCACATCGTGGCATCGCGGTCATTTACCGCGCTGCACATCGCGACTGCGCGGCCCTTTTCCGCGTGGTTCGCCCCGGCTTCGCGGCCTATTTGCGCGCTGCACATCGCGGCTTCGCGGACTTTTTCCGCGCTGCACATCGCGACTGTGTGCCCAAATCCCGCGCAGTCCATCGCAACTGTGCGACAGAAACCCGCGCGGTCCATCACGGCTTTTCCAGTCAAAACCCGCGCGGCTGAATTTTTTCATTCGGCCATCCCGATTTTGAAAAAAAATTTACTGTACTTTCTGCCCATAGCACATTTTTTACAGTATTAAATCCTGCATATTTTACAGCTTTGAAAAAAATTTTACTATTTAAAAAGCATCTCTAGAAGTCTTGTTAAAAATTTTCAAGAAAGTGAAAGAAAGACTCATTTTGCATTTTTATCTAGGTTAAAATTTTTTCCTGTTTACTTCTTTAAAATCTTGCCCTCAACAATTTACTTGAAAAAAGAAATCCATTTATTTCTTTTAAAGAAGTCTATTATTTGCTTTCAGAAATCAAAAGATCCATTATTTTTTGAGTTGATATTTGCAAAGCAATTTAATTCCCGTTTATTTGAAAAAGTCATTTGCTTTTTTATTTTTTCAAAGCTACTTTGTTTTGTGAAAATTTCCTATAAAGCATTTACATTTTTCAAGTTCAGTTTACAACACCTCACGTGCACTCACACGATCACTTAATTGAACTAAGCCTTAAAACGAACCCTAATTTCGACACACTTTTAACCCCACTTGGGGAACACTAAAAGAATTCTTGTAGCTAGGTAGTATTGGGGGGATAGGTGTTCCAATAACACCCCTCAGTTCTTACATCTGAGACATAGAAGTTGTCCAATTAGGGAGCTAAAATCTCTTAGTACTTTTTGGCGCGGTCACAACCGGTTTGTGGGAAGGCCTCTCCCTTAGGAGGGTTGAAGTCGCGAGGATGGTTCCGGAAGCCTGAGTGGAATACCGAAATCCATTCAGTAACCGAAGGGCTACCATTTGCAGTTCTCGGGATATCCCTGTATTGGGATATTGCGATCAAAGGACCAAACGGCAGATTTACCTTTTCTCGACGCGTCATGAACGGAGTATCCTAGTAGCCTGTCTTTAGGATTGATTACCCGGTGTCCCTCCCGGTAGGGGGATATCTAGCCGTTGTCTCAACATTCATATTGTCTGACTTGGATTTCATCACCTTGCAGAGGATATCGTCTGTTTGAGTCACAATACTTTTAGTTAGGTGATTTGCTTGATTCAACCCACCCTTGGTCTAGTTACACCTATTTTTTATAGAAGCCGTTTGCATGTTGGTACTCTGACCATTTGTTGCATTCCTCCACTTATTGTAGCACAGCTGCTAGAATAAGTGCCCTTTTTGAGGATTGATTTTTGGCCTGAGAGCCTTCTTTTTTCACTCCCCTTCTTGCAACCTTGGTTGCATTAGGGTTTTGAGTCTTTTTTTTTAGATATATCACCACCTGATACTAAAACAAATTTTTACATAAAACCTTAATTCTCACCATTGAGAATTTTAGACGCTCTCGTCGTCTACAGGGCGAACTCCCAGAGTTTAGTCCACTTGGCTCTCCACGTCACGGACGCAGAGCCTTATCCCTTGATTCGACACATCGTCAATCAACTACACAGTCATCCGATTCTGACACACCTCACTTCACTTTTGATTTGGAGGTAGAATCCGAAAAACCCACAGAGTTACCACCAACCACCATTATGGCTGGAACACCATTTGATCCATTGTTTACAAGCACCATAGGTGAGACATCCACAGACCCTTCTGCGGTAGTGCCATCCATGGCAACAACCACCCCCCTGGGTATGCCCAACATGGGTAACACTCCACATTTAGGAATGCCCAACACAAGGCCACCACCTGTCATAGGTATACCCAACATAGGGGTCACACCCCCTCTGGTTTCCACAAACCCTATCCCAGGAATCCCCACTGCTATTCCTAACCCAAGTGTAACCCATGTTGCACTTGGAGGCGCTGGCCCATACCAGACTACACCTATTGGAGGGCACATACCCTCCATACCTAGCATACCTTTAGGCGCTACTGGACCCCTACACCATACCACAATGGTTAGGCATGTCCCAGTTCCAGTTACCACATCTGCTAGCTTACCATACATGGCGAGTCTGAACCTGCCAGACTTAGCTAGGCTAACAAATGACCCCATCAGACATGATCCTGCGTGGCCTCATATGCCCACCAAACTTCCCTCTGACATCCCTAAGTTTGAGGGTAAGGCAGGGGAAGACCCCCAGAACCATATCATGTCCTTCCATTTATGGTGTTCCTCCAACTCCATAGTGGACGACTCAATCCGCCTCCGGCTTTTACAACGCACCTTCACTGGCTCTGCAGCCAAGTGGTATATCGAGCAGCCTCATGGGACACATGCCACCTTTACCTCCCTTGCCTCGACCTTCTTGCAGTTTTTTCAGTTACCTGTCCGCTATGATGCGGGCGTTGAGATCCTACTGTCTTGCAGACAAACCCCGGCCACCCACATCACTGACCACATTCATGAGTGGCGTCGACACCGAAGCCTCTGTAAAATTAAGTTAGACGACCGTATCTTTTTAGATTGGTTTCTAAAATCCCTCCTCCCTCTTATTGCGAAGGATGTGGCATCTGAAAGACCCCAGTCTGAAGAAGAGGCCATCCTCAAAGCCCAACAGTTTGATCTCATCTACGCCCAGTCGGGTTATCTATACACAATCATACCTGACGCCCCACGAGGTGACTCCTCACGTGGTGACGCACCGGGGGCATCACATGCCACTGATGGCATCATTGGCCAAATCACCCCACAACCTAAACCTTTCAGCATGGTGAGCACCATGCCCGCCCTAGACCTCTCTAGGGCTACATCCAATTCCGGAGCAACAACTTCTTATGCTCCAACAAACCAGACCCATCACATTCATGGACCCTCTTGTCCACAACATTGTTATGGGCAAGCGCCATCAGCATATGTACCTCCTACATACTATGCTCAACCTGCTACACAGAACCCCATTCAGTTCTCACCACAACCGTTGCAGTACCCACAGCAAACTGCACCAGCTAATCCACCACATCCAATAGCTCAGGGGTACCAACAACCCCAACAGGCAACTGGACCACCTCCAGCTCCACCTACATACTACCCACCGCAACCTGCTCCCGCACCTGCGGATCCCCAGAATCCCCCCAATGCTTAAGGGCATGTGTACGCACAACAACATCATCCCCAATACCAAAATAACCAACGCAACCAGGGTGGGAAACCAAACCGCGGAAGAGGACGTAACCGTGGAAACAACCAAAACCATAACCAAGCTCCCCAACCCACCCATCCTCCGCAAAACAATAACGCGGCGCCTGCTCATCAGAATCCTGATCGGCCACCTAAGCAAGCCAAAAATGCTAATTTACGAACAAACCATCCTTGTTCCATCTGCGGTGTCTATGGCCACTATACCCACGCTTTTCCACATCTGGAGCGAGCTCGACAACTATGGACAGATGACACCCATCGCCAAGGGCGGGCGGCTCCTCAGCCGCCACCCAACCCTCCACCACCTCAACAATAGCCTTTGGTGCTACAAAACCCTTTTCCCACACAAGGGGTGGTGAACACTCAGCCGTTAGCCCCCCCACAGGGCAACGTGCAACCACAACAAATCACTTACGCCGCTCCTGATCAACCCATGTTTGATTCAGGCACTCACCACTTATTGATGATGTCCACTGCCGACGTCAATATCCAAACCCGACGGAACCAGTATGGTCCTACCTCCGAGGCTCCCCCCGCCGATAAGGATACTAACGCTCATCCCACCGATCAGACGTTACGGATACCACCCCTTCCACTCGATGGCGCTTCTAAAGCACCTCGTTTCCCACTTCGCCGTATAAACAACAACCCCAATGCACGGGCTGCGTCAAATTACAACATCGTAGATGACCTAGCTCAATCTCCCGTAGCCATGTCTGCGTTAGAAGTCTTGAAAAACTGTCCTACGCAGCGCAAGACTTTACTTTCCGCCATTGGGGCGATTGACCCAAATGACTCCAAATTGATGACCTTTGATTTAGACCAGTCTGAACCACGTCTGCCTTCCACCATAGCAGTCCAAGTTTCTGTTTCTATTCGGAATCTGGTCATCCATCGATGTATCATCGACGAGGGTGCCTCCACATGCGTCATGTCCACATTTGTTTGGCAGAAGTTGGGATCCCCTACTCTCCAGCAATCCACCACTGCATTGCGGGCCTACGACGGCCGGTCAGCTCAACCTCAAGGTTTACTACCCAAGGTCCCCGTCCAATTAGGTGGGAAAACTGTGCTCATCGACATAGAGGTCATTAACGCCCAGCTCGATTATAACCTTCTACTTGGCCGCAGTTACATGTACGCCATGAAAGCGGTCGCCTCCTCTGTTTTCCGCACCATGATGTTCCCCCACGAGGGACGCGTGGTCAAAATTGACCAACTCACCTACTATGATCCCAATGCCCCTGCAGCACCCGAAAATGTTCTCCCCATGATTGAACAACCCGCTGCTGGTGCAACAACCTCCTTTGTGTCTTCTGTGGGACCCAGACTTTACTCAGATACACCAATGACCTCTACATTCCAGGCCATTCCACCACTGTCATCGAAGACCCATGTCGCAAACCTCTGTACTCTTTCACAGAATACACAGACACCCGGTAGTCAACCACCATTGATCCCTAGTCACATCAGTGTTACACCCATCCACACCATCCCCTTTCTATTCCCTCCTTCGGGTGTAGTGAGCGCCCCGGTTATGGCTACCCTTAGTCTACCCGGTTTAACATTGGGATTACCCGTGTGGTATATTTCACCTCCCGTTCCATCGCCGACACCAAACGTCATCCTCCAACCGGTACAACCTATTGTTACCACAAATCAACCTCCTCCTGGTGTCGCAATCCCTTCGTCGTCAACGAAACCTTCTCCTGGTCTCATGATTGCTTCGACGTCAACGAATCCCCCTCTTCTTGCTAAGCCCACTGGGGGCAGAGGTCCACAACCATACACTGCTATACCACCTCCTAAGGCGGTTAAACCCCCACCGGTGTTTCAAGCTCCCCCTAAATGCTCGTTGTGCGATGAGATAGGCCATCCAACTCATCAATGCCCACAGTTACCAGCTCTCCAAGAGCATATGAATATGTTGGACGATGACGCCGGCATCCCAGTCGTTAGACTTGAGTTGCCTCCTCAGCCTCGCGACAGATCACTGTGCACCAACCATCCTTGTGCTATATGCAGTGTTTACGGCCACTACTCTCACCATTGTCCTGATCTACCTGACTATAGAGTAGCGTTGTACGAGTTAAACAACGTTGACCTAGAGATATCTCCTCCCCTCATCAAGGAGATCCACCCCCCTCCATCATCCTCGTCGGAAGAAGTCAATACAATATATATGATTTCAACAACTTTCAAACCAGAACCCCTTGATTTATGGTCTGACTACTTCAATACTGATGAGCAAATTTTGGAGACACTCACTGCACCCGACTACCCTTGGGATGATATGCATCATCGCTCGTACTTCCTCCCGGAAGCATCTACATCCACTACATCCGACCAGCTATCGGTCGAATCGAAAGATTTCATACCCACCAAGGTCGATTGGTTAAAGGACCCCATACCAGCACCGGATGCCTTTGAAGAAGGGAACATGTCGAACATTTCCCCCACTATACAGATAGACATTTCTACGACACCAGGGAAACCTGAGCTCATCTCGCTGGGTGCATCTTGCACTCAAGCAGAAACTCAGGCATACAAAAAGCTCTTTCAAGAGTTCCGTGATGTCTTTGCTTGGTCCTATAATGCGATGCCTGGTCTCGACCCCGCCATTATTGAACACCACATTGATACATGGCCTGAGGTACCCCCTGTTCGTCAGAAACAGCGACCCATTCACCCTTCCAAGCTCCCCGCTGTTAAGGTTGAGGTCGAGAAACTTCGAAAAGCAGGGTTCATTTACCCTATTCCGTACACCACCTGGGTGTCGAACCCCATTCCCGTCAACAAAAAGCAGGGCACCCTTAGAGTATGCACTGACTTCCGCGATTTAAACCACGCTTGTCCAAAAGACAATTTCCCCACTCCATTCATTGACCAACTCATTGATGAGTGTGCGGGCCATGAGGTCCTATCCTTCATGGACGGGTTTTCCGGATATAACCAGATTCACATCCGCAAGGAGGATCAGTACAAGACTGCCTTCACCACCCCATGGGGCACTTTCGCCTATCGTGTCATGCCATTTGGCCTTAAAAATGCTGGTGCCACTTTCCAGCGAGCCATGACCTATTGCTTTCACGACTTGGTCCATATCCTGCGAGTCTATCTTGACGACCTCATAGCTCGTTCCCGAAAATAATCAGACCACCTTAACGACCTCCGGCAAGTTTTCCTGCGTTGTCGCAAATATAAAATCCGCTTGAACCCACACAAGTGTGTCTTTTGCGTCCCGGCAGGCCGCTTATTGGGTTTCATTGTTTCCCAAGATGGAATTACTGTCGATCCCCTGAAAGTCAAAGCTATCTTAGAACTTCCGCCTCCTCGCACGCTTCGGCAGCTCCAAAGTCTACAGGGGCGGTCCAATTTCCTTAGGCGCTTCGTTCCTGATTATGCAACCAAAGTGCACGGCTTCCTACGCTTACTTCGTACCCACATACCCTTTGTTTGGGATGAGCAAGCAGACACGGCATTCGAAGCCCTCAAGAAAGCTCTCACACAAGCCCCCTTGATATCCCCACCGGATTTATCTCAAGACTTCACCCTTTACGTCTCGACATCTGAACATGCTGTGTCCGGAGTTTTGGTCCAAGAAGATGCCTCCCACAAAGAGCATGTGATCTATTACGTCAGCCAGACCTTGTCCGACCCACCTCTGCATTACCCATATGAGGAAAGATTAGCCCTAGCTATAGTCTTTTCCGTACAAAAATTGCGACACTACATTCTACTCAGTCATACCACGGTCATGGCCGACTCCAACCCTATGGTCTATCTCCTCACCCGGCGGCTCCTACAAGGTCGTGTTGCTAAATGGGTCATTATCCTCCAGGAATATGACCTAACTTTCAGAACTCCCAAAAGCACTAAAGCCCTTGCGCTTGCTCACCTCATCACGGACCTCCCATCCTCTTCAACATCACCCATTATCCAAACGGACCTGATTGACGAGCAGATCTTCATCATCTCGTCTGACGACCCTTGGTACAGCGACATTTTGACTTACCTTCGTACGCAAAAATTTCGACCACACATCGATCGTGATGGACGCCGTCGCATACGACACCACGCCACCCGATACCTCCTCATAGGGGATGTACTTTACCGACGCGGCGTTGATACCATCTTACGTCGCTGCCTATCCCATAGTGAGGCAGAACAAGTCCTCAATGATTGTCATAGCGGCGCCTGTGGAGGCCATTTCTCCGGCATGGCAACCGCCCAGAAAATCATTCGGGCAGGTTATTTTTGGCCATCATTATTTACTGATTGCATCACCGCAGTCAAGCATTGCCAGAACTACCAATTATTTTCCCCCAAAGCAAGAACCCCCCCCCCCCGCCCCCCTTCATCCAGTCATCACTGTTGGACCATTCTGCAAATGGGCCATCGACTTCCTCGACTGCAACCCCACGTCAGCCGGCGGTCACAAACACATCGTTGTGGCTGTAGATTATTTCACCAAGTGGGAAGAAGCCATGCCGACATATAATTGCAAAGCCGACACTGTCGCACGATTTTTCTTCAACCATGTTATCGCTCGTTCTGGAGTACCACAACAACTAGTCTCTGACCACGGCTCTCACTTCGAAGATGCCGTCTGGAAAGAATTATCAACCATGTTGAAATTTGAACACCATTTCTCTTCCGCTTACTATCCCCAAGGAAACGGCCAAGTCGAAGCGATCAATAAAATTTTGAAGACCATTCTCCAATGTACTGTAGACAAGCACAAATCCAATTGGCACCACATGCTTTTCCCGGCACTATGGGCCTACCGCACCTCAACCAAAACCGCCACCGGTTTTACCCCTTTCCATTTAGTTCACGGTGTCGAATCCGTCCTCCCTATTGAGTGCCAGATCCCAGCCTTGCATATCGCCGTTGAACTCCTACCGGACACTTCCCCGATCGAGCAACGTTTACTACTCCTAGAGCAGGCCGATGAAGATCGGCGCACAGCCATTCAAAACATGGAAGCAGCTAAACAACGATCCAAACTAAGTTACGACAAACGCGTCCACCCAAGAACGTTTTCTGAGGGAGACCTTGTCCTCGCTTATGATCAAGCTCATGATAAGACCGGAAAGGGAAAGTTCGTGTCTATGTGGCAAGGCCCCTACATCATACACACCTGCCTCGGGCAGGGGGCATACATTCTGACCGATTCAGAAGGGAACACCCTACGCAACCCACGAAACGGGTTGTACCTTAAACGATTTTACCCATAGAAAATCTGATGGACACCATTGTCCATTTTAGTATAGGCATACTTTCTTTGTTCACAAAAAATTCAAAAAACCTAAATATTTGTTTTTCTCTACATGACCACAGATGGAGCCTCTTCCACTCTGCCATATCGGTTTCGCTGATGGTGCAAGCCGTTGGTCTCCCAATCTCGCCTCCGCAGCTTGGGTAATATACTCCCCTTCACATGAGTTAATTCACATTGACGGAGTATGTTTAGGTGCCGCTACCAATAATCAAGCTGAATACGATGCCGTGACCGGTCTCCTGGCCGCTGCTCTCCAAATGAGCATCCGTCACCTCAACGTTTTCTTGGACTCACAGCTCCTAGTTTCCCAGCTCAACAATGATTACCAGGTACGCGATCCCTGTCTTTTCAGAAAATTCCTATGCACTAAACAAATGGTTAGACAGTTTGAATCCATTACATTCACACATGTCCCAAGACACCTCAATAGTGTAGCAGATAATATGGCCAACAGTGTCCTCGACTGGCACACCAATAACATCATGTCATATCCATAAACAAAAAATGCGTCCATGTGCATAGCATGTGCCTCCACGGGCATATACAAAAACCAATATTGCATCCATGTGCATAACATGTGCCTCCACGGGCATAAAACAAACAACCAAAAATGCATCCATGTGCATAACATGTGCCTCCACGGGCATACATAAATCAACAAACATACTGCATCCACGTGCATAACAGGTGCCTCCACGGGCATATACAAAAGACAAAGGTGCATCCACGTGCATACACGACAATATATCCAAATATATATCCACATATATATATAAATCAAATAGTCAACATGTCATAAGTGCCCTCAGCACCCGATATACAAAAAATACATCTGTCATACAAAAAATGCTTCCCCATATGCTCATCAGCATTTGGGGGCAGATACAATATATCTACTCATCTGGATCCCTAGGATCCTCCGGCTCCTCCTCCGACTCCTCCTCCGCTGGCCCCGCCGGGTCATGACGACCCCGAACTCGCCGCTCTGCTGGCCCCGCTGGATCGTCCCTCAGACGTATCCTCCCCTGAGCCGGCCCTGCCGGAGCATCTCGTCTACCATCCCTGTGCCTCGCCATGAACACCGCTGTCCTCAATAGGAGTGACTGCCACTCAGGCGGCGCACCGAGACAACCCTGCAAAATATCCCGATCCAGATCTCTCCAACCATCCTCGGGGAGTCCAGCTAAGATCCGGGCAAAGGTCCGTCTGACACCATCTATGGCATCATCGTGAGGGCCAACCCCTCGCCCACGAGCTGCATATCCTCCACCACGCGGAGGGGGCACCGCTATAGGTTGATGGGCGACCACCATCGCCCGCACCTGACGAGCCACGTAGTCAGGTGGTGGCACTGGACCCACATCTGCACAAAGCAAGTAAGCCATCAGATACTATACAAAAAATCATCAATGATAAATCAAACAACATATGATATAATATCAAATAAAACACAAAACATACCGTCTAAACTCCAGGCCTGTCCTGGGGCACGAGGCATCTCTGGGTCACCTCGGTAGTCCATGCCGGCGTAGGGATAGTCCTCAATCACCAGAGGCATCTGCTCCCACTGCTGATAGAAATCCTCCGTGAAGTAGTCGCGGACACCACCGCCGCCACGCGGCATCATCTGCCCCCATCTCATCATACGAGGCTCACTCGGAAGCCCAGCACGAACGGGTACCCGTGGCCGCAAGGTCGGCACCCGCTCGAAGAAAAAACAGCATAAAAACGAGGCATAACAAAACTCGCCTCCCTCTCTAATGGCCTTGTCCAGATCTCTCCGGACACCAGCCAGGAACATCTGCGCCCAGGCATAATAAGTACCCTGAAGAACAGAATCCACCATCATCGTCTGCCCCCCAGACATATGATGTGGTGCAGCAGCACCCAATATCCGCAGAACGTAGGCACCAACAGCTCGCATATCCCACTCACGTAGGGATCTCAGACTAATAGAGCTGTTTACCAAAACAGCATCATCAACACAGAAAGTCTGTAATAGGTCCTCCATATCTACACCCGGAGGCAACCTCGGCAAGATATCACCCACCTCACCCAATCGAGGCAACCCAGTCAAAAAATAAACATCCGTGAGAGTGATCTCTAACCTCTCACCACCAATAATGAATGCACCCTCCGCCGGCACCCACCACTGCACAAGCTTGTTCAGGAGCCGTCTCACTGAACGTATAGGCGGGATCTGAGCGAACTTCAAAAGTCCGCTCATAGCCAGGGTCTGTCTCACCCCTGCATCAGTCTCAATCCTCAGCATGAGATCACCATCGATCTCCCTCTCCCGCCACACGGACTGAGGTCTCCGCAACATCCTGCCAGGAAAACAGAAGAAATTTTTAGCCCCGGCACAAAAATTTTAGAAAAATCCCATCGCGGCTTTTACACAAAAAGCCGCGATGCCCATCGCGGCTTTTCCACAAAAAGCCGCGATGACCATCGCGGGATCCATGCAAAAACCCGCGATGAACATCGCGGGTTTTGGCCGGACAGTCGCGATGAACATCGCGACTATCCCCCATGAACACGCGATGAACATCGCGGGTTTCGACCTCACAGTCGCGATGAACATCGTAACTGTGAGCCTAAAACCCGCGCGGTTCATCGCGGGTTCAGCCCCGAAACCCGCGCGGTTCCACGTTGGAGAGTCAACGTGGAATTTCGCGGCCTTCGGGGGCCCGCCGCCAAACAAAAAAGACATAATTGACTAGGCTAAGGAAAATAGAGTTACCTGCAACTCGCTAAATCGAAAACCAACGGTGAAATCTCCCGGAAATCGAGAAATAGCTCTGACAGCTCTATCAAACTCGCACGTAACAATGACAAGTCATTTGGGCCCCACGCCCTATTTATAAGAATTCCACCAATTTTCCAACAACCATTGTGGTATCATACGAAGTCCATTTCTCAAACCGTTGGTACTGTTGGGATCAGCACAGCGAGAACTTCATACAGGTTCCTTCCTTTTCCCGTTTTCACGGGGTCCATTTTTTCACCATTTTTTGGCCTCTCTCGTGGCCTCGGTTTGCGTGCCACATCGGCCATTCTCCGTTTTCGACGTGCCTTATATCACCGGATTCAGTTTTCCGCGCTCGTGATGATGCTTGAGATCATTTCTCGCTCTCACCTTTAGATTTTTCGGGCATTTTTCCTCGTGCCCCCCTCGTCACCTCGGTTTGCGTGCCACATCGGCCGTTCTCCGTTTTCGACATGCCTTATATAGCCGGATTCAGTTTTCCGCGCTCGTGATGATGCTTGAGATCATTTCTCACTCTCACCTTTAGAGCTTTCGGGCATTTTTTCCATGCCCGCCACACAGCCTCGATTTGCATGCCACATCGGCCGTTCTCCATTTTCGACAATCCTTATGTCACCGGATCCAGTTTTCCGCAACGATGACGATGCTTGAGACCTTTTCTCGCCCTCATCAATCCATGTTTGTTCGGTATAATTTTATCCCTTTTTCGGGCCGAGCAACCCCTTTTACGAAAAAGGCACTTAGGGAGTTTCTATTAAGCTCTTTTCTGACTCCTAAAACAATGAAAAGATCGCCGAGCAATCTTGCTTCCTTTCATGCTCGCTAAACGTATCTGAAAGGGCGTCTACCTGGTATAAGTTTACCCCTTTTCTGGACCTCGTAGACTAATTACGAAAAAGGTATACTCTAGTCACATCTGCTAGAAGAGTTCTCCATCCGCATCATTTTATGCTGTTTCGGGCCTTGGAGACTAAACTTACGAAAAAGAAACACCAACAGAGTCCACTTACCGTTTTTAGACTCTCTAAACATGAAAGCAACCATGAGCATGCGCCGTCCTGGGCTCACGAAATCCACAAGACCGTACCATTTCAGAGCACACTTTTATCCCTTCTTGGAGCTCATTAAAACTACGAAGAAGGAATCAATGGTTCCTCTTGGCGCCACGACAGATCACATCTACTCATTAGGCAGCTTCCCCATTTCGGTCGCCTTTGTTCAGAGTATTCTACAGTATGTCACCTTGATAATTCCTCGACGACACCTCTCAGCTTGTCCTCCCCCCCAGAGTCAATATACCAATCAGTCAAAAGCAATGATCCCCACACCTACAAGTCAGTTCCCTACGCTGCCAGGTCAACCATGTCATCATTCTCTGAACAAAGGAAGTTTGAGTCTACCCATTTTTTGACCCAGTTATTTCCCATCCCCACAAGTATGTCAGCCCTACCATCAGTACTACGTCACTTCAGTTCTACACCTCGCGCTCCTATCAAGGAAAAATCATTGCCTTGTTAGTTGTTGGTCTCCCTCTGTCGACGACAACCACATTGATTCCAGAGGATAGACCTAGAGGTCCCTGTGTCTTGGACTCATTACCATTTATGATGAGTGCCTACGAATCATTTCGAGAGGAATCCTCAGTGCCTCTCCCAATGGTTGTTTCTCACATGCTCGACTTCAACACCTTGATCGCATCGTTGAGACTCGCACAGGGTATTGGTCCGTTCAGTTATTAGTCGAAGACCCCGGATACCACCTGACTCCTCCACATTTGAGAGTCTACCTATGGATACAACCAGTTACATTTTTTCTATAGATATCCGGGTTGCGTATGGCGACAGTATTCCACATGGCTCACCGTTATTGAGTCCATATAGATGTTGGACACCTTCAGTTTCAGCAGTTCAACAGTTATTCCAGTGTATCAGTTATTGAGATCAGCCATGATCATGAGTATATCCCACAATAATGTCCCCTCTGGACCATTATGATGTACCAGTATATTTCTTTACGTATTAGATCCCCCTTCTTGGGACTAATTGTTTTGTATATGTCTTGATACGAGCATGGGAATTCCCGCCTCGTCCTTTATCAGAGATTATACCTCATTCATATTGAGGCCATGTAATATTTTTTGTTTTTGCAGCTTCCAAGGGCCGTGGCTCCAGTCTCCAACCGGTCTCTTCTCTCCCCTAAAACCCCAGAAAAAGACAAATGAACTCTGATGTCTATCGGCCATACGATGAGCTCCTGCCCTCACACATCAGGGGGCAATCTGTTAACACCCAAAAAGTGCTCACTAGCTCATTTCCTGATTCACATGACCCATTTATCCACTTTTTCACCATCAGAGCCTCTGAAACCAACAAAAGGTCACCAAAAGACCTTAGTACACCCCTTTTTCCATTAAAAAAGATTATTTTTCCCAAAAAAGCATAAAAAACCCTCAAAAAGGGTCCAAATTCCCAAAAATATTAAAAAGTGAATTAAAATATTATTTTTATTCAAAAAAGGAAAAAGGAGGGAAAAGTACCTAAACCATGTTGGTCAATACCATTTGGTTTCCACAAAACCACAAATGGTATTTCCCACCACCAAAACCTATAAAAAGGTGGTAGGGGCTCCTCATTTCACATCCATCCATTATCTCATCCTTATGCTGCTGAAATCTCTCTTGAGCATTTTAGCCATTGCAAACCACATTGGAGAAGAGACCATTGGAGATTGGAGTTGCTCATCCTTGGAGCCATTCAACCTCACCATTAGAGGTATTGATTCCGCAAGCACTTGCTTGCCCCATTCTTTCAATACAAATTCATTATTCTACATTGTCTTGTTCTTGATTTTAAATTATTTTTGTTATTTGCTTAATATCTTTGCTTAGATCCATGAATAGTCTTGTTTAATTAGTTTATTGTTATTTATTTCCATTGAAACTGCTGCTACTAGTTAGCAGGTGCCCATAGCCCTAAGCCTGGTTGCAAAACCGGGCCAACACCTGCTTTCTTATTCTATTTCTTGTGCATCCATCATAACAGAACCGACTCATTCAGCCGAACTATTGTTCCCCTCGGCTTCTTGGTCTCGAGTGGATCATTGGTATCAGAGCAATCAGTTTTCGTGCTTAAGTTCTGCGTATACACTTCTCTCGAAGTTACCTGACTTATGCCGGTTCGAACTCGCTCACAGACTCAGCAATCGAAGCAGACACTACCTCCAGAGATGGCAGAAGAAACAGGAGAAATACATGTAGTCAACGAGACACAGCATCTCATAGAGCAAGCATTGGATCGAAAATGATTTGAGATGTTCTCCCCAGTTCAATGAGGTTCTCGTATGATTTTATTCGACATCCGGAATATTTTCGATGAGAACCAACTTCGACAAAATCATCCCTTCAAAGTGTAAATGAATTTTGACATACCGAATCTAGAAGGAAAGATTTACGCGGAATCCGTCAATAATTGGGTTCAACAATTGGAGTCCTATTACTCTGTGAATCAACTCTCAGAAGCCGACAAGATCACCATTGCATCCTTAAAGATGTCAACATCTATGCACTGCTGGTGGGAGAATCTTTCTACAAATATGGAGAAAAGCGGAGATCCCATTGACACATGTGATAAATTTGTCGAACAAATCTGAAAGCAATTTTAACTGCCGAAGTATCTTGAGCAGCAGTATAAGAAATGGAAGCTGCTAAGGAAATGGAAATACCAGTCTGTGCAAAGCTGCACTGATGAGTTCTATTGAATCATGGCTAGACTTGGTGTTCAAGAAGAATAAAAATTGCTTGTTCTGAAGTACGTTAGCGGATTATCCTAGTACATTCAGCAGGAGATCGAGTTTCTGTCTGTCAATACGCTTGCGGATGCATTACACTATTCCAACAAACTTGAAACCAAGTAGAAATAAAAAGTGCGCTTCGGGACAAAGCCGACATTAGGATGACCACTCGACAAGAAGGCACTAGCCAACTTCAACAAGTCGAAACCTTTGTAGACTATACCAAAGCTAGATCACGACAAGAAGCCTTTTCATAAAAAGGAACGTAGCAAGCAATCGACCCTAAAATGGTGCGACTACAATCATTTATCCTAGAATGATACGTCAGAATGAAAAGCTCGGAATACCTTTTGGAAAAAGTGTCGACATCCGATGTGTTCAAAAAGACTGTGCCAGAATCTAACCCAGAAGCAACGATTCTTTTGACATCGAAAACTCCAGCAGCCTTGACCATCGACGATGAGGAGGAATGAGAGTGCCTGTTCCATACATAGATATGGGTTCAGATAAATCCATTGCATCTGATTGTGGACAATGGGAGCCAGAAGAACTTTGTTTCTTAAGAACTTTTAAATAAAATAGATCTTGTGACCACTCCGCATCCTCAGCCTTACAACATCAGTTGGATGAAGGATGGACAAGAGGTAAGGATCACCCGAAAACGCAAGCTCGCATACTTCATAAAGCCTTTTGAAGATGAAGTACTTTGCGATGTGGAACCTCTCTCCGTAGCCGACGCCCTGTTCAAAAAACATTACCTATGGGATAGCCATGGAAGTTATCAGTCATGGCCACAGAAGGTGATTGTTAGAATTGGAGATCAGCGATACAACATACCAAAATGATGACCTACACGAACGGTTGCCTTGGTATCTATGAAATAGACAAAGAAGCTCATAAATCATGCTCAGAAGTTCGCATTGATTATGATAAAGCCGCAACATTCTACGAATACTGAAACAACTAGTCAAGTCACCAACCAGTGCAGCTCCCGATAGAAGCAGTAGATCGACAATATTCTTGATGATTACCAGAACCTATTCCAAGTTCCTGACGGAGTACCTCTACATTGTCAGGTAAAACACTCTATTGAACTTGCTCCTGGTTCTTCTTTTCCTAAAGCATCTATCTACAGAAGATCCATTCTTGAAAATGAAGAGATTCATAGACAAATCCAAGATTTGATCGACAAAGGCCACATTCGACCCAGCTCCTCCCCTTGTGGAAGTCCATTCGTCCTCGTTCTGAAGAAAGAGGGGAATTGGCGCATGTGCATCGACTACAGGTCACTCAAAAAAATATCGGTGAATAATCAGTACCCTCTGTCGCGGATAGATGAGCTCATCGACTATTTGAAAGGTGCTAAGTTCTTTACTAATCTCAACCTCAAGTTGGGATATCATCAGATTCCAATCGAGCCCTCAGATGTGTGGAAAACTGCTTTCAAGACCAAGGAAGGATTGTTTGAATGGTTAGTCATGCCTTTTGGCTTAACCAGTGCACTTACAACCTTCATGCAATACATGGATGACATTCTTCGACCTTTCATCGACAAATGTGTCATTGTCTACCTTGACGACATATTGATTTTCATTCGGTCATGGGAAGAACATGTTAGACAGCTTCGACAAGTCCTCGACACTCTCCAACAACATCGACTCTACTTAAACATGGACAAATGTTCCTTTGCGATGAACAACATCAAATATTTGGGGTTTGTAATTGACTCTGCAGGCATTCACGTCGACCCAGAAAAAGTACAAATTCTCAAATATTGGCCCATTCCTCATAGCATTTAAGAACTAATAATTTTTCTTAGTTTGGTGAATTTCTATTGACAATTCATACTCGGCTTCAGTCACATAGCCTGGCCCTTGAATCAGTTGATGAAATAAAGTGGGAAAACTATCTTTAATTGGACACCAACAGAACAAGTAGCTTTTGAACAACTCAAACACAAGCTCTGCACTGACCAATACTTGTGTTACTTGATTTGCATCAGCCCTTTGAGATTGAGACAGATGCATTGGACTATTCCTTGGGTGCAGGGATCACTCAGTCTAGTCACCCAGTTTCTTTTCATTCCGATACTTTTAACGACAGAGTTATAAGATACTCGATGTATGAAAAATTTTTGTATGCCATTGTGCAAGCTCTGAAGCAATGGAGGAATTACATCCTTGGCAAGGAAACGATCATCCTCACTAACCATAAGCCTCTTCAATTCGCTCTAACACAATAAAAACTTCAAACAACTCGATAGATGAAGTTGATTAATTACCTGCAACAATTCTAGTTGGTAATTAAGTATCAGAAAGGTAAATCTAATGTCGTTGCCGATTGTCTAAGTAGACCGCCCATTACTCTCATTTTTACAGTGATGAGTATGCAGGGAGATGACACCACTACTTGGCCTGAGTTGTATCAGGAAGACATTGAATTTTCACCATTCTACCGACAACTTTAGACTAACAAGTCATTGAATGCCTACTATTTCCTAAAAGACACCTTGTTATACAAGCTTGGACAGCTTTGTGTACCGAACCGTGAGCATCGACATCATCTCATTTGGGACATGCACTACAGCAAGACTGTAGGACACTTTGGAGTAGAAAAGACACTTGCTTTTCTGCAGAAGTATTTCTTTTGACCTACACTTAAAACCGATGTCAACAAGTACATTCCATCATGCGTGGTTTGTGCCATTGCTAAACTGCCTAATTGACGACAGGGATTGTACACACCTCTGCCAGTTCCTATTCGACCATGGGAATCTATTTCTATGGACTACTTGACAAGATATCCTACTACCAAACATCAGCACGATGCGATCTTAGTAGTAGTCGACAGGTTTTTCAAGATGGCCATTCTCATACCATGTAAGAAGACAATGACAGTGCAATAGATTGCTCATCTCTTCTTCTCACATGTTTGGAAACACTTTGGTTTACCGAAAAAATCATTTTTGACCGAGATGCTAGATTCGTCAGCATATTTTGAAAGACCTTTTGGAAACAGCTAGACACCTGAATCTCATTATCGATAGCTTTCCATCCTCAGACTGATGTACATACAGAAGTTGTTAATTTCTTGGTCGTACAACTACTTCGCATGTACAACCACAAGCATCGACGCACATGGGATGAAAGTCTTCCATACATACAACACAACTACAATAGTGCTCAGCACAGCTCTACAGGAAAGAGTCCATTTCAGATCTGTTATGGATTTCAACCCTCAGCGCCTATTGACTTGATCAGCTTCTCGACACAGTTGAACTCCGACACCGACCACAACCAGTGAGAAGTTGACAAAGCATTGAAGTTCCGTGAATAGATTTGCGACATCTAGCGACAAGTACAAGACATGTTGCATAGAGAAAACATGAAAGATAAGGCCCGACACAATAAGCATCGTAACCTTCATTCATTCGAAATTAGGGATAAGGTCTGGTTACATATTAAGAAGGAGCGCTTCACTGTCCCATTCAAGAAGCTTAAACCTTTGCGATATGGTCCATACAGTATTCTTTAGTATATTGGCAACAATGCTTTCCAGCTTGACATTCACGCGTGCCTTGGTCTACATCCAGTTTTCAATGTGGATCTACTTCGGCCATACCATGCACCACTGTTGGAATAGAACGAATTGCATATAGCAGAACCCGACGAAATCAACCCAGATGTTCAGGAGCCTCTTCCGTGTGAGACCATTGTGGGACGACGAGTATGCAATACAAGGACAAACAAAATTCCCTTTTTTTAGCTTGGTAAGGCAGGCCATATCCTAGCACAAGGAAAGTGGTACTCTGCTACTGAACTGACCGAAAATTTTTCTCACCTTCACAAGCAAACAATGGGGACCATTTTTTCTTAAGGAAGGAGGTCTGATACACACTGTAGTTGGAATTATTGTCGAATGCCGACTTCAACATCTATTGTGACTAGTCATCGTCGTCAATACAACTTTGACGAGTTTTGAATTCAACATGGATTCGACGCACTCCACGACTTCGACACAACTTTGGCAAGTTGTCAAACTGCTACATGAGTTCGACACATTTTGCAACCTCACAGTTTTGCAACTTCGACATACAATGTCAACATGCAACTTGCATAACACCATCTTGCGACATGCGATTGTCGAACTTCGACAGACTGTGTCTCTGTCTTCCACTCGACTGTAATGGTTGAGCTGTCGAATCGTTATAACTTCTTTTGTAACTGAACGTAACAGATAGGCACCCAAGCATCTCAACACTCTCTATATAAGCATGTAAACTATTGTAATATACATCTTATCTATCTAGTTTTCGATAATAGAGATCAGTTCGCATTCCTGCATATTTGTCTGTGTGTATTTGTGTTTATCTGCATAGTGTAATTCTTGCTTGCTAATTCTATTTCTTGTGCTTCCGTCATATCAGAACCGACGCATTCAATCGCACTATTATCCCCCTCGGCTTCCTAGCCCCGAGTGGATCAAGAATCCAAGAGGTTAATGAGAACCATGCAGGTAATGATTCTTCATGATAATTGTACAGGTGTTGAAGGGGGAATTGGGTAAGCATCCCTTGAACCATAATTAATAATTGTAAATTGGTATGCATATGAGCTTGAATGCATGAATATGAATGTCATACCACCATAGTATGGTGAGGTATGGGTAGTAGGGGCAAGGAGCCTCATACCATGTGTCTATTTAAAAAAATTAGAATGCATTCACATAAAAACATATCATGCGATGTGTATGTTGGTTATGGGTTGATAACCAAGCAAGTGAGGACTTATGGTCCTTTCATGGTAGTGCATGCCATATGAGATAACCCTAGTTAGGCCATAATGTGTTTGAATGCATAGTATTCATGAACTAATGCAAGGTGGCATTGAATGGATGTGCATTAAAAAGGTTTTGTAAATATGTGGTTATGCAATGAGTAAATGCACATGAAAAGTTTGTGTAAGCGTTATAAATGTGCATGCATGGGTGTGTGTGAACATGTGAGGTGCATTGTGTGGATGCATGGTGGTGTTATGTATGTGTTCATTGCAATTAGATAATGATTAAATGATGAATAAAAGGTAAATTATGAGATCATTTCATGAGATGCTATGAATGCAGGGGAATGAGTGTATGAAGAAGGTAGTCATGCTTGGTGGGATGTCTGGGTGCTCTGTTGGAAGGACAGAGTTGCATGAAATGTGAAGTGATGAGTATTTAAAGCTATTTAAGATGTTAGAACATGGAATTGCTTGGATTATTGGGTGTTATAATTCTGAAAATCACTTCAGTGACGGCAACAACAATGAAAATATTATGTACATGAAAACTCACAAGTGTTTGGATTGATCTGAATTTTCAGACTTCATGAAGAAATGTCTTGGGCATGGAAATGTGGGTAAGTCCATGATGAAGGCTAGAATCTACCATGTGCAAGAGCCAAACAATATGAGAATGGCCTCATGGTTAAACAAATTGATTTTTGTAGTAGATAGAATTGTAAATTCATGTTTGAATTTAATTATTAATTCCATTAAAGGATTATGGAAACCAGATTTGAATATTGATTGTTAAGTGCTACTGACTATTTGGCTAATCCAGGATTATGTAAAAGGGACATGTTGTAGGTGGATGGTTTTGCTAGGGAAGCAAGCATGAAATCCTAATGGGAAGAGTGGTTCCACTTACAAGATCTAAATAGCATGAGGATGTCCCATCTGCACTACATGTGGGTAAATCATGTTAGTGAGATGGTAAAATGATTCCAAGAGGGAATATGTGGGATATGGAACGTGAGAAGCTTTGGGGTGGAAAACTGAGGGAATGTTGACTTAGAGAAGAGAGCCCCATTCCTCATGAACGAAGAGAGAATACATCTACAAATGGATAAGTGTTCTATAACCCTAGCTGAAATACATATATGACTAGATACTAGAGTTAATATGCAGAGCATGTTTTATTTTATTTATATTATTTCACTTTGCTTGAAGTGTGATTAGGGCCTGCATAGTTCACATTGGAAACGTTTTTACACCATTTTGGTGTTGGGTTATGTTAGGGTTGTCAATATTGACTACACCCTAAGGGAATGGATGCATTCCTGGTGTTTCAATATTTGATAGGGAATGTTATGAAATATGTTACAGTTTTAGAGTAGCAATACTGATGAGCTTGCTTATCCATATTGTGTTGTGAGCTTGAACATATGCAATTGGTTTTGCACACTAAAGAAGCAAAGTGAAGAGGTTGTTGTGAGGGTTTACTATGAAGGGATGTGGTGTGTGTGAAGGGTTCTGATGTGCATGAAGAAGTTGTGGTGAGCATGAAGAGTTGTTGTATGTATGAAAGTTTGTTGTGTGTGTGTGAAAGGTTGTTATATGCCTATGGCTCTATAGTAGAGCCTTGACCTAGAAATGGTTGTGGTGTAGTTTCCTTCCATTGAATGATGACCCCAACAGATGTGTTGGCTTGGAAATGGTGAGGGAAAACTAGGTGTGGGAATGGTTTGAAGAATGAGCAAGAAGTCACAAATTTCATTAATCAAGGTTCAAGTGGGAAAGCAAACAAAATAATTGTTTAGACAAGTTTCTAGAATGCACAAGCATTGATTAGACAAGGATCAGGAGTTCACAAGAAACATGGAACATGAAATGGTTGAACGGTTATGCAAGTCCTGAAAGCATGCAAGTTGTTAAGATTTAATATGCTAAGACAGAAAATAGCAGCATTACATTCCATTTCACAATAATAGCATATACAGGATCACTGAAGAAACAACAAGCACAGCATAAACACAAGAGACAGAGATTTATCCTGGGAAACCCTCATGGGGTAGAAAACCCAGCAAAGCTTCCTCAATATAGATGACCAGCAATATGCAAAGATGAAACCCTGAGACATGATCTCATCCTCCACAATAGCATACCTCTCCTCCACAAGTGCTCTATCCTCAAGTGAGTGAGTGTATCAAATGAGGAACACACCTCCTCTATTTATACACTACTCTGACATATCTTTTACACAAGTACATGTAGGCTCGTATTTAACCAATGGGTTAAATACCCCACTACAACTAACTGGGCCGACCCCTCTAGGGTGGTCTAATAACCCTTTGACCCACATAACACATAAAGGGCCGACCTCCACTAGGGAATTCTAATAACCTGAGTTACCACATTCTGACGGAGGAATAAACATCTCCGGATATACAATAAGATCTTTACGGAGGAATGAAACATCTCCGGAATAATAAGGTACAATTATAATATTCTTTGAAGTTACAATATCTCAACACCCCCCCTTAACAAGAAGGATATTATAACAACATCTGCACGAGCAAGGAGTCATCAATATCATATATGATACATCTATAAATCATTGGAAGCTTTCTCAACATCATCAGTAACTTAAGCAGTTACTGGAACATCTTCAATACTGGAACATCAACATCTTCAGTACTGAGTCTTTATCTTCTGCAGCATTCGAACAGCTACAACAACATCAACATCTGGATCCTCATGATCATCAGTATCATCATCTCACGATCATCAGCATCGTCATCACACGATCATTAGCATCGTCATCACACGATCATCAGCATCATCATCACACGATCATATCAGCATCGTCATCACACGATCATCAGCATCGTCAGCATCGTCATCACACGATCATATCAGCATCGTCATCACACGATCATCAGCATCGTCAACATCGTCATCACACGATCATCAGCATCGTCATCACACGATCATATTACAGGATGATCAATCTTGCTCTCTTTAGGACATAGGTCCATGGATGATGCAATCCAGATCAAGTTCCAGGATGATCAATCCTTATCTCTTTAAGACAAGTCTCATGTCTAGGGACGATCCAATCCCAACCACAGTGCCAGTCCTTTTTCATACTGGATGTGACCTAGATCAGATCTAGGATTTACCGCCACAGAGCCAGTCCTTTTTCATACTGGATGTGTCACATCTACAGAGCCAGCCCTGTTTCATGCTGGATGTATCACATCTACAGAGCCAGCCCTGTTTCATGCTGGATGTATCACATCTACAGAGCCAGCCCTGTTTCATGCTGGATGTATCACATCTACAGAGCCAGCCCCGTTTCATGCTGGATGTATCACAACTACAGAGCCAACCCTGTTTCATGCTGGATGTATCACAACTACAGAGCCAGCCCTGTTTCATGCTGGATGTATCACAACTACAGAGCCAACCCTGTTTCATGCTGGATGTATCACAACTACAGAGCCAGCCCTGTTTCATGCTGGATGTATCACAACTACAGAGCCAGCCCTGTTTCATGCTGGATGTATCACAACTACAGAGCCAGCCCTGTTTCATGCTGGATGTATCACAACTACAGAGCCAGCCCTGTTTCATGCTGGATGTATCACAACTACAGATCCAGCCCTGTTTCATGCTAGATGTAACCTAGAGCAATTCTAGGATTTGTCACGTACATTTTGAACCGAGGTCCAGGGACGATCCAGTCCTATCGTGTACCTTTTGAACCGAAGTCCAGGGACGATCCAGTCCTATCGTTCAGTTATCGGAGACCTCATGTCTACGGCTCTTCTTTAGGACTGAAGTCCGGGAATGATCCAATCCCCTCACATGTTCACTAAGAACTTCATTTTCGAAGACATACGTCTACGGCTCTTCTTTCGGACTGAAGTCCAGGAATGATCCAATCCCTTCACATGTTCACCAAGAACTTCATTTTCGAAGACATACGTCTACGGCTCTTCTTTCGGATTGAAGTCCAGGAATGATCCAATCCCTTCACATGTTCACCAAAGACATGTATCCTCATCACCAAAACATGTATCATCATCATCAAAACATGTATCATCAAAACATGAATAATCATCATCAAACCATGTATCATCAAAACATGTATCATCATCATCAAAACATGTATCATCATCATCAAAACATGTATCATCAAAACATGTATCATCATCATCAAAACATGTATAATCATCATCAAATCATGTATCATCAAAACATGTATCCTCATCATCAAAACATGTATCCTCAACATCAAAACATGCATAACATCTATCATCAAAAGCATGTATACATCTATCATCAAAAGAAAAAAATATAAGATTACTAAATCTAAATAATTCTAAGTAACTAGGTGCAGTAAAAAAGGTAACCTCATCATTGATGAGACAGACTTGTTATCAGATACTATGCTACTCCCCCTTTCGAGGAGGGTCCTTCTGGACTATACCAAGCTTGTCTCGAAACTATTCAAACTTTACTCGAGACAGAGGTTTAGTCAAGATATCAGCAATCTGATCCTCAGTGCTTATATACTCTAGCTTGATAGCTCCTCTCTGCACCATATCTCGTATATAGAAGTATCGGATCTCTATGTGTTTTTGACTTATCGTGGAATACAAGATTTTCTATCTTGATGCAGTTTTGAATGTCACACATAATCATAGTGGAATTCATTTCTAAGTCAAACACTCCATATAAAAGCTTTTGAAGTCACACTGCTTCACAGCTAGAAGAGCAGACAACTATATATATTCTTCTTTAGCAGTACTGAGAGCCACACTAGAATGTTTCTTGCTAAACCATGAGATCATGGTAGATTCAAGACTATAACATCCACCTGATGTACTCTTTCTATCCGAGACACTTCCTGCCCAATCAGAATTTGAGTAACCATGTAAACGGAGTTCATGACCTCCAAGATAATATAGACCAAAAACTAATGTACCTTTTAGGTACCTCACTACATGCTTTGTAGCTATTAAGTGAACCTTTCTAGGTTCTACTAGATACTGACTTAGGGTATTTACAACAAAGCATATATCTGGCCTAGTAATTGTTAAATACATCATTGACCCAATGATTTGTCTATATAGGGTTAGGTCCACTAAATCCGATGAGTCATTAACTAACAACTTCAAGTTGGAGTCCATGGGAGTGGCCATGGATTTATACTCCAACATATCAAATCTTTTTAGAAACTTCACAGTATACTTACCTTGAGTTAAAAGATTCCTTTTGGATATTGCCATACTTCTAGACCTAAGAAGTAGTGCATTAATCCAAGATCTTTCATTTTCATTTCTGCAGCCATTTTCATGATATGTTTCTCATTCCTTGTCAGAAAGAGATCATCGTCATACAACAATGGTATGAAAGGTTCATCATCCACAACCTTAAGGTAAAGGTTAGGAACAGCTTTACTTCTGGTAAAGCCCAAGCTTTGTCATGAAGCTGTCAATTGTCCATTATTCACACTCAGCATTGAATGATCTTCTGCATATCTATCTGTGCCATCTCTCGTCAAATGGGTCTACTAATATGAGCCTCAAAATCATTCGAACTCTGTGGTGAGTTCCTTCTTGCATCCATGTCATATGTGTATAGAACCCATATTCAACCTTGTAGCAAGGGTTTAGATCACTCATGATGATCATTAAGCTCATCAATTGACTACCGATCCTGGGAACCCATACAGAACCTGATTACATTATTAAGAGAATGGTCTTATCTAGCCACTTGGAGCAAAACATCTTGTCATGATTCTCTTCTTCCCCTTTCTAAGAGAATCTTCTAGCCATGAGCCTTCTATATTTTGTTTGATTTGTAAATCTTCTTTTTTTTTTTTTTTTTTTTTTGAACATCCATCACTTGTACGGTGTCCATCATTCTTCATGACCTTTCCTACAAATCAAAATTAAGTACATGATTAGTAATACTTCATAATCATCAAATCATATTGACATGGTAACCTATTATGCATACAGATATCATTTACATAGTTATGCAACTAATTTGACCAATACTTTGGCACAACACTTTCCCATATCCTGTATGCATACAGTGGCTATCTAGATGCCTTCCATCTCTACCAGAACATACTATCGAGAGTGTGCACAACTCTCGGCATGTCAGCAAAGAGGTTTCATTCTAGACAAGCAACAATGGAATGTTTGTCCAACTTACCAATCATATGCATATTAGTAGTATACTGTTCAATGTTCTATGAATATTTACACTCAGCATGATATATTATAGGAATACAAATATGCATACAACCTATTACAGGCAATATCATTTACTATTTCAAATAACAACTCAAATACTTATCTTTTATGTTTGTGTGGTTGCCTCCCGCTTGATCTTCTGTATGTCTTTTGAACTTCTATTCATTCTGTACTACTGTGCATGTTCAAGTATCATCCTCATGATCTCATACACAAACATACACTCATTAGTATATTCTAAATGCTATCAAAACATTATAGTTCTAAATAATCTTGAAAATGTATAGTCATGATTATAGTTAATAAACATTAATATTCAAGATTTCAGGGAAGTCTTCTTTTACTCATGCATATCATCAATCAAGATAAAAGACATAATATGCATAATCCCTTGATTACTAACTTTATCAATAAGCATAACCAATCATTCCAAGTATACTTATATAAGGGATCCTAACACAAGGAAAGATTCATGGGAAACATACCTGGATTAGTATACCTACTTGGTTATGTACAACATACCTAAACAATCTCTTCAATGATTTAGAGATCCTGAGCTAGAACCTGCATGTCTCATAGGTTAAGCATAATATAACAAAGTCATACATACCTCGTAAGTAGAACAAAGATTATGGATGAGTCTTTGTCTTCATGTTTCATAGTCATGGAACCTGATTTGTCTTTTGTGATGTACCTGTATCTTGTTAGCAGACAACATCAACCTCACACAACGTCATAATGCATTAGTACAATCATATAGCCCTAATCAATGAATGTCTTTGATCATTCACATGCATTCATACTGTTACTAGGGTGATAAGACATTTCTAACATTAATCAAGATTGTACTAATAAATAATATGAAGACAAACACATCATGAAATTAATCAAGAGTTAGATTTCAAGACATACCTGAGCCTTCTTAAGTCATACCTGTCGAGACTTCTTGTAGTCTTCTTATGTAAGGCCTTAGCCTCAACTCCCCCTGAAACTTGATCTGGAGCTTAATTAGGGTTTTTTTTAGAGAAACCCTAAAAATTCAATCTTTGACTTTCACACTTCTGAATGGATGAAGGAATATGTCTTGCTGAGCTGATCAAACTAGCATACTTCAATTTTGGAATTTCCAAAATTTGACCCCTCAAAATTGCCTTTGAAACTTCTGGATCTTCTGGACAGGATCCCAAACTAGGATTTGATGAAGCCCACCCTTCTGCCCAAACAAAAGGTTCGATCCAAGGCTCTAAACTCTTATTTTTCTTAGGAGCTTCCAGTCGTGGTTACAGACTTCAAAAATTCCAACTCTTGCTGAAGCCCTAATTTTCCATCTTTCCGATCAAAATCCCGAACTGGGGTTTGATCAAGCCCGGTATTCCACCCAACCAAAAAATTTGATCTTGGTCTCTAAATTTCGATTTTCCTGAGTAGCATTCAGCCGTGGACTCCGATTCCAAAAATTCTAACTTTCTCCGAAACCCTAAATTCCGGAAGCCATGAATAAAGGTGCTCCAAAAATAATTCTGTTTTGACAGAAATATGCACCTGATTATTTCTACTATAACTCTGAAATTTTTGCTCCACAGGGTCTGAAACCCTTTTTCTACAGTAGCCTGACCTGTCATCTTTCCATCCTGACACGTCTGACCTCAATTGAGTTTTCTGAGAGAGATTTATGCCAAGTGTCGCAACATGACCTGTTTATGGGATAAAACAGGAGAGCGAACTTGTACGGCATGCCACGTGTCACTGTTTGAACTTCGGCCTCTAAAAAATTTTCCTAAGATAGCTCGACCTGTTATATTTCCATCCTGACAGGTCTGACCTCAATTGGACTCTCTGAGAGAGAGTTATGCCAAGTGTCGCAACGTGACCTGTTTATGGGATAAAACAGGAGAGCGAACTTGTACGGAGTACCACGTGTCACTGGTTCACCTTAGGATTCTGAAAAAGTTTCCTGAGATAGTACAGTCTGTTTAATACCTGTCACTTTTTACGAAATTTCATTTGGAGCTTCCTAGCCCAAGTTATGACCTTTTTGCCAAGGTCACCTGATTTTGACTGAGATCTGGAAGAGGCAGAAACCCTAACTTGTACTGATCATAAATCACAAAGTACAACGAATCTGAGGATTCCCTTTGGACACAAGGTACCTGGGGATGTTGTCTTCAACCTGTAAACTTTCCAGACCCTGAACCTTCTCCAAAATGGAGTTATAGCGAAAGTTCCACGATGACTGGGTTTTGCTATGTAAAACCCTAACCTTCAAATTGTCGTAAGTAAAGGAAGTGTCGTAAGTGCCATACCTTGTCTTCCTTCAGGTTAGATCTGATACCATGTTAAGATTTAATATGATAAGACAGAAAATAGCAGCATTACATTCCATTTCACAATAATAGCATATACAGGATCACTGAAGAAACAACAAGCACAGCATAAACACAAGAGACAGAGATTTATCCTGGGAAACCCTCATGGGGTAGAAAACCCAGCAAAGCTTCCTCAATATAGATGACCAGCAATATACAAAGATGAAACCCTAAGACATGATCTCCTCCTCCACAATAGCAGACCTCTCCTCCACAAGTGCGCTATCCTCAAGTGAGTGAGTGTATCAAATGAGGAACACACCTCCTCTATTTATACACTACTCTGACATATCTTTTACACAAGTACATGTAGGCTCGTATTTAACCAATGGGTTAAATACCCCACTACAACTAACTGGGCCGACCCCTCTAGGGTGGTCTAATAACCCTTTGACCCACATAACACATAAAGGGCCGACCTCCACTAGGGAAGTCTAATAACCCGAGTTACCACATTCTGACGGAGGAATAAACATCTCCGGATATACAATAAGATCTTTATGGAGGAATGAAACATCTCCGGAATAATAAGGTACAATTATAATATTCTTTGAAGTTACAATATCTCAACACAAGTCTCACAAATCGAAGGAAGCTTTCAGTTGTTAAAGCATGCACAAGTACCAAAAATGGTGTGGTGGTTGAAGTTATCATATGCGCAAATTCCACAGGAAATGGTACATCAAAGGCGCAAGACCACAATTCAAGGGTTAAAGTGCCACTAAGTCAAGGACCAAGTATGCGCAATACCCACAAGACATGACACATAAGTAGCGTAGAACATGACTTGTGGCAGAAGCATAAACTGTGAATCAAAGAAAAAGGAAAGCCACACTCAACTTGTGGACATACAATCCATGCAAGACATGTATAAATAAGAAAGCAAGTTGGAGATTTGAAGTAAGCTTGATGGAAATTATGAAGTGTTGAAATTTGGTTGTAATTGATGTCAACTAATATCAAAGAGGATTTCAACTGATGTCAAAGATAATTTAGTATTTTGGTGCTAGTTTAAAGAAGTATATGAAAGCCACTTTGAAGAAGTATATGCGCAAGCAAGATGGTGTAGTATATATGGATTCTAGTATGAAGAAGTATATCTAGAAGTTGCATCCAGTATGAAGAACTGTGTCCAGGGGTACATCATGCATATCCAGTTTCAATAAGTATATTAGGAATGCATATACAATGCACATGTACATGCACATACATCAGTCCATCCAGTCATAGTCCTTCAAGATACAAGCTGTAGTGTCAGTTGGACAAGGGTATGTCTGCACAAGCAAGTCAACAGGAGTGCGCAAGTAGCATGGAACAACAAATGGTTGAATAGTTATGCAAGCATTGAAAGTGCGCAAGTATCACCAATCAGAAGAAGCTTTTAGTTGTTAAAGAGTGCACAATTTCTAAGAAGTATGTAGAGGTTGAAGTCAATAAATGCGTAAATTCCATATTCCATGAAACAGTAAGTATGCAAGACCCACAAGTGATGGTACTACAAGGGTCAAAGTCCCAGTAAGTCGAATATCATGTATGCGCAAGTTCTGCAAGTCAATGATACATCAAGTGTGCAAGACCCGCAAGTGATGGTAATACAAGGGTGAAATTCCCACCAAGGCAGGGACCATGTATGCGCAGAACCCACAAAGAAAGGAAACATCTGCATTTCAAAACATGCCATGTGGCGGAAGCACAAACTATGAAGCAAGAAAGAAGGAAAGCCACAACCAACTTGTGGACATAGAATACATGCAGGACATGCATAAATAAGGAAGCAAGTTGAATATTTGAGTAATATTAATGGCAAGGATGAAGACCTTGTAAGTGGAAGATACATATTCATGGCATCAAGGGATCATGGAACAAAAAAATATGATCTAGCAGAGAGCCGAGTGGGCACAAGCAGAGGAATGATACAACAGATGGTGCACAGAATGATGTTGTAGATCTGTGACAATTGCGCTAAGAAAGAAAAGGAAGAATGCAAAGTATGCGCAAGTGCGTGAGGACCGAATGACCATGTCGCAAAAAACACACAAATGGTAATATATGTTCTAAGTCAGAAGCGCAGAGACAGACATGAAGTATATAAGAACATGCACAAAGTGAAGAAGTTTCACTGATGTATGAAGACCGAGTTGAGGTGTGCTAAGAAGATCATTAGATGTGTAGATACCGAGTAGTAGCAGGATCAAGTATGCACATCATGATGAAGATGATCTAAGGAAAGTGCATAGAACTGAAAGGATGAATCATATGATGCACAACATGTTGCAGATTTTATGAAAGACTGTGGCCATGGGTAAATTTCAACCGAAAATATGACGACATATATGTCTTAATTTCGACAACACATCGTCCGACAAATTAATCTTTTTTAAATGTTAGTAAAACTTCGATGGATATTCGACAACAACAATGTCTTGTCGAAACACTGACAACACATTGTCGAATAACCTACGTATTTCTTTTAATACAAATGTCACATAACCGACACCAAATGCATCGAATATCCGACAACATGTGTTTACCACAAGGTCGGATATTCGACCAAGTACATGTCGAATATCCGAAAAATGCATAGTTGATTAACCAACACAATTTACTTACCACAAGGTCGGATATTCAACCAAGAGCGCATCGAATACTCGACAACAATTACTTACCATATTGTCGGATAACCGACAAAGGAGTCGTTGAATATCCGACATATTTAACCATAGCTAGAAGACAAAATCTAATGACAATCTCCATCGGAGGTATCACATCCTTATCAGAGCTACTTGAGTGGGAATCGGATTTGCGATGGGAGTGAGGAATTTAAAAAAAAAAACCTTGGGAATTCTTTGAAAAACTTATGCCCAAAATCATGATTACATGTCCCAAAATCCGCACTTTCACAATTCTACCCTCATATTGTTCATCATCACATTTGATATGCAAATTTAAAACATTGTTAGAAAAAGTATCTAGTGCAGATAGGTATTTGAATATAATTTTCTCTCTTAGTGGAATCATATCAATTTGACACCAAATGAAATATGTATGCCCAAAATAGTGACTATTGGTCCAAGATGGAAATTGAAAGCAACTTTTCCATGCTACTTGTTCCTTATTATTTTTGAGATAGAATTTCAATGCAGATTAAAAATATATTTTTAATGGAGATATCCATAGGAATCTAATTCAATCTGGATTTGGAATCACTTCAATCAAATGTAGCATGAAAAAATTATCATCAAAACAATGTTGGGTAGTCTATGTTGGCCACCACTCCTTGGCATGTTAAAAATGAAAATTTCCTAATGACTCTCTTTAGATCTATATTATACGAAATATTGATGATTATTTTTCTATATCCATTTGAATGAGAAATATATTACATCTCTATTCTTCCATAATCTCACCTTGCATTGCATAATAAGTGCTAGAATTGTTTTTGCAGGTCACCAAAGGATCAACAATTTCAATGTATTCATAAAGATGTTCTTATTCAAGAGTTTTAGGGATCTATAAAAGAAGGTAAAATCACCAATACATCCAAAAAGTGCAGTGCCAAATGATTATACTGTGCCCTCAAAAAAATTATTGTGTGGCACAAGTTCCAAAGAGATTGCTATGAAATTGTTGAATGCTCAAGCTACTAACCAATAAGTCAAATATATGACATTATTTTGTGGATGGGAAGATACTTGACTAATGGTGAATTAGATCTAAACATCAAGTGAAGAAAAAGAAACAATCTTATGGAAAAAATATAGACCATTCTATAGAAGCAAATAATTTGTCACCCTTATTCATCAACAAAAGTAATTATCCTTATGATGAGGACATTGCTACATGAGAATATTTGAACATGACTTAATGTTTTCTATTGCTATGGAACCATCATATGCTAATGCATTTTTTTATGCCACAGTTTAAATATTGTTAAAATAAAGTGAATAGTGAATTGAATGTAGTTTCTCTATATTACATGATTTACATTGAAGACAAATAGTTTAGAGAGCCAATACATTCCTCAAGGTTTCACAAGAAATTCACTCATGGAAACAATCTTATAGAATCAAAACTTCCACTTGGCACCAAAAACTCAATCCTCTACAATGGTTTTTGTAACTTCTTACTCCACCCATTCCTAACTCAGAAATTGAAGTAACTCGACTTAGTTACAATGTTGAGTTACATGTTAGTGCCACTTCTTCTATCTAGAAATTGAAAAGGAGAAAAATAATAATAATAAAATTCTAGTAGTGAAAACTGATTTACAGGCACTACTAGACCTTGTGATGTTGGAAAAATAGTATCTAGTTGGTATTTCTTGGCTTAAATAAATTATGGGAACAGTTAGACAAGCCTTATTTGAAAACCATCTTGTTGGTGGACATGGTTTGCAAATAAAAATTGAAAAAAAAGGAGACAAAAGAAAAACAATCAAGAAATAAAATTTCTTATTTGGTTGTTTACTTCGATCTTCCTATTTGAAATTTTTTCCAAAGTTTTGTTAATACCAATCCATTATATTTGTTTTCTACAGATCCATTAAGGTTTGGTGATAAAAATACAATAGTCTAATATATGAATATCACAACATGCTTTGTCAGAAAACATTTATTTACTTTCTACAAAACTTTGTTTCAATTTGAAAGCCTTCATGTTCTAGTTTCAAAATTTCATTTTCCTGGTATAGAACCATACTTTTGTTTGAATTTATTCATTTTTCAAATACAAGAGATATATTCTATCTACAGTTCTTACCTGATTTTGGTGAAAATGTCACTCCTTTATAATTGCAGTATACTTTCATTCAAATAGTTAAGGAACAATCTATCGTATGGATATTGTTTCAATCTTCTATGCAAAGGTCATATGTTCAATCCAAGAGTATTCTTCATTTTTTTAAACACGAATAGAAATAGACCACTCTTTGGCATGTGTAAGTTTATGTAATTTCATGATTCTTTTATGGTTCACTAGTCTTGAAATTCTCTTCAATTTGTTTTTAAGGTTACCTAGTGCTTTACCTAGTTTGGTCTCATAATTCATTCTTATTTAGCCTCACCTTGTCTCTGCATGATTAATTGACATGATTATTGAGCTTGTGTCAAGTGTAAAGGAAATTTTCCATATCATGTATGTCTTCAAATGTGATGGTCAGTATGAGAAATAATGGGATGATGATAACGGTTATGGATCATGATTATAACTAAGGGAGGTAAACCATGGTCATGAATGATTAAATCAACAAACCTATAGAAACAACATTGGATTAATTATCATAATGGTTGGGCACTTCAGCATGCCCGAAAGTAAAATTGTAAGTAAAGTTCTATAGGGTTGTAAAGGGGTTCAATTGCATATTCTTGACAAAACTTTAGATCATTGTTATCTACACTAGTTTCAACCTTTAAAACAACATCATGTAATAGAATAAGCCAATTCAAACAAGTAATACAATTTTATTGGTATAGATTAATTAGATTAGTCTAAAACTATAGAAACTAGTGCATCTTCAATATAAGTAGTATTTAACTTGATAATCCCAAAGCAAAGCAATGGTGTGAAATTGGTACAACAAGCAATTCCATTGAACATTCAAAGTTCATGTGACATTGCTAAAACTTGTTTGAACTCATACTCATATCAATATATAATCCCTCTATGCATGGAAATTACAAACAAATGTTCTAAAGGAATCTTAGATATTAGGCACGGACAATGTATGTAAATTTTCTTTATAGATTGAAAACTATAAGAATTGTCAAGGAAACTAGAGAGTTTCACAGACTTCTTGATCTACAATACTTCTTTGGATTTTTTTTACATTCACAAGGGGTATTTGAACCAAAAAGGTCAATCTAATGTGTTTCTAAGGATGTAAATAACAAGACATAATAGTTGTAAATAACAATGCATAAAAAACATATATATCTAAAATTCATATGTGAAAATTGTTCAAGATATGAAAGATATAAACTTTATGTATAAGCTCAAGATGAAGTAAAGTACATACCACATCCTTACGTCAAGGATAGTACAAAAACTCCAACAATCAAAAAATATCTAGGTAGGGTAAATCAACAAGACATAGCTCCACCAAGAATATCCAAGTTCTAGAATCTCTCTAATGCAACCTTTCAAGTGCTTTGATACTTTTGTTTTCAAATGGTGTTGGATGTCGGCCATGTTTCTCCTCCTATAAAACACATGACACATGGACTAGTTAAACTAATTATTATGCAATCATTTACTTTTTTCTAGGAATTAAAAAAATATCATTTCACAAATTAAATATACTTACAAAAGTACATATCAAGGCATGTAGTCCTTTATGGCCACTGTGATGCGTGGCATGGAGTTTGGCAAGCCTAGCCTTGGAGGCCTTGTCCTGAAACATATACCAAATCAATTTAAATATGCACAAATAAAACATAAAAATAGTTTATTAATTATGATATAATGTTATAAGAAAATTTAATTACCTGGGTACTCTCCTCTTCGTAGTTCCTCCATGCATCTGACTGCTCATATGATTTTACAAGTGTTTTCCATATTTTAAGACTTACACCAATTTGCCTTTGTTTAGCCTTTGCTAGGGCAAGATTTTTTTTATCTTCTTTGTTTGGTTGCACCGGAATTGCTTGCAATTTTGAGACTTTATTTTTTTGTCTTCTTTATAGACCCTAGGTGTGCCAAATCCAGTCTCCATGTCATGGATGACTACTTTTTGTAGCTGCATTAGTATCTTTGAGACTGACAAATGTACATGGTTTTTGAACTGTTGAAGGCATGATTCCTTCAACCTATTCACAAAATATTTTCTAGTATGGGAAACTTTTGGAATCATAATCATGTAATCTCTAGTATGGGAAAGCTTATCCAGTTTTGTAAATACTATATATTGTATAGGGTAGGTTTTAGCGGTGATAAATGGACCTATTGTCTACAAGAGCACTAACACTAAGACCTTGATCATGGTGAGATGCTTTGTTTGGAGGACTTGAAGCTTGATGTGATGTCATGATTGATGGAGTTTGGAGAGATTCCTTTCTTAGGAACATGATTTGATGATGTACTTGGACATTCACTTTTGTGATACGGATGACGAAGCGGCCAAATTTGGTTGGAATTGACTTCTTATAGCTAGGGGGGTTTATTGGGCTGAAATTTCCTTCTTGTTGTTTTGAAAGACAAGTATTTTGGTTGGTGAACCTAGGAGTGGTTATTTAATGGTGAAACCATTGTGTGATTGAGATGAGCACTTGCATGTGTGAAGGATTTTATAGGTTGAAATCTAGTTGATCTTGAGATCATAATAGTGTGGTCTCACTTATGATAGGTACTGAAGCTACTTCATTGATGGCAGGTATAAATACCTCATTGCGCTCCTCTTTGTTTCGAGAATAATTTAATATTATCTATTGAATATGTCCAACCACGTATAGGTGGAATCTCTTATGCCCCCCCCCCTCCTCACATCACTCTCAATTCCCCATACCCAATGCATGTACTTGAAAAAAAAATTATGTGAAAACATCTGGATTTCATCATAAAGAAACATCTACCATTCATTCATTAAAATATAGCATTCATTAAACCACTCATTCATTCAGTAGGCAAAAAATAATGCATGACATTATATTATATGAAATAAGTATACATAGTGTTTCTTCAGTCACTTCTTTCTAGGTTTTTTTCTTTTGACAAAATCAGCAAGCAGCTCATCTTCTGCAACTTGTTGTTCAGTTCTTGTGGCATATACAACTTGTCGTATTGGATGCCTAGTAGAGCACTCGCGACGTGGATGTTGCAGCAAGGGGTCCAGATTTGTTGCAATAATGTAAAAATGTTACATTGATATCTTTTGTTATTATAATGACAAGTATTTCATTAAAAAACATTACAGAGGTTTTTTTTACCTGATGTGGCCACATCATGTACTTCAGATTCTTGTCTAGGATCATCTTGTATAGTGTGACCCTCTACATGCTCTGTAGTTGAAACATCAAAAAGTACAAGTAATATTCACCATTTGCAATGCAATATTTTATATTGGAGCATATGAATACATTCATTACCAAGATTCGAAGCATGATCTTCGATTGGTTGTTCTCCATCCCCGACATTAAGTGGATTGTTGCTTTCCTGCTCAAAACAGAGTCAATATTTTATGGAAAATATTTATAACTAATAGATTTCACAAGTAATAAATCTTCATTAAACTATATTGATTTTATATACCTATGCGCAAGATGGATCACTAGAAGACTGTGTTTTCCCATACAAGCTTTTTCGGCGTTCAACAACAGCTCCAAAGCCGTGCTGGAATCCAAGCTTCAAGTCTTCCTCTGTGGGTGTAACTAGGGTTTTTACCATAACACTGTGGTGGACACGAAGGTCCATGGACGTGAGGGGTTTAAGTCCTAGGAACATACGAAGGTGTTGCTCCAAAATGGGTTGTGGCACATGAGAGGTCGGGGCCACGAGTAGGGGGCATAGCATTGTAAGGTTGGTTGTGAGACACAACATGTCCAATAATTTCGTTGGCAGTGTGGGATGCCCCCGGTGCGTCATTACGAGAGTCGCTGCGGGGCGCATCAGGAAGAATGGAGTACAATTAGCTGGATTGAGCATAGATGAGGTCAAATTGTTTGGATTTTAGAATGGCTTCTTCTTTGGATTGGGGTCATTCAGATGCCACATCCTTAGCGATAACTGATATAAGAGATTTCAAAAACCAATCTAGCAAGATGCGGTCGTCTAACTTAATCTTGCATAAACTTCGATGTTTATGCCACTCATGAATGTGGTCAGTGATGTGGGTAACCATGTTATGTCTGCAAGACAGTAGGATCTCTACACCAGCGTCATGACGGACTAGTAACTAGAAGAACTACAGGAAATTCAAAGAAAGGGATATAAAGGTGGAATGTGTACCATGGGGTTGCTCGATGTACCACTTAGCTGCAACGCCAGTGAAGGTCCATTGTAAAAGGAGAAGGAGGATGGAATCATCGACTATGGAGTTGGAGGAGCACCATAAATGGAAGGACATGATGTGGTTTTGGGGGTCTTCACCTGCCTTCCCTTCGAACTTAGGGGTGTTCAAAGGGACTTTGGTAGGCATGTGAAACCAAGTGGGGTCATTTCGAATCGGGTTGTTGGTCAATCTGGCTCGATCGGGGAGGTTGAGGCTAGCCATGAATGGAAAACTGGTAGAAGGATGTGACATGGTTGTAGGGGCGTATGTGTTAGTTATAGCGACAATGGTGGGGCCACTGCCCCCAATGTGTGGATAAATGGTATGAGTCATGATGCGGATCATGGGACCTCTAGTCAAAGGTGGGGGAAATCGTGTAGGAAGGGCCCACGCCCCCAAGTGTACTACTAGTCACCAATGGGACTGTAGTTATAACAGATCAACTAACCATAGGGATGGATGTAGTGACAGGAATACCAGGTGTAGGGCCTATAGATGGTATCACGAGGATGGATGCTGAAGTGGAATTTGGGATAGTGGTGGACCCACCACCAAGGATCCCACTGAAAAAAGGGGTTGGAAGTCACGCCAGCCATGGGGCTAGACTGAGCGATGAATATGGGTATCTCTGAATCAGAATCAGATGTAAAATAAGGGGCGTCAGGATCTGGTGATGAGGCTCTACGCCTATGACGAGTGGTGTCAAGTGAACCATGCTGTGGGGACTGGCCCCATAGGAGACTAGAATGTCTCGGTGAATCAATGGTGACAGGTGTAAAAATACTAATGGGTTGTGACGAGTAACAATGATAAAAAATCTTAGTGCAACTATGTGTGCAAAAGGAGAGCTCAAGAAATATGGCACTCAGGCCAACAACAAACTCAAAACACTTGTTGTAATAGCTGTGCTACATCAAGAGGAGTGTCAAAAAATGGTCAGAATACGAACAAGCAGGGTTCCTAAAATAAAAAAGCTAGACTCGCTAATCCAATGGCGGTATAGAAGCAAACAAACACCTATCTGAGAAGGTATGAAGGCTCAAACAAATCGTATCCTCTGCAAGGTGATGAAATCCAAGTCATACAATATGAGAAGTAGAACCAAATGACTAAGGATATCCCCCTACCGAGAGGGAATCTGGGTAAAAGAATCCTAGAAGAATGGCCACTTAGATACCCCGTTCATGGCACGTCCAGAAAGGTAAATCCACAGCTTCAGTTCTTTGGTTGTCGTACTCTCAACAGTGTATCACGACGAGAACAACGAGTAGGTATCCTTTGGTTATTGAATGGAGTGTGGTATTCCACTCAGACCTCCGGAACTAGTCTTGCTACTTTTCCTCTTAGGGGAGAGTCCCTCCAATAAATTGGTTTTAACCGTACCAAAAAATAATAAGGGATTTTGGATCCATAAATTACAATAGCTATGTCTCAAGTGTAAGTGACAGAGGGGTGTTATTTGGATACCTATCCCCAATGTCCTACCTAAATACAAAGTTTTTTTTGTGTTCCCCAAATGGGGTTAAGAATTGGTTGAGTTAAGTATATTTTAAGGCTCATTTGAATTAAGGTGACAGAGTGTGTGCACAAGTGATGTTATGAAACCAGCAAATGCCAAGCCGTGGCAACTAACTGAAAACGTAAATACTTAAATTTAAATGTTGAAAATGTAAATTCTGAAAATGTAAATGCTGAAAATTTGTAAAATGGTACAACAAGTCGATAGCCGAAAAATGCAGCTGAGCAACAAGGGGATGCAAGCAAAACTGGTGGTTGTTTAGGGTAGGGAAAAGACAGGAAAAACTGGTCAAAGAAAGGGGTAGCTTATGGGTTGCATAGCACGTTTCTGGGGTTGTTTCCCATGATTCGAGCCGCAGCTTTGGTCTGTGAAACCATGCTTCGGGACATGTTTATTGGCGATGAACCTGCACTGCGGGCCGTGCTTACGAGCACTGATAGCGTGCTACGAGCCATGCCTACAGGAGCTAAGAGCACGCTATAGGACGCTGGGTGGGGTAGGATTTATGCGGGTACGACGCGCTGTGGGCCGTGGGATGCGACGGGTTGGGCATGGTATGGGCCGTGGTAAAGGACGAGTAGAGCGCATTGTAGGTCACTGTTGTCGATCCGGAACCGGCGCTCGACAGCATGAAAAATGACCACGAAGGACGCCAACCGAACCAGAAAAAAACAAGTATTTTTTGGGCGTGCTAAAACAGCAGGGGCTAGGGCTCAAGGGTGAACCAGGTTTTTGAACAAACAAGCAAAATAACAACTATAAACTAAACAAAATAACCAAAGATTCAAACTAGTGGAGTCGCCAAAACTGTAACTAGGGTTTTCACCCTAGCTCGTGCTAAAGAGAACCCACTAAGGATTCAAGAATCCTTACTAACAGTTCAATAATGGGTAAAAAATGAGATTTAGAACAAGTAAAAAATAAGTATTAACATGTGCATAATAAAAAATCTAAGCTATAATAGTAAACAATAAATATCCATGAGAACATAGTAAATGAGATTTACAATTTTTTATTGATTGCAAAAACTAGGGTTTGCAAATATTTTTACCTCAAATGAAGAGGTGGTTGGAGTCCTTGCAGTAGTACAGGAGTAATGCACCAGTGCTCCAATGTTCTCTCTCTTCTCCAAGATTGTCCAAGGTTGGGCCAAAGGTTCACTCTAAATGAAGAACTCAAGCTCGAATGGTTGGGCTAGGGTTCTGGAGTGATTTTGACAGCATAAGGATATGATGAATAGTGGATGAGAAATGGGGGGTGTCCATCACCTATTTAAAGATATTTTAGGTGGTGGAGTGTTAAACTATGGTTTTAGGCAAATAATGGTGTAGGTAAATGGTTTAGGGTTTAGACCTTTTTGCCCTCATTTTCTCCTTTTTTTGAATTTATTTTCAATTTTATTCCCTTTTATTTATTTTTGGGAATATTTGATCCCTTTTGAGGGTTTTTTGGTATTTTTGAAGGATTTGGATTAATTTGAGGAGGAAATGTGGGTTTTTTTCCTTTTGGGTAACCATTTAGGGGTTTTTTGAGGTTTTGGAGACCAAAATGGTAGGAAAAATGGTTAACATAGTTATGTGACTCGGGGGATGAGCTAGTGAGTAATTTTTAGGTGTTAATAGTGGGCACTTCCTTGAATCAGTTGGCCTGCATATTTGCATAATGTCATGAAGTTACCTTCTATAGTACAATAAAATGAAAATAATTTGCAATTTATTATTTAGATGCAATATTGGTTTTTTGATACCTACAATTCATGCTGCCAAATTTGAATAACCACCATGCCCAAGCTTGTGCTGACCAATTTTTTCTTGTCTTGCCTTTTTGGCGTTTGATGTGTTTGACAGCCTATGAAAATGTTGAAATATGTTAGATGTTTCAAATTTGATCCAAAAATTAATAATAATAAAGTTTATAATTACATTGTGGAAGGTATTGCATACCTTCCTCTACTTGGTGGTAGCTTTCCTTCTTTTCTCAAAGCCCTCTCCTTTCCATATTCCACTAGGGATTTCCACTCTCTTACTGGAATCATTGGAGGGATCTCATACCTAGAGTTGCTTTCTATATGAACCCTATATTGGTACCTCACAATCTTCATATGTTGGTCATCCTTCTTTAGGACCTCGGCTCGATTAAAGGTCTCGCTGCCGAACAGGCCAACCAAGTGATTAGTGAGCTCATCTGTTAAATTTTTACTTTGTTGATCCCACCTTGTGATGATGGTGGGACCAAATATATCCAATGAAAAATCATTTATATGTTTATAGAAAACATCATTTCTTGCAAAACGATTATGCCATCATTAGTTTAAAAACCATTTTTTATTCAGTATATTGCAATCAAACTATACACAATAACTTGAAAAATGTCTAAATACTTGGGATATTCTCTATATTTATGGGAATGAGCTCTTATTCCACCAAAAATGTGGTTTGTAGTGTACTTGTTCTATTGACATGGGAAGATTCAGGAAATGCTGCTTCAGTAATATCAATACTAGTCTCTGCATCGACCCTTTCTTTTGCACGATATGACGTGCACCAGCCACTAACGGGTGCACTCAAATATAGCCTCAGGGGTGTCGCGGAGTGTGTTTCCGATTGTTCAGTCGAAAACAATGGCACATGAGATGCAAGTGGAGTCATTTGCTCATGTGACGACTCTCCACGAGCATCACTAGTACCAACATCACCTTGACCACTAGTGTGTGGGCACAAAAAATCCTGTAAATACAAACCATATTTTAGTTCACCGTCATATACAAGTAAAAATTATAAAATACTAAATGAATTTATATTCTAATTCAAGATCCTACAACTTACTTTCAAGGCCTGAGATCTCTTTACCAAAACATCAACCTTTGCTCTAATCTCATTTGGCTGCGGCTAAATGAATAGCAGATGTAGGATCTCCTCATGAATTTTATTAAGGTCTTCTCTATCATCTTAATTGGGTCTAGAGAAGATTCAATGCCAGCATCGCGCATGAGCTCATCCACATAAAAATATATTGATTTCTCTAGTGCTAGATGATACGACAAATCAGTAGTCTGCAACAAAAATATATAAAACATTACTGACGTGAAAGCAATAGACTAAGGAAAAAACATATTAAAAAAAAATATTGCTCATGCTAGATTTCTAAAATTACAATTAGGTATACCTGATGCCTTGAGGCTGGTGTCGTCTGATCCACAGCTGGTGACTTTCCCCGATCATCACCCTACAAAAAAATGTAGAAAACATTATCATAATGAAACCAATATACACAATAAAAATACATAACAAAAAAAACATATTGCTCATATACTTGTTGCCTCGAGGATTGTGTACTCATTGGATCAACAATCGGGAACTTTCCCCGATCACTTCCCTAAAAACAAATTGTATAAAACATTATTGAAATGGAACCAATATACTCATGAAAAGAAATAATAAAAAAGCATATTGCGCATATTATAGTAGTACAAGTACAATGATGTATACATGTTGCCTCGAGGCTAGTCTAGTCTGATCTACTGCTAGGGAGCTACCCCGATCAACACCCCACAAAAAAATATAGAAAAAATTATCTAATCGAAACCAAAATACTCACGGAAAAAACATATTAAGAAAACATATTGATCGTATTTAAATTGTACAATTACAATTAGGTATACATGTTTCCTTGAGGCTGTTGTCGTCTGATCAATAACCAGGTGGTTTCCCCGATCAACACTCTACAAAAAATATATAGATAACATTATCTAAACGAAACAAATATGCTCATCAGAGAACACAAAAAAAAATGTTCTTCATATTATATTTGTACAATTACAAAGATGTATACTTGTCGCCTCGAGGATGGTGTACTCCTCTGACCAGCTATCGGGGAGATGCCCCGATAACTAGCCTATGACAAAAATATAGAATTCATTATCGAAATGAAACCAATATACTTGTGAAAATAAATAATAATAAAACATATTGCACATATTATAGTAGTACAAGTACAATGATGTATACCTACTACCTCAAGGCTGGTCTGGTCTAATCTACTGCTAAGGAGGTGCCTTGGTCAGCACACTCCAACAAAACTATAGAAACAATTATCTAAATGAAACCAAAATACTCACGAAAAAAACATAATAAGAAAACATATTGATCGTATTTAAATTGTGCAATTACAATCAGTTATAGATGTTGCCTCAAGGCTGCTGTCATCTGATCAAAAGACGGGTGGTTTCCCCGATCAGCACTCTGCAACAAATATATATATAACATTATCTAAACAAAATGAATATACTCATCAGAAAGCATAACAAAATTTTTTTTTGTTCATATTATATTTGTACAATTACAAAGATGTATACATGTCGCCTCGAGGAAGGTATAGTACTCCTCTGACCAGCTTTTAGGAAGATGCCCCAATCACTACCCTGTGAAATAAATATAGAAAATTTTAACGAAATTATAACAATAGACTAACGAAAAATACATAAGATGTTAAATCCATTAATTAAAGGTTGGGTAAATTGTTAGATGTACCACTCCCATAGTAATCGTGTTTGTATCTATTTGATTCAAATTCTAATTAATAAGCAACTCTTCCCCTGTAGAAATTGATTTAATGGCACATAAAAAAAAATGGTTTCTTTCACACCCCTCAAATATGCAATTGGTTTTCTTATTTGGAGACCGTGGTTGTGTACTGTTTATAAACCCCGCAATATTCCCTATAGCTTTTGGCCTTCCGTCAATGTACATCGTTTCTCCTTTATTTTTATCCTTGTCTTTCAGCTGTAAATAATTTGCTGACAATCCATATATGTGTATACTTCATGTATATTGGACCAGTCACATCCAATCTTTGTATTTGTAACAGGGTCCAACATACTCCATCAATTCAGTACATCTATCATAACTGACCTTTATGCCATCCATGCAAAACAACCCCAAACCATGTAACGAAAAATCATGCAATTCGATATATTCTCTCGTTCACACAAAAATATGTGTTTAGTTGAGGAATATCCTTGGGTACCCATTGTTTCACGAGATGTTTGTACCTCAAGGGAACCTCAGTGTCACATATTGTCTCATCATCATAGGAACATGACCCCACTTTAGCGAGAAAAAATTCCATGCGTTTATGGAATTTTCTTCTGATATTTTGACATCTAGTTGATATAACTCTTGTAGACCTACTGGATGTCTCAGTTTCCTCTAGTATTCCTAAAATCCTCTCGCTCGAGGAAGACATATCTGATAAATACATGTTTGGTTCTACCTACACCATGGGAAAAAAGTTCAAATAGGACCTTTTTAGGTATGCATAATTCATATTAGAAAATTACAAGGCATTAAGGCATGCATTTTCCATTGGCGATGAGGTCTATAAAACACTAATTTAAACCCATAATTTACTCTCTTTTGAACACAAAATATCATCACAATTCGATGACCAGATCTCTAAGAAGCCCCTACCCAATCCATACTCAATAGACAAAGGAGAAAGGATAAACATCATAGGCCACTAGATCATAGCAACCATTATTCAAGATGTTGAACATCCTATAGAAACCCAAAAAAAGTATACACTAGGGAAATAGGTCATTGAAGGAATCAAAGAGTTGTTCAAGTTGTCCACATGGCGCCTCACTTTGAAGAAGGATCATACACCTTATAGATCATGTGATCATATTTTCCTCACTGTCATTGTAAAAACATATACAAGTGTATAAACCTAGACAAATAATATAAGATAAAGATAAAAATATGTGTATTTTATCTTATCTTACATAAATAGATACAAAGGTATGTAGCAGACCTTTTTACATACATAAATAGATAAAAAGGTATGTATATTTTTTAAGTGTTTAAACATGCATGTTTGTAGTTTTAAACTAGAGATATAACTATGCCTTTCCAATAAACCATCTTCGTAGACTAGAGTGTCATGTCTCTTAGTGATATGAGTATGTTGGGTTCAACATGGATGGTCATCACAACTATTATTGTTACATTTCGATGGCACCAAATCACATAGAGGTAACCACTTAGTATCATATGTAATATTTTATATTGATTTAAAAAGTAATATTTTATATTGACTTATAGAGTAATTGTTTATATTGACATATAACATGCTTCCTTGGAATTAGTTTTGAGTTGGACCAACTAGCCTTCTCTCCATTCACATTCCTATTCTTCTTAGCATGGCCCAAATCCAGGTAGAGTGCATTCCTCTTCTTATTATTCTCCTAAAACATGTATTTGCATATGTTAGAGTGCAAAGAAATATTTTATTATAATTAAGAAAATATCTTTAAATGAATTTTACCTCTAGAACTATTGACTGTAAATATTAAATGAAATTTTTCTAAATGCATTCATTAATCAATGTTTTCTTTCGTCTATTTGAAGTACATAATATCAAAGTATTACTCTATCCACCTTGATCAATTATAAAGAATGTATACTTTTGTGTGCCTCAATGTTTATAGCTATGATAAGTTTGGTTCAATAATTGTGGGTTTTTACTCTAATTCTTTCTTCATCTGTCCATGCCACTATTGGTGTTTTAGTCCATGCCTATGTACCCTAACCACAAGTATTTTACACATGGTTAGAATTTACAATTTACAAATGTTTTTCATTCATGTTATCATCAAATCATGCACTTAATTAGTTCAACACATAACTATTGTAGCCATCAGTAGGAGTATTCCATGCACCAATTGTGCCATAGATTCAGGTAACATTTGTACCTAGAACATCTAATGTGCCTCCACACATCAATGTTTTTTTCCTTTCACCCATCACTATACCCACTATCAGTTTGAGTGAGGTCGCTATTGTACACTTTATTGTTTATGCATCCATTATGACACCACATTTTTGTGGTGAATCTACTCTCATCACATCCATTGTTGTTTCCTCACTATTATTTTACAAGTGGTTAAAATTTACAAGTTAGATGTGTATGTCATCTATCTAGTTTGACACCTAGTTATTATAACCATTGGCAAGAATATTCTATGCCCTAACTGCACCAAATATTAAAATGCCCCTTGTTCTTGGTCCTTGTAGTGCACCTGCACATGATGACATTGATTCCACTTCACTTACTGATATAACCATGAATTTCGACCCTAGAGGTGAAAACAGGAATTTTTTAAATTGATTGGAAACGTCTTAATGCATGCCATTTGCATCTTCCCAAGTGGAAGAGCTTGGACTACAATGGCCCCATTGGACCTTGACATGTTCCAATAGTCAATTCCAAAGTTGAAGGACTCAATGATATACCATAGTTATACCATGGAAGTTCCCTCCTTAAAAACCTATAAATATCATAATTCAAAATATGAGATATATTAGGTATGTACTTCTCAAGTACTGAAACATGAAATACATCATGAATGTTTCTCAAATGGGTCGGTGACTCAAAGTGATAACCAACAAGACACATTTTTTTTTTTTTTATCTTTGATGGTCTTATGAACCAGGGAGATAACTTCATTCCCTTCACAATTCCAAATGAACTTTATAAAAAATTCACCATATTCCTTGTAACTTCTATCAATTATTTATGAACATACTTACCACTTCTTGACGAGAAGATTGATAAGTTTCATATTCAGATCTACAGAAGATTCTATGAATATTTTATGTGGTAAGTGGTTTGAAGGCATGTATTGTTTATCTATGAAGCCCCAACACCATTTCTTATCCCTCAAGGGAGGCGGTGACTAGTAAGTAACCCAATCTAGGTCAAAGTGTTAGGATTTCCATTAGATTTTTGGAATGACAAAAACCTAACATCAATTAATAACATGTTGGGTAAGACTATTATAGTGGATGATTAGAAGTCCTTAACGCTTGATATCTTGGTTTCTATTGAAAATTGATGGAAGGGATGGATTATATGATTCGATGGATTTATTAGTTGGCAATACTATTATACAAAACTATGGATTATATTAACTTTCGCTTCCATTGTTTTTTCTACCACAAATATGGACATATATTTTGAGATTGTGAGTATCCATTTGTTAGATGGATTTGGAGGGAAAAGGAAGAAATGTGTTTTATGGCAACTCAACAAGTGGAAGCATAAAACACTGAAACTATGGTTGAAAGGCAAGCTAAGAACTATCTAGATGGTGCACGGGTGAGATCTTGTAAAATTCATAAAAAACTATAGAAGACTATATAGTATGGGGCTCTTGCTCTTGTAGCTGGGATTATTTAGACTTCTCAGGCCAACTAGATAAACCTTGTGAACTATTTTCCCTACAGGTTGAGATCCAAAAAGGTTGTAGATGTAGATCCAACAAAAGCATTAACAACATTGGAAGAACTCATTGGCCCAACTCCCACCTTTGGAGGAGTCAATAATGGTACGTCCTTGAATACATACACTTTAAATATTAAAATTTCTTCGCATTATTTGAAGGATATAATAACAACAATAGGGGATATATTTATCAAGGAAGGAAGTATAGGTGGGGAGAAGATAGATCACAAGTTTAAAGATAAAAATCATAACACCGATAAGTGTTTGGAAAAATATATCTCACACTCTTATGTATAAATTGTAGTTCTATGTTAAATGTTGTATTAGTTGGGGAAATATTGGATTATAAAGTTGACTCTTTATCTCATGGTGGTGGTTATTATCACATGATACATAAGGGTAAGCATGTCAAGAAGAGCCTTTTTTCCAAGGGATTAGGAAATAAACTTATTTAAAATCCAGGCCCTAGTTTGGTAGGTAAAAACTCACTTCTCCATCACACACAGGAGAAAGAATTAAAATAAAAAAATGGCTTTGACAATGAGGAGGGGTGATATTCTAGTTGGTGAATTGAGAAGTCGTTTAATGGGTTGTTATTTTCTGGATTTGAAAACTAATGGTTTATCTAGAGGTATTATATATAGGTGGACACAAATTTTGGAACTAATCAATTCTTATGCTACTTTTTTCAAGTCTATGCACAATGTCATTTAGTAAAAATTTTGACTACTCTTGATATCTATTGAACGTGTATGGACCCTATGAGGACAAACAAACTTTATAGAAAATGATTTTTTTCACTTTAATGTTTCTAGGATGGTAATGTTATCATGGGGGGGAACTTGAATTTTGACTTTGAATAGGAGATAAATATGAGGTACAATCGAAAAAACATATATATATATATATATATATATATGCAAATTTCTTCAATTACCAAATTGATGTAGTCGGTTTAGTTGATGTTAATCATATATCTATGGGCCCTACTTGGAGAAATAATAGGGTGGGCATCGTTGCATTCTCAAAGAGTACTATAGACATATTTATTATTTCAAAGGACTTACTTCAAGGGGTGGACAAATATAGATCATAGATTTACTCAAATAGGTGCTCAAATCACAATCTAGTTTTTCTAGAGCTATAATTCAGAAACCCTGAACTTGGAACTCCCTTTAAATTCAATCTTAGCTCACTTGAGTAGGATGAATTTCACTCTCTAGTAAAGGATATGTGGAAACACTATGATGCTAATCTATAACCCTTATCTAGTGAAAAATTTGTAGAATCTCTTAGGATCACAAAGGACAAAGTGGCCTTCTAGGATGGGGAAAGATGCATGAAAATAGACTCCCTACTAAAGAAATTTGAAGGTGATATATGAAATATGTTTGTTGGAAATGAGGTAGGATTATTTTATGTGGAGGTAACTAGATTAAAAAATTTAGAAGCCAAGAAATTAAAGCTATTGAGGATTAGGGAGCTGGACTAGAGAATGCAAAGTAGGTACAACTAGTTGGCCCTAGGAGAATGATAAAACTAAATATTTTCACAAATTTTCAAAGCATAGGAAGAGTACTAACAATATATTGGAAATGGTGAATGAGGAGGGTGTTCCAATTAAGATTTTTTAAGGTTTTTGTTAGCTAGTAATTAAGCACTTTTCAAATATTTGCAAAGAATAAAAAAGGGAAAATGTTGAGATGTCATCAACGTAACCACATAGTTTCCAAGAGTAGTCTACAACGATGATAATTAGTAAATATATGAATATGTATCAAAATAAGAGCTCATGACTCTGTTTTCATCCTTTCATAAAGATAAAATTTTGGGATTTGATGCGTGGAATATGAAGTTCTTATTGGGATTTATTGAGGCACTGAGGGATGATTTACTTTAACCAATGAATGATTTACTTTAACCAATGGGGGATGATTTAATTTAACCAATGTATGAAACCCTCTTCTCGATTTTCTAAAGGTGGCACTCACTTCACCACTAGTCTATGCAATGCATTTCCAAACCCCCAAATTGGAAAAATTGCTTCATGCAACTGGCCAATAGTTCAACACTAAAAACAAATGTGCTCAATGTGCTCTGTAGAGAAAGAATTTGTTTTGGATTACGTGTTTGGGTTAATGTTAAAACTTACCGAAGACATCTCGGCCTCCTCTGCATTGGTCTCGATCTCCTCCAGGAACAAAAGTATGTAGGTCTCCTTTGGGAGTAGAAGTCTATGGGTCTCTTTTGGGCACGTGGTCTTGATCTCCTCTGGACACAGAAGTGATTTTCCCTTGCAATTCCATGAGATTGGTCATTCAAAGGATACTATAATCAGGTCGAGAGTAGGTTTCATGCGATTCTGTGAGCTCCAAATCAAGAGCCCTTGCGATTCCGTGAGCTCCAAATCGAAAATCCCTTGTGATTCCATGAGCTGCAAATCGAAAATCTGTTGTGGAGGGTTTATGGGTTTGGTTTATAAAATGGTGTGGTTATTTTTTTATTTTATATATATATATTACATATAATGTTTGTTTTTTTGGTTTTTTTATATAATATTTTTTGTTTTTGTTTTTTAGGTTATATATATATATATATTGCATATAATGTTTTTAAACTAGGAGACCTATCTAGGGTATCATAAACCCAAGTGGAATAACATGGGTTGAGGCTTGATGCATGGTACATAAGCCATATAATCCTTCTTACTGAATAATACCATATGATTCATCCTACAATAATGCCTTATCAAAGACATGTTCTTTGTGTCATATACCATATCGCAATTATTTTAGGGATTGTCTTATTGAAAATAAAAAATAAGAACACTAGGTCTAGACATAAATATAAAATGACATAGTAACTCAAGGAGTAATTGAAGAAAAAACAAAATTAACACTTGAAACTGCAATTGCACCATATAAGCATTGTTAGTCTATCAAATCCTAAATCACAATAATCACGATGATGGTGGTAATGGTTAACTTCATGTTTAATATGGAAAATATGAATACAAAATAATAAATTAGTAATAAGACTAAATAATTAACTAAGTTTAAAACTATTTTATAATTTAATCCCACAATACACATGGTGCTTAACAAATATAAACTTAAATAGTCTAAATCCGATACATAGAACTTGGAACATGTATGAAAAAACAATAAAATATTAATAACAATAAATATTTAACTAACTTCGAAACTACTATATGCATGATGCTCAAGACATATATAAAGTTTATCCCTACCAAATATATTCATAATACTCGACAAATATATATTTTATTCTTACAAAATATTTATGTTTCATATTTATTTAAATCCACTTTAACCCTCTACTTATCTATCTTAAGACATTAAATTATCCAAAGTAAAATTATGTTTATTAAAAATTCTTGAGGAAAACTTCAAACCCAAAAGATTATATATACTTAATAATAAAAAACCATAAACATTTTATTAGTTTATCCTAATGCATAAACTAAAAACACAATTTAAAAAGATAACTTTATGTATAATGAATAATCATTTGGAGTTCTTCAACACCTGTCATAATTATTATGCTTATAAAAACATTATTCAAGACAACCCCAAAAAGGTTTTAGGAAGACATAATATAAACACTTACAAATTGTTATTGTTCCAACAAAAGTTATTAGGCAAGAATGATTACTAGTAAAATATTCCATTGTGCATGGTATTATTTCAAGGGAAAACCAGAGTAAGCTAAAGGGTAGACGATTTGTATTTTTTTGTGGTTTTTGACGAAATATGGGATGCAATTTTTGTTGAAATTGCAATTTTTATTGTTCAAATTATAAAATTGAGTGCAAAAATGAATTCAATTTTCTCTATCATCCATGGGGAATCACAATTATGTAATTCTAACAACTTGAAATTGCAATTTCAAGTAAATTTTGACTAGAAAAATATCCAAAAAATGGATGCAAATTGTCAATCATTTAACTTACACTGGAAAAAACCAACTACAATTATAATTTTCTTTAAAATATTCCATTGTAAATAGCACTTCCACACAACTGAAATATCTTTCATCTCTTTGTTTTTACCTCTTTGTTTCTACTTGGCTGGATTGGCGAAGGAAATAATGTCTCTTTTACTAAAATGTTTGAAAAAAAATTGTAGTAATTTTAATTAACTACCATTTTTTACATAAATTTCTAATATATATATATATATAATTAATTAAATAATATTTTTTTACACTTAGAATTATTTTAAGTTTTATGTTTGAATAAATTTTAGTTGAATGTGATTTTATATGTTTCATAGAGGAAACATGTGAACATTTAAATGTCTTATTTTGTGCAATAAAACACCACTTTGATTTGAATAGAAACTTACATCCCTACGTAGGTTGCATTTGACCCAAATGGCCCTATCATTAACCCCAACATTAGTTTCATTACCCTTTGACCTTTAGTTCATATTCTTATTATTATTCCATTAGATTGTTGGTTGATTTTTTAGGTTTGTTGAGCCAAATTTTGACTAAATTGAGAAGGAGGAAGTTGAACCAAGTTAACATTTGATGAAGGAAATGGATTAGAGTTGCAAGGTGCCCCTTGATAATATGTGGATTCCTATGAAACACTTAGAGAATATTTTTCATTTGGAGACACTGGGTGATAATTCCATAGGAAACAATCAACCCTTCATTTGGATTAGGCACTACATAAAACGATACTTGGCCAATTTTGTTTGAAGCATAAGCTACCAATTAGGTTGATCCTATAAATATAGTTTCCATATGATATTCCCTTGGTTTTATAGGTGGAACAACATGAGAAATATTTGGAAGATGTAGTATAACAATATATAAACAACATGATTATGACTATACAAATCTAACTCTAGGCCCCAAGGATCACACCTTTCTTTCTACAAGGTCATTGGAAGGAAGAATACTTAGCCATATGGGGAAGAAGTGACTTTAGAAACCATTATAACCAAATTTATCATCCAAGGGGATCCTACATAAAATTATCCTATGTGGATATTGATATAGGTAGAATTTGTTTTCCTAAGAACTTTAACCCATGTATTGATAAATTCATTTTGATTTCGAATGACACATTGATACATCATTTATAGCATGTCTAAACAATTTTGGACCTCCTCCGGTGCCACAAGTTGTAAGCTAAAATGAAGAGAAATCAAGGTTTTGAAGGATTGGCCTACTCACTATGATACCAAGAATATTAAGAGTTTCTTGGAAGCTATGAATTTATACAATAAATTCACTTTGTACTACTCACGCATTACTTGTTGATTGAGTCAAGCGAGTAACTAAAATACTCTTCATTATACTCTAGAAGTAGATTAATTATTCTATAAATTCATTATAATCTAGAAGTAGACTAATTAGTTTGTACCGCTTAAATGTGAATTGGAAATTTGCTTCAATATCCTGACGACACCTCCCATATCGTCAATGCATGCATCTAGTCTAACCATGTTAAATTTCAGTCCATAGACGCACAAATTGAAAACAATTCAACGTTGGCCCCATTCAGTATATTAATTATTCTATAGGTTTTTTGTTTGATTGGATAATTGTTTTAGTGATTTGTTTTTAAGTCTGGAAACCCTCCCATACCGTCAATGCATGTGTTTAGTCTAACCACGTCAAATTTGAGTCCATACAAGCACAAATTGTAAAAAATACAACATTGGCCCCATTCAGTACATTAATTATTATATAGGTTTGTTGTTTGACTGCCGAATTGTTTGATTGAGTCATGTTTGAGTCTGGAAACCCTCCCATACCATCAATGCATGTGTCTAGTGTAACAATGTCAAATTCCAGTCCATATAAGCACAAAGTGAAATCATTTCAATGTTGGCCCCATTCAGTACATTAGTTATTCTATAGATTTTTTGTTTAATTTATGAATTGTTTGATTGATTCGTGTTTGAGTCTCGAAACCCTCCTATACCATCAATGCATGTGTCTAGTCTAACCATGTCAAATTTTAGTCCACTCAAGCACAAGTTGAAAAAATTTCAACGTTGGCCCCATTCAGTACATTAATTGTCCTAGAGGTTTTTGTTTAATTTTCAAATTGTTTGAGCAAGTCAGTTTTTAGTCTGGAACCCTCCCATACCATCAATGCATTCGTCTAGTCTAACCATGTCAAATTTTAGTACATACAAGCACAAATTAAAAAATCAACGTTGGCCCCATTTAGTACATTAATTATTTTATGGGTTTGTTGTTTGATTGCCGAATTATTTGAGTGAGTCATGTTTGAGTCTGGAAATCCTCCCATACCGTCAATGCATGTGTCTAGTGTAACCATGTCGAATTTTAGTCCATACAAGCACAAATTGAAAAAAATTCAATGTTGGCCCCATTTGGTACATTAATTATTCTATAGGTTTGTTGTTTGATTGTCGAATTATTTGACTGAGTCATGCTTGTGTCTGGAACCTTCCCATACTATCAATGCATGCGTCTAGTCTAACCATGTCAAATTTTATTCCATATAAGCACAAATTGAAAAAATTCAACATTGGCCCCATTTAGTACATTAATTGTTCTATAGGTTTGTTGTTTGATTGTCGAATTGTTTGAGTGAGTCATGTTTATGTCTGGAAACCCTCCCACACCATCAATGCATGCATCTAGTCTAACCATGCCAAATTTCAGTCCATACAAGAAGAAATTGAAAAACTTTCAACGTTGACATCTAGTCTAACCATGCCAATGTTGTTTAATCACATGAACGTTATAATATGTGTGATCAAGTACATGAGCAAGCATGCCTTTTGGGTTAGCATGACAATTTTGTATTTCCTTACCGAGCTTCTCTTTGTTTAGGGAATAATTTAATATTCTCTACTAAATAGGGCCAACCACGTGAAGGTGAAAACTCATCTGACCTCCCCCCCTCACGTCACTCTCAATCCCCCATTACCCAACAAAATCTATGTACAAAAAAATAATTTGTTGTGTTTTTTGTCATACTTAAGAAGCAATGTCTCTTATAACATATGCCAAAATACAAGAAAATGGAAAAATAAAATAAAAACAATTAATTTATACGTACCAATACAATTATATAATTCTATAGCAATATTAATTCAAAATATATAGAGTAGATATATTAAGGCATACTTCATACATTTCAATAGAATTCATGATCTTCTTCATCCAAGTCATCATCTGTATCATCCGATCCAAATTCAACATTGTAAGGATTGGCCATATCATCATCATCATCGATTCCAGTTTCGATCATCATGTCATCGTCGATATCGTCTTCATGGACATTGTCTGCTACATCATCTGATTCAACTAATTCTTCGACAAATTCCTCTGGAACATGATCATCTAACTCATGTTGATCATCTTAAACATCATCTTCTTCTTCAAGGCCTTTTTCATTGTCCTCCTCTACATTATACTTTACCGGACTTCCCCTTGGATCCTGTCTCACAACAAATGACCAACCCCCTCTAACTGGAACCTCAGAGTAAAATACCTGTTCAAATTAGCTTGGAAGAACATATGGCTCTACTACTATCTCAAACAACCTTGTATTAACCATGGTAAATCCATTATCATGTTCAATAATAGTTTTATTGGGATCATGTTTACTCAATCGTAACCTGTACCATTTGGAAATGAACATAACTACTTTGAAGGAGTTAAAGTCACACTAAATAATATCTTCCAAATACCCATAGTATCAATTTTCTAAGAGTTTTGGATGTCTTTCACTTCTAGATGAAACATTGGTCACCTCAAATACTGTAGTTATCCCACAATATGATGTTTTCCTCATTTCATCCAACTTTTTGATGCGAAATTTACAACCATTGCACCACATAGCCTTATGGTGTTTTACCTACAACAAGCCATACATGTAAATATTACACCATGGATTGATGATTAAGTGCATGTTTATGCTCTGTAGGGAAAAAAATCAACATGTACATCAATATATTTGCAAAAAAAAAATAGTATGGCTAATTAATATGCTTTCCTGCTTATGTTTTAAACCATATGCTAAATCGATTTCCCTTTGGTATCTCCATTGCAATGAGTTGCTTTAACTAATGAAACCACACCTTCCCATGATATTCCATGACCATATTGTTCACATTGTTCAATCCATACCTTCATCCAATCAATATTGTTTGCGATGTATAAATGAACTGCATCCCACTCTTGACCAGCTGCTTGATAAAAATAAAATTAAACTTCGGTGCAAATGTATATTCATTTAACACAGTATAAAATTTTCATTGATGCTTATTGAATATAAAAAATGAAATAAGTATGATATATACATAAAAATCAACAGTCAAATGTACTATAATTAATCTCCACTAGCTAATAATTACCTTTCACCTTCCTCGATCTACCTTTCCCCTTTAGGTACTCCCCTTCGAAATTGTTATTGGAGTTCGGATCACAAATGCGACCTAAATTGAGATTTGACGCTAATTTAGGAATATATTCACTAATATACATCATGTTTTGGTATACCATATATCCCTCCGCCATAGAACCCTCGGGACATGCTCATTTTCTAACCAAACCCTTCAAAAATTTCAAGTGCCTCTCAACCATCCACATGGACCTTGATTGTACAATTCCACATAATTCAATCTCCTCCACTTGGTGTATGGGGTAGTGTTCTTGTGCATTGAAAAATGATGAAGGTAGATGCTTCTGCATTTCACACATGAGACAAGGAATTTCTCTCCTCCAATACTTTATCTATTCGTTATGGATTTCTTTAGATGACAACCATATACAAGTGATACAAACCAATCACGAGACTTAACAAAAATAAACATTATATTACATAAAAATTAGTAAAAATATGTCAAATATAAGTTATACGATGAATTAAACAAACAGTTTATGCCTGCAAAATATCGCTACTTACCTCATGTATTTTCCAAGATTATTTATAACTTGTTTGATATTGTTGTCGAAGTTGTCTGGGAGAGATAGAGGTAGAACATACTGTAACAATATAAAAATCGTTTCATTTTTTTTTACAAAAAGTAAACAAAAAAAATACCAACAATATGCACTATAATAAAAAAATATAGCAATATATACATTCATATTTTTAACTTAGTACTTCCCTGATTGATTTGAACATATAAAATATATAATTATTACAACCATTTATATATATAAATAATACACAAGAGAAAAATAAAATATATATATATGAAATTATGCAACCAAATATGACAAATGAGATGCCACTACATTAAAAAAAAAATTGTTGTAGACACATACCTGGAATAATCATTGCCAACATTATGTGCTCCCTCTTTATTGACAACCATGGAAGAATGTTATTGTTGATAACAAAAATAGGTCACACCGAGTAAATAGATATCATCTCTACAAATTGATTGACACCATCTGTTTCCAGATAAATCTTAACATTACGAGATTCTTCTTTAAAGTGTGACCATTTTTCCTCCATATCTCTAAATGTAGAACCATCTACAGGAATTCAAATAATGTCATCTTGACCTTTATAATTACATGAAACCATCAATAGATATTATTTAATATAAGAAATATTAAAATTATACATACATTTACAAAAACGATCAATATAAAGACATATATAATGAAAAACTTACCAATGGACGATATTCATGTCCCCCCTCAGCATGTCCATGTTCCCTACAGTGTATTCTGGTTGTTGTGATATTTATTCTTCTCCTTTTAAATCCCATGCATTGACTACATGGACAATAACATTTCCCATCGCCCTTTCTTTTCATTCCATCCCACAATTTAGCAAGCAATTGTTGATTTTGTTCGTCTCAATCAAGAATATTGTTATGTGACATTTTCTGATACAGAACTTGACTAATGATTATCAATCTTAAAAAATCAAGCTCCACACCTCACTATCTTTAATCACAACAACAATTGAAATAATTGTGGATTTTTGTACAGAAATCAGTCCGTGAGAAGATTATAATTTTCGCAAACCGTCGCTTGTATAGAAAACATGTCGGAATGTTTCTATAATTTATAGTTTCTAAAAATAAATGTTCGTTGGATCTCCAACAAAGTTATCATAGTTAACATTATAATATATATGTCGTAAATATGATGACATTTGTCAGATATTCAACGTGCATCAAAAATTCGATGACTGCAGAGGTAAATTTAAAAAAAAAAAAGCAAAATTCATAATTATAAAGGTGAAATCCGATGACGCAGTCAATTTCGTCAAAATTCGTCATATTTTCTTGTCGGATTTTGGGTTCAAATTCTTTTGTGGGAAATTAAATCAAATAGACACATCTCAGTAAGTGCACAGTTCCATCTGATACTACTACACCACATCTTAATAGCAAGTCATCAATAGTTGCAGAGTATTAGTTGAACGTGTAGTTGCGCAGTAGCAAAATGACATAGTGAATATTGGTGTAGACTGCAGGATCAATTGAAGTAGAACACAACAAAATAAGTGAGACATCAATTAAAGAGAAGTGTTGAGTGGAATGAGAAGTCAAGTGATTTATGCAAGAAAGTTACAGCAATACGACTGCATACAAAAGGTATTCACATCAAAACAAACATCAAAATATCAAAAGTGTGTGCGTTTCTGAAGTACTACAAGGAAATATCTTATTTTGTATATCTGGGCAGCAAGACGGGGAAAGGAATAGGATTTCATATCCTCCTTCTAGCTGGTGCTGGAGAACACAAGGATTTGGTGCTCCCTTCAGATTGGTTCTTGTAAAACCAGAGGGTTGGTTCCTCCTTCCAATTGGTGCTGGTAAACATAGCAATTCGGTGCTTCCTCAAATGTAATCATTTTCATCATAAAAGAGCATTCTGTGGTTTTCTCCCATTTGGGTTTCCATGTAAAAATTCTGTGTTATGTATTCTTTGTCTCGGTGCATATTTGGATGAATGTTTTATTTATGATGTATGCCTAATTGAATATCGATATTAAGTTTAGACTAATATGTTAAAGAAGTTAAAAAATACTCATAACTGTGTTAATAGTGATTCACCCCCCCTCTCAGTATTAAATAGATCCTAACATGAAGAGATTGTAAGTAGAAGATACAGATTTATATTTGGGGCACTAAGGGCTCGTGGAACCAGAACAATATGATCTAGTAGAGAACCAAGTGCGCACAAGTAGAGGAATGGAATAGATAATGGTATGCATAATGATGTTGTATAACTATGATGATTGCGCGAAGATGGAAAGGTAGAATGCAGAGGATGCGCAAGTGTGTGAGGACCGAATGATAGTATCGTAGACATCACGTAGATAGTCACAGATGTTCTAAGATAGATCTAAACAGAGGAAAAATGGAAGTATATCTTGCACAAAGAAGTTTCATTGACGCACAAAAACTATGTTGATGTGTGTGAATTACAGAAGACCATCAAATGTGCAAAGACGGAGTTGCAGCAGAATCAAGTATGCATGTCATGATGAGGATGATATGAGACAAGTGCATTAAACTGAAAGGAAGAATAATTTGATGCACAGAAGGTCGCAGATTGTCTGAATATTGTGGCACTTAAACAAAACAAACATATATTAGAAAGTGCACAGTTCCATCTGATACTAGTGCACAATATTAGAACAACAAGTTACCAGTTGATGTGCAATATCCATTGAAAGTGTAGATGCATAGTTGTATAATGGAATATTGACTCTTGGCACATTCTGCAGCAGTTGAAGAAGCACACAGTATATGAAGTGCGACCTCATTGTAATTGAAGTGTTGAATTTGAAGTGAAGTGTTGAAGTGAAGTAATTGTATGCAGCACAGTGACAATAATTCTACTACATACATAAGGTGCACATAGCAAAACTAATATCAGAAGATCAATAGTGTGCGCCTATCATAATTTCAATAGAGTAAAATCCTATTCTTGTATAGCTGGGTGACAGGACGGGGCAAGGAGTAGGAGATTATAGCCTCCTTCCAGTAGGTGCTGAAGAACACAAGGATTTGTAGCTTCCTTTAGGTTAGTGCCTATAAAACCAGATTATAGTCTCCTTCCAGTTGGTGCTGGAGAACACAGGGATTTGTAGCTTCCTTTAGGTTAGTGCCTATAAAACCAGGGGGTCGGTGCCTCCTTCCAGTTGGTGTTGGTAAACACAGGAATTTAGTGCTTCCTCGAATGTAATATCTTCATTTTAAAAGAGAATTCCATGGTTTTCTACTGTTTGGGGTTCCACGTAAAAATTATGTGTGTTCTTTGTTATGTGTTTTGGCGCATATGTGAATGAATTATTTATTTATGGTGTATGCATAATTGAAGATATCATATCAATATGTTAAAGAATTTAAAAACTTTGCATAACTATGCTAATATTGATTCATCCCCCCTCTCAGTATTAAATAGATTCCAACAATTGGTATCAGGGTGGGTGTCTTCAATAACAACTTAACACTTGGAAGATAGATCCATGGCCAGTTATGGATAAGCAAGAAGGTCTCTCAACCAATAGAGCACCAAGGTTTGATGGAACCAACTACACCTTGTAAAAGGTTAGGATGGAATTTTATTTCCAATCACTAGGGAACTGATGTTTGGTAGTCCATTGTCGATCGCTACAATGTTCCAGTAGTTGTACCAGTTGACCAAATGAGAAGAGATCATATGAATGCAATGCAATATCCAGAAACACACTACTATTTGGATTGATAGACACTGAATTTGTCAAGGTTATGCATTGTACGTCAGCCAAGGAAGTTTGGGAGAATCTCAGAGGTATTTATGAAGGTGACGAAAAGGTAAAGAAGAAAAGATACAGAATTACTCTCGGGGTTACTCTGCCCTCAATATTTGATGTAAAAGTATTTTTGTTGGAAGACAAAGCAAATTTTGATGATCTAAAAAAGGACGAGATTCAAGGGATCCTAAAAACATATGAGATGAGAACTGAGAAAGAGATTCCCATAAGAAAATAGGTTACTTTTAAAGTTACTGGAAAGGCTAAACATGATCATGATAAGGACTCTTGCAATGAATAAGATGAAGAGGATTCAAACATTGTAAGGAAGTTGAAAAGAGGATGTTGTAATTACAAGAACAAATTTCCTTTCAAATGTTTCAAATGTGGTGGTATAGGTCATTTTCTTCTAAGTGTCCTTACAAGAAAGATGGAGATAACGACAGCGAGGAAGACACTAGTTCCCATGAACGAAGAAATGCATGTACTCAACACAGACCTGAAAGCAAAAGGAGGATTCCAAAGCAGAAGAAAATTTTGTATACTAAGGAGGATAGCAATGCATATAAAGAAAGTGAGTGCGACGAAAAACTAAAAGAGGTACTATTCATGGATTTTGTGGAAGATGAAAGTAGTGATGAAAATAAGATGAATTGTTTGTTAGTCAAGAAGAATACTCCAGTTGTGCAAAGAAAACCAAAATCAATAGATAAATACTTGTTTAGTGGTTCCTTCAATACTCCTCCAAAGCTAGTCACAGGAGTTAAAACCAATAGTCAATATGAAGAAGAAGAATATGCAGAAGTTGACTAGGAATGTGAATTGATCAGTGCTCTAGATGAATTGATGAAGTCAAGAAAGAAGAATAACATATTGTAGGAACAACTATCAAAGTATGAATAACAGGACACGATAACTAAAGAGCTTCAAGAGTCTCTTGATACATAGGTTCATGAAAAAGTGATCAATTATGAGAAACAATTGATTTGTGCAGAAGACAAGGTCAACATGCTTGAAGAAGAGAAACTTGCATTAAAGGATTCTTTGTATTAATTGGCACAGAAAAAAAATGTTGGAAATTCAGATTGATCTAAAGTTTAGAGAGATCTCTTGCTTGGAAGAAACCTCGATCTGTGCAAATCTAGAAAGTGACAAGACCAATCTTGAAGATGAATTAAAGAACAAGTTCAAAGGCAACACATCAATTCTGAACAAAATCCTAAATGACCATAGATTACATGAATATAAGTCAGGTCTTGGGTATGAAATAAAATCTAGGAAGGTCTACGATAGTGAAAATCATCCAAATCAAATGAAGAATTTTAGGTATGACAGTTCCTTCAATAACTACAACTCCTTTCATTACACTGACTAGAGAAGGATTAGCAGAATGAAGTGTCCAAGGTGCAATCGCATTGGTCATATTGCAAAATATTGGCAAACTGTGAGATGCTATGCATGTGATGGTTTTGGACATAAATCCATGTACTGTCGAAGAGTTGTACATTGTCCCGATGAAGACATGTTGCATAAAAGAAATCATAAATTACGAGGATTCATAGTGAATATATTCAAGTGCAAAATCAAAATAGAATTGCACACATGAAAAAATGGGTAAGGAAATCTCCTAAAAATGCGTAGAAGAAGTAGACAATCTGGGTACATCTAAAGCAGCAAGCAATTGTTGCCCCTCTTGCCAAACTCAAATAAGATTAGGTGAGATCCTTGAATTCAACACAATGCATTTTAGGAATTCAAGGAGTATGTTAGTAAAGGTTATGGTCTGAAAATATCTATCGCATAGAATGTTAATTGTTGCAAGAGGTTATATTTGTAAAGCTATATTGTCACATAAAAGGAGCTTCATTATGTGTGCATGATTATATTCAGTTATTTGTTGAGTTATGTTGAAGATAAAGTATCACAAAAAAAGACACATACATGCAAGGTTAGAAACTAATGGTACTATGAATTAAATCAAGTGTCTGCGTAGAAACATAGATACATAATCATATATTGCATTATATTCAAAAATCTGTGCTTTTACCAAATGCATGAGTCTTCTACAAAGTGAATATCAGAAGAGAATTCATGTCGAGGTCAAAAGGGAGAATCTCAATAAGATGGAAAAACTGAAAATTCCAAAATTATCTAAATCTGCAATTCAAGGTCCAGCTCCGTGCCTCATTGATGTGCAAGTTGAAGTTCCAAATCCACTGGAACCACTGCATTACACTCAGAGATTGGGTGCAAAGGAAGAAGCTGTAGAGATGCAAACAATGATTGTTCAGAATGCTAATACCGAAATGAAGACAGTTCATCTAGAATTATTTCTTATTTCTGCTCTAGGACGTCGACCCGATTTCTTAGATGTGTCAATTGATCAACATGCCCATAATTCACCTATGACTGACCATAATGGTGTTTGAATGCAGTTTCCTCCATTTGGCATTGACAAACTCCCATGTCAACTCTCAAGCGAGTAAACTCAAACTGCTGTGACTAGACATCAAGGCACACATTGTCAAGGGAATCAGTCATCCTCTTGTAGAAGGAATCCATTGGCAATAAAGACAAAAAATGAGGAGGCAATGCAACGTAGAAGGATTGTAGAGAAAAAGGTGATGAACCAGACTTCTTGTAGAGTTCTTATAGAATTGAATGGATGATTTTTCATGTGCGTGGATTTAAGTTGAAGAGATGTGCATTCAATACCACGCAATTCGAAGAAGGTGATGGAGTCACCAAAACTAAATATTGGAATTAATTAGTTTGGGAAAAAGTACAAAAGATGGAAATCTAATTCATTGTCAAAATGATGTTTCCCAAAAACTCAAGTACGAATGCGACACGTCAATGTTTCTACATGAACTGAGTATCATATCTTCTTTAATGCCAAGCTAGCTAAGAGGTGAAAAACGTTCCAAATATTTGGTTGACGTGGCAAGGGATGCGAAGTCAGTAAATGCGACAAGGCTTGGTGACAACGCAATAAATGGGGTGAGTAGAACAGTTAGATGCAGAAGGAAACCAATGGAAAATACAGTGCAAGACCAGTTGCAACAATGGGAAGATTGCATGAAGATCGGCTCAAAGAATGATGGATAATTATGACAGGAACAAGAGATCAAGATACAAAAAGAAGACAACAAATGAACAATGGGAGCGCATCATAGATGATTATGAAAACAACATATAGATTGTAAGGATATCAGCATGGCAACAAAAGGATGAAGCATAAAGACATAGAGAATTATCCCTATGAATAATGAACATAGACCAGTGCAAAACAGAAAAAAGGAGAACCTATAATTGTGCAGTAATGGCACCTCTTTACCATTGATGTCAAAGGGGGGGGGAAAGCATGAAGCTGAAGAATATGATGCAGAATCATGAGAAGAATGTGAAAGCAACATGGATAAGGTTCTAGAATGGACAAGCAAGCACAGGCGTTTATTAGAAAAGGATCACGAGTGCACAAGAAACATGGAACATGAAATGGTTGAATGGTTATGCAAGTCTTGAAAGAGTGCAAGTCTCACGAATCAATGGAAGATTTCATTTTTAAATGTGCACAAGTACCAAGAAGGGTGTGGTGGTTGAAGTTATCATATGTGCGAATTCCGCAGGCAATGGTACATCAAAGGCGCAAGACCACACCACAAGGGTTAAAGTACCACTAAGTCAAGGACCAAGTATGCACAAGACCCACAAGATATGGCACATCAACAATGCAAAACATGGCATGTAGTAGAAAAATAAACTGTGAATCAAAGAAGAAGGAAAGCCACAACCAACGTGTGGACATTAAATCCATGCATGACATGTATAAATAAGAAAGCAAGCTGGAGGTTTGAACAAAGCTTGATGGCAAGTACAAAGAGCTTGTAAGTGGAAGATACCGGTTTATATTCAGGGCATCAAGGGCTTGTGGAACCATAATAGTATGATCTAGAAAAGATCTGAGTGTACACAAGCAAAGGAATGGAATAGTTGAGGTGCGCAAAATGATGATGTCAATTGTGACGATTGGAAAAAGATAGAAAGGTTGAATGTAGAGTATGCACAAGTGTATTGTGAGGACCGAATGACAATATCATAGATAGCACACAGATAGTAACAGATGTTCTAAGATAGATCTGCACAGATAAATAACTGAAGTATATCATGTGCAAATAATTTTCATTGATGCATAAAGACTAATTTGATGTGTGTGAAATAAAAAAGAACAGCATATGTGCAAAGAGAGAGTTGCAACAGAATCAAGTTTGCATGTCATTATGAGGATGATCTTAGACAAGTGCGTTAACCCAAAAGGATGAATCATTTGATGCACAGAAGTTCACATATTGTCTAAATATTGTGGCACTTAAACAAAATGGACATATCTCAGAAAGAGTGCAGTTCAATCTGATACTAGTGTGCAATATCAAAACAACAAGTTATCAATTGATGTGCAATATCAGTTGAAAGTGCAGATGCACAGTTACAGAATGGAATTTTGACTCTTGGTGCAGTCTTCAGCAGTTGAAGAACCCCACAGTATATGAAGTGTGACGTCAGTTGAAGTGAAGTAATTGTATGCATCACAGTGACAACAATTCTACTGCATACAGAAGGTGTGCACAACAGAACTAATATCAGAATATCAATAGTGTGCGTGTATAATAATTTCAGCACAGTAACATCCTATTCTTGTATATCTGGACTGCAAGACGGGGCAAGGAGCAAGGGTTTGTAGCCTCCTTCCAGTTGGTGCTGGAGAACATAGATATTTGTAGCTTCCTTTAGGTCGGTTCCTGTAAAACAAGGGGGTTGGTTCCTCCTTCCAATTGCTGCTGGTAAACATAGGAAGTCAATGCTTCCTCTAATGTAATCTTTTCATTATAAAATAGCATTATGTGGTTTTATCTCATTTGGGTTTCCACATAAAATTTATGTGTGTTTTGTGTTCTATGTTTTGGTGAATATGTGAATGAATGATTTATTTATGGTTGATGCATAATTGAAGATATCATATCAATATGTTAAAGAAGTTAAAAATTGTTCATAACTGTGCTAATATTGATTCATCCCCCATCTTAATATTAAATAGATTCCAACAGCTTCTTCATTTCCTTTTGGATTACTGCTTCTAGCATAGGATGCACTTTTCGAAGTTTATATTGAAATCGTTTAACCCCTTGCTTGATAAGGATGACATGTTGTATAATACTTGTATCATATTTTTCAAATCATCATTAGTCCAAAAAAATTCATCTTTTTATTGCTGAAAAAGTTGAATAAACTTGCATTTTTCACTTGGTGAACATCAGGTTCCAAGATTTACATATTTTGGCTCTTTCTCTATGCCCATATTTACCAGCTCATATTGCATAGAGGAGCTAGTTGTTTTAACATTTACTGGTTTTCTAAACTTATACTACAAATCAAATAACTTCTTTAGGCATGAAATTTCCTCCAAACCGATTTTCACCAATATTTTGCAAATTGGATTGGTTTTCTACATCATCAATGATTGAATCTTTGAATGTATCTTCATCCATTAAAAATTCTATAATTTTTTTATCATCATCAAACAATATCTAACTTGTTATGTTATCTGGGACAAAGGGCCTGGAAAGCAATTCAATGGAAAATTTATCACTAAGTGGAATTAAACAAGAGGCAGTATTAGCTAATAAATCAGCTACAACATTCTTTGATCTAGGAATGGAATTAATATTAAAAGTGTCAAAATTTAAAATTACATTCCATACCTCTTCTTGGTACCCTTTCAAGTGTGGAGACAAACAAAGAATGGTATTTCTAATTTGTCTGACAATTATCTCTTAATCACCAAAACAATTTAAATTCTTAAGATTTAAGTCAATAGCTTTCCCGAGACCTTGAATCAAAGCTTCATACTCGGTTGTGTTATTGGTGCATTCAAATTCTAATCTACATGAAAGCAAGGAAAATTTTAGGGAAGAAATTTATCCCATGGGCTATTTTTCAACCTTTCTTTCCGAAAAAAGATTCGCCAATTTTCCTTTTTTCCAAAGGTGATTCTCCCAAATTCCATGGGATAATCTTTTTCTACTTTAAAAATCAGCAAAATTATCCAAAAACTATATAAAGTCCTTAGAAATTTGAATTAAAAAAAAAAATCACCAAACATTTTATGGTTGCAAATTTAAGAATTAGTAATATTCTCCAATGTTTTTACACTTTTGAAAAAATTATGGATCCTTAAAATTTTCCTTGCATGAGAGAAACAATCTATTATTATGGGGATATACAAGGACACAACTTTCCCCTCCTCCCTCCTGTGTTTTGGAGCCATCAAAATATAAAGTCCAAAAATTACATACTACACTACTCCTAGAATCAAAGTTAGCATCTAAATCTACATCGGTAACTAACTCTACTATATTACATTCATTATCATCATCCTGTGAAAATTGAAGGAGATTGGACTATGTGTCTGATTAATGACCAGTGGTTTTCATTTGATAACAACCTGGTTCAATTTCCAAAAAGTAACTACCCAATACTGAGTGTGCAAAGTTGACAAGCTCATTTCTTCCCTCCAACTCGGTAACATTAAGTTTCATGTGTGGCTCTCTATTTACCCTTATTTGATTTTTCTTATTTTGATATGGCAGCCACAAGTGAGACCAATCTGTATCAAAATACCCATTCAGCTTGCTTAACCAATCTCTACTCATTAATAAGCCATAGCCGCTTATGGTATATCTACTACAACAATATCAATAAAACAACAAAATATTTTATCTGAAGCCATCCTGATCAAGACATTTTTCATTTCTCTGACCACTTTAACATCAAATCTATCAAGTTGAATAATCCTAGAAGGAGAATGGATAGGATGTCGATTAATATTCTTGCAAACAAAAGGTGGCATGATGTTAGAATATGCTCCAGAATCCACCAAACAATTATGTGTGTTATAATTGAAAATTTCAAAAGTGAGAAGAAAAGGTGGAGTCTGAGATTTAGATTTACCACCAATACTGGCTTCATTGATTTATGTGTCTTGTGCCGCATTAACTTGTTGTTTATCCTTTTCCCTAATAGCAGAGTCATTCAATTGTGAGTTGAGGTCCAAAGATTCACTTAATATTTTTCCCTACTGAGGACGATTGCAAATTTCAAACAGAGATATGTTGGCTTTGGTCTTTTTTATGTCTTTTACCACATCATACCCCATGTTATGGTTTCCTCCAATATTTCTGACTATTACATCGTTCTTTGATGAAGGGGATGATCCTTTAAGGTTAACAGGGGGTAAATATTTTAAAGTCTCTTTACGGTTGAGAGGTCCCTTCTATGTTTTCCTTCAAAGTCGTGTTACAATAGTCACCTTACTTTGGGTTTTATTCATAGTATTATCTATCTTACTACTTGGAACTAACTTATTTTGAGTATCCATAGGACCGTTAATTCTTAATCCATAGTTGACAGGAGAAGTATGTACGTTATGTATCTATGCCACCTCTTCATCATCTTAAAAATCTAAATTCGGTTCCCAATCCCACAATACCAGCATGGTTTCCTCTGTCCTTTCTTCTATCTCATTTAATTTTACTTTTTCATCCTCTTCCTCTTCATCCAAAACTTGTTTATTTAATATTTGATTCATCACCAAAGTCATGGAGTTAATCCATTAAGGACAGGTTTTCTCTAAGTGATGTTCTTGGTGAAATGTGAAAAAATTATCCATGCCTACCTCATTTAGGTTCAATACAGAAGATTCGTTTGTTAGAGGTTTTGGAGTTTCTTCTTTTCTTTTATAAAATAGTTTAAATGGTTTCTTCATAGAATAACTTTCTCCTTTCTCCTTTTCCAGATCTACAATCGTATTACATAGTTTTTGAACTAGCTTAACAATGCCTTCCAAATCAATGGATTTTTCTTCAATGGGACTTTAAAACAATAGTGGTTTCTTAGATGAGATAGGTTTGGGTTTTGTTTCAATAGAGTTCTTGGTTATGCTATTCATTTCTATCTCAATATTCTAAATTTCCTCCTCGAAATTGTCTTCTAAAGTGTTCTTACAAGACCATAGCCTGTTTCATCATGTCTTAATTAAAATTCTCATTCAATGTTAGTTAGGTACAATAGGTCGAACTTGGGATGAGTTCTTAGATCAAAACCGGTTTGGGTTAACTCAATTTTGGCCTACCTGTCTACCTAAAACTCGACCTAACCTAAATGAAGGAGATCTCTCAAGGATGATTGTTCTGTAGCTAAGCATGAGGGAATTGATAAACTTTGTCTGGTAGATGAAATGGAAGAGTTAGATTCACATAACCCTCATGAGCATCCCAAAGAGAATAATGAAACATAAAGTAAAGTTGAATGCTTGTCTGAAGAAGACCCTATTAATTTGACCTTTGAGGATTCGCAGCCAGATATAACGATAGAAAAGGGAAAAAATGTGATAGGGGAAATAAACTCTGGATTGGTTTGTAAAACTGCTGAAATAATTGTAGAAATATCTGAGTTAGTAAATCGATGATTTACTAGAAGTATGGCAAGTCCTTCTGTTCCAAAATATTTGGGACAGAACAGTGAACCGGTCTTTGTTGAGGTTTGTAGTGATCCTAAAGATGAATCTCCTCCTCATGAAATCCCACTAGATGATTGTGAAAATGAATAGAGTGGTAATCATGGGAATTCCCTCGCATCTCCTTATAGGGTTTTGATTGGTAATTCATCGTACTTAGGGAAATATGAGAATGATATTCAGTCTAAGTCATCGTTGAATGATGAGCATTCCCAGGATGACATTTTAGAAGTCACGTGACGATCCATTGAACTTCCTCTGGAATGTAACGTTAACCAGTTAGATAATGAGTTAAGAGAAGCAAAAGAAATTTGTAACAGCTTGAGAACCGAATTATATCAACAGAAAAATGAATTGTTAATGTGGGTGGATAGATGGCAACAAATGAAATCAAAGAAAACCAAATATAAATCGATGAATAAATTGCTTACTGCATCTAATGATAAAGTAATAAAACATGAGAAGCATCGTGAAGAGAAGATTTTGAAGCTTAAGGTCGGGTTATCTGAAATCAGAAGGTTAGCTCGTGCGACTTAGTCTTTATTAACCAATTTTGATAATTTTTGTCTATACAGGTAAGATTGGTTTTTTTTTAAGAAAATTCCTCAATTTATATTTATGTGAACTTTTATGAGTGTCATTATTATTTTTTTTTTACATTTATTCATTCATGGTTATGATATTTATGAGGGTTTTCATGTGTCACAGGTACCCTGTTCCTTGCGTTCTTGTTACAAACCATCAATTTTCCCGAAAAACATGTGCTATTTCTTGGTTTTGATGGAGCAGTTATATAATCAACAGTTACGCTTATCGCTTCAGAGGATGCTCTATCTTTCCAAGTGCCCCTTTTTGTTGGGTGTTGGTTGAATCGTCTCATCGATGGAGTTAATTTAGGAATTATTTTGTTTTATCTTGACAACTGTCGAGAAACAGATTGTTCTAGTTTTGTAAATGTCTCCTGAAAAATCTTCAAGTGGTTAGTGATCATCGTGTATATAAGACACAAAAATTTCTTGTATATGGGTCGATGGGAGTACTGAGAAATTTCATATTGAAGTAAAATACACTATCTTGTTGCAACTATTCTATTGAAGTTTCTTTCTTGGATGTTGTCAAGCTTGTATCTCAAGACTGGTATCACTCTGGTTTTTTCAGTTTTTGATACATACATACATACATACATACATACATACATATATATATATATATATATATTTCGATATTAGAATTTCCCATATTTATCTGAGTACACTTATGCTGTGACATAATGGTATGAATGCTATTTTAATTACTCAAATCACATAACATTTTTCTATTTGATGCAATATTGTATATGTCATTTCATTTAATTTTCGTTAATGAGTTTGATGGTATAGTATTATATTAATTAACTTATTGATTAATCATACTTGTATTTTCACAGGTCTTTTGATTAACGAGTTGATCAACTTTACATTCAGATATTAAAGTCTTAAACATTAATTATCTCTTGGAAATTATGTTAAAGAACAATAAAATAATTTCTTATTTTATTCTTCTTTAATCATATAATTTTGCATTAAACCGAGAGATTGTTAATAATATAACTCTGATAGTTATCTTTCTTAAGTTGTATTCTTATTCTTCTTTGTTACTTATAGCTGTCAATAGACTGTTAATATAATTAATAGATCTGCTCTCCGCTGAGATAGGGAAAAATAGATTAGGTTAGATTAAAATTTTTAGATTAAAATTCTAGTTTAATTTAGTAGCTGTTAAAAGGTTTTTATTTGTTTATACTTTTAAATAGTTTTCTTTTCGGAAAAATAAAACAAAACAAAACAGAGAATCTCCTTGACAGAGAAACACTTAAATTAGGTATAAACAGTTAGATTTCAGTCAGTATTTTTTCTATAGGAAATCTTACATTTTGCAGATAAATAGGTTAGTTCAAATTTCAATTGCGTTTTAGTTTAGGATCTACTTTCTCTAAGTTTAAGTGGTTGTACTCTTCCTAAAAGGGTGAAAACTTAGATGGTAGCAGGACCACAACCTGCAAGAATCGGCTAATCTAAACACACCGAAAGCTGCAGTAAGCAACTTGTGTAGGATGAATCTCCTCAGTTGGCCTCATTCATAAATTCGGGCCAACATGAAGTTAGATGCAGTCAGCATGAAGGATAGTTCAAAGAAAAAGTAATCATCATGGAAGGAACAAAAAAAGACAGGAACCGAAGCATAAGTTCAAGGGAGAGTTTGCAACTACGCAGGGGGAGCATACAATCTCCAGGTGGAGAAAGAAATGGGAGCATGAAGACAAGGGGAGTATCCATTTTCCATTGATGTCAAAGGGGGATAGATACTAGGTAAAATGTTTTTTAGAGAAATGTTGAATCAAACTTTGTGCAAGAGCACTCAAAGGATCCATTGGCATGAATACAGGGGAAGCATGTTGCACATAGAAAATATGAGCTCATACTCAGGGGGAGCTCAGTTTTGAATGGTTTTGACATCAATTCCAAAGGGGGATATTGGTGAAATTTGGTTTTTTCATTAAAATCAAAGAGATTGTTGTACTTGGTGATGACATTGAAGTCTTAAAACCAGTTTGAAGAAGTATATAGAAAATCTATGAGCGAGTCTCTACAAGTCGAAGGAATTCTTAAAACCAAGTTACAGAACTAGGTTTTATGTGCATGGCAATCTAATCCCACCTATTCATGGCACTCCAGTGTTCAAGTCCCACCAAGCTATGAAACTAGTGTGTGCAAGACCCACAAAGTCATGGCACTCCATCCGTGTAAGATAAGACAAATGGCATATGTTTGGGTAAGATTAACTGAAAATATAGGAAGAAGGGGTGTCACTGACTTAGGGAAGCCCCAACTTGTGGACATATCAATTGAGTAAGTTGTGAAAATATGTCACATCCTTAATCGAATTCATTGAAGAAACCTCACAATTAGTTTTGCAAGAGGTCACGAATTGGATAAAGCAGCCTTGGTAGGCCATGACTAACTCAAAAGAAGCATACCAGAGGATTTTCAAGAGAAAAGGTAGGAAGAATTAGTGACAAAAAGAAAGCAGACTTGGAAAAATCATTGTAGCTCCCTTACTCATCCCTATCCTTTGAAAAGAAGGACAAATATTTCTTTAGCTCAGAAAATATGGACAAAAGCTGGATGACTGCTCTAGGTGAGTAAAAGATGCTTTAAAAGTAGAAGTGGGGCGCACTTTTGGATAAACACCATAACATGAGCCTCCAAGTATGCTAATGGGGCCACATGACTTAGTATAACACTTAGTAACACAACTGAATGTTAAAATAAATTATATCATAAGATGGGGTCATTTTCTAACACCCCCCTTAAGCTTGAAATAGGTGAGTAAAATATGTGTACATCCCAAGCAAAAAGGCTTATGGTTACCCTATTACAATTATTATCCATGTAACATGAGGTAAGAAGGAAAACCATGTGGGAACAAAACACCCCCTCAAACTGAACATGGAGTGTATAAAATTTTTTACTTCAGACTACAACATGAACTTGACATTCCAAACAAGGCCATAGAGGCCAATGGTTGGAAACTCAAATATCAGGAGGATCTTTCCTCTTTGCAAGAAGAGTTATCTTCTCCCAAATGTTCCAATAATGAACCTGGAACTTGTAATTTGAATGATGATAAGCTCCAAGACTGTATGCCAACATGATGGCAATGTCATGAGGATGCTTGAACTTCAATCTAGCAGTGGTGAGAGCAGATCCAAATGAAGCTTGATGTGGTGGTAGCTTGGACTTCAAATCAGATCCAAATGTGAGAAGCAAGTGTCCAAGCGAATGCATGATGTCTCCAACTTCATTATCACCTTGAGGAAATGTGCATGTGACCAAGTAGGAATGGAGAGGAGGAATGGGACCAAGGAGTCTGAGTGCAGCAACTCCAATCTTTGATCTAGCATATAGAACATCCAATGAACCACAATTTTACACATCAGTATCAATGACTAATATTGGATCCTCAATAGAAAAAATATGGTAGGAGATCAATTGTAGGTTCTCATCACACTTGAAATTTCTAAAATCAGTTCCAAATGAGTCATGCTTAGCTTGAAACTTGAACTTCAAATTAGAGGAAGTTAATTCAGATCCAAGAAAAAGGTGGTGTCCTTCATCTTCAGTGCAACTCTGAGGAAAGGTTCTAGTCATCATGTAAGAATAGGTAGAATGCATGAGATCATAGTCAGTGAGTGCAAATGGATAACTCTTGAGATATGATCTATCCTTCAAATCATCCATTAGATCATCTTGTTGTGCACCAACAACTTGTGAAGAATGCACAGGATCATCAAAAACTAGATTATCATCCTCAAGATCAAAATATGAAGAATGAAAGGAGAACTGTGAATGGATACAATCCTCTTCAACAATGGCAAATCCATTAGTTGAATCTTATTCATCATAAGAAGCATAGGATGAGGATTCAGGACCGTCACCATATTCTAGAGCCACAAAAGAATTCTCTTCATATTCTACTTCATGACTTGTAGATGAAGCATTTGAATCATGGATATTATCTTCAAGAGGAACTGACTGTGAAATTTCTACAATTTCTTCTTCATGAACAACTTCATCGGAGAATCTTTAGGCCAAGACATTAGTGACATTAGTGAGAAAATATGAGGAGGTGTCTCTGATAGGCTTGCTCTCCATATGGCTTATCTCATCCTCATCATCCTGCTAGCCAAATTCTCTGTCAATAATGCTCCAGAGCTCTCTTGGGAGATCAGCAGTATCAATGAAATAGCGCATGTGTGGAGGTATGTCCAGACACATGATTCCAAATTCTCTATCACAATCATTCATCCAAATATCTTTCTCTTTAAAGTATTCTGTCTCTACAACCGCTCCAACAGAGAGATCAAATAGATCCAATCTCTTTAGATGCTTAGACATCTTCAATTTCCAAATAGAATAGTTTGAAGAACATAGAGAAGGAACTACTTTCAAATACATTGTAGAATTTTTTGTACTTGCAAAAAACACTGAGGAGGAAATTTAGTAAGCACAGTTAATCTCTACTTTGACAATGAGCACATTCAGGAGTGCATCATGCCTAGGTAGGCTCCAAAGGATTTCTCCAATGGCTTCAATGTAATGACCCCGGGACTTTTTTGAAACCTCCATTGCTTCTGGTGCTCGAATGAAAGTATATGAGACTAACTATAATCCCGATGGCTCTGATACCATGTGAAAATATGTCACAGCCTTAATCTAGTTCACTAAAGAAACCTCACAATTAGTTTTGCTAAAATGCAGAGAAGGAGAAAATATTGAGAAGAAAACACTTGATAAAAGAAACTCCATCATCATATTATTGAAGAATGATAGTACAATAAATAACACACCTCATAGAGGATATTTGAATGCCTTGGAGGCAATTCAAAATACACACAAGTGGCAGGCTTAGATTAAGTATATTTATTACTATAACTATGTTTACTTAGTTTTTTGCTCATTATTCTCTCATTAATTAGTATAGGAATCATATTCTTCACACATTCTTCCTTTCATTTGGCATCAGAGCTAATCACCTCAAATCTAAGGTGTTGGGGCATGCTTTTTTTAATCTAATCTTGGTTTGAGTGGGAGCTTATGTATACAGAGATATTATAGCAAGGAAATGACAAACATGTCTATATTAGAACTGGATAATTTTAATGGAGCTAACTTTGAGTTGTGGAAGCTCAAGATGGATGATTTTCTTATAAATTGAGATCTATGGGCTATAGTATTTAGAACCAAACCCATTCTATGAAAGAATAAGAATGGGTATTGTTGGAGATAAATAAGAGAAACTTTATTGGGCCCTAATTGGCCAATTTAGTGTTAGTGAATGTTTCTTAAGAATCTACCACAAAGATTCTCTTGAAGAAGTTGGGGGATTTGTAACAATCTAAATCCCTAGTTACCAAAAATTTTCTATGGAAATTGTTGTTCTTATTAAGATCGGGTGATGGTGGTTGTATAGCTAATCATATGGATGCATTCAATACTATTGTGTCCCAATTGAACTTGGTTGAAGTGAATATGGATAAGGAGGATCATTGCATGACCCTTCTGAGTTATTTACTAGATTCAAAGGACAGATTGGTAATGGTCATCAGAAGAACTATAAATAAATTGGTGCTTAGTGAGGTTGTGGCTATTTTATTCTCAAAGGAGGTGAGGAAAAAATATTTTTAATCCACCCATGAGGTCTTGGTTGTTCCTCGAAGTTTAAAGGAGAAAGTAAAGAAGAGGGAGACATAAGATTCCTAGAAAGTCCAAGAAAAAATGTTGAAACCATGGAAATCTTAGGAATTTAATAAGAGTTTGGAAGGAAGAGAAAAAAACAATAAGAAGGAAAATAATGATTCTAATGATGAGTGTTAAAAACATGTTTAGGAGTATGATGGGGATACCTTTGTTGCAACTCTAGTAACCTATGTAGGTCAGAGTGCATGGTTGATTGACTATAGAGCTTCCTTCCATATGAATTTTGATTGGGAGTAGTTTTCAGTGTATGAGAAATATGACATTGGGATGGTATACCTTGATGATGAATTTCATGTTAGAATAGTTGATTGTGCTAGATTCTTGATTAGATTCCCTAATGCCAAAGTGAAGAGGACCAATGGATTTTTCCACATTCTAGGTTTGGCATGGAACCTACAATTACTAAGAAAAGTTAATGATGTAGGTGTATAAGTTGTTTTCTCTAATAAAGGGTGTAAGATGTTCTAAGAAGATACAATGTTTGTGAAGCTTGTTCATGTGGGAAATCTCTTCCATCTTGATGCATGAACCATTCAATTTAATAGTTCTTCAATTTATGTAGCGAATATATTTGTAGAATCTACACCTTCACAATCAAATCCTATATCTACTTATGATGGTGATTCTTTTGGGGTACCTAAGTGAGATGTTTCCTTAAAAATCAAGTTACATGAAAATAAGACAATACTATGGCTCCAAATATTGTGCCATATAGGTGAGAAGGGCCTATGGACCTTGAAAACAAGCATCTCGATGATGGGTTAAATGATTTTTGTTGAATTTTATTTTTCGCAAGCATTGCATATATGGGAAAAATATCATGTTCAATTTACTCTAGTTCTCACATATCTTTTTGGTTGTTGGAATTAATTCATTCTGATATATTTGGTCATGTTAAAGTTCGTTCGATTTATAAGTCTTTGTATTATGTGTCTTTCATTAGTGATTATTCTAGAAGGACATGGGTATATTTTATCATAAGTAAATCTAAAGAATTTAATTAACTTAAGGAATTTAAAGATCTTTTGGAAAAAGCAAAATGGTAGGAAAATTAAGTTGTTGAAGAATGATAATGGTGGTGGTTTTTGTTTAATAGGGTTTGATAACTTTTGTAAGGAGAATGGAATTGAAAGAGATATGAGAACTCCATATACCCCCCATCATAATGGAATATGATCTTGACCTTAGTAGAGAGATCTAGTGGTATGCTTAGTGTATATGGCTTAGAGGAAACATTCTAGGCTAAAATACTTACTATTTCAAGCTACATCATTAATAGGTCTCCCACATCAACTCTTGTGGACAAAACCTATGGATGTATAAAAATATTGTTAATTTTTCATCATTTAATTCAATAGATCTAGGATCTTAACTGAAAGAACAACATGTACAGCATATCAAGCATAAGAGACAAGAGACAAGAGACACAAAACATTTCATCGGGGAAAACCAATAAGGTGAAAAACCCCGCAACTTCCTCTGAGATAGAATAAGCATCAATACAAGGATCACCATGATCAAACCCAAGAGATAGATATCTTCAGCAGCATGCTACTCCTCCACTTGTGCACACTCCTCCTCTCTCTCACTAATGTGAAGTGAGTGAATGAGAGAATGTATAAAATGAGAGAGACACACTCTCTATTTATACACTAACTTTCACTTGACCTTTACTCAACTAGGTCGGCCCCAACTTAACCACTTAACATAATGCTAACTGGGCCGACCCCTCTAGGGTGGTCTAATAACCCTTTGACCCACATGACTCATACAGGGCTAACCCCATCAAGGTGGTCTAATAACCCTTTGACCCACATGACTCATACAGGGCTGACCCCATCAAGGTGGTCTAATAACCCATCAAGTATAAGTTACGGCACTTACAATATAACTTGTGACACTTGCAAATACAAATGATGACACTTCCAATCGGAGGAATAATACATCTACGTTGGGGATACAATAAAGTACAAATGTAATACATACAATATACAAGTGAATATATTTCGAAGTTACAAATACATCAACATTCCCTCTTAACTAGGAAGTTATTCTCTTGACACAAGTCATCAATACATATATGCACAAGTCTTCAATTCTGGAGATGGATCATTGTCACTGGATCACGGAGCATCATCGTCACTACTACTATACTCATCATCTCGATCACTGGTGCTATCTCTCAATTCTTCTCGTCATAGGAAGTTCTACAAAGCTAGCCCTTTTTCATGCTAGATGTAGGCCTAGCCTCCTATAGGTCTTCATCATCTCTACGAGTGGTCCGATAGATGTGGTATCTCAGGACTCATTATGTGCATATGCAAAGCCTGACAAGAGTATCCCAGGCACAGTTTACATGCCTAAGCATGACCAGAAAGATCTCCCAGGGCTTATATGCATCCCTTCACAAAACCTTTAAAGAGTATCCCAGGATCAGTTTATGTGCCTCCGCACAACCGGCAAGATTCTCTAAAGAGCATCCCAGGACTTATTATGAGCACATAGCTCAACCTATCGGATCTCCAGGACCGATTACATGTGATTAGGAAAAACCTTAAAAGAATATCCCAGGAACAGTTTACGTGCCTTAGCACGACCAGCAAGATATCTAAAGAGAATCCCAGGACTTATTACAAGCACACAGCTCAACCTATCATATCTCTAGGACTGATTACATGCCTCCCTAGAAAAACCTCAAAAGAGCATCCCAGGACTGATTACGAGCACACAGCTCAACCTATCGGATCTCCCAGGATCTTTTGCATGCTATCCACACAACCTGCCACATATCCTTGACCTCTGAGTATCATCCTGAAACTCATGATCCACCTGATCATCCTCGTACGGAGCATCATTCTGATGCTAATGATCAACCTGATCATCATCATACCGTACATCATCCTGATGTACATCATCACACATGATCATCCTGATCATCTTCACTGCATCGTCCTAATGCATATCATCCAGAACATCATCCTGATACTCATCACACATGATCATCCTGATCATACAAAGCATCCACCTGATGCATATCCAGAGCAGTAACTAGAGCATTGTCCTGATGCTCATCACATAGTGCTTACATCCACAGCCATGGGAAGGATCCTCCTCTCACCATGCTTGGAATGGCTCCTGCAAATGTGTCCCATACTTCTTCCTCGAAGTATCTTCAATCTGAGGAAGACCAAGCCTCTCTCTGAAGTACGCAAACTTCACTCTGGCTCATGGTTTCGTCAACACATTTGCAACTTGCTCATTCATCGCAACATACAGGAGCTTCACTGCTCCTCTATGCACCATATCCCTGATATAGTGATATTTGATCTCGATGTGCTTCGACCTATCATGGAACACCAGGCTCTCTGACAACCTCACACAACTCTGGTTGTCACAATAGATACAAGTAGCATCCAACTGGAGATCAAATAACTCAGACAGTAGCTTCCTAAGCCATATTGCCTCACAATTGGCCGAACAAGCTGCGACATACTCTGCTTCGGCTATACTCAGTGCTACGCAGGACTGCTTCCTGCTAAACCAAGAGATCACACATGATCTCATACTGAAGCAACACTCCGAAGTGCTCTTCCTATCTGCAGTAGTGCCTACCCAATCTAAATCAACATAACCCTCCAGGTTAATGTGAGACACCTGCAACAATTAATTAACAAGAATACGCGAAATAGCAGAAATGATAGAACTCAGAATCACTTTTGTATTGATCACAGGCCACTTCGAGGGGGCAACCTCCTTTGAGCAAGCTCAATACAAATAACTTCACGGTGCCTTCATAGGTCTCAACACACACTTATATACTAATTCTAGGCGCCCATACTATGGGTCAAAACCATGGGCCGTTACAAACTATGGATCAACAATACTACGGGCGACTTACAAAGCATATGCGCCAACAAAAATAACACAAACTATTGATCAACAAATACTACGGGACGACTTACAAAGCATATGCATCCAACAACAACATACTAACAAAGTAAAGATATGGGTTCCTAACAGTTAACCTTTTGATTCGTATCATACTTGATCCCATAATCAACCATACCCTTCAGGAGCCTCAAAATATGCTTTACAGCAATCAAGTGAACATGTCTAGGATCCTTCAGGAACTAGCTCAAGGTGTTCACCACAAATAAAATATACGGTCTCCTGTTCGTCAAGTACATCAAGGACCCAATCATCTGATGATACATCGTGACATCAACCATCTCAAATGAAGCATCACACAATAGCTTCAGGTTCGATGCCATAGGTGTGGCCATGGCCTTGTAGTCCATCATCTTAAACCACTTCAGGATCTCTACTGCATACTTCCCTTGTCCAAGGAAGATTCCATCTGCACTCTGCCACACCTCCATACCTAGAACGTAGTGCATCATTCCCAAGTCCTTCATCTCGAACTCGGCAGCAAGCTTCCTCTTCGTGTCGGCAATCAACCCATCTTCACCTGTAACAAACAGGTCATCCACATACAATAGTAGTATCACTGGATTGCCTTCCTCAACCTTGTAGTAAAGTTTGGAATCCGCTTTACTCTTAGTAAAGTCCAAACTAGATAGGAAACTATCTATCCTACCATACCAAGTCCTAGGAGCTGGCTTCAAGCCATACAAGGCTTGCTTCAACCTACACACATATGACTCCCTGTCATGTGTCTCAAAATTGAGTGGCTGCTCCACATACACTTCCTCTTCGACTACACCATTCAAGAAAGCTGTCTTGACATCCATCTAGTGTATCTTCCACTTCATCACTACAGCCAGAGCAAGTACTGTTCTGATGGAAGTGTATCTGGATAAAAGTGCAAAATTCTCTTCATAATCTATCCCCTCTTTCTGGGAGAAGCCACGAGCAACAAACCTTGCCTTGTATTCCTCTATGCTACCATTTGCAACATGCTTGATCTTATAGATCCACTTGGAAGTCACAACATGCTTCCCTTCGGGTCTTGGTACCATATCCCAAACATCATTCTTCATGATCAAATGGTATTCCTTGATCATGGCATTCTTCCATCACTGCATCCTGAATCCTGGGAACTTCAGATTCTTCAATATCTTCAATAGATAGTTTTCTTTGAATTTCGTTTGCTGGAACAAATGTTGTAGTCCTTCTTTTGTAGGTGATTGTACACGATATTTCCTACAAGTCAAATTCAATTGCATGATTAGAAACTTCTCATAGTTTTTCAAAAACACATTCTTATGCATAAAGACATATGTCATACAGTCATGCAATTATCTTTAGCCAATGCTTCAATACAACATTTATCCATATCCCATAACTTTCTAGATGCCTTCCATCTCTACCAGAACATTTGTTAAGAGTGTGCACAACTCCCAACATTTTAGCAAAGAGGTTTCATTCTAGATAAGTAGCAATGGAATGTTGTACAGTACCATAGGCCACTTACCCATATATTAGTAGTATCTTGTTCATTAATGCAACTTTTCTAAAATGCAAAATGTAAATCCTAAATCTAGTTACATAATTATGTACATGACTGGTAAACATCATTTAAGTAATCATATAATAAATGACAATTCAAATACTTATCTTTGTTTAGTTGTAGGGTCGACTCCCTCTCAATCTTTGCTTCCTTGCAGGAACTACTGGAGTGTGCTCCCTCTTGATCTTTGCTTCCTGGATTACCTGTCCTTGAACTTATATTCATCCTGGACCACTATGCATGCTTAAGTGTGCACTAGTGTCATCCTCAAGATATCATACATGATCATACATCCATTAGTATAATCTCAATACTATCAAAACATTATGATCCTAAATAAACTTAACATGTATGGTCATGATTATTTCACACACAGGTAATTTATCACAAGCATTAGTATTCAAGGTTTCAGGGACGACTTCTATTACTCATGCATATTCTTATTGACCATAGGACTCTTCTGGTTAGTCATATCATCAATCAAAGTAAGAAACATAATATGCATAAATTGTTGATTACTTAAACTTCTAACTTCAAGAATAATCATTCATACAAAAGTATAGGATCCTAACATAAGGTAGGATTCTAGCTTGATATAGGAAAAACATACCTAGATTATCATGCTAGCTAGTTCTGTCTAACATACCCACATAATGTCTTCTTGTTCTCTTTAATGACTTGTGCTAGTAACCTGCATATCTCATAGGTTAAGCATTGTAGAACCAAATTATACATACCTTGTAAGTAGAGCTTCTATGTGATCCATGACTATGGATGAGTCTTTGTCTTCATGTCACAATGGTCATATGTTCTTGATCTAGAACTTGATTTTTCTTTCTTGATGTACCTTTCATGTTAGCGGACAATATCATCCTCATACAACAACACAATGCATTAGTACAATCATAAGTGTCATAACCCTAATCAATGAATGTAATCTATCATTCACATGCATTCATACTTTTACTTAGGGTGATAGGACAAGTCTAAAATTAATCAATATTGTACTAACCTAAACAATATGAAGACAAACATATCATAACCTTAATCATGAACATATTTCAAAAACATACCTATATCTCTTCAAGTCATACATGTCGGGATTGCTTGTAGCCTTCTTATGTAGGCCATAGCCTTATCTTCCTCTGAAACTGGAACTTCTTCACTTATGCAAGTGTCAAATTCATTCTTTTCTAGGATTAACCCAATCCACTTTGATTTGCTAAAACTGGATCTGGAACTGGATTAGGGTTTGTAAGAGAAACCCTAAAAATTCAAACTTTGAATTTCAAACTTCTGAATGGATGGAAAGATGTGGCTTGCTAAGCTGATCAAGTTGGCATACTTCAATTTTGAAAACAGCAAAATTTGACCCCTCAAAATTGCCTTTGAAATTCCTGGATTCACTAGACAGGACCCCAAACTAGGGTTTGATAAAGCCCACCCTTCTGCCCAACCAAAAGGTTCGATCCAAAGCTCTAAACTTCAATTTTTTTGAGGAGCTTCTAGCCGTGGTCACATACTTCAAAAATTCCAACTTTTGCAGAAGCCCTAATTTTTCATCTTTGTGATCAAAATCCCAAACTAGGGTTTGGTCAATCCCGACCTTCTTCCCAACCAAAAAATTCGATCTTGGTCTCTAAATTTTGATTTTGATGAGGATCATTCAGCCGTGGTCTCCAATTCCAAAAATTCCATCTTTCTCCTATTAATTTTTGAGCATTAATTCAACATACTCTAGGATCCTTACTAAGATAATAACATGTACAGCATATCAATCAAATCAATCACAACAAGCAATCACATGAGACAATAGACACACAGAGTTTCCTTGGGGAAAACCATAAAGGTGAAAAACCCCAATAACTTCCTCAGAGATAGATAGAGCAATGATACCAAACCCAAGCATAAGAGATAGTCTCCTAGCAGCAAATTCTCCTCCTCCACTAGTGCGCCACTCTCCAATGAGTGTATAAGTGAGAAAGTGAATGATCAAATAGAGTGCCTCCCGCACTCTATTTATACTTGACTTGACTTGCCTAGTAACCTTTACTAGGTTGTCCTTAACTTAACCACATAACATAATGCTAATAGGGCCGACCCCCAATAGGGTGGTCTAATAACCCTTTTACCCACATGAATCATACAAGGCCGACCCCATCAAGGTGGTCTAATATCCCATCAAGTATAAGTTACGACACTTACAATATAAATGACGACACTTCTGTATAGAGGAATAATAACATCTCTATAGGAATACAAACACTTCCGTATAGAGGAATAATAACATCTCTATAGGAATACAAACACTTCCGTATAGAGGAATAATAACATCTCTATAGGAATATAATATGCATAGGTGAAATACATTCCGAAGTTACAATTACATCAACACTCCCTCTTAACTAGGAAGGTATTTCTAGACACAGGTCTTTTAGCACAAGTCTTCTTCTCTTGATCATCGTCACTGGATCATCGACATCGAATCATCGTCATCATCACTACTGCTGCTATCTCAATCAATCTCTGAACTACTCGTCATAGGAAGTTCTACAGAGCCAATCCTTTTTCATACTGGATGAAGGCCCACCACCTGCAGGTCTTCATCATCACTGGCCATACTGTGGAATCCTTAGGATTTATTACATGTGTCACAAACCCTCGCAAGAGCATCCCAGGAATGATTACGGGCACACATCCCAACCTATCGGATCTCCCAGGTCTTACATGTGGTCATGGCACAACCTCGAAAGAGCATCCCAGGACATATTACGGGCACACAACCCAACCTTTCAGATCTCCCAAGTCACATTACATGCCATAGGACAAACCCTCGAAAGAGCATCCTAGGACTTATTACAGGCACACATCCCTACTTATTAGATCTCCCAGGTCTTACATGTCCTTCCAAGCACAACTTGTCCACAGCCACAGAGTATCATCCTGATACTCATGATCGTACTGATCATAACATCATTCACAAAGCACAACCCAGATGCACATCACACAGCACTTACATTCACCGACATGGGAAGACACACTTCAACCATCCGTGAAAGGCTCAACACTTATATCTACGCCATGGGAAGACACACTTCAACCATGCGAGAATGGCATCGCACTTATAGCCATAGCCATGAGAAGACACACTTCAACCATGCTGGGAATGGCACAACACTTATATCGTAGCCACGGGAAGACACACTTCAACCATGCTTGAATGACACAGCTCTCACATCAACGACCATGGGAAGATACACTTCAACCATGTCGGAATGGCCCCAGCACTTATATCGCGGCCATGGGAAGACACACTTCAACCATGCTCGAATGGCACAACTCTTACATCAATGACCATGGGAAGACACACTTCAAGCATGTCGGAATGGCCCTAGAACTTATATTGTAGCCATGGGAAGACACATTTCAACCATGCTCGAATGGCCCCAACACTTATATCCCAGCCATGGGAAGACATACTTCAACCATGCTCGAATGGCCCATGTGCATCTGTGTCTTCGGAACTCATCACACATAATCCAACTGATTATGTAATGTATCCACCTGATACATATCATCACATATCATCATCCTGATCATCATCATAGAATCATCCTAATGCATATCATCTAGAGCAACATCCTGAAGCTCATTGTCCATGATCATCCTGATCATACAATGCATCCACCTGATGCATACATAGTATCTACCTGATACATATCATCATACATGATCTACCTGATCATACAATGTATCCACCTAATACATAAAAAAATACATGATCCACCTGATACATATCAACATACATGATTCACCTGATCATACAATGTATCCACCTGATACATATACAAATACATGATCCAAATGATCATAACAAGCATCCAACATGATGCATATACAGAGCAGTAACTGGAGCACCGACCTGATGCTTATCATACAACGCTTACATCCACAACCATGGGAAGGATCCTCCTCTCACCATGCTTGGAATGGCTCTTGCAAATGTGTCCATCACTTCTTCCTTGAAGTGTCGTCAATCTAAAGAACACCAAGCCTCTCTCTGAAGTATTCAAACTTCACTCTAGCTAGTGGTTTCGTCAACACATCTGCAACCTGCTCATCTGTTCCAACATACAGGAGATTCACTTCTCCTCTCTGCACCATATCCCTGATATAGTGATATTTGATCTCAATGTGCTTCGACCTGTTGTGGAATACCAGGTTCTCAGACAGCTTCACACAACTCTGGTTATCACAAAAAATACCAGTAGCCTCCAACAGGAGATCAAATAGCTCAGACAGTAGCTTCCGGAGCCATACTGCCTCACAACTAGCCGAACAAGCTGCAACATACTCTACTTCGGCTGTACTCAGTGTTACGTAGGACTGCTTCCTGCTAAACCAAGATATCACACCTGATCCCATACTGAAGCAGCACCCAGAAATGCTCTTCCTATCTGCAGCACTTCCTAGCTAGTCCGAATCAACATAACCCTGCAGGTTAAACTTTTGATTCGCATAATACTTGAGCCCATAATCAATTGTACCCTTCAGGTACCTCAGAATATGCTTTACAACAACCAGGTGAACACCTCTCGGATCCGTCAGGAACTGGCTCAATGTGTTCACTGCAAAGAAAATATCTGCTCTAGTGTTCGTCAAGTACATCAAGGACCCAATCATCTGATGATACACTGTGACATCAACCAGATCAAATGAAGCATCACACAGAAGCTTCAGGTTCGATGCCATCGGTGTGGCCATGGCCTTGTAGTCCATCATCCCGAACCGCTTCAGGATCTCTACTACATACTTCCCTTGTCCAAGGAAGATCCCATCTGCACTCTGCCACACCTCCATGCCTAGAAAATAGTGCATCATCACCAAGTCCTTCATCTCGAACTCGGCAACAAGCTTCCTCTTCGTGTCGGCAATCAATCTATCCTCACTAAGTCCTAGGAGCTTGCTTCAAGCCATACAAGGCTTTCTTCAGTTTGCACACATGAGTCCCTCTTTCTGGGAGAAGCCACAAGCTACAAACCTCACTTTGTATTTCTCCATGCTACCATCTGCAGCATGCTTGATATTATAGATCCACTTGGAAGTCACGACAGACTTCCCTTCAGGTCTTGGGACCACATCCCAAACATCATTCTTCATGATCAACTGGTATTCCTCGATCATGGCATTCTTCCTGAATCCTAGGAGCTTCAGATTCTTCAATGTCTTCAATAGATAGATTTGTTACTGGAACAAATGTTGTAGTCCTTCTTTTGTAGGTGATGGTATACAATCTTTCCTACAAGACAAGTTAAATTGCATGATTAGAAAACATCGCATAGTTTTCAGAACAAATTCTTACACATAAAGAAATATGTCATACAGTCATGCATTTAATTTAGCCAATGCTTTAATACAACATTTATCCATATCCTTTAACTTTCTAGATGCCTTCCAATCTCTACCGGAACATTGTTAAGAGTGTGCACAACTCCCAACATGTCAGCAAAGAGGTTTCATTCTATATAGGTAGCGATGGAATGTTGTACAGTGCCATAGGCCACTTACCTATTACATGCATATTAGTAGTATACTGTTCATTAATGCAATTATTCTCATATGCATAATACACAACCTAAGTCTAGGAACATAAGTATATACATCTTTGAACAATATTATTTAAACAATCAAATATACAAGAAATGACAATTCAAATACTTATCTTTGTTTGTTTGATTGGTGGACTCCCTCTCAATCTTTGTTTCCTTGTAGGAACTACTGGAGTGTGCTCCCTCTTGATCTTTGCTTCCGGGACTACCTGTCCTTGAACTTATATTCATCATCAATCACTATGAATGCTTACTAGTATCATCATTGTGTTATCCTCGAGATCTCATACATAATCATACATTTATTAGTATAATCTTAATACTATCAACACACAATAATCTTAAGCATGTATAGTCATGATCATTTCAAACATAGATAATAAGCATTAGTATTCAAGGTTTATATAGGACTTTTCTGTTTAATCATATCATTAATCAAAGTAAAGAACATAACATGCATAAACCCTAGATTACTCAAACTTTTAACTTCATGAGTGATCATTATCAATCATACAAAAGTATAAGATCCTTTGATATAGGAAAAACATACCTGGTCATCATATTTGCTAGTTATGTTTAGCAATGTTTTCTTGTTCTCTTCAATGACCTGCATAGCTCATAATTTAACCATTGTAGAACCAAATTATACATACCTCTATGTGATCCATGACTATGGATGAGTCTTTGTCTTCATGTCATCATGGTCTTGATCTAGAGCTTGATTTGAACCTTTCATGTTAGTGGATAACATTCTCCTCATGCAACACCACAGTGCATTAGTACAAACATAATACAATCACAAGTGTCATATCACTAATCAATGAATGTCTTCTATCATGCATTCATTCTTTTACTAGGGTGATAAGACAAGTCTAAAATTAAACAAGATTGTTACTAAACTCAATAACATGAGGACAATCATATTATAAACTTAATCATGAACATATTTCAAAACATACCTGTAAGTCATACCTATCAAATTGCTTGTAGTAGTAGTTGTTGTTGTTCCTTTTGTTCTTAGGACAATCTAAGGAAAAGTGTCCTCTTCTTGGTATGTGCTGTGAGATCTTGATCTTCATTCCCCATCTTCTCTTCTCGAGCTACAATTCGAGCTTCTTCCTGTGAGCATTCTTCCCACAGCTTACTGAAAGAGATAAGTTTCTTCCTAGCACAAATTCCTTGGATGAAGGAATCCCATGACCTAAGAAGGCCATTAAGAGTGGTCATTACCACTTCTCCATTCACTATAAATTCTCCCATAGCTTCAGGTTGTTCTTTTATCTAGGAGACCCTTGAGAAATAAGACTGCATAGTCTCTTCATTCTGGAACTTGATATTCTTCAATTGATTCCTCAAGGTCATCTTCCGATTTATATTCTTCCCTTCAAATAGCTTGGTCAAGGAATCAAACATCTCCTTAGGTGTCTTCAGAGATGACACATGTGGTATGAGATGGTCTTTAATAGAATCAGTAATGATCCTCTTAGCCTTGACCAAGTTCCTCTTGAGTAAGGCCTTAGTCTCTTCTCCCTCTGGGACAAGAACCCCTTCACTTATGTAGGTGTCCAACTCACTCTCTTCTAGAATTAACCCAATCCTATACTTTCATGCTCGGAATTTATCAGCCCCTTCAAGCTTATACTCAAGCTTGGTGAGGTGAGACATCTTAAAGAGTACTTCAAATGGAAATAGAAAAGATTTAGGTTTTACCACTTGATTTGCAGAAATCTGGATCTGGAGCTAGATTAGGTTTTGTTAGAGAAACCCTAAAAATTCAAACTTTGAATTTCAAACTTCTGATAGGATACAAAGATGCGCCTTGATGAGCTGATCAAGCTGGTATACTCAGAATTTGAAAAATGCAAAGTTTCACCCCTCAAATTTGCTTTTCAAACTTCCGGATTCACTAGGGAGGACCCTGAATTAGGGTTTGATTTTCCCGGAGCTTCATCCATCCAAAAATTTCGATCTTGGTCTCTAAAATTTGATTTTTCAGAGGAGCTTCCAGCAATGGTCTCAAATTTCAGAAATTCCAACTTTTGCAGAAGCCCTAATTTTCGGCTTCACTAGAGAGGACCCCAAACTAGGGTTTGATTTTCCTGGAGCTTCACCCAACCAAAAAGTTTTATCCAACGCTCTAAACTTCTATTTTTCCAAGGAGCTTCCATCCCTCAGATTTCAGAAATTCCTATTTTTGTGGAAACCCTAATTTTTAGGGCCAAAAATGAAATTGCTCAGAATTGAATTCTGATTGGACGGAAAGATGCGCCTTGCTGAGGAGAGTCAAAATACCCTAGTGCCTTTCAATATATGTGGAGAGAAACCCAATAAACAAGAATCCCTAGCTTTCGCAAGTGCACATTATCTTCTTCTCAGGTTAGCTCTGATACCATGTTAATTTTTCATCATTTAATTCAATAGATCTAGGATCTTAACTGAAAGAACATGTACATCATATCAAGCATAAGAGACAAGAGACACAAAAGATTTCACCGGGGAAAACCAAGAAGGTGAAAAACCCCGCAACTTCCTCAAAGATAGAATAAGCATCAATACAAGGATCACCATGATCAAACCCAAGAGATAGATATCTTCAGCAGCATGCTCCTCCTCCACTTGTGCACACTCCTCCTCTCTCTCACTAATGCGAAGTGAGTGAGTGAGAGAATGTATAAAATGAGAGAGACACACTCTCTATTTATACACTAACTTTCACTTGACCTTTACTCAACTAGGTCGGCCCCAATTTAACCACTTAACATAATGTTGACTGGGTCGACCCCTCTAGGGTGGTCTAATAACCCATCAAGTATAAGTTACAACACTTACAATATAACTTGCGACACTTGCAAATACAAATGACGACACTTCCAATCGGAGGAATAATACATCTCCATTGGGGTTACAATAAAGTACAAATGTAATGCATACAATATACAAGTGAATATCTTCCGAAGTTACAAATACATCAACAAAGATCCCTCACTTCATCATCTTCATGTTTTTGTTTATTAGGCATATGTTTGTGTGCCTAAGGAGAAGTGGTCAAAGTTGGATAATAAGGTAGTGAAATGTATCTTCATTGGTTATGGTATTGGTGTGAAGGGTACAAGTTCTAGGATAATGTGGTTGGAAATTTTAGTTATAGAATAAATATTATTTTTAGGGAAGATAAGTCTTCTCCAACAATGGTGCAACCAAAAGAGGATGAGAATAAGTCTATTGTCCAGCAACCACCCAAGGCAGAGAAAATTGAACCAAAAATTGAATAAGAAGTTCATGATAGACCTTTTGATGAGGATGGCTCAGAAAGTTTGAAAAAGGAGAAGTAAAATCCACCTCAAATTTGAAGGAGGTCCACTCAACAAAGAATAAATGGGACATCTACAATTATAGTTCAAAGTTTATTTTAATAGTATATTTGCCCTATCTTCTAGCACTATTGAGACTAGAATTATGAAAGATGTCGATAGAGATGGAAAAAAAGGAATCTTGGAGATTGGACATGGATGAGGAGATGATACATGGGACTTGGTACCATTTCTTGATGGACAAAAACCCATTGGATGTAAATGGGTTTTCAAAAAGAAGATTGATTTAGATGACAATGCTGCAAAGTAGAAGGAAAGATTCATTTCTAAAGGATATTCCTAAGTTGATGGGATATACTTGGTGAGATATTTTCTATAGTTGTTAAGTTAACACCAATCAAATTTCTATTATCTGTAGAAAACAAATTTTGATTTAGCTGGGTAGAACATGTATGGATGTGAAACCAAGATTCTTACATGGTGACTTGAAGGAGGATATCTCTATGAGATAGTCAGAGCATTACATTTAAAAAGATAAAGAGACATTGGTTTGAAAATTAAAGAATATATTCATTTGGTCTCAAACAATTTCCCATAATGTGATACAAAAATTTGATTCAATTTTATTGGGTCTAGGATTTTTAAGATCAAAATTAGATCACTATGTGTATTACAAACATGATCATGGTCATTTCCTTGTTGTCACTTTGTATAGAGAAGATATGTTATTTTTTGGTAACAGTAAGGATGCGATTCATTATTTGAAGTCTCGTATTTCATCACAATTTGACATGAAGGACTTGGGGGCTGAAAATTATATTTTAGGGATGAAGATAATGAAAGATGCAATAAGCAAAAAAATTGGTTGAGGTAAAATAAGTATGTGAAATCTATGCTATAGTTTTTTTACATGGATGATTGGAGACAATTGAGTGTTTTGATTTATGTGGGAACATTTCAAGTGAGCAGTGACCTACAACACCCACACCGATGGAGGATATGCATTATATTCCTTATTCTAGTGAAACTAATAGTTTGATGTATGATATGACTCATACTAGATAATATGTTTCCCATGCAATGAGAGTCTTGAGTTGATTTAGGGATAATCCTCAACTTGAATATTGGGATATAGGGAAGAGGGTCTTTAGGTATATGTGAGCTACTTCTAAGTATACCATTTTTTTATTATCATAGTGATGTTTTAGGGGATCAACACTCACTAGATATATAGGGTTATGTGGATTTTGATTGGGAAAGGATGTATAGAGAATGATATCTACAAACAAATGTGATTCAACTCTTTGGTGGAGCAGTGAATTGGATGAGAAAACGACAGGTTACAATTTCATTTTCCACTGGAGAGGCACAATATAAGGATACCACTCATTATAATTAGGCCATTTGGCTTATGAAACTATTTTAAACTGGAGGGTTAAGTCAAAGAGCTATTATAGTTCAGTGTCATGGTAAGAATGCCATTTCCTTCGCTAAGAACTTGACCTTTCATGTGAAAACAAAGCATATTGACATCCAAGGGCATGATAGAGGATGGAAAGTTAAGGGCGAGGCTATGTAATATATTGTAGCCATCTGTTAGTTGTTGAAAAATACATTAAGTGTGTGTGCTTTTGAGCATGGGATTTTTCTCGTGAAAGATTTTTCCCATAAAATCTTTTTTTTAATGGTTATACATTTATGTGTTGTTTATTTTTACAAATGTGATTATTTAGTTTTATATATATTCTTCTTTCATTGATTAGTGTAAGTTCTATACCTCTTTTTTTTTTAAGAAAGTGATTTTGCAAGTTTCATTTTATTGTTACTTGATTGCACCAAGAGACTAGCGAGGTGCTTACAACCCATTATGGGTGATGTTGTAACGCATAACGTTGTTGTAAAGTTATGTAACATGACACTCTAATAAAAAAGAAATAAAAATGCAAATGATGTCGGCTTACATTAAAATAAATAAATTATATTGATTTGATCTTAAACCTAGATACATCAAGAATCTAGAGGGATCAAATATCTTAGGTGAAATTTTTTTCTTAATATGTAAAAAATTTAAGATAAAAAAAATTTACATCTCAAAAATTACACCTTAAGAAAAATTAAATCCCTCTCCATACTAATTACACCCAAAATATGAAAGCATGTCACCATGGAAACATGTTGATGTCACACAACTTAACTTAGGGTCTAGTTAGTTGTATTGACACTTTTATTTTGATGAGTACGTTTAGGAGCGTTACTTAGAAGCTTTATACTCGAACATACTTTACTATTGACTTTCTCATGTTGTAGATTTTATTTTATTCGTAGTAACACCAAAGGGCATGTCACTTCAAGGAAATGTCGGTCTCATACAACTTAGTTATGGTTTTAATTAGTTGTATTGCAACTTTTATTTTGTTGAGTACGATGGGAAGGAATGTTACGTACAACTTGCATAGTGAAAGTTACTTTCCTGTAAACTTTCTCATGTCGTACATATTATTATGTTTTTTATTCACGGTGGGATGGTAGCATTTTCCGTCTTGCATTTTCTCAGTGGTTAGTTATGTTTTTTAAGTCGTCAAATTAAAATTTTGTAACTTTTTGTCGGATTCTTGGACTTTTGAATCGTTTATACTCCACATGAATCAACGACATTAAAGTTGGAATAGATCAAGGTCATTAAAATAAAGAATTAATTAAGATTTTACAACGACATTAAAGTTGGAATATATCAGGGTCATTAAAATAAAGAATTAATTAAGATTTCATTTAATATGTGAAATTTAAGAAAAAATAGAGTATTTTAAAATTAAATTAGTTTTGGAGTGAACAAATTAATTATCTAAGATTTATAGGCATTTGGCAAGAGTGGAAGTCTACTAGTTACTAATCACCAAATGATAGTTGTTATCCTTATCATTTTGACAAGTGAATTATAAAAGTTTTACCATCATCTATAAAAAATCTCTATATGACATGTGGAGTACAATGATGCACTTTTTGTGGTATGGTAGAATGGAAAGAAATAAGGTGCATTTGACAAATTGGGAGTCAATATCACTTCCAAAATGTTTAGGTGGCTGGGTATCAAAAATTTGATTTGGTTTAGCATGGTTTTATGTCCCAAGAGTTTTTGGAGAGGTCTTTTTGACTCTGGCCTATGGAGTAAGGTCCTCCACTCGAAATATATGAAAAAGAATACTCTAGTGGATTGGTTCACGTGACCTGTTAAAAAGGTTATTAATGTTGAACAAACTTGTGGAAGGGTTCCATTAAGGCTGCCTATCCTTAGCTGGGTTTAGGATTAGCTTGGAAAATCGGAGATGGCACCAAGGTACTGGTTGGTATTAACCCTGTTTTGGGAGGGGATGAATTCTATAAACTCTCCTATTCTCTTATAGGCCAATTGAATCAGAAAGGCTACAAATACTTATCTCAACTTCGTAGTATGAGAAGAAATGATTCACAATAATGGTTGACTGATGAACATTTGGGCATGAGAAGTCCACTTGCATAGGAATGGAATGATTATGTATAGGGCCTTAACATCCCGATTGTGAGATTGACGGAGACTGTTGATAAAATTGTTTGGAAATGGAATAAGGTGGATTATCAGATTACTGCTAAGTCTGCATATGACACTATTTCATTGTTTTCTTATGATGCTGTAGGAGTTTGGTGGTCATTATTTGGAAATGGAATCTTCCTACAAAATTGAAATGTTTCATTTGGTTGATTCTGAAAAATAAAGTTTTGACTTGGGATAATATTCTTAAGAGAGGGAGAGTGGGACCGGGTATATGATGTCTTTGTCTCTCTCATTCTGAATCTGCTGATCATCTTTTTATTCAATGCAATTTTGGCCAAAACATTTGGGGTATAATCCTAACTAAGTTACACATTGATGTGAATTGGGGACCTCACACAATTGATAGAAGCTTGGAACGCTGGTGTAAAAAACTCCCAAATTCCAAAAGAACCACCAAATTAAAAACAAAAAAAAATCTAGTTTTCATCTATTAGGGCATTTGGAGGTGTAGAAATAAAATTTTATTTGACAATCAAGATCCAAACATCTCTATTCTTTGTACCAAGATTTGGTATACTACTATGAACACTTCAAAGAAAAGAAGATTGAAAGAACAAGGAATATTTCTATTCCCACCTTTCTAGAAAACTTTCCTCTTGGCTATTTTGATGGGCCATCACAAAAGGGAAAATGTTGTGGGGGTATTGTCCTACATATTGACAGAATGCATTGGTACCATGTGTGGATCAGTTGTGATCTAGGGACAAACACAATGTAACTCTTGGCATTCTAGGGGTTGCTTCTTTTCTATGCTAGATGTGGTGTTCTTTACTTATAGGTATTGGGTGATTCAAATATCATTATTAATTGGGACTCAGGTACAACTTCCCTTCAGATTGTTGTAGTTGAGCACTAGTTTTCAAGAGTAAAGATGCTTCAATCACTTTTCAATGAAATATCTTTCAAACATATTTACATGAAATTTAATGTTACAACTCATATATTATCCAAAAAGGCTATGGTCAATGAGGTTGGATGGCTCCATTATGAAGAATACTTGGATTCTGCTTTGATATCTTAGGGAGAACACAAGATTTTTTAATCTCTGTTCTGCTTTATGTTGAGGAGATCATAGGCTGACTCTTATACCTTTGAAGACTGTAATTTCTTGTACGAAGTTTTTTAGGAAGCTTTTGATAGGATGAGAGTATATAACTGTTTTGGATTCTGATATGTTGTTTATTGCTTCTAAGAGATATACTTAGTTGTTTTTAAATAATGATTAATGTCATGGTTTACTTTGATTCCAATAAAATAACAAAAAACTGGTTTTTTCCTCTGAAAAAACATTTAAATTTGAAATAATTATATTATTAGAATTCATTCGATATACATTGAAAATCAAATTTAAATTAGTTACAGTAAATTCATCCCCTCATATGACACAGCTGCATCCCACCACTAAACGATAAGAAAATGTACATTGAAAATTAAACTTAAACCTAAAACCTGAAACCTAAACCAATTGTAGTTACTCCGACAACTACCCAGGTCAGGCTACAGTTATAACAGAGCCCGACAGACTCGGTGGCTCGTCATTGTGGATTACTTTCATTTATATGGTTAGTGAGTAGTATCTTATCATATCATGTACAATCCAAATAATTATCCAGGCAAAGTCAAAAGGAATCTTAATGCATTTGGACATCCATTCACACAGGCGCTGGAATGCCTTTGATTTATTGGCAGAGATATAAGCATTGATATTGAGAAATATGTAAGCATACTATTGAGAAATCCAGGAGAAAAAATCTTCCTGTTACAACCATTCGTACTCGTGAAAGTGAAATATCTCGATTCATTGTAAAAGGGACAAATCTCTAAGCTGCTGCTACAATCCAACTCACGGGTGACAGGACGAATAAAAGAGAGCACATGATAGTCTTTGGTTGGTAGTGAGGGAGGGGAGACAGAGAATATATTCATATGTCTGTGTCGACACATGGGATCCGATGAAAGATGTGATTTTGTCAACGGCCCATTATACCAAAAATCAAGGAGGTGATTGAGTCGGGAAGCAGGCCAAGGTTATGATCCCGACTCCCCGAGCTCCACCCCAAACTCCCAAGTAAAATATATATATTATGGAGGGAGGGGCAGTGACTTCAACTGGTTTATTTGGAGGGACGGTGAAGGTGGTGCACACCGAGGATGGGCTGCCAGAGTCAACTCCATGTCGGCTTAATCCGGGGCAACTATCGCTTTTCTCTGATCTACCCAGGCGAGAAAGATCCGTGACTGACCTCCCACCCCACAAGGAGGATTAAAAGAAAGAGGGCTGACTTTGTGCATTGAAAAGAATAGAATAAATGGCTGCCTCGATGGTCCGGGCGCGTCCATGCATGCTTTTGCGCCGCTTTTGTGTCGCTACGCAGCGGGCACGCCTAAGTGGGGTCTCAGATTTGACTGCCCTCCACACCCTTCACTTTTCATCACTCATTTTGATTTCGCACAAACATCCCCTCATGCTGTAGAACATAAATTATCCAAAACCACTTTTTTTCGGGAAACGAGTAGAAATATTGCTCTGTTTACAGTCAACGCCTTTCCCATAATGCTCACAAAAATCTTGGTATTGTCATACTTCCACCGAATCAAGATTCCGAAAATAATTTTAGAGGTTTTCAAAAGTTTTGAAGATCATCGGAATCCATTTCATTGCTTTAAAAATGCCATTAAACATATTAATTTATACCATTGAACATATTAATTTTTGTGAGTGTACATTTCTACACTTGGAAATAGCTTAGTCTAACTTTCAAATAGCTTAGTCTAGCTTTCAAAGATTTTGCCCTTTCCTATATTTTATTGCATGAATTCTAGAAACCCTTAAAAAATAATAGTGTTTAAATTTGCATAATCTAAAGTTCATAGGTATTGTTTTAAAAATACCATTAAATATATTAATATTTTTGAGTGTACATTTCTACACTTGGAAATAGCTTAGTGTAATGTTAAACGATTTTGCCCTTTTCTATATTTTATTGTACAATTTCCAGAAACCCTTAAAATGTTTGAAGAAATTTTTAAAAAACAATAGTGTTTAAACTTGGATAATCTAGGTGTCATGAGATATTGCTTTAAAAATACCATTAAACATAATAATTTTTTTGAGTGTACATTTCTACACTTGGAAATAGCTTAGTGTAGCGCTCAACGATTTCCCCCTTTCCTATATTTTATTGCACAATTTACAGAAACCCTTAAAATATTTGAAGAAATTAAAAAAAATAATAATATTTAAACTTGCATAATCTAGGTGTCATGGGGTATTTGAGGTACATTAATGCATTCAAAAACATTATTTAAATGAGACAAAATTTGGATTTAATAAAAATAATCTCTAATTCCGTAAAAAACTTGGCCACCCACAAAATGGTTGAATATTTAGACTTCATTGGAAATTGAAAATATGACATTTTCATCTCCATTATATGTGTTCCAAGTTTAATAGTCTTCTTTGATTAATTGTGTTGATGTTTAAATGTGAGCTGAGTTGTTGTCCATTATATGTGTTCCAAGTTTAATAGTCTTCTTTGATTAATTGTGTTGATGTTTAAATGTGAGCTCAACTGGTGTCCATTATATGTGTTCCAAGTTTAATAGTCTTCTTTGATTAATTGTGTTGATATTTAAATGTGAGCTGAGCTGGTGTTACTAGTGTTATTAGTGGACACTCTACTTATTATTAGGGGTTTAATAAGAGCTCTCAAAACAATATATTTAGATTGATTGTTAGTGGATATACACTCATTATCAAGAATTTAATAAAAGCATGGATATTAAAATTTAAAAAAAAAAATTGAAAAATATGATTAGTGAGTAATGTTTTTTTAAGAAATACTATATTTTGTATTGTTCAAATTTTGATTCTAAATTCATAAATTAATTCAACATCCTTAAAAATAAACTCCAAAAAACCCATATTTTCAAAATTTAATCACAAATATTTTACTATATTTCTACCATATTCTAGTTAAAATCCTCAAACACTTATGCTAATCAAAATAACAACACAACATATTAACTTACCTACAATTTTAAATTTATATTTTGCTAAATTTCAGTTTTAATCATTATAACTTTTAAGAATAAGTTAATGTCTTGATCAATATTTTATAATAAATAGAAAAATAGTTCTATCATATTCAAGATTCAACACGTACACACGGTAAAACAATGCTTTTGAAATGTTTAACCTAGGTTTTTTTTTAAATACAACCTAGATTATTAAAACTCTAACTTTATAATAACCGGATCCCAACCCAAAAGAGCGACAACTTCTATGTACAATCCATCCCTTTAAACTACTTTGTATAATCGTGGTAATGCTCAATCCACTCACCTCTCAACATTCACTCTCGATCCCGATTCCCCATTCCTTCATCATGTGTCCATAGCGTAACCTAAGGAGGGACGCTGACACGTTAAACGGGGACGCCAGGTTATTGCGCATCCGATTCATCAATCGCCTGTCCACAAGCACTCGAGAACTGAAGTCTGATCTGGGCAGTCAGTGGTAGCACAGAGTGTAAGGGCATGCGATTGTTCAAACACTTCCTCTCCCTCCTGATTTTTTGATTACCTCCTCGCTGGAACCTGGACCATCTTCGCCTACAAAAATCCACCTGCATCATTCCACTTTTTTTCATGCCTTAAGCCGCCGCCTCCGGATACCCTTATTCCTTCGAGACTGCTGCAGAGAAGCGTGAAATTCGTTTTGTATGAGGGTTAGCACGAGGTTCGAGCACTGAATACTCAGATAATCTTAATCTGATCTAACACTTTGGATCAGATCGTCTAGTGGCGGTGCTACAGCAGATCTGTTGCCCTTATAGGTCATCAAACCCTAAATAGTCTAAGCGATCGAGTACTGGAATTGTTGACGGTGACCTAATGACGCCTTCCGATTTCTTTGATATTCGAAAACAGTGTTTCAGCGCCGTGATGATAAGCTTGCATGCGACGCCTATTGTTCCGCTGGTGGCACCACTCATTTTCTCTGCGGATTTTAGTGCAGGCGTGCCAAAGGCAATGATCGAGTCCAATATCAGTAGAGTACAGAAAATCCCTCGATCTAGTCATATGGAATATTGCGTGCAGGCCAACGGGAACTTCCCTACCTAAAGCTAAATTAGGCATAGGTATTTGCTCGCAGAGGTGCATGATTTTTATATAGCTTAGGAAATTTCATTAGATAGAAGTAAATGGAATCATATATTTGTGAGTTTCTTATGTTACAGCTGCGAGCCGTATCTGCAGAGTATGCCTCAGATTTGCTAGCAAGTCCAGAGACATATCGTCTATGAGCTTTTGTACCTTTTTTCTTTGTCATTTTCAACACTTTCAATTGCTTGCAATTTCCCTCTCTTGATCTTAAGGAGTTAGTGTCAAACTTCATAAACTCAAAAGAGTGAGATTGCACTGCGGGGAATCAAGTGGAGATGGTCCGACTTAGGCTTAGGGTTCTTGTGTTATTGTGGAGGATTTATAATCATAGTGTACAGGCAATAGATGTAAGAGATGCATTCACAGTTGTACCTCCTGGGAAACTCATTCATGTTCCGGCAATGAACATCCCAATTGATCAGACTGGTGCCTGAAGAAGTTCACCTCGGCTTGTAAGAAGGTAGTTTATTATGGTCTCTTATAATCTTATTTTCTATTACGTGGGTTTAAAATATTATGTACTGTATTATGTCGGAAGTGCATCAGTTACATATATTAATGTAATTTCCCTTTTTAGCTTTTTCCGAATTTCAGACATCTGTATGGAGCTTTAATTACAGTTAGATCTTCTGTTTGAGAAAAGCATAAATACCAGATCTGATTGAATAAATATATGATTTTTTTAACAATTGAAAACTCCAATGGCGGTGATGGGAAAGAATAAACGATCCCTGCACCTGCTTACTTTCAGGATCATGCTTTTTCCTTAGTGCTTGTATGAATCCGGTCATGTACCATCCATAAGTCTAAACACTTCCTTAACCATCAAGAGCATTAATGGTTTACACCAAAGAAGATACTTCGCTCAGTTTTTTGTAGTGATATAGACTTTTTTTTACAATTGAAAACTCCAATGGCGGTGATGGGAAAGAATAAACGATCCCTGCACCTGCTTACTTTCAGGGTCATGCTTTTTCCTTATTGCTTGTATGAATCCGGTCATGCACCATCCATAAGTCTAAACACTTCCTTAACCATCAAGAGCATTAATGGTTTACACCAAAGAAGATCGCTCAGTTTTTTGTACTGATATAGACTTACTTTCATATTCATAAAACTTCGGAAGCATGACCGTCACATACCAGTTTCCTGACACATGATTTGTATAGAAGGGAAACAGAATATAGTCTGAGAAGAAACCAGCGATATAATCTGCAAGACATTGCAGATCAACAATATAACAACATGACATTGCGCCTGACATGACATTGTGCTTAACGCTAAGGTTGATTCAGATACGCTCTTGAAGTTATTACACTAAACAATAAGTTTCTGTAGACTTATCTGCACAATATCTTCCGATTGAACAAATTCTCCTTTTGTTCGTTTTTGGATGAACTATGACTTATGGCTCATAAGAAATTTAGCAAGTTTTCTTCCTGTGTAATATGTTTTGTGTATAGTGAGGCAATTATTGAAAGAGTTTAAAATGTTGGAAAGCCGATGATAGTAATTTAAATAGAGAAAATAAATTTCGCCATAGAGAAACCCTATGCAGTTACTCTGCAGTTTCAATGTTACGCAATCTATTATCAGAGATCAATCTTCATCCCTAGACTATTAGGTACCAACAAGTCAAAGGAATGTTACAATATTTTTGGGCGACCGTTAGAGATATATGAGATAATGGCGATCAATGCAATGTTGTTTAGTGCTTATTGATTGCTTACATAAACTTGTCAACAAACATAAATTACAGCTACAATAACACAATGGAACTTTGTACATCTTTTCCAACACATTGGAGTTTTGTACATATTTTCCATCTACCATGGTATCGTTTTATTTATTTTGAAAGAAAGATAATGTATTTGCGAGCAAAGCAAATTCAAATCTAGTATATTTCTGGTTTTCTTAAGGTCATATATGGTCATATATGAATTAAGAAACCCCAAAACGCAAGGCATTAGAGAGCTATGAACCTCCAAAGTTTCCGGTGTGGAAACGGGATCTATCGCAGGATTGAAACCCCAAATACTCCCAGAAAACGTGCATTGCAATGGGCTGGGGGCAATTCAGACCAAAATTATGGTTTTATTTGGATCTTGGTTTAAGGATTTTGCAGTCTCCTTAGTCAACTTATAACCTCCAAAAAAATCTGAAACCACGCAAGGTTAATCAACCATGAAGCATTGTTTTGAGAGATTTTAGTCACGGTTTCAGATTGCATAAACTTTATGCATTTCCTTTTGAACATAACTCAGTCTATGATTGCTTCAATGCTCTTTGATTACTGGAAATTTTACATCGTTGTTTTGTTTGGTACTTACAATCAATTTTTTAGATTAATCTAAAAATAAACAACGTAAAAATCGAATAAATGTGAAAAGAGACTTTTACGATACCCTAAAATAGTGTCAAAACACAATCTGTAAGCTTTTAAAATACTCTACTTACAGAAAATGCCGATAATTGATTTGCCGTTTAATGACTGTAATCACGGGTTAGATTCTTGGGTGAAATTTGAAATACTAAATAAACATACAATACTATAAATGTGAAAAAAAAAATACAATAGTGTCAAAACTCAATGCCTGTCTGTAAGCCTTTCAAACACTATACTTCCGTAAGCCTTTACCTATAATTGATTTGCTGTTTAATGAGTGCATTCACAGGTTAAATTATGGGGTGAAAAATTATATAGGAAATATTATTAAACAAATTGTGTCCTGAAGGATTTGACAGCCCGACCAGGTGGGACATATGTACATTACTCCAGTTGATGTACATTATTCCAGTTGTGTTTTCCAGTGATGCCTTTACACCGATCTCTTTCGATATATTTGTGTATGAAATGTTTGATACTTCTCGTACTTTAGACGGATTTATCCTAGTCAATATTTCCGCTTCAGTAGCGAGTAACGGGAGATTTTACGATGGTGGTAGCATTCTTCTGTCGACTGAGAATATTTGAAGAGGTTGTAAAGCTGTGAATAAAAGGAAAGCTAAGAAAGAAACACAGTCATCCGTAGAGGATTGGATATAAATCAATCGAGGTGTGCAGTAACACACAGGACTATTCCAGATATGCCAAACCTCAGCTATCTTACTTTGTCAACCCAGCTAATAGTTTAGTGACTCCATGCATCCCTTTGTACAGCTTCTCTGGTCCTAGTCCAGGCGACGTGAGCAGCCATTGCTTTCCCCAGTAAACTCTATACGCATTTGAAAACAAGAATACATATTTACATTGGTGGGGTATTGTCACTTCTCAAGTTCTCAACACAATTATACTAAAAGCAAAGAAACCGTACTTTTAATAGACTTAGAAGAGATGTTACAGCAAAGGTTCTAATTCCTTGTGGAAATTTCTGAGATTCAAAATGTAGCCTGGGGAGACTATACAACACTATACTGTATTGACATTCTTATCATTGAAGATTTGAAGCGCAGAGACCCACCAGCCAAAACCATCGCCCAAAATATATTTCATAAAAACAAAACAAATTACAAACAGCATTTACAGGGGCATGCATAATTCCGGCCACTATTAATTTTGTGGCACGAACGCACGCATGAAGGAGCTGATAAATGGAGGCTTATAGATCGGCCTTGCCAGCAAAGACATCATTGTTAAATTTAGAAGCAAAGGCTAAATTGATACACAACAGAAAACAGAAAACTATGAAGCATTTCATTACATGCTTTCTCCTTTAACTCACAATATATAGGGTTATAATTGTTAAAGTTTGCAAATACACATAACAAGAGCTGGCATATTCATTGCCTTCTCATTATTAAACTCATATTAAACTCAGATATATATAATATCATATAGACTCAAAACCACCGGCTAATACTATGGGCCCATGAATACCATGGGACCACTAATGTCCTAGTCAACAACTAATTCAACTAACTTAACCAACAACGACACATGAGATTACAACTCTTAACACACCCCCTTAATCTCAAGTGGGATGGTGTGGTCAGCATTATCAATGCCTAAGTGCTGTCTCTCAAACTCAAATGTAGATGTACCCAATGGTTTGGTAAACATATCAGCTAAGTGCTCCTTAGAGCCACAAAACATCAAACTAATCTCTCCATTATTGACTAACTCACGTATAAAGTGATAGCGAGTGTCAATGTGTTTACTCTTCCTATGAAATACATTATGTTTAGACAACTGTATGGTAGAACTATTGTGGCAATAGATGGTTGGTTCTTTTTTGTATGTCCCATATCCTTCAAGAGTCTTCTGAGCTAAACTGCATGACATGCTGCTGTAGTTGCTGCAATATATTCTGCTTCTGTTGAAGACATGCTCACAATGAGTTGTTTCTAAGAAGCCCAAGAAATAAGACTAGTACCAAAATGAAAAGCATAACCAGATGTGCTTTTCCTATTATCAATACTACCTGCAAAATCACTGTCTGTGTACTCTGTGAGAGTATAGTCCTGTGAATGAGTGTACCAAAGTTCATAATCAATTGTACCTGCAACATATCTCATAATTCTTTTTCCAACTTTCCAGTGAGAGTCTCTCGGAGACTCCATGAATCTAGAAATAAGGCTCACAACATAAATCAAATCAGATCTAGTAGCAGTCAAATACATTAAACCGCCTACTAATATTTTGTAAATTGTAGAATTTGCAGCTAGTCCTTCATCATTCTTGCTTAATTTAGTTCCCGTTGCAATGGGGTTTTTGCTGATTTACATTTTTCCATTTTGAATCTCTGCAGAATGTCAGTAGCATACTTATGTGTACAAATGAAGATCCCATTTTCACTTTGATCAACTTCAAGACCAAGGAAAAGCTTCATAAGACCAAGATCAGTCATCTCAAACTCTGTTTTCATGATTGTCTTAAACTCTTACAGCATCAAATTTCTAGTATAGATCGTATCATCAACATAAAGACATACAAGTAGAATGTTACCTTCCTGATCTGTTTTTACATACAAAGCGTATTCATTGTTGCTCCCGTTGAATCCATTTTTGATGAGGTAAGAATCAATTATGTTGTACCAAGCTCGTGGATCTTGTTTGAGACCATACAACGCTTTTTTCAGCTTACATACCTTGTGTTCTTGACCTTTGATAGCATAACCAGGTGGTTGGTCTACGTAGACTTCTTCCTCAAGCATGTCATTGAGAAAGGCAGATTTCACATCCATTTGGTAAACAGGCCACTAGTTTTGAGCTGCTATTGCAAGTATAGCTCTAATGGTGTCCATCCTTGCTACTGGAGAAAAATATTTCATCATAGTCTACACCATAATACTGAGCAAAACCTCTTGCAACAAGCCTTGCTTTGTACTTTTCTATCTTTGATTTTTCATTCAACTTGGTCTTATAGACCCATTTTACACCAATGCAACTTTTATCTGATGGGAGATCAACTAGATCCCAAGTCTGATTCCTCTCAATAGAATCAATCTCTTCATTCATTACTTGGAGCCACTTTGGATCTTTTGCTGCTTCTTCAAAACATCTTGGCTGACATGAAAATAGAGAAAATTGTAGCTTCTAATCAATGACAGGAGTCTGTTCATATAGCTCCCTTAAGCTTCTGGTTCTGTGGTGGAATTTCTGCTGGTGTCCTTTCTTGTTGTTGTTGTACCTCAATTCTGGGCATTCTGAATGGTTCTAGTGGTACTGAACTGTCTGTTTGCTGAGTGTCTCTTGTATTACTCTAGCATTTATCTTCAATAAATTTGACATCTCTACTCACCACTACTTTCTTGGTGACAGGATTATATAGTTTATAGGATTTTTGATGTTCACTGTAGCCTTTGAAAATACAACTTTCACTCTTCTTGTTTAAATTCTTCCTTAACTCATCAGGTGTGTGCGCGAATGCAACACATCCAAATATCCTGAGATGTGAGACACTAATCTGAGTGCCACTCCATGCTTCTTCAGGTATCTTCTCTTTGACACTTATTGTGCGAGATCTGTTAAGTAGATATATTGAACATGCAACAGCTTCGGCCCAATATTCATGTGATAACTTCTTGTATGACAACATACTTCGGGCCATGTTCATGATGGTCCGATTCTTCTGTTCTACAACTCCATTCTGCCGTGGAGTGTATCTGGTGGTGTACTGGTGTTGGATAACCTACTGCTTACAGAAATATGCAAAGTCATGAGAGACATACTTGCCTCCACCATCTGATCTGAGTATTCCGATTGGTTTACCTGACTGCTTTTCAGTCAATGCTTTGAACTCATTGAATTTGGAGAAGGAATCTGACTTATTTCTGAGAAAGTAGATCTAGAATTTTCTGCTTAATCATCAATAAATGTTAGGAAATACAGACTACCTCTTATAGACTGGTTTTGCATGGGTCCACATAGGTCCGTGTGAACTAGTTCAAGGTGTTCTTTGGCTCTAGATGTGGAAGTGGGGAAGCTGTCCATTTGGTGTTTCCCTAAAATACAATCTTCAAAAGAACTTGATTGTTCATTCATGACTGGTAATCCTTTGACCATGGATTGTTTTTGCAGATGACTCAGACTCTGAAAGGGTAGATGACCATACCTACAATGCCACAACCAGGTTTCTTCTTGACTGGAGACAGTATGAGCACATGACTGTGACATGATAGCACTCCTCAGGTTGAGTGCGAAAATTTTATCCTTGGTCTTTTCTACTTTGGCTAGGAGTCTTCTACTAGGGGCTTTATCATAGATAGCACAGTAGGAATCTGCCACGTCCCCTCCCGTGGACCCAATTCGAGGAAGGGAACATGATACCAAATTTTTCGGGCTTTTACATAAACTCAGTCCATTTATTAGATTCAGAGAAATAAAACAAATGTGTGCAGATGCAAATCAAGCAAACATGCACAGCGGAAATAAACCTCATGCACACACATTTCATATGCATTCAGCATATCGAAAACAATCATCAATTTAAGACATTGTAGAAGTAAAACAGATAGACAGAAAAATACTTATCTTCATTGTGCAATTGTCCCAAGCAACTAGCTATGTCGCTACAACGTTCCACCCAACCATAGGTCTTTGCCCAGCCTGTATTCTTTCAGCACTCAGATACCACCCCCGAGCTGGGCATGATTTCAACAAGGAAAAGGGGATTTTCAAGCTCATACACAACCAAATAATCATTGCATCTAAGCCAAGCCAGTCCACAGCTAGGTTTACCAGGCTAATTTTGAACCCTCTTCATCTCTAGATATTTGCATTCCAGCTCAAGCCAAAGAAATGGATACCCATAACCCATACCCCAACATACTCTATTTTCACACAACAAGCACAATCATTGAGCATGGATACACATGTTTAACAATTGAATTTACAAACCAGATGGCCATGGGTTTTCCCCAAATTGTTTCCAGCCAAAAACGGATTGTGCGATGGGGAAAAACAATCACAGGGAGGAAAACAATTTCTCCCCCAACTATCTACGCATTCAGCGGCCAAAACGATCTCTATGGAACCCCAATTCGATTCCCCTTCTTCCCCACTGGTATACAACACAAAAACGCCCTTTTCCCAGCTGAGAATTAAGGAAAACACATAATTTTGATGGGGAAAAACACCCAGCCAGCTCCCAACTCGTGAGAGAACCAAACTGGTTGATGGATAGTGGCATGGGGGGGAATTCATGGCTCTTTTCTTTTCAAAGAAGCCAAACACGATTTTCTATGAAGGGTGGCTTTCCCATACCCGAATTTTGGACAGCCATACCTCTCCATTCCCATGCCATTAAATACTTCACCCAACTCTTGGGAGAAATGAATGATTGGGTACAAAAGTCAACATGGGTAGTTGAGGGTTTTCTGGGTTCTCTCATTGACACTTGGCTTGACTTCATTGGTTCAAGGGTTTGAATGTTTCCCTCCCAATTCCTTGTAAAATCATGCCCCCATCTCTTATTGCATTGCATAGCTATTTGTGGGTATTTTATTGAAATGCATATTTACATGATATTTGAAATTCCATTGTGCCTAGCTAGCACGTAAACCATATGCATCAATAAATCGATGTCGGGGCCTTGGCCTTGAGCTCCTCACCATGATTTTATGACAATATCACATCATTTGAATTTTAATACAATGGGGTCAAAATCAAGATATTACAATCCCCTCCCCCTTCGAATAACACCGTCCTCGGTGTCCCAACAATTAGGAATAAATACCCACTTTACACATGTCCAAAATTTACAAAATGTGGCAGGCCTGTCCTGCATTTCATCTTTTTACATTGAACCTTCAGGAACAAGTACTTTGGCTTCCACAAGCTGCTCTTGTTGGATTTGATCTTCCCGCTTTGCAGGTGGGCATTGCTCCATAGCAATCTCTTCCTTTTATTTACCTTCCAGATGATCTACAAGTCTGGAATTTCATGGATGCCATCTTCTTGTTGTCTTGACAACTTTTTGAGGAAGATTTTTAGCCAAATCAAATAGCTTTAGCATGCTGCCATGATCAATGTGCACAATTGACTCTCACTTTTCTCACCAACAACACTTAGCTGGTAATAGCTGCAATCAATGGCTTTCAATTTCTCAGCCGTGAGATTTGTCATGGAAATTCATGTTAGGACAAGCATAACACAATATTAAAATTAGTTAATTATTTTCCAACTTGACATGGAAAGTCCATTCTTCTCTCATGAGACTTCCACACTTTTCATGCTTTCCCAACATACACATGAACTCATTCATGTTCATCGTTCCACAGGGAAATAACTATTTCAGCATTTACAATTCATTTCAAGCAATTGAACACAATCTATTTTCATCCATGACATGCAATCAACAATCCTCTATTTCTGAAATGCATCAATCAAAAGGAAAGAGAAGAGTAAGATTTTCCCCCTCTTAGTCTTGTTCCAATCCGGAGCTACACCACCACTGTGGTTTCATGCTCCTTAGCCTCTTTCACTTCAATGTGAATGCTTGACATTCCTTTCTTGGCTATGACACTTAGTGTCTAAGGTCCGTCTAAGGATTTTCAACCAGGGAACCCTTCCCTATTTTTGCCTACATAACCTTTGGCTACTAGGACCCACAGAGTTCCACTAGCACCACCTTTCATTACTGCTCATACTGAGCTCTTTACGAAGATCACATGTCCACATTCATCCCAAGGATTCCTTCATCGTCCTTGCTTCCATCAAGACCTACACTCAAAAATTGAATCAATTCACATGTTTATCTTATTTTCATAGGGTTTATCTCCAAACAAGAGTTTAAGAAATCATAACCAAATCATATACACACGTATATTCATATTAAATAAGCAGGAAGGTGCAAGATAACCAAATACTTATATGTATTGGATGTCTTCACTTTATTCCACAGGCTCCTTCTTTGCTTTACAAGTCTTGGATTGCTCGTGGTTACAATAATGAATGTTGGGCTAGCACGCAGGATACTCCACAACCATTCGAATAGACAATGCTAGGCTAGTAAGTCGACTGGGTTTATCAATTATTTAAGGAATGTTTGGCTAGCACACCTTCTTCTCTACAACATCAAGTAATTAATGCCCAACCAGTTACTTTCTGGATTTACCAAGCATTCATAGCGCCCAACCAGTTAATCTCTATATTTACCAAGAATTTTATAGCACCCAACCAATTACTCTCTAGATTTACCAAGAATTTTATAGCGCCCAACTAGTTACTCTCTTGTTTTACCAAGAATTTTATAGCACCCAACCAGTTACACTCTGGTTTTACCAAGAATTTTATAGCGCCCAACTTGTTACTCTTTAGATTTACCAAGCATTTATAGTTCTTTCAAGGTCTTTCCTTCCTACAATGACCAAGGTTTCCAACAAAGAAACAACAATGTATCAGCTTAGCTATTAGAATAATTATACTTGAAATATTCCTTATTCCAAACAAGAAATAAATGAAATTGAATACTTATCTGTAATGTGCATTTCCTCTTGGGTCCATAGGGTCTTGCTTCGCTCTGCAAGCCTTGGGATCGCCTGCGAAACTGGATACTGGCTAGCCCGAGGCCACTCCACGTCATCCAAATAATTATTGCCCTACTAGTTACTCTCTAGATTTACCAGGCATTTATAGTTCCCAACCAGTTACTCTCTGGATTTACCATGCACTAGTGGTGCCCAACTAGTCCCATACCTGCTTGGACCTCTCCATTGTCGAGCCAGCAAATCCGTCAGGGTCATTAGTCAATGGAAGGAAACTACACCACCAAGCATTATAGGGCAAGACTCTACTATGGAGCGATAGGCATCTCAGGGTTTTTAGTCAGTCTCGGTACCCCACCTTACTACTGACCCAATAGAGAGTTTATGCCTTTATCAATATCACCACATCCCTTCACACACACATCAATTCTTCATCCACACAAGGATGGTACTCCTTCTCCTATGAAAACCAGTGGTCCCCTTTAGGAACTCTATAGGTGACTTTCTTGACTACATATAGGCTAGCATGGCCCCACAATACCCACTCACACAAGGACGATACCCCTTTTCTACTACACAGCTTCTCGAGCCTATCCATCCCTTATAGTGTCCTTTAGTGTGAGCATAGAAAGGTTACCACTGCCCATACAGTCCTCTTGAGTACCCTTTCTTCACTTTGCCTCATAACACACAACACCAAATTACATCGGTGTAAGATGATAGCACAAGAAGGATAAGCAGTCTCATCAATATTGTTATTCCACAATTGCAAACATATTTCATAACATTCACTATCAAGTATTGAAACACTAGGAATGCATCCATCCCCTTAGGGTGTAGTCAACACTGACAACCCTAACATAACCCAGCGCCCGAAAGGTATGCATCCCTTTCCAATGTGATTCATGTAAGCCTTAGTCACACTCAAGCAGTCTGGGATAATAATGAAATAATAAAACATGATCTGCATATTAAATCTAATAACTAGACATGTATATTCTTAGTTAGGGTTACAAAATACTCATCCGTTTTACATATGTATATTTACTTCATTTGCGAAGAATGGGCCTCCCTTCTCTGAGTCAACAGTCCTTCGGTTTGCCACCCCATTCTTTTCACGTTCCATAACCCACACATGCCTTCTTGGCATAATTTTACTGTCTCACTCACATGATTTACCAACATGCAGTTCAGCTGAAACATTATCAAAATTTACAATGGTGTTTCACCCGAAACCCATTTCCAAAGCATGGGAGCCTTCCCATCTAGTTTGTCTTCTGCAGGCCATCACACATGGTATTCATGCAAGGTGTCTTCCTGACACACTCCTCAAACAACCAAACAGACAACAACATTTAACAATCAAATTCAAATATGATTTCCCTAATAAGTAAATGGCATTAATAATTAAATTCAAACATGAATTTACAATCCTGTCTCCTACAGAAATTGATTTGTTTAACCATGAGGCCATCCTCATATTGTTTGGCTCTTATAAGTGGTATCACTCTGTCCATTATGGTTTTACACTTGCTACCATACATTAACATCCACCTACGACATGTCCTCTTGACACAATTTTATATAAGCCAAACAATCATTAGCAATTATTAGCAAAATTTCATATTCGAAATTTACAAATCTGTTTTCCTACAGAAATTAGATTTGCAACCATGAGATTATTCTTATAAACTTAAACCAGAAAATTTTGGATTTGTTTCATGCATAAGTTACAACCATGAGAACCTTCTCCTATCCTTTGGCTTCTACACATGGTAGATCCTGGTCTTTACTATGGACTTATCTTTATTGCCATACACAAGACTTTTCTACCTAAAATCTAAACTTCAATCATCCAAACACGTTGTGAGTGTCTATGCATATAATCTTTTCATTGCTACAACAGTCACTTTCAGCTGTTAATATTTGAAATGCAATGAAATATATATATATATATATGCATCATTATCATAATAGAATTGCAAGACACAGTCACATTATCCCTACAATTTAAATAAAAACTTCAATATTCATTACGTCACAGCCATATTCTTTTTATGCAACTCTGTCCTTCCAACAGAGCACTCTGGTAGCCCATCAACATGTCTACCTTCTTCATGCAATCATTCTCCTGGATTCACAATAGCTCATGAAATGGTCTCAAGATTAACAATAGTTCACCATTTCATCTATTATCTAATTGCATTGAAACACACACACACACACACACACACACACACACACACATATATCACAACCATGCATTAATCCATGAATATTATGCATTCCATCATATTATGGCCTAACCATGGATGTCTCATATGGCATGCACTGCCACGACAGGACCATAAGTCATCACTTGCATTGGTTGTTAAACTCACAACCAACATACACAAATGGCATGATATAGTTACATATGAATGCATTGAGGGTTCTAAGAAACTATAGGGTGTAAGGCTCCTTTCCTTTTCTTACCCACACCTTACCATACTCGGTAGGATGACATTAACATTCAGGAATTCAGTACCACATGCAAACCAATCAACATAGTTTAACATAGTTGAAGTGATCTTACCAAATCCTCTTTCAACATTCATGCAATTAAGCAAAAATAACCATTACCTGCATGGTTTTCATTAACGTCTCTTGATGTTCCCTGATCAATTGGACTCTTACCAAGACTACATAGTCATTTTTCCAACCTCATGATCATAGATTTGTTGAACCATCCTTTCTTCATAATTTTGTTGATCATATGCAACAATCATCATCCACATCCTTAGCCATGCTTCGATTGTCTTTGGTCCTACAACCAATGTGTACACAACTAATTATTAACAACCACCATAATTATCTTAAGTGGCTCTTTGCATATGTAAAACCTCACTATTTTACCAATATGTATTATCATATACATGCACAACATTTTCACATGCACTATGTAATGTCTACTAATATTCCAACTAGTGCATATTCATTTCATCTATTTAATCTTTTTCATTTTCAGCATTTCTATGCCATAGTTTTTAGTATATAACACTCATAAAATATAGATACAATATCAAGAGAGGAGTTAAGGAATTCTCCCTTCCCAATCATAGCATGGAACTTCCTCCTCCACATCATAGTTGATCCTTTTCTTGGATTCCGTACCAAGCACGCAAGGATTCATTAGCTATGATTTCTCACCAAGTAGCAATTCAATACATATACATATGTAAAACATTCCTACTTGCTATTTTCCAAGCATATAGTTGTTATGCTATAAACATAAATAGTTTGAGGTGAGAGATTTCCCTTTTTATCAACATTGCACTTGCCCATAAGGATTATTTACCCATCATCTTTACAAGTTGGATTTCCCTTACCTGATATCCTATTCCATTACTTATAAATCAAACTACAACCCCTTCAAAATTGTCAACTTCATCAAATTACATAAACATATGAATCACACTGTTAATAATCCAAAACTTGCCAAATTGTCCCACGGACTATTATCATGATGCCACATTTCTATTTCTATGAATTTTGTCATTACCATAGAATTTTCCTATTCCATTATTCATTTTTTTTTTGTGTAAATCTTTCTATTTCGTGCAATCTGGCGCATAAGTCCAATGTCATTTTCCCCATTTCTAGCACCTCCAAATCTTCCTAGAAACTATTCAAATTTCCTTGCATTGGCAGACTTGTGAATTCTCCTCCGACCTGTTTCGGAGCAACTCATGGAGTTATGCTGATCGGTTAACTCATCGATCTCCTCCAATCCATTTCGGAGCAACTCACCGAGTTATGCCGATCGGTGAACTTGTCTATCTCCTCCGACCCATTTAGAAGCAACTTACCATGTTATGTCGATCGGTGAACTCGTCTATCTCTTTCGACCCATTTCAGAGAAACTCACCGAGTTATGCCGATCGGTGAGCTCGTTTATCTCCTTTGACCCGTTTCAGATCAACTCACTGAGTTATGCCGATTGGAGAACTTATATTTTCTCACCGATCCACTTCGCCGAAAACTCACGTTTGGTTGTCGAAATTTTCTCGTTGACGCCGACATAGAATTAGACAACAAAAATTCAAAAACACTTAGAAAAATTTGAAATTTTTCTTCCTTTCTCTGGGCACTTCCACAAACTGCATCAGCGCAACTTAGCCAAATTCGCCTAAACATATCGCCGCAATATCGTCGGTGCAACTCGTCGATATTCGCCGACATAGTCTGGTAGAAAACTCAGAAACACTTAGATTTTTTTTTGTAATTTTGTAATTTTTCTTAATGATCACTACTGAGCAGGAAGCATACTTACCTCTGCAAATTTCCTAATTTGACCCATTAGGCCCAATGTTGTAACCTACGCTCTGATACCAATCTGTCATGTCCCCTCTCTTGGACCCAATTCAAGGAAGAGAACATGATATCAAATTTTTCGGGCTTTTACATAAACTCAATCCATTTATTAGATTCACAACAATAAAACAAATGTGTGCAGATGCAAATCAAGCAAACATGCATAGCGGAAATAAACCTCATCCACTGACATTTCATATGCATTCAGCATATCGAAAACAATCATCAATTTAAGACATTGCAGAAGTAAAACACATAGACAGAAAAATACTTAACTTCATTGTGCAATTGTCCCAAGCAACTAGTTATGTTGTTGCAATGTTCCACCCAACCATAGGTCTCTGCCCAGCTTGTATTCTTTCAGCACTCAGATACCACCCCCAAACTGGGCATGATTTCCACAAGGAAAAGGGGATTTTCAAGCTCATACACAGCCAAATACTCATTGCATATAAGCTAAGCCAGTCCACAGCTGGGTTTATTAGGCTAAATCTGAACCCTCTTCATCTATGGATACTTGCATTCAAGCTCAAGCCAAAGCAATGGATACCCATAACCCATACCCCAACATACTCTATTCTCACACAAAAAGCACAATCATTGGGCATGGATACACATGTTTAACAATGGAATTTACAAACCAGATGGCCATGGGTTTTCCCCAAATTGTTTTCAGCCAAAAACAGATTGTGGGATGGGGAAAACAATCACAGGGAGGAAAATGATTTCTCCCCCAACTATCTAAGCATTCAGCGGCCAAAACAATCTCTATGGAACCCCAATTCGATTCCCCTTCTTCCCCATTGTTATACAACACAAAATTCCCTTCTTCTAGCTGAGAATGAAGGAAAACACAGAATTTCGATGGGGAAAAACGCCGAGCCAGCTCCCAACTCATGAGGGAGCCGAACTAGTTGATGGATAGTGGCATGGGAGGGAATTCATGGCTCTTTTTTTTCCCAAGAATCCAAACACGATTTTCTATGAAGGGTGGCTTTCCCATACCCAAATTTTGGACAGCCATACCTCTCCATTCCCAAGGCATTAAATACTTCACCCAACTCTTGGGAGAAATGAATGATTGGGTACAAAAGTCAACATGCATAGTTGAGGGTTTTCTGGGTTCTCTCATTGACACTTGGATTGACTTCATTGGTTCAAGGGTTTGAATGTTTCCCTCCCAATTCCTTGTAAAATCATACCCCTATCTCTTGTTGCATTGCATAGCTATTTGTGGGTATTCTATTAAAATGCTTATTTACATGATATTTGAAATTCCACCGTGCCTAGCTAGAACGTAAACCATATGCATCAATAAATCAATGTCAGGGTCTTGGCCTTGAGATCCTCACCACGATTTTATAACAATATTACATCATTTTCATTTTAATGCAATGGGGTAAAAATCAGGATATTACAGAATCAATGAACCTCACATCATACTTGTTCTAAATCAGTTGACCCACACTGATTAGATTGACCTTGAGATTTGGAACATTGAATACATCATTGATGTACTTCTTTTCATTTTGTTTGGTAAGTATAGGAACAATACCTTTTTCCTTGAGCAGGAACGAGATAGTGATCACCCAGTTTGATATTTGAATTAACAGATGGATCTAGGTCAGAAAACAATGATTTGTTACCTGTCATATGATTGATGTATCCACTGTCTAGCAACCATACACCTGACTGATGTTCTGCTTCAGTCGCTTGGTATGACAGAAACATAACTTCTGACAAATGTTCTTCAACATTGTAGACATTTGTTGTGCCACTGTTTTGATCTACTTGCTTCTTTCTATAGTCATGTTCATAGTGGCCATATTTCTTGCAGTAGTTACACTAGACATTGGACCTGTTATTCCATCTCTTGCCTCGTCTTCCTCTCTGGTTCTGAGGGTTATGACTGTGCTCATAGTGACCTGTGTGCTCATGGGAAGTTCTATCCTCTGTGGAATGAGAAATCCTTCCTCTTCTGCCTCCTCTATCTCGACCTCTGTTGAAAGAAGTCTAAGTGCCGAATGCATGTGACAAAGACTCTTCTTCCTTATTGGTTCTAGCTTCATGAGACAAAAGGGACCTTGTTAACTCTTCTAGGGTAAAATTTGACATATCCTTAGATTCTTCTATGGCAGTAACTACCATCAAGAATTTCTTAGTTAGGAATCTAAGTACTTTTTCAACAATACCCTTTTGCTAGAGCTTCGCCATAGGTTTGGAATTGCATGACAATCCCCGAAACCCTAGTCATGAACTGATCGATAGTCTCGGTTTCCTTCATCTTAAGACTTTCAAACTGGATTCGAAGGGTTTTGAGTCTTACTGTTTTGACTCGATCTGTACCTTTTTATGCATATTGGAGGAGATTCCATGCTTGATGTGCGATCGTAGCTCCAGCGATCCACGGGGAAATGGACTCCTCAATGCAGCTTTGGATCAACCACTTTGCAGTGAGATTTTGATCTCTGCTTTCGTCGAGGGACTTCTTATTTGCGTTCGACATAGCAACGACAGTAACTGCCGCCGGTTTCGTGAACTCTCGTTCAACCATATTCAAACACTTGTTGAGCTATAGAAAGGTCTGCATCTTGATAGACCAGGATTCATAATTGTTGTCGTTCAGCATTGGACTTGAGATCAGCTTCATGTTTATACTTGCCATGACTTATGACACCTTTTAAATTGACTGACACAGCTTTTCAGCTGACATAGAGTGCCTTCGGGGGAAGACCGACACAGTTTGCCTTCATACAAGGTGCGCCATCGGCTTCGTTTGCCTTCATATAAGGTTCACCATCAGCTCAGTTTGCCTTCATACAAGGTGCACCACTGCTTCAGTTTTCCTTCATACAAGGTGCTCCACTGGCTCAGTTTGCCTTCAACCAAGGTGCGCCACTGACTTAGTTTTCCTTCATACAAGGTGTGCCAGCGGTTCAATTTTCCTTCGGGAAGGGTGCACCACCCAACTCAGTTTTCCTTTAGCCAGGGTACGCCACCGGTTCATTTTCCTTCAGCTAAGGTGAGCCAGCTCAGAATGTGGCGCAGTTTTCCTTCAGCAAGGGTGTGCCAGGGTTTCTTCCGTGGGGTTTTTGTGGGTGCGACTACATCGGATCGTGATAAATAAAAATAAAAAAAAAATGTTGCAACCTGAGTGCTCCATCTTCATCCTGTACTGCAACTTTCTTTCATGTATATGCTCTCCAGCTTCTAAAGAGGCTTACCCCAAAAACAAGGTTTAAGGATCAGGCTGTCAACTCTGATACCATGTTAAAGTTTTCAAAGACACATAACAAGAGCAGAAACACAAAGGGCATATTTATTGCCTTCTCATTATTAAACTCATATATATATAGTATCATAGAGACTCAAAACCACCGGCTGATACTATGGGCCAATGAATCCCATGGGATGACTAATGTCCTAGTCAACAACTAACTCAACTAACTTAACCAACAACGATACATGAGGTTACAACTTTTAACAATAATCATAGTTAAGTGGATGCAAGATGGAAACTGGTTTCTAACTAACTTTCTAAATATAGAAAAGATTTAGTAGATTCATACTCATAAATACAAAGCACTACTTCTAGCTAAGGTAATCTACACAGGTGATGTTATACACTTCAATACTCTCCCTTAATCTCAATTGTTACATGCTTTAGCACTGACCTAAGTGTTGTCTCTGAAATTCAAATATGATTCTTCCCAATGGTTTGATAAAGATATTTTCTACTTGATCCCTTTATCCACAAAATTGTACAGTGATGTCTCCATTATTGAGAGGTTTGCTTATGAAGAGTGTCAATGTGCTTTATTTTCCTTTGGAATACATGATTTTTGGATAGTGCAATAGTTGAACTGTAAGCACAAAAAATTGGAGTTGGCTCATTTTCCACATGTGTAAGATCATACAAAATTCTTATCCATGCTACATGGCATGTTCCTTTAGTTGCTGTACTTATTCTACTTCTGCAGATGTAATGGTAACAATGGGTGGTCTCTTAGATGCCCATGATATCAAACTTTTGACCAAATTAAAATCATATCTTGAAGTGTTTTTCCCATCATCGATGTTTCTTGCAAAGTCATTGTTTGTGTATCAAGCAGACATTGTGTACCACAAACCATAATTAGTTGTACTTGCAACATATATCATAATTCTTTTCCCAACTTTAAAGTGAGAGTCTTTAGGGAACTCCATAAATATGGAAATGAAACCAACTACATACATTAAATGAGGGGGGGTCTTGTTGCACTAAGACATATTAGGAATCCTACGAGCTTCCTATACAGAAGTTGAATTTATTATTGCTCTTTCATTTGCTTGATCAATTTCATGCCTATGGTTATGGGTCTATCAACTTATTTGCGTTTATCCATTATGAACCTCTTCAAGAAGTATATAGCATACTTATCTTGAGATATAAAAAATTCTTTGAGCAAATTGCTCACTTTTATGCCCAAAAAATACTTCATTAGAGTAAGGTTATTCATCTCAAATTCATTTTTTCATGACTGATTTGAATACCTCTAACTACAAATTTCCAATATGAATCATATCATCAACATATAGACAAACAATTAGAATTTTACCTTGTTGATATGCTTTCATGTAGAGAGTGGGTACATTACTATTCCTACTAAATCTATTGTTGAGCAAGTAAGATTCAATATGTTGTACCATTCTCTTGGGGCTTTCTTCCAACCATAGAAGGCCTTCTTCAACCTGTACACTTTGTACTCTTATCCTTTTACTTCAAATCGTGGTGGCTGATTCACGTACACCTCTTCATCCATTTGGTATACTGCCCACTTATTATGTGTTGCACTAGCTAACACAACTTGAATGATATATAACCTTGCTATTGTGGCAATAGTTTCTCCATAATTATATCATGTTTGTTGAGAAAATCCTTTGACAACTAGTTTTTCCTTATGCTTCTCTACGACTCCTTTCTCATTTATTTTTGTGTTATAAACCCACATGACACCAATGATAGTTTTGTCTACTTGTAGATAAAAAAGATCCCATGTCTTGTTCCTTTCAATGGCCTCAATTTCATCATTCATTTCCTATAACCAATGTTCTTCCTTCACTTCTTCTTCAAAATATGTGCATCAACATAATAATAATGCAAAGTGAGTTTGTTGATTAACTTCTTCTTCTTGCTCATAAATTTATCTTAGAATTCTAGTGCTCTGGTTTCTCTCAGTGAATATTGAATCAATGCTTGAAGAAGAACTATTTGTTGCTTGTTCTTCTTATCTCCGTACTTGCAATCTTGGCAACTTGAGGTCCTGTTGTCTTGTATTTTCTAGTTTTTCATCCGTTTGAAGAGATGGACTTTGATTGTCCACAACATCATTTTCTTTTTCACTCCATGACTTGTCCTCTAAAAGTTTGAGGTATATTCTAACCACAAAATTCTTTCTAATTGGATTATACAGTTTGTAGGCTTTGGAATATTGACTATACCTAATGAAAATGTACCATTTTTCACTCATGTTGTCCACTTTTTTCTCATGTCCTCTAAAACATGTGCATATGTTATGCAACCAAAAATTTTGAAATGATAGATATTTGTGTTTGTGCCACTCCATGATTCTTGTGGTACCTTTTTTTTCACACTTGTTGTAGGGGATATGTTCAATGTGTATACAAAACATGCAATAGCTTCAGCCCAAAAATCATTGGACAAATTCTTGGCTTTAGTTGTGCTTTTGGCCATATTCATGATGGTCGAATTCTTTCTTTCAACCACTCATGCCTCTTGATGCCGTGTTGTCTATAAAAATCTCTAAACTCTTTTGAGTCATATTTTCCACCTCCATCTATTTGAGCACTTTAATGTATTTGCCACTCTATTTTTCAAACAGAGCCTTGAATTCTCAAAACTTGGAGAAAGTTTCGGATTTTTTCTTGAGAAAATATACCCAGATTTTCCTGCTGAAATCATCAATAAACATTAAGAAATAACCAGCATAGACCCATATAACTCTAGTTCTATGAAGTGCCGAGAGGGATCAAAACCCTTGAGGTGCAAACCCCTTTTTTTAGTGAAAGAAAGAAAAGGTTTGCACCTCAAGGGATTTGATCCCTCTTGGAACTTCATAGAACATAAGTTATATGGGTCTATACTGGTTCCAATTGTGCTGTGTGTGTTAAAAGGATGTGATGTTTTAATGATATTCCCAATAATCATAATTAAATTATTTCATAAAAAATCTAATATAATGTTTAAATACAAATATATTACAATGTGATCAAATTTACTCTTTCTTCTTCCTTTTCTCTTGATTCCAGACCTACTCCCTTTGCCATCTTCCCATATTGATCATATGTGAAAGGAGGTTGAATTCAAATATCATCCAAACCTTTACTCGTGATATTGATGTAAATGTGAGTTCTGGTCATTCTTTGTTTCCAATATTTATAGTTTCCTTCTCTAATGTTAATCTCTCTAACTTAAGGATTGTCAAACCCCAAGCGAGTTTTAGTGGAAGTTATTTTGTTGTACCTTTTTCAATTGGCATAATAGGAACAATTTGACGTGATGTACGTTATCCCATGGAATCCCTATATAGTTATCAAATCTAACTAAAACACATGTAGGAGGCTCTGGGGGTGAACATCTAGGATTATACACAAATTTTTTAACAAAACCAAGAGCTCCATTGACCAATCTTGCATCAATCCACATATTTGATGTGAGCATAACCTTGGCCCCAACAGATAGAAGTAATTCCATTTCCAATTTTTCCTCATCTTCATAACAATAATATTTCCTTGATAGTGCTACATCAACGCTTCGTGCAATCAAGTGATTTGGAGATTCCAAATAACACCTATTATGATTGTCTACATCTTTAGATATAAATTGCAGTGCACAATTGAAAGTTTCCGTATCAACAAAATTAGAGTTCCAATTTTCCATGTTATTGTGTTCCCTATATCCAAGAATGTCATATTCATTTGTAGTTATATACTGATTCCTATATAACCCTGAAATTATCTCCCATTCATGCTTTCGAGAATCCCTTTGCACAAATAACTCTTCTTCACGATCTCTTTCGTTCACGATCTTGTTTTCTCTGTTCTTATATAAATTCCAATGATTCTTTTTCTTGTTCTCTTCTATCCCTTTTTCGTACTTTGCTTCTTTGATCGTCAATATCTTCGTCATTCGCACTATTATTATGAGGATCCATGATATACCCTGAAACAAAGGAAAAACAATTTAATTTGTTGAAATAATTGCAGAGAAGTTTTTATTATTAAATTGATAAATTCAATGTATAGATATAAATAATAAAAAACAATGTATTGTTGAAATCAATGCAAGAATGCTTTTTTATTAAATTGATAAATTCAATGCATACATGTAAAAACAAAAAACAATGCATTATTGAAATCAATGCAACTAATCAAATCAATATGCTTCTTGTATTTTTTAACAAAATTTGTTTGTGGTTTATTTGTAAGCAGTGAGGTGATTGGGATTGTGTTAACCTAGAAACCAATGTTGAAATCCCTTTTTGCTTGGAGTTATAGTTAGTTATCAAATGTAAATTATAGGTACATCAATATGCAGTTTGAGTTTTTGCGCCGAGAGGCGCTCTACAACCCAGTATGAGGGAGATCTTGTAACATGTGTTGTGTTTGTAGAGTGTTTGTTGAGTAACAAAATAATACAAAGTAAACAAAAAAGAATAATACAAAGTAAAAAGTAATAAATATTATGTCGGCCATAAACAAAAAAGAATAATACAAAGTAAAAAGTAAATATGAGATTTAAACTAGATAATTAGAGCTTAGGATTAGGTGGTAAATATTATGTATGCCATAAACAAAAAAGAATAATACAAAGTAAAAAGTAAATATGAGACTTAAACTAGAGACTTTACTCTTTACTTTTAATACAAAGTAAAAAGTAAATATGAGACTTTAGAGTGTTTAGGATTAGATGGCTCAGGTATAAGGAGCTTCTCAAGGACAGGTTATAATATTTTTTACCTTTTTTTACATCTTTTTTTTTAACTTCTTTATTTTATGTCAACTATAATATTATGTTTCTACTTTTCATATCGATTATAATATTTTTTTTACTTCTTATGTTTCTACTTTTTATGTGGGCTATAATATTTTTTTTATTGCTTATGTTTCTAGTTTTTATGTGGGCTATAATATATTCTTGTACATATTTCTTTTACTTCTTTATTTTATGTGGGCTATAATGTTATGTTTCTACTTTTCATATGACATACACATCCACCCACCCCAGTTGTAGAAATGTGCCTCTCAACCCAATAACTACACTATTTTTTATGCACAATATAAATAACCATGATTGAGTTACTTTTCAAACTTCACTAGAAATAAAATTAATAAAATAACTCTACATTGATGTGACTAAGATTCATTGTAAATTCCCAAAAAATTATTGACCTTTAACATTTATTTGTTTTGAACTTGCAAATGAAATTAAATAATAAAAGCATTTTTTAAGAGCTATTTTTTTAATTTATGTTGACTTTTTATATTTAATACTTTTCTCATCAATTTAATATAATGTGATTTAATTGAAAATTTATTTACATGTAAAATGTTAATAATATTATTATAATCCACATTGCATTATTATTATTATTCTTTATTCATTAAATCTATATCGGTAAATTAATATCAAAATCATAAACTTTTTTGGGATATTTATTTTATTGTAAAGGAATATTATAGTTAAGTCTCTCATAGAAAATAATATAAGACTTAATTTATTCTTAAAAATTGAGTAGTATTAACTTAATAGGTCAATGGTGGTGCATGATTATGAAGTACATTGGTGATGCAAAGGAGGATGGAGGTGAGGGATATCTTAGGGGTTTTGAGATTTTTCAGCAGAATGAGTGACATTGGCACTGTAAACAACTTGGAGTCTACCTAGCCCGTGGGTTAGCTCTAACACCAACCAAGTCCAAAAAAGTGGGAAGTTTCTATTTTTTGTTTTCAACTAATTTGTCAGTTTTTTATGCAGAAATTCTCATTGCCCTTTCAGTCTAAGTTTGGATGTATTTGGATCACATCTGGTTGGTCTCCATATCTGGGGTTTTTCTACTTTGCTATTTGTGGGTTTTGTGGGGCCCATTGTTGTTTTCAATCTTTATTTTTTCACGATTTGGGAAGGACATCTATACTGATGGAACATGGGGCAGGTGGCTTTGTGGTTGGGCTAGATGCGGTTTATCATTCTAAGGATTCTCTAGTATTGTCTTTTGGTGAGGAGCACCTTCGCTCTTCACATTATGTTATTCCATGCTCTAGGGTTTTAGATTATGGGTGTTTTAATGGCTCTAGTGTGAAGGGTTCCCTTTCTAGGGTGGATACTCCTCTGAAGGAAGGGGCTTCCCGGGTTGGTGTTCAGCAGTATCGTCTTTGGGGTGTGAAGGCTCACTCCCAAAGAACATTAAAAGCCATCAAAGTGCAGGAAGGTCTTGATAGGTTTTCCATCTCCCAGGAGACAAATTTGGATAGAATTGAGATGCTGGCTTCTAGGGCGGTTGTGGGTCATTTTTAATTTACCTTTGGGCATAAGGGTGAAATAATCGAATGGATGAAGAAGGCTTGGGTACCCTTGATTGGCATGCTTCCGAGGGTGAACCTGCTCATCAATGGGTGGATTATGTTCATTTTCACTTCCCAGAACATTTGGAAATGATTATGAAGGAAACCTGGATATTTAAGGATGGGTCGTTATGGTTAAAGCGTCGGCATTTAGCCTTTGACCCAATATCAGAGATACAAAATCGGCATCACCTTTAGATGCATATCCCTGGTTTACCAATCAAGTTATGGACTAAAAATATATTGATTGGTATTGAAAATTCTGTGGGTAAGTTCATCAGAGTTTATAATAATACACTCTTTGGGTGTGATAGAATATTTTCCAAGGTAATGGTGGAATTTGAGATGATTAAGGGGATGCCAGTGGAAGTTGAGATCTCTTTGGGTTCTAGGGTTTGGATACAACGACTGGAGTATTTTAAAGTTCCTTTTCACTGTTTTATATGTCATCAGACTGGACATGTTAAGGCACAATGCTCACAATCTAGGGTTCAGAAGGTGGCCTTGGATTCGTCTCCTGCTCATGATAAGCCTATTCTGGTTCTAGATGCCACGAATGTTGTCTCGGGTAAGTCTTTCCATAGTCCAGACCTTCCCTGTAATGATTTATCTAATGAGGAGTTAGTTTATATTGAATATTTAGAAAAGTCATTTGACCACCGTATTGCCATTGGGGAAGTTATATTAAATTTCGGTATTTCTGGGGCCCCTGTTACTTACCCTCCCAAGCCTAGTGCTCAGGTTACTTTATCTGATGGTGTGGGCATGAAGTCTATTAAGAGGGATTTATTTGGTTCTTGTCCTGGTGTTGGACACTCTGAGCCGAGTGGCTCTATTTTGAATATTCAGACTGAGGTTTTGAATTGTTTGGAGGGTGAGCCGAACGTTGGGGAGGATCATATACTGGAGAATATTCTTTAGGGGGGTGTTTTTCTTCATTGTGAAGCTAATCTTCTTAAGGAGTTTGGGTATTTTTTGGACGAGAGTCATTCTTTCTTATCTCCCTTACCAGTTTTTTCTAAGAATCCATCATCTAATCTGGATGTTTTGGATTCAAATTCTCTGAGGCTTCAAAACGTGACTATCAGGCGCAAAAAAGGTAAAGCATTGAATTTCCCTGACACGTCAAATGAGGGATTATCAGTCAGTTTCTTCTAGACTTCCAGATTAGGGTTCTGGGGATTCGAAACAGAGTAGTGATGGGGGACTTAGAGGAAGACATCCCCGGGGGGAGGGTTCCTAATGTAATTATGTTCATTAAATATCCGGGGGGTTCGTAAGGTTGCTCAGCTTAGGGCCTTATCTCACCTTTTAAATACTACTGGATCTAATATTTTTCTACTTCAAGAAACTATGTGTGATGCCCTTGTGGTAGTATCAAAATTTTTTGGATTGGTTCCTAACTGGGAGGTGTTTGCAATTAATTCGTTGGGGTTATCGGGGGGACTACTATCTGCTTGGGAACCTCGGATTTTTTCCTTTTCATCTTATAAGACTAGATGGGGGATATTACTTGATGGTTGCTGTAAAATTAACAATTTAAAGCTTTACATTTTAAATTGTTATTGGCCTTATCGTGAGAGGACTTCATTTTGGAATTCTATGTCTACTTCTAGTTTATTTAATATCAGTAATATTATGATTGTAGGTGACTTGAATTTCACAAGAGGGGCTTCTGAAATTTGGGGTTGCCATGCTCGTATGGATGGGGGATTATTTCTTCGATTTTTTAGAATCCCATAATTTGGTGGATGTCTATCCAGCAAAATTGGTTCCCACCTAGACTAAGGGTTGATTGGGGGAGGAGGGTATTCACAAGAGACTGTATAAGTTTCTTATCAATTCTTCTCTTCTGGTGGCTGGTGGAAATTATAAGTCGTGGGTTGGTAAGCATAAATTTTCTGATCATTGGCCTATATTCTTTCAGTTTAGTGATATGAATCATGGTGGACACTATCCTTTTAAGTTTAATAGTTCATGGTTGACTAAGGAGGATTTATGCTCGATGGTCCATGATTTCTGGCTTAATTTGGAGGTAGATCCTGTGTTGAATCCGATGGATTCTTTTTGTTATAATTTAAGGCTGCTGAAAGTTAAGGTTTCTGCATGGATTCATAAACAAAATAAATTGGATCAATTAGCTCTTATCAATATTGAAGAGGAGCTGTATTCTCTGCACAGTCAAAATATTGATGTGCCTTTGAGTGATGTTGATTTTGAACTTCTTAAGAAGTTAGAGGCAAAAAAGGAGGACATACTCGAGCTGGAAGAACAGGAATGGAGGCTTGAAAGCCAAGCCATCTGGATTGAGCAATGGGATAAGAATTCCAAATTCTTCCATTCATATGCTTCTCACAGGAGAAACCTTAATTCTATTTGGAGTGTTGATGATGGTTTGAATACGGTGGTATCTGGTAAAAAGAGGATACAAGAGGTGGCAAAGGAATATTTTTTCAAAATATACACTGATCAGAAGGAGTGTTTTCTTCTTGATCAACTTAAGGTTGCGAGAGTTTATCCTAGATATTGCGGCTCTAATAATTCTATGGAGCTGGTTAATGAGGTGTCTTTAGAAGAGGTGGAGGAGATATTGAAACTATTCGCTAAGGAGAAGATCCCAGGGCCCGATGGGTGGATAGTAGAGTTGTTTCTTCCCTTTTTTGATATCATGGGATCTGATATTCTGAGTATGGTGGAACATTCAAGGAAATTTGGTCATATTTCTCGGGCCCTAAATGCCACTTTTCTTACATTAATTCCTAAATGTAATGATCCTAAGCAATTTGGGGATTTTAGACCTATTGCATTATGTAACTTGGCGTATAAAATTATGTCAAAAATGATTGCTATGCGTCTGAAGCCAATTCTTTCCAGGTTTATATCTAAGGAGCAGTTTGGTTTTTTGGAGGATAGGCAAATTCTAGACGTTGTTGGCATTACTCATGAGCTTCTACATTCTATAAAAGTTAATAAAATGAAATCCATTATACTTAAGATGGATCTGGAAAAAGCTTATGATTGTGTGAACTGGGATTTTCTGCAGATTGTTCTTATTCAAATTGGTCTCCCGTCGTTGGCTATTAATTGGATAATGGCGTGTGTTAAGTCTATGAATATTGTTGTTCTAGTAAATGGGGATCGAACATATTTCTTCAGTTGATCAAGGGGTATCCTTCAAGGATGTTCTTTATCTCCACTATTGTTCCTATTGATCATTGATGGTCTGAGTCTTCTAATCTCTCAAGCAAAGAATGATGGTCTGATCAAGGGTATTAAAGTGGCAAAGAATATATTTATGTCACATATTCAATTCATGGACGATGTCTTGCTGGTGGGTTCTGTTTCGGCCAGTGAATGGGAGCATTATAAGAACATCATTCACCTATTCTCTAGTGCTTCTGGCATGAAGGTGAGTTTTTCCAAATCTTGTTTTTATCATAATCTGTTGAATGATGGCGAGTTGTCAGATCTACAGGGTGTGTTTCCATATAAAGTCTGCAAAATGGGGAACGGTTTTAAGTATCTAGGATACCTTTTAAAGGTGAATAGCTATCTTATAAATGATTGGCATTGGCTATTAAGGAAGGTGGAAGCTCGTATCTCTCATTGGGTATATAGATTCTTATCCATTGGGGGTAAACTTATATTGGTGAAGGAAGTCTTGACCAGTATTCCAGTATATTGGTTGTCATTACTTCCGGTCCCTTGTGCCATCATGAATGCATTGAGAAAATTTCTTTTCAATTTTCTGTGGTCTGGTGGATTGACTAAGGCCTCTCTTGTGATGATTGGGTGGGAGAAAATCTGTATTCCTGAAAGTGCTGGTGGTTGGGGTATAAAAGATATTTCCTCATTTAGTGAAGCATTGAGACTTAAATCTTTCTAGAGAGGTTTGTTTAGTAATACTCTTTGGTCTAAATTTTTACACCTTAAATACATCAAAATGAAACTCAACAACTGGTTTAGATTTTCTAATAAGAAGACCAGAGGAGTATCACCCATTTGGAATTGTTTTTTAAAAGTTTACAAGTAGTTAGCCCTAAATCTTAGCTGGAAGATGGCCGACGGGAGAGAAATTTATTTCAGTGTGGATCCCATAGTGGGGTTGGAGGACTCTTATAGCCTGTCAAATATTGTTCTGCAACAAGTTCGAAGCTACATGTGTTATACTTTGAACAACATTACCAAAAATAATGATTTTGGGTTTTTGTATAGTGCAAATGATTTTGGTATGGCTGGTGATGCTGCGATGGAATGGGACAGATACATCCGGGAACTAAATGATGCTGGTGCTAGAGCTACATTGGACAGTGACAAAATTATTTGGTTGGGGAATGCGAGTTTAGGAGCTATAACTGCAAAATCGGCTTACAGTACTATCATCAGACATAAATGTATATTTCCAAGGCACTGGTGGTTTAAAATCTTGTGGCAATGGAGGATTCCATTAAAGATAAAATGTTTTATGTGGTTTGTCTTCCAGAATAGGTTGAAAGCCTAGGACAATCTTATCTTGAAGGGTTGGGCGGGTCCAAATATCTGCATATTTTGTAAAGAAAATGCTAAAAGTATTATACATATATTTTTGGAATGTGATTTCTCCAGGAACTTGTGGAGCAGGGTGTGCCTAGTATTAAAGATATATCAAGACTGGGACTATTCTGATATCACTTCTAGTATGTATCATTGGATAAAGTCTTATAAATCATTTGATATCCTCCCGGTAATTATATGTTGGACTGTTTGGCACAACAGAAATCTTTCTCTATTTGAATATATTCCCCCAAACATTATGTTGGCATGCAAATCTAGTTTGAAACTATTTTCCATTTATCAAAGGAAGCAGGTTATCAACAAACAAAGGAAGGTGGAGGTATTGAATTTTCAGGTGGACAGGCCTATATATTTTTTGATAGGGCTGTTGTTTTGGGTCAATGTGCTACGAGTGGTGTCATCTTCCTTAATCAAGAACACTTCTTTACATTCAGGTTGAATTGCTGCAAAGGAAATAATATGAAGGATAAAATGTTGGCATTATGGATGATAATCAGAGTAGCAAATATCTTTGGTTTAGCGGAAGTTAACATTTTTGGAGATTCTCGTGTCACTATTAAATGGGCCATGGGTGATTACAAATTACAGGTGACATTTTACTTCGTTGGTGCAATCGAATTCGGTATGAATTTGATCTTTGTCCTATCATCTCTTTGCAACATATTTACAGGGAGAACAACTCTATGGAGGATAAAATTTCAAAACTGGCATTGGATACTAAAGAAGGTTTGTTGATCTGGGAGGAATTCTTGGAATCCAAGATGGAATATTAGGGTACTTTACACTTTTTGGACAAATAATTTTTCTGGATGTCTATCTTTTGATTGTTTGTTGCAGAGTTTATAAGGTTTTTTGTGTATTTTGGGTTGTATCGGACAAGATTGATATGGTTTTGGACTCTGGACGGAACTCTACTATTTTGGCTCATCGTTGTACTATTTGATTTATATATATAAATAAAAATAGTATGCTTTTTTCACTGAAAAAAAGTCAATGGTGGTGCATAAATTCTTTTAATTTATTAGTTGAAGCATAAATTATTTTACTAACTAATAGTTTTTTATACAAGAAAATAATTATTAATAAAAAAATATTTGTAGATTTTGAAAATATTTTTATAATATAAATATTCATCTAAGAAATTATTTTCACTCCTTACCACTAAAAAAATTATAAATACAAAATATACATGTCAAAATTCAATATAAATATTTATCACATTAACATGTTATTTTATACAGTCAAACTAAATATAAATGAATGTGTATGATTCAACTTTTATATATATAACACTATACCTCTTTGTTTTCCAGCAAAAAAAAAAAAAACATACCATTGTTATTCATATAAATCAAATGGTACAATATTGTTCATATCTACATAAGACCATACCAGACCATTGCAAAAATTTTCCACAAAATCATAGCATCAAGTCGCTTCCTATATTCTACGATATACAAAAAAGACACTCGTCACAAAGGCTATTCTAATGAACAGAGAACAGTCCCATGACTTGTCCAAGGAGAACAAACTACAACTGAAAACAGAAAGTGACACTAATCCAGACGGTATGTAAGAACTCAATAAAACCACAGAGATCCCATGTCACACACATGGGAGTCTAGATGTTCTTCCCAATGTGTGTGTGTGTGTGTGTGTGTGTGTGTGTGTGTGTGTGTCGAGAGAGAAAGAGAGAGACAGAGAGAGAGCACTGACATTATGCTTCAACTAATTAGATTGTGCTACACTTATTAGATTGTGCTTTAGATGAGGCATATAAAAATATTGTGAATTGATTTCTTCTCATTTTTTTTGGTTAGGACATAAAAAATACCTTTTCTTTAGCCTTGAACATTACATTCATCAGCTAGACTTATTTTAGATGTTGCAAAAGTATCTATGCTAGTAAATAGATGTTTGTTACCTGTTACATGATTGATGCAACCACTATTCAAAAACCATAAATTTGTGCTTTTGAGAGTTTCTTCAGTTATCTCGCACGAGAGAAACATTTCTTTTGATGTTCCTTCATCAGTATTGATTACATAAGAGTTTACTTTGTTCAAGGTGTTAGTCTATGAGATGTACTAGGATGAATGTAATACATGCTAGGGCATGATGAGGCTCAAATTTTATAGATTTAAGAGATAAATATGTACCAAATGAGTTATAATTTTGATGCTTCTTGAATCTTTTGTAGGTAAACAATTATGAATTATTTTGGACATATAAATTCGTTTCAAAGGAATTTCGTGGACTGTGCACATCACTTATGGATTTAAATGAAAGTGAATTTTCGCATATGGAACAAATAGAGATATAAGAGGTTCCTTCTAAACAAATCTCTTACATGAAAGCAGAAACACACTGATCTTTTATGAAAAGAATTCAACCATTTATTACAAAATGTAAACATCTCATGATTTTTTATGAATTAAAAGGAAACATGACATACACAGAAGAAAGAATAAAACAAATCTTCAGATACTGTTGGATCATATAAACATTTTGAAACTAGGCAAGAGGTCAAAATAATAAAATCCCTGATATCAATATCAACATTGAACCCTACATTTACATCCATGACACAAATATGGATGAATATGTTGCTCAATGCTTTATTAATCTTTCAATAAAGAGTTACATAGACATGAATCATATATGGAAAAACTGGAGAACGACAAATTATAGAGGAAACACATCTTTGGAACACTCCATAATATTTATCTCATAAAATTTTTACTACATGGAAAACAATACATCGACTTGGCATTCCTAAAGACCCTCTAAAAGTTGCCATCCTTGATTACTGAGTTCGAACTACCTTTTATAACCTCCAAGTTGTAACTACTTTATTTTTTCCTTAACTTATTTGTAACAACCTTATAGGTCTATAAATTTAAATTTAATTTCACAACTACTTAACAACCTTTGTCTTATTCATTTCTTCTTACTCGGCATCTTTTTGGTTCCCTTGGGATGAGATGCTTGGCCTCTCATTTGTCCACATGTTTGTCCAACTAATTGACCAACTAGTTGTACACCTAGCTGCCACATTGTCCTCACAGTTGTCTTCCTGAGGAATTGATGCATAATCTAGATGTTGGCCTATCCTCCTAGTAGCATGAAAAATTGAGGATTTGGTTGCCCTGCAAGCTCTCCTTGTACTTGACTTGATGATTGTCCTAGAATTTTCCTTTGGGATGGAAAAATCAATTTATGATAATTAGACATGCATTTCCACTCCTTACCTATTGGGTAGTGGTGTTCCTTTAATTCCTCTAAAAACATCTTTGGCTAAATTTGACTGCCATAAGTGGCATGGGCCTTCTCCAACAATGGCTTGGGATCTAGATTCTTTGATAATGGTGTTTAGGTACCATGAGGTGACCATTGTATCAAAAATATCATTTTCATGATCATATATATGTTCATCCCCTGAAAATATGGGATTTAACAACTTGGATTTGGGCGCAAGGCCATCTTAGGTGAATTGGCGGACTGATACAGTTAAAACAATTTTTATAGGGTGACTGGAGGGTAACAATTCTTTTTTACTGTTTATCAGAAGGTAAATAATGGAGAGGTTTCAGTACATTACTTTACCTGTAGGGTAAAGGCTATCCCGTGCTGGTATTTTATATATAGTTATTGATTAGACTGCTACAGTGGGTGTAGGTTGCTTGAGATTTTCCTCCAAATATAGGAATAATAAATTCAAAATTTGAAAGACCCCTCTTTTAACAGTTAAATCACTTTAAATTTGAACACTTGGAAAAATTTATTTTGGTGCACCTGTATGACGTCATATTGTGTCAATGGACCCCACCTAACATGTGTCAGTTCATGGTTATTTGAGGTGGACGCCGATATGTCTCTACTTTGCATGTGTGGAGGCCTTGTCACTTTTCCTTTTTCGGTGGAAACCACCTCAATTTTGTATGGAATTAATGGCTCATGAGTGTAGCGGTATTCGAAAGGGCTGTTTGGAGCCGTTATCAATCAACATCTCATATTATACAACTTGACGGGAACCCGACATTGTTCTCTCTTTTTGGGGGGTCAATTTTAGTAGTTGTTTTTACCTCTATTTCAAAAAGTGTGTATACTGGTAGCACCATTTTTCAGAGGGTATTTTTTGCTACCTTAGGGGTTTTTATACTTTCAATAAGCCTGCCTTTTTAAGCTTTTCAAACTTGCCTAAAAGGCACTCAAATTATCTCTTGAGGATGTATTATATATTGTAAACATATTGATGAATAATATACAGTGAGTTTTACCCCAATTATCTTCTCTATTGTTTTTCTCATATTATGTTAAAATATTCCAAGTGAAATTGTCTTATTGAATCTAGATCTAGGAAATCTAAATTCATACAGAATGTAAATATCATATAAGTTGTGCAAATTGATCTGATACTGATGCGCGAAATCAGAGCAACAACTTAGAAGAATATCTGCAGTATCAATTGAAGTTGCAGATGCACATATACAGAACGACATACTGAACCTAAGCGGAGACTGTAGAATATGATGAAGTAGTACACAGTTTGTGAAGTTTGAAATCAGTTGTGATGTTGTGAAGTGATAAGTCAAGTGTGAATTCAAGTGAAGTATGCAATACAGTGATATAAATATTAAAACATATAGAATGTTCACACAACCGAATGAACAACATATTATCTGAAGAGTGCACAAAAAAAAAGAATAGCAAAGTGATTTATTCTTATTTCATATCAGGGCGACAGGACGAGGCAAGGAGCAGGGGGTCAACGCCTCCTTCTAGTTGAAGTAGGTAAATCAGGGAGATGGTGCTTCCTTTAGATTAGTTCCTGTAAAACCAGGGGGTCGATGCCTCCTTATAGTTGGTTCCAGATAACTTAGGAAGTTGGTGCTTCCTTGAATGTGATATTTTATTATAAGAGAGCATTCCATGGTTTTCTCCCGATTGGGTGATCTGCACGTTCCCAAGTGCATGATGGGGAAAACAGTTCGATTGAATGAATCAATACTTTTATGGTGGAATCATCATAATAATAAGCAAATAAAGAAATACACAATGCGCATAAACATACGCACACATAAAATATGCAGGAATGCAAACTAATGTCTTCTTTGTTTTCACTCTGTTACTTCTCGATTCCTCCGTTGCCCGTATATTACAATATTTTACATACTTAAATAGAGTGATGAGAACGCCTAGGTTGTATTCCCGTTACGTTCAGTTGCAAGAGCAGTTAGAATGGTTTCATAAGTTCAACCGTTACAGTCGAATGGAAGACAGAAACAATCTATCGCAATTCGTTAGTTGCAATTGTCGACAATGCATGTTGAATTCGGTGCTTATCGAAGTTGATGAACTGATCGAAGTCGTTGAACTTGTCGAAGTCGATGAACTTGTCGAAGTCGATGAAATTGTTGATGTCGATGTTGGAATCCAACAATAATGCCAACTTCTGGGTGGATCATTAGGTTTCCATGTAAAAATATGTGTTTTCTGTGTTGTTATCATGTGATGTTGAATGTTTATATTTATGGTGGATGCATAATTTAAGTTAAAATTTAAATCAGATAAAAAGTTAAAAATTGTTCATAACTGCGCTAATAATGATTGAGCCCCCTCTCAGTACTAAGTAGATTCCAACAATTGGTATTAGAGCAAGTGTCTTTAGTAACAACTTAATATATAGAAGATAGATATGTGCACATATATGGACAGAAAGGAAGGTCTCTCCACCAACAGAGCACCAAGATTTGATGGTACCAACTACACCTTTTGGAGAATCAGGATGGAAGTATATTTGCAATCCCTCAGAGGTAATGTCTAGCAGTTCATTGTAGATGGTTATAATGTACCAGCAATTGCACCCACTGATCCAGCTGAGAAAAGACAATATTAATGCAATGTGAGATCTAGAAACACATTGTTATGTGAGCTAACAGACACTGAATTTACTAAGGTCATGCATTGTGCATCAACTAAGGAGGTTTGCGATAAACTCGGAAATGTCTATGAAGGTGATGAGAAAGTAAAAAAGGAAACGTTGTAGAATTACTTTGGATTATATGAATCCTTGAAAATGAAAGATGAAGAAAATATTGCTTCTTACTTCTTACGATTTGATGAGTTAGTTAATTCCATAAAGAGTCTTGGAGTTATTCTAGAATAAGAATCAATAGTGCAAAATATATTAAGAACTATGCATCCAATATTTGATGCAAAGGTCTCTATGTTAGAAGATAGAACCAATCAAATTGAAAATATGACAAAGGATGAGCTTTAAGGGATATTGATTGTGTATGATACGAGAAAAAAGAAAGAAAATTCCATCAGAAAAATAGTCGCCTTTAAATCCACAGGAAAGGCTAAACATAAACATGACAAGTACCCTTGTAATGAATTAGATGAAGAAGAATCAAACTTCTTAAGAAAGATGAAAACGGTATGTGGTAAATATTAGAATAAATTTCCCTTCAAATGTTTTAGATGTGGAGGGATAGGCCACTTTTCTTCGAAGTGTCCATGCGTGGAAGATGGAGATAGAGATAGCAAGGAAGAAGCTAGTACCCATGAACGAACGATGGCGTTCACTCAGGAAAGACCTAAAAATAGGAAGAAAGTTCCAAAACAGAGGAAGAGTCTGTATAATGAGGAAGGAAACAATTTATCCAAAGGAAGTGATTGTGACGATAATCCAAAGGAGGTATTATTCATGGCATTTGTGGAAGAAGAAAGCAGTGATAGAAAGAATAATAGGTGTTTGTCAGTTAATAAGAATACACTAGTTGTCCAAAGAAAACCAGGATCACTAGACAAGTATTTATTTAGTGGATCCATCAATACACCTTCAAATCCTATTGGAGAAATTAAATATGATAGTCAATTTGAAGAAGAAGAAGCTATAGAGATTGATTCGGAAGGTGAACTGGTGAGTTCCCTAGATGAATTGAAGAAGTCAATAAGGAATAATAAACACTTGCATGAGCAAATGTCAGAGTATGAAGAACATGTCAAGCAAGCTAAGGTGTCTGAAGGACCTCTTGAGAAACAGGTCAATGAAAAGTTGATGAACTATGAAAAACAATTGAATTGCGCAGCAGACAAGATCAAAATGATAGAAGAAGAGAAATTGATATTGAAGAATTCACTGGAGGAGTCAGTGCAAAAAATTAAGATGCTAACAAGTCATCTTGAATTGAAGGATAGAGATATATCTCTCTTAGAAGACAAGTTGATCGAGATAAAGGGAAAGAAACACGTTCAAGATCAGATCATGAGGGATACTCCTAGTTGTGCACATTTAGGAAGTGAAAAGGCTGGTGTTGAAGATGAAGTGAAGAATAATTTGAAAGGAAAAACATATATCCTGAATAAGATTTTGAATGGTCAAATATCAACAGCAGACATGTTCGGAATTTGCTATGAAAAAACAACTGAAAAAGTCTACAATAGTAAGCAAGGTCCAAATCGAATGAATTCATTCAGGTATGAGAATTCCTTCAGTGATTACAATTATTTTCATTACACTACCATAAGAAGGAATAATACAATGAAGTGCACAAGTTGCAATTACTTTGGTCATATTGCGAAGTATTGTCAAACTATGAGATGCTATGCATGTGATGAATTTGGACATAAGGCTATGTATTGTCCAAGAGCAGTGAATTGGCAGATGGGAATATTCTACCTAATTGAAATGAAAGGACCAAAAGTAAAGACAATCCGATGCAATATCAAAATTGAAGTGCGCACATGAAATCACGGGTAAGAAAAACTTCTCAACAATGCGGAGAAGAAGCTAACAACCCAAGTACATATAAAGCAGTAAGTAATTGCTGCCCTTCTTGTTGATCTCTAAGAGGCTGAGTAAAACCCTTGAATTCAACACTACAATCATAAGGAATTCAAGGGGTGTGTTAGTGAAGTAGTGTAGTTAGAGAATATTTGAAGTTAATTGTCGCATTTATGCTATGTTGCAAAAGGATATGTGAATATATTCAATTAGTTGCTATGATGTGTTAAATTGTCGCATAGAATGCACATACATATAACATAATAAAGAAAAGTTCAAATGAGCATTGCTGAAGAAAAAACATGAGTGTGCATAGATACATGAATGAATATTGGTAATATATTCAAAACTTTTGTCTTTACAAAATTACATAAGCTCTCTGTCATCGAATACAGAGTCGAAGTACAACAAAGGCTACATGCCAAGGACAAAAGGAAATTGAAGTTCAAAAACAACAACGGAAGCTGTATCAAGCAAAATTGAGAGTTACAAGGGTAATTCAAATGTGTAGCTCAAGGTCTAGATCTGTGTCATTGTTTGTTGGTAGTTGTGCAAATTAAATCTCAAGATCCATCGAAATTGGCTCGTTGAATTCAGAGGATGGTTGTAGGGGCTAAACTTACAGAGCTACAGATGATGCATTATCAGTAGACTACTTATCCTAAATTGAATTCAGCATATTAAAAATCCATTGTTGTTGCTGCTCTAGGAATTCCACTCTTCTGCTCATAGCAGAAAATCCCTCAGTATTTCTATGGTTTACTTGCGACTGAGCATACAAATGATTAAAATCAAACTTCTTCATTTGGACTTGCCAAATTCCCATTTCCACTCTCGGTCGATTGAACTCTACTTGTTGCGACTGAACAACCATATGAGCACTATCAAGTGAGTTATTAAACTGTTGAAAGAAGGAAGACATGATGAGAGATGATGAGCGTCGCAGAGGCAACAAGACACATAATAGATACAATGGAGGAACAAGGGTGATAAACCAGGAAATTCACAACTCTTTTATAGAACCAGAAGGTCATGCACCATGCGCACGAAAATTAAGTTGAAGAGACTTGGAGTTAATGGCATTCATATCCACGCGATTAGAAACCAGTTATGGAGACGTCAAAAGTAATTGCATGAGTTAATGAATTTGGGAAAAAGTAAAAAAAGAGGAAATCTAATTCATTGTTCCATGCGGCCATAATGATCTTGCCCAAAAGGATCAAATATGCATGTGACACGTCAAAGTTTCCACATGAATTGTTTGTCACATCACTTTATTGTCAAGTTGGTTGACATATGGAAATATGTGCAAAATATTTGGTTCTCATGGAAAGATTTGCAACATTAGAAAAGTTAATGATGATTGGTCACAACGAAGTAAATGTGACGAAAGGAACAGTTAGACGTTGGAAGAAATCGATAGATAAATCAGTGCAAAACCAAAAGCAGATGGGATTCTGCACTGCACAGTAAACACGATAGAAGATGGTATGAAAGACTGCGCAAGAAATGAAGAACTGAAGATGTATGGTTGATATGGTAGGAACAACAAATAGAAGGAAGATAGAAACTGTACAGGGGAGCATATCTGAGTAACCCCAGTGAAAGAATGGAGCATGAAGATAGGGGGATTAGTCCTAGGAAGTAGATGACTCGAAGGATAGCACAAAATTGAAGAAATGAGTACTTATAATCGCGCAGTAATGACACCTCTTTTCCATTGATGTCAAAGGGGAAGAATGATAATGAAGCATGTGATCAACACCGAGATGAAAAGAAGTTGAGAATGATCATGAAGCATGCGATCTACACTAGAAATAAGCGTCACAAGAAAGAACATTGACAACATGATGCGTAGATGAGAAAATGCTCAAACTGGTAAGAACATAAGGGGAGTACACACAGGGGGAGTATTGTGACCATAAGACAAATGAAGTGCACAAATTCATGAGATGATTATGCATATATTCATGAGGTGTCCACATCAATTCCAAATGGGATATCATCAAACTTTGGTTGTCTTTGATGTCAACTAATGTCAAAAAGGATTTACTATTCTTATATTAATTTGAAGAAATATATAGAATCGAGTTTGAAGAAATACATAAGAAGTATACTCAAAATTACATAGGTGGTGGTAGGGGAATATAAAGTATTGATTCTTGTATTCCTTGAAGCACTAAAGAAATTTACCAATAAAATTTAAACTTGGTAAAAGTATATATAATTTACCTCATCACAATGTGCACAATATAGATGGGTGTTAAATACATCATGCACTCAATTATATTTTTAAAATGATGATAACAAAATATTTAAACCTATTTCAGTGCAACTTGTATCACTAAGCATGATGCACGCATAGGTAAACTACACATTTGATTATAGTATGTTTTTAATTATTTTAAATCAATATTTAATTACAAATTAGGGCAACCTGTGTACATGTATGTGATGCACATAGATTCTTGTTATGCTATCACACAAAGGTGACAATAATGTAGTTTTAGTGTACATTAATAATATTTTTTTAATTACTATTTACAGGTAACAGATGCACCAATTATAGGTTTTTGGTAATTAATTTAAATTGATATTTTATTACAAATTAGTGTAACCTAATGTTGGTGCACTTGCATGTGGTGCGAATTGGTGCTATTATTACATTAGCTCAACGGAGTGACAATATTGCGTGTATAGGGTGCAACCATAAGCTTTTTTTTATTTAAATCAATATTTTACTCGGAAATATTTAAACATATTTCAATTTACATGAAAATGACGCACGGATGATAATTGTTTTTTTTTTAAATATTTCAATTTACATGAAAATGACGCACGGATGATAATTGTTTTTTTTTTAAAATAGATATTTTATTACAGATTAATGCAACCTATCATCATCATTTCACATGTGCTTTGTGTGCACTAGTGTTCATGTTAAGTTAGCACACGAATAAAACAATATGGTTGAAACACAAAAAACAAAAACAAAAAAATCCACTAAAATCTTTGACCACTCACCTCTACTAGAAACCTTGGAGAAGTGGTTCCTCAAAAACCTCCATTATATAATGGTTTCCTTATATTGAATCTTCATTTATTCCATTGATTCATTAGTGAAACAGTCACGTGCTATTGTATGCTTGAATTATATCATTTATTCCATTGATTCATTATTGATTCATTAGTGAAACAGTCACGTGCTATTGTATGCTTGAATTATATCATAGATGGGTAGTGGTTGCATGGAAATTATTCCAACCTCTGTCTAATAAAAGTTGAAAATAGAAAATGTGAAGGTTGAAAGAAAGGTTTGATTGAAATATAATTAATTCAATAGAGGCTCAACTTTCTCATGTGATAGATTATTGTTTAGATGGAACATTACCTCCATACTTGATAGTAAATAAGTTCTTTTCTCAATAATGTTTTGTTTTTCCTTTAATCTATTTATAAAATAACTTTTTTTTTCAAAAAAATGGAATGAAGAAATGACTTAATAGCACGATAATGGTTATGTAGGGAGAATTTTTATCATTTCATTCCATTCATCAATTACATTCAAAATTCAATCAATCTTAGTTGAAACGTTATATTTATTTGTATGTTACTTTTACCTTTCACATAGTGTAACACCTCATTTTTGACCTCATAATGTAATGATGTAATTATGTAAGTATTGATTAAATGACTAAATTCCGTATATAAAATGTCCAGTGTTACTAGATTATGTATTTGTGTACGATTTTCCCTTTAATATAAAAGTCGTGACTACTGCAAACTAAGATGATGAAGAAGAGAGATAAGGGGATATAATTCCACAAGAAGGAGAATGAGAAAAGGGTGGGGAAATGACCCTAGTGGTTTATCATATAATTCACTATCCTTATTATTCATTCTTTACCCTTCTTTTGGTAAATCCTCTTTAATTAAAGTGAAGTATCCTTAACTTGAGTTAATTATCCTAAACCTTGGGATTAGTGGGGGGGAAGGTGGACTCTCCATGAGTGTCATTTTTCCATATCTCCTTATCCTAGCATGCCACTTGGATTGTTCTCAACATGCATATTAATATTGAGAAATAGTTCATTCTACCATCATTCCATGATCAACTACTATCCATTATGAGCAAGGATCACCCATACTAGGGTTTGAGCCATCACCTGTACTATAGCCTAGACCCGTACTGGAGAACATTGGAGTTCCCTAGAATCCCAACACAAAGATTTCATGGATGGAATGTGATGGATCCCTGGAAGGGAATTGAGGTAACAATCCCAAGGGGTTGTTAACTCAGAGAAGGGATCCCCATTCCTTGGGTTGTGCAGGATGATGGCGGAGGTGTGCTAGCATATTGGAATAGTTATAGTGGGAAAATTGGTACCTTTTTGTGGATTCATAACCTCAGATATAGGGTGGCATATTTTATAGAGAGATATGGTATAATAGAGTGTCAATGAATGGCAGGAATGTTCTTGGTCTGTAGTTAGTCGGATTATATTTTTAGTTAAGTCTCCAACTATGTATAAAATGTATTGTGTTTATCTCTGATATGTGTTTTACATAAGTATTTTTATCTAATTAATTAAATGCATGAAATTATTGGCATTGTGTGACTTCATTCATATAGAAATTTCATGTAATGTATTCATATATGTTTATATTAATTCTAACTGATCATTTATGTATGTAATTCTGTTGTAATTTTTTAATTTAAGCAATGGAAAAAATTGAGTACCATAGGTGTTTTTGGGTAGTAAATTGGGTATCCCTTGGCCCCAAAGGAATCACGAGGTCATTGGGTATGTAAAACGTAGCCTTAGTTTAGAATATATTGAGTGGGCCTAACAATTAAGAACATGTGTTTCTATAATATTTGAGCATACAAATCTAGGAACATAGACTAAAGAGATATATTGTGAAAATCAATTCAACAATCAACTAATCATATAACAAATGAGATATCATAGATTGTTACACAAAAAATAGAAATAGATAAGAAGAAAACAATGATGTATTTCATTAACTTGAGTGAATGGAGGTGAACATACAAATAGAAAGGAAATTTGAATTAGCGTTGGAGGAAATTCAAATTTCTCATGTAGTTTATGGAGTTTAGTTAGGATTAACTGGAGCCAAGCACCCTTAGTTAGTCATGCTTACTCCCCTTAACTAAGTTATACAGTAACTCATGAATTCACAACCACTAGTTTTGGTTGAAGGATGCTCAATTAACTAACTGAATAAGCATGCAAAATCCTAAGGAGACACAACAATGGTGCTAATGGCTAAATATAGACATGTAAGGTCAGTTAGGACCTAAATTAGGGGATCTATTTCAGTTACCAATTGGAATGGAATTCAAGGAATTCAAAAATTAGGGAAACGTTCCCCAAATTTATGAAGGTTCCCCCAAATATAGGAATGTTCCTATGCCATCCAAAAATGGATAGTAGGCTTTGTTATAAGTGGTAGATAAGGTGGTTTGGGACCCTTAGAGTTTATAAATAATGACTAGGGTGACTTGGGTGGTAAAAATGACTATGTCGTGTCCCTGTAGAGTCATGAAGTAAAGGTCTAGGTCACTAGGTAGGATACTAGTGCTATGGAGAGTTTTGTTGCTCTAACACTCTCCCCCATAATACTAACTAGGTGATAATAAAAATGGGGCCTAGGAATTTGCAACCATATTAGGTACCCATTCCCACATAAAATTATTTGAAAACTGGGAAAGAGGGAAAACCACATGGGAAACCCCTCCCATAAAAGAGAATGTATAAAAAATTAATCTACTAAGAAAATTTTGTGCAAAAATTGGTGAGTGGTAGGAGAAAAATATGTAGCTCTAGAGTCTAAAGAGAAATGTTGGAGGTCTTATTCAATGAGAAGTCAATTTGGGACAAGTTCTCCAATGCATTCTTCAATTAGAACTTTGTTTGGGAAAAACTCTCCAAATTCTTATGAATCAAATATGCATGTTGTATCACTCCTAAAAGTGCATACATGCAACTGGATTTCTTGTTGCACTCCTTATCGTACTTTTCTCAAAAAAAAAATTGTACCTAAAATAATCTTCTTTATGTGGTCCTTTGTTGTAGCAGGGACACAATGGAATCTCTTCTTCAGACTTGCCATCATTAGAGTCGAAATCTTCATGAGAAATCCTTGGTTTTTTCTCCATTTCTCCCTTGTATGGAGACTTTTTATTTCTTGTTCCCTTATTCCCCTAATTGGATACAAATGCATGCACCTTTGAGGTCTTTTTAAAGCCCATTTGTGACAATTTATCTTTCTCTTGAAGGAGGGAGGCAACAAATGCATCCAAGGAAGGAATTTTGTAGGAGGATCCAAGAGCCAATTTAGTAGAATGGAAAGCAGAAACAAATTTACAATAATCAGAACCCAATTTGGATAGGATAGAGAGTACCATTTGTGATCCAAGAGAAATTATTTGAACATGGGGGGGAAATATTGAATAGGGTCAAAATTACTCATTCTCAAGTTCATGAGTTCTAATTGCAATTAGTGGCCCCTCATTTCTTCTTGTGTTCTAAAGAGCATCGACAACGTAGTCCAAAATTCATTTGGAGTCTTCTTGGATTCAATGTGGAAGATAATATATAGAGAAATAGAATAGCAAAGAAGCCCAGATGATTCATCCATTCAATGCAAGTAGTTATAATTTTCAATTTCTGAATTGGTTCCACCTATGTACCTAATGTGATCTAGTAGATCCCCTTCATCCTCAAGAGTAGAGATTATCTTGTTTTCCATTAAACCACTTATACTATGAAATGCAAACTATATACTAAGAACAAGAATTCTAGCCATAAAAACTCATATTTTTGCATAAAAAACACCAAAAAAACCCCCAATCGAGAAGTGTTGATACCAGTGTCATGTTTTCATAAAAAACACTAAAAAAAACCCCGAATCAAAAAGTGTTGATACCAGTATCAACGTTTTTTTTCTTGGGGTTAAAAATATAGGCATGGCTTAAAACTCTCATACCGTTGTTTACGAAAGCCTTAAAATCAACCCCAACATTGAAATTTTTTGTTTTCAACAAATAAATTCCTAACCCTACCCCCCAACAAACTATTACAAAAGTTAAAAAAATAATTATAATGCACCCCTCCTACCCTAACCCCCCTAACAAACTATTAATAATTTTTTAAAAACTTTACATTTAAAAAAATAATTACATATCCGACCCTAACCCCCCAACCAACCATTAATAAACGTTTAAAAAAATTACATTTTAAAAAACAAAGTACATTTCCTAATGCCCTAGCCCCTACATTACCTCCTACCTTAACCTCTACCTTAACCCCCAAAAAATTACATTTCCTAATGCCCTACCCACTACCTTAACCCTCCGATGTTACCCCCATTACCCCTCACACATTGTTTTAACTAAAAAAAATGTAAAACCCAACTTAAATAAATTAAAAAATTAAAATAAAAACCTAAACTTAAAAAATAAAAAATAAAACCTAAACTTTACAAAAAAAACAAAAAAAATCAAAATTAAAAATTAAAAAAAATAAACTTTACATAAAAAAAAATTAAAAAAAAAACTAAACTTTACAACAAAAAAAAAAAATCAAAATTAAACAAAACTAAACTTTGAAAAAAATAAAATTTAAAATTAAACAAAACTAAACTTTACCAAAAAAAAAAAAAAAAAAAAAAAAACAAAGTTCCCCCTCCCCCCAGCCCTCTCCATCCTCCCCTCCCTCGCCGCTCCCCTCCCCTCTCCTCCATTTCCCTTCCCCTTCCCCCACCCCCTCCCTCCTCCGTTTCCCTTCCCCTTCTACTCAGCCCCTCTACCTCCTCCTCCTTTCCCCCTCCTCCTCCCTTCCCCTTCCCCTATCCCACTCCCTCATCCCCTCCCTCGCCACTCCCCTCCCCTCTCCTGCGCTGGACGACGCACAAAAAGGACGCCCAAAACGGGTGGGCGGATGATGGCTCTGCCCACTTGGGTGCCCAAAGGGCCGCTCCTTAAGAGCAGCGCGATGTTGGATTTGCATCGTGCTACTCCCAAGGGGCAGCCCTTTGGGCGCCCCAGTGGGTGGAATCAGCATCCGTCCACCCCTTTGGGGTGTCCTTTTTTATGCCCAAGCCAGCGCAGGAGAGGGCAGGGGAGCAGCGAGGAAGGGGAGGAGGGAGTTGGATTGGGGGAGGGGAAGGAAGGAGGAGGGGGAATGGGAAGGGGGAGTGGGAATGGAGAAGGAGGTGGGGGGGCAAACGGAAGGGGAAGGGAAAGGGAGGAGGGAGGAGGGAGGAGGGAGGAGGAGGTGGAGGGGGTAGGTGGAAGGGGAAGGGAAAGGGAGTAGGGATGGGGTGGCTAGAGGGGAAGGGAAACGAAGGAGAGGGGAGGGGAGCGGCGAGGGAGTGGAGGATGGAGCGGGCTGGGGGGAGGGGGAAGTTTGGTTTTTTTTTGTAAAGTTTAGTTTTGTTTAATTTTTAATTTTTTTTTGTTTTATTTTTTGAAAGTTTAGTTTTGTTTAATTTTGATTTTTTTGTTTGTTTGTAAATTTTAGTTTTTTGTTTTTAATTTTTAATTTTTAATTTTTAATTTTTAATTTTTAATTTTTAATTTTTGTGTTTTTTTTGTACAGTTTTTTTTTTAATTTTTAATTTTTAATTTTAATTTTTATTTTAATTTTTATTTTTTATTTTTTATTTTTTTTTTATTTTTTTTCCGTAAAGTTTAGTTATTTTTTGTAAAGTTTAGGTTTTATTTTTTATTTTTTAAGTTTAGGTTTTTATTTTAATTTTTTAATTTTTTTTAAGTTGGGTTTTAAATTTTTGTTAGTTAAAACAATGTGTGAGGGGTAATGGGGTAACATTAGGAGGTTAAGGTAGTGGGTAGGGCATTAGGAAATGTAATTTTTGGGGGGTTAAGGTAGGGGCAATGTTAGGGGCTAGGGCATTAGGAAATGTACTTTGTTTGTTTAAATGTTTATTAATGGTTGATTGGGGGATTAAGGTAGGATATATAATTATTTTTTAAATGTAAATTAAAAAAAATATTAATAGTTTGTTAGGGGGTTAGGGTAGGAGGGGCGCATTATAATTTTTTTTTAACTTTTGTAATAGTTTGTTGGGGGGTAGGGATACGTTTAGGGTAGAAGGGGGGAATGTAATTTTTTAAAATATTTTTTTATTTTAATTTTAATACTTATTGGTTAGGGGGTTAAATATTATGGAAAATAATGTGAAATAGTATCATTTTTATACAAAAATGTCTAAAAATTTGTTAAAAATGGGTTTAAATGTCTTATTTTTCCCCATTTTTTTACTATTTTTTCCATAAAAAGATCTTATTTATGATTAAATTTTAAAGATAAATTTCAAAAATGTATGTGTTTTTCATTATAGCTAGCTTCTAAATGTATGCTTTTTTGTTAAATTTCTAAATAACACACTTGAAAATAGAAATTAAAAATACTTTACAACAAAGATGTGTCAAAGGCCTAAAAAAATGACTCAAAATGAAAATGTGTGATACTAGTATCAACCCTTTTTGAAATCGAGGTAAAAATAGCTACTAAAATTAAGAGAGAGAAAAATGAGAACTGGGTCGAGTTCTCGTTTCATAGAATAAGTGTTTATTAGTAATAATTGAAGGGGGTAAGAATATGTTGGGGATATAGGAGATCCATGGCTTCAAAGTATCTCTTTGATGGATGCGAAAGCCTTTCTTCAAACTGCAAAAGCTTGATCCCTGATTAAAAATCACGAGAACGTTGACTAGTTCAGTACCCTTGCAGCTTTGATACCATATAATATTTGAGCATATAGATATAGGAACATAAAATAAAAAGATATACTATGAAAATGAAATAATCATTAAACTAATCATGTAACAAATGACATATCATAGATTATTTCACAAAAACCACAAGTAGATAAGAAGGAAAGAATGGTGTATCTCATTAACTTCAATGAATGGAGGTGAATATAAATAACAAGGAAATTTGAATTAGGGATGGAAGAAATTTGAATTGATCATGCAATTCATGGAGGTTAGTCAGGCTTAACTATAGACTAGGGCCCTTCTTTATCCATGCTTATTCTCCTTAACTGAGTTACACTAACTCTTGACTTCACAACCACTAGTTCTGATTGAAGGATGCTTAGTTAACTAACTAAATGAGAATGCAGAACCCTAAGGTGACTGAATAAAGGTGCTAATGGATAAATATAGACATGTAATATTAGTTTGGACCTAAATTATGGGAGCACTTTCAGTTACCAACTAAACCAAGACTCAGGACATCTTAAATTAGGGAAACGTTCCCCAAATCTATGAAGGTGTCCCCAAATATAGGAATGTGCCTAGGTCATCCAAAAATGGACATTAGGGTTTTTTGTAAGTGATAGATAAGGTGTTTTGGGACCCTTAGAGCTTAGAACTAATCTCTAGTGTTCCTTAGGTGTCCAAAATGAGTGTGGCTTGGCCCTCTAGAGTCATGAAGTCAAGGTCTAGGTCACTAGGTAAGAGAATGGTGCTATGGAGAGGTGAATTGGTGATTTGTAGACATATTAGGTATCCATGCACACATAAAATTATTTTAAAACTTGGAAAAAGGGAAAATACCACATGGGAAAAAAACCACAGAAGAGAATGTAAAAAAAAATCTAATTAGAAAGTTTTGTTCATAAATTGGTGAGTAGTTGTATAAAAATTTGTAGCTTTGGACTCTGAATATACATGATAGAGGTCTTCTACAATGAGAACTTGATTTGGGACAATTTATCCATTGTAATTTTCAATTAGAACTTGATTTGGTACATGTTGTCCAAATTCTATTGAATCAAGGATGCATGGAGTGGACAATGCCAAAATTTCACACATGCAACTAGGCTACTTGATTTGGATCAATATGTTTGGAGTGGAGAAGGATGTGGGTAAAATAGTAGGTAGTGTTCGGGTACACAGGGTACTACCAAAGGACCGAACACCAAGAGCAACCACTTCACACAAACAGATCACAGATCAACACACCGATGTTTTGACGTGGTTTAAACCCTCTTGAGGGAAACACTCCACGGCCCCGGCCAAATAGCTTCTACGGGACAATTTATTATGCAAAGAAAGAAAGTTACAAATGAGCTTCTCATAATCGATCAACTAAACAATGACCCTCCATGCTCTTTAAATAGAGATCATGGACCAATCGGGTGTTAAGCCACGGATCAAGGTTAGGTTTGATCTAAGAGAAGTTGAGCCGTCGGATCACTCTATGTCGGAAACATATCGTGACCGTCGGATTAAGTATTTACAAATGCATACTAATGCATACTAAAGAAACACACTATCCATAACGGATATATTACACAAGTTGATCTTAACTAACTCCTAAGTGTCTAAATATCCTAACATCCCCCCTTAAGAACAACTTGGCATAGGATTGAAGGATTTACAAAAGTGACACTATTAGGAGAAGGAAGGAGGCATTAGAGCCTATCCCCCCTTAATGACAAGTTCATGAACTCCTAACATAGATCAAAGTTTAGAAAACTTCACTTCTGTAAGAGACTTGGTGAAGATGTCTGCAACTTGATCATCTGTAGGGAAAAAGAGCACTTCAAGAACACGATCATGAACAAGATTTCTGATGAAGTGCATATGTAGCTCAATGTGTTTGCTGCGTTGATGTAGAACTGGATCTTTGGCAAGCTTGATGGCACTTTGATTGTCGCACCAAAGTGGAGTAGGTTGTTGCTGCTCGAATCCAAACTCGGAAAGGATCTGTCGAAGCCATAAAGCTTCCTGACTGGAATTAACTGCTGCTCGATATTCTGCCTCTGCTGAAGAAAGAGCAAGAGCTTGTTGTTTCTTACAAGACCAAGTAATAGGTCCAGATCCCAGACTGAAAACATAACCTGCAGTAGACTTTCGATCATCAGGATCGCCGGCCCAATCTGAATCAGTGAAACCAACCAACAAAGGTTTCCCCCCTGTACTGTAATGAATCCCAAACTGAACTGTACCTCGAATATATCAAAGTATTCTTTTAGCTGCTTTCCAGTGACTTTCATGAGGTGTCTGCATATAACGGGCAACTCGACCAACGGCAAAGGAAAGGTCAGGACGGGAATGAGTCAAGTATAAAAGACTACCAACAAGCTGACGATACAAGGTGGCATCTACTTCAGGTGAAGTACACGTGGTAGAAAGTTTGACTCCAGACTGGAAGGGAGAAGGGGCTGGTGTACAATCTTCCATGTGAAAGCGACGAAGAAGGTCACAAGCATACTTAGACTGAGAAAGAAAGATTCCTTCTTTGGTTTGCAGAACTTGGAGACCAAGAAAATAATGCAAATGTCCTAAGTCTGACATTTCAAAAGTTTGTTTAAGACTGGATTTCACATGGGTTATAAGCTTAGGGTCACTACCAGTAAGAATAAGGTCATCAACATATAGAACAAGTATGATGAGATGGTTTCCTACTTTCTTGGTATAGACATTGGGGTTAGAATGGCATCTAGAAAAACTAGTGTCAAGGAGAAAGCTATCCATTTTGGCATACCAAGCTCTAGGAGCTTGCTTAAGGCCATATAAGGATTTCTCTACAGGTGACAGACAAGGCTAGAGTTATTCTGAACATAGCCAGGAGGTTGTTCCATGTAAATTTCCTCCTGTAAATCACCATGTAAGAAGGCAGACTTGACATCCATTTGATGGACTTCCCAGTTGTGTAAGGCTGCAAGGGAAAGAACAAGGCGGATGGAGTTCATTTTGGCGACGGGAGCAAAGGTTTCATTGTAGTCAATCCCTTCAACTTGGGAAAAACCTTTGGCAACTAACCTTGCCTTAAGTCTTTCAACACTTCCATCTAATGCATACTTAGTTCTGTAGACCCATTTACATCTGACAAGTTTTCTCCCTTTTGGAAGAGGTACAAGATCCCAAGTATCATTCGCCATTAAGGAATGATATTCTTCATCCATGGCTGCATCCCAATCTGGATTCCCTGAAGCTTCTGCAAAAGTTTCTGGATCATGATTCTCGGAAACTTGAGCCAAAAGAGAAGAGGCTCGCTGAAACTGAGAACGTGTTCGACGTTGATCTCTAGGATCACCGGCAAGATCACCAGCTGCTTCACATGTTGAACGGACCCATCGAGGAAGCACTTGTGTTGGTGCAACTGGAGGAACATGAGCAGGCGGAGGTGGATTTTCATCCTCACTGTCATCATCAGAAACTGGAGTTGGAAACCTGTCAAGGAAGTTGGAAGAACAAGAAGAAGAAGAAGGCACAAACGCTGAATCAGGCTCGCAGGCCAAAGATGGCACACTCGCCGAGTTAGGCTCGCAGGCCAAGATATTTTCATCAAATTTAACATCTCTTCTAAAGATTATAGCATGAGAAGGTGGTTGAAGAAGTCTATAACCTTTTACATCTTCAGAATATCCAACAAATATGCCACTTTCACTTTTAGGCTGCAATGCTTTCCGTTTTTCATCCGGAATGTGAGCCCATGCTTCACTACCAAACACACGAAAGTGACTTACATCAGGTTTAATTTTACTCCATGCTTCTTCCGGTGTTATACCTTGTAATGCTTTTGTGGGGGTGCGATTAACTATGTAATTTGCACAATTAATGGCTTCAGCCCAAAATTGAAGACTTAGTCCCTTAGATTGGATCATACAATTAGCCATTTCTTTTAAAGTGCGGTTCTTCCGCTCAGCTACACCATTTTGTTGTGGTGTATATGGAACAGTGTGCTGTTGTTGGATGCCTTGTTCAGTGCAGAAAGTAGTGAACTGTTTGTTAACATAATCTCCTCCATTGTCAGATCTTAACTTAATAATTTGATGACTAGATTGTTTTTCAACAAGGGCCTTGTAGGCCAAGAACATGTTAAATACTTCGCTCTTAAGTTTTAGGAAATAAACCCAAGTGCGTCTGGTGTAGTCATCAATGAAAGTTAAGAAATATTTGAAACCAGAAAATGAAGCAGATGGAAGAGGACCACACAAGTCACTATGCACAAGCTCCAAGGGAACCGAGGCTTGCCAAGAGGCATGTTTGTCAAAACTGTCCCGATGAAGTTTTCTAAGTACACAACCGGAGCAAACACCATCTCTGCAAGATACCATCGGAAGACCTGTCACCATATTTTCTTTACATAGTTGTTGCAATGAGCGATAATTTAAGTGACCAAATCGCTCATGCCAAAGTTTGCTCAAGTTATCACTATGAGCAACAAAAACTGAAGGGAAAGGTGATGACCCAAAGTTGTTAAACTTGTACAACCTGGTAATATCATCAACAATTCCGGTAGCTAGAACCTGTTGAGGATCTTTAAAATCCTTGATTACAACTTGGTGAGGTGTAAAGGTCACAGTTTTACCTTCACCAGAATGAGTGATCTGATAGACTGATAACAAATTGCAAGAAATTCTTGGAACACATAGTACATCACTAAAATGACCATTATCTACTAGAACTGTTCCAGCTCCTACAACACTTAGAGATCTATCATTACCAACAAATATTTGTTTGGTGTTACATTCATGCATAGTAGAAAAAATGGCTTGATCCTTAGCCATATGATAAGATGCTCCAGAATCAATGAGCCATTCATTTGAAGTAGAAGAAGAAGATGCATTATAAGAATAACCAGAAGCACAAAGTGCATGTCCATGAGAGGCAGATTCTGAAGGCGAATCTAGGCTGATGTGGTGCTTCTTCATTGCTGCTTCCAAGGCTACCATCTTCTTGAAACACTTGGATTCATCATGATTATCTTTCCCGCAATAGTTGCAATGACGCTCAGTCTTCTTGCCTTTTGGCTTGGATCCTTTGTCATTTTTTAAAGAAGGAGTTGACTGAGAGGGTTTTGGACCCTTGTTTGACTTATTATTGCGAAAATTTTGTTTCTTGGGAGGCTTGGACTTTTCTTTCTGTTGGGACAATAAGGCTTTCCCAGATGTATCTGCATTGTTGATTATTCCAAGATGAATGAGTTTATCTTGTTCCCTAATCAAGGAATCACAAAAGGATTCAAGACTAGGCTCTTGATAGCTAGCTGCATTCAATGACGCTTTCATGGAGTAAAATGTAGATACAAAAACAGAATATGCAGGTCCAAGTTTGGAAAGAATATGATAAATGCATTGTTTGTCTTCCCTCTCAATCTTACATTCTGCACATAAGAGCTTGAGAGTTTTGTACTTAGATAAATAATCTTGAATGCATGAAAAGTCACTTGGGTTTAAAGAAATCAACTCATTTTCGAGTTGGTGACCTCGAATTTCATTGTGTTTACCAAACACAGTTTCCAACTTGTCCCAAGCAGCATTAGGTTCATCAATTCCAGATATGTGGAATCGCAAATCAGTAGAGATTGACATCCCAATCAATCCACGAGCTTCATCACATCTATTTGCCCATTTTATTTTCTTATCATCATCAGTGGGTTCTTTTTCTTTCCCTGTTGTAATTCTGAAAAGTCCCCTACTTCGTAGAACATCCTCCATACGAGATTTCCATGAGAAATAGTTAGAACTGTTAAGTAGAATATCACAAGGGGCGGCCATATTTGTAAATTAATGGCTGTAAAAGCAGAAACCAATAGTCTGGATGTGAAGAGCTCGAAAAAAATAGGCGGTTTAAAAAAAAAACGGCACTGAAAACGGACTCTGTATGATGAAGTTATGCTTTAACAAAGAAACTGTTGAAGATGCCCCCAATAGTGACGTGGCAGCTAGAGAATGTCCAGCAAAAAAAAGAACCCCCCTCTTCCCAAGATGAACCTTTTGACAATCACTTTACAAAAAAAGTTTCTTTTAAGTGAATCACTTTTGTAAAATAAGTGATTTCACTTTTACAATGATATTATTTTTAAATAGTGCAACAATAAATAAAAGGCTTAAGTGACTCACTTGTATTTTTATTTTTTATTATTTATGTGAGATGCACTTTTACAATAAAGTAACTTGAAAATAGAAATTGCATGCACTTTTCTTTTTAAAAGTAACTTCCTAAGACTTGAACTCAAGACCTATTAAGGAATAAAGCAACTTTGGACCAAGTGAGCTAGTTTAAAAGGTATGTAAAATATGGAAATGAGGAAGGGTTTTTTTTTTTTTTTTTAACTCTTCTTGCTCGGTTTGCGTGCTTGCCCTTTTTCCTGCAAAACAAACCACAAAACGAAACAAAAAAAACTTTTCCACACTTGTGGAGTTAGATCTTGTTAGCTTGCCCGGAAATTCTACGTTTTCTCTCTGTTTCTGATTTGCCGAGATCGCGCAAAGTGCACGGCAAAGAGCATACGCAGCCGAAAAAACCCTTTCCCTTTCTGTTTCTGATTAGCCGAGATCGCTCAAGGTGCACGGCAAAGAGCATACGCAGACGGGAAGGTAACAATCCGAACCAAAAAAATCTAACAGTAAAAAAAATGAAATATGAGATTTTTTCTTTTCAAAAACAAAATAAAAAAATGCGTTACTGTAACATTATACCTTCAGATCTGATGAAATACGCGTTTCTAGAGCAACCGGGAACCGTTTTCGATCAAACGAAAACTATTTTTCAATGGAAACGATGCTCCGGATGCAATGGAACACCTCCCACAGCCCAGAAATGCACAAAAATATCAGAACTAGAAACCCTTTCGAGTTTCGGCAACAGCAGTTCGAGATCTAGATCATAACCGGAAGCGGCACTTCATAAAAGCTCTGATACCATGTTCGGGTACACAGGGTACTACCAAAGGACCGAACACCAAGAGCAACCACTTCACACAAACAGATCACAGATCAACACACCGATGTTTTGACGTGGTTTAAACCCTCTTGAGGGAAACACTCCACGGCCCCGGCCAAATAGCTTCTACGGGACAATTTATTATGCAAAGAAAGAAAGTTACACATGAGCTTCTCATAATCGATCAACTAAACAATGACCCTCCATGCTCTTTAAATAGAGATCATGGACCAATCGGGTGTTAAGCCACGGATCAAGGTTAGGTTTGATCTAAGAGAAGTTGAGCCGTCGGATCACTCTATGTCGGAAACATATCGTGACCGTCGGATTAAGTATTTACAAATGCATACTAAAGAAACACACTATCCCTAACGGATATATTACACAAGTTGATCTTAACTAACTCCTAAGTGTCTAAATATCCTAACAGGTAGATGATTCAATATGTATTTGCTTGGGCATATAATGATAATATAAGTACTTGATTGAAAAAAAATGATTTTTTCTCGGAGATACAATGATAAGATAAGTAATTTATTGAAATGTACTTGATTTATGTAATTGCATTTGGAGTGGGAGGGATGCAGACAATGAAGTATAGGTCAATGTTTCATAGCATCACATGCTTGACTATGAAATTTTAATAAATTTAATCAAGTTGTATGTCGTATCATATGTAAATGAGATATGGATCTAAGAAATATTTAGGCATGTGTACCCCTACTTGTTGGTTCACTAGTGTAAGGCCTATAAGTAGACCTAGGTGTTATAATTAGAGGGGACATGTTGCAATTCTAGAGGGGACGAGTGTAGGGTTGAGCAAAGGAAAGATGTCAAAAAATGGGCTATTACATTAGCTTTTCCATTGGGAGAATGAATTATAGGAGGAAATATGGTGGCTGAGAGGATTATATGATTTTCCTTCCACAGAAATGGCATTTTCCCTGTATTCGGTCTTCTAGTTGGTTGAAAGGCCTGCCTAAAAATATGTACATTGAAAGGGAATTTCAAGTCACCTGCAAAATTATCCTTTGTTGAAGCATGTAAGTTCTTCCAACAACACAAATTTGGAAATTGTATCAGATGTTTCCATTTACACTAGAATTTATTCTTCTTGTAGCTGAATGTGGGAGTATCGGTAGGTAACAAGGCTCTCCAAATTTTTTTCTATCTACATCCTTAATTAACTGGTCCAAGTTAATGGAAATGAATCCCTGGACTACTATGGGATTTTAAACCCTTTCTGAATATCAACTTACATTACAACCTTGTGCAGGAGGTTTGATGTATTCAGTTAATGATTTGGTTCCATTCTTTTGAAGACACCTTGATGTAGTAGATAGTCTAGACCTATTTCCCCCAAAATTCAATCTTCGTGTTCTTTCCCATGCTTTTAATGACTGTAATTTTTCTAATTTGATGCACACAATCCAAGGGAAAATGGATGCGGAATTTATCACTTGAAGGGAGAGATAACTCCCTGCAAATAGTGTCATCGGTATAAATCCACAAAAAAAGGATAAGGATGGGAAACAAATTTTAAAATACAACCTAAGCCCCATCCCCCCATATATCTCTCTGCCTCCTATATGTAACCTTACTAACCCATAACCCTTCTCTCTAACTCTTACTAACCCCCCTATGTCTCTACCTCTAACCCTTTAACACCCCCCTTCTCATTCTACCTCTAAGCCCTTACCACCCCCCAATTCTTTTGAATATGCTTTTCACTAAACCAAACAATATAGTTGTAAGGTTAAATATAGTGATAAAAGTGTAATGTTAAATATTGCGACAAAATTGTAATGTTCAATATCGTGGAATAATTTTGATGTTTCATATCATGTATGCATTTTAGTGAACATAAATCACGTGCGCATTCTAATCATAGAAAATTTGTACGCATTTGTGTTAATAGAAACGAGTACGTGTTATGTTTACTTATGCTCCTAACCCCCCAAACCCACTAATACACCCCCTACAACTCCCAAATACCCCCACATTAATTTATAAACACCCCCCAACCCACAAGCACCCCCTTATCTCTCTATCTCTCTCACACACACATGCATCCATATGCCCTGCCTACCATTGACCCCCCTCTTCTCTCTCTCGCTCTCTCTCTCTCTCTCCCCTCCACTCCCTAAACCTTACTAACTCCTCCTCGCACTCTTTTTACCTTAATCCACTTACCCCAAACCTCCTAACACCTCCCTCTCTCTATACCTATAACCACTTAAAAATCCCCCTCCATCACTATCTATAACCCCTTAATGATCCCCCAACCCCTTGTATCTCTCTCTCTCCCCTCCTTTCCCTAACCCTTACTAACCCCTTCTCTCACACTCGTTCTCCCCTACAGGGAGAGGATGGGGTAAGCACCCTTTGTCTGTGAAGAACCTGTAACAATTAATTAATGAAAATACATGAAATAATAGCAATAACAGAACTCAGAATCACTTTTATTGATCGCAAGCCACTTCGAGGGGGAAACCTCCTTTGAGCAAGCTCAATACAAATAACTTCACGGTACCTTCATTGGTATCAACACAAACTTATATACTAGTCTAGGCACTGATACCATGGGTCAATACCATGTTTCAATACAAACCATGGGCCAATACAAACTATGGATCAACAATTACTACGGGACGACTTACAAAGCATATGCGTCCAACAACAATAATGCAAGCTATGGATCAACAAATACTACAGAACGACTTACAAAGCATATGCGTACAACAACAATATACTAACAAAGTAAATAGAAGGGGTGTCATTGGTTCCTAACACCCCCTCTCCCTTAGAAAAATCTTTGTCCTCAAAGCTTTAGATGTGGAAATTGATGCTGAATTTGAAGGAGTGGTTCCCCTGTAGCATCCTCGGGTTGCATTCAGAGCCACTGATTCCTTTTGAGTTTCAGGGAGGGTTGCTTAGAAGGATGTAGACAAAGAAGAACCATATCAACTGTGTGGAAAGTGCACTCAGAACGGTGTTGATTGGCTTGTTGCTTCAGTCGAATTCTTGCCATGTGAAGATTGTCCTGCAGAATGAGAAGAATTTGATCGTGGTTTCGAAGAACTGAGTCAATTGCCTAAACTGGGGAGATGCTGAGGGTGTATTGAAGAAAGACTAGTGGTGTCTTTCCATATACTGCTTCATATGGTGTTCTTTTAGATGTGGTATTGTACCACTAGAGTGCTTCTAGGAAATCCATAGAAATAGTTGTCCAAATCTGTGTAGGGATGGGAAAGGGTTCGAACAGTCCCGAAAGAAGTGTCATTTCACCCGTGTTGACCTAGAAAGTATCACAATCAACCACCATATGTTGAATTGTCATTTTCAGGCCCTGCCAAAAGAAGTTACATTGTTCCTAGTCATACCTTTTGAGGAGACCTGGAGTGCCCTGTCATTGAAGAAGCATGGAGTTCATAGAAGACATAGCCCTATTGAACAGATTGCAACGAATTTGGAACAAGTAGAGAAATAGTTGTAAGAGGAACTGGGTCATCAAATGTGTGAGAAGGATCATATGCCACCATATTGTCTGTACCCTTCTTGTAAGTGATCACATAGGCATAACCCATGAGTTGGATAACCCATTTTAGGTGTGCTGGGGAGGAGACCGGTTGTTCTTGGAAATTTTCCAGACTCCAAAGATCAGTCTTGATGTAGAAATGATTCCCTAATAGGTACGGATTCCACTTCTGTACTACATGCAAAATAGCCATCATTTCCTACTGAGATGTAGATGTGGCTAAAGTCTTACCGGAAAGGTCTCTTGAAGGCGAGAAGTCAACTGGTTCAGAAAAGACACCTGCATATCTATCCAAGGAATTAGGGGAGACCATTAATGGGTGCATCTAAATGGAATGGAGTTGAGCAATGACACCATGTGAATTCTTCTTAAGGATGTTTTCCAGGCGATGTGAACTAATGATGTGGAGAGACCCTTGTTGTGAACTCATAAATTTGTGTTGTTTCCCATTGACTGAAAACTGCATCCAAAGTTCAGCAAAATCCCATAAGATGGGGCCAAGTCTGCGTAACCATTGAACTCCCAAAACCACATCACATCCACCTAGGGACAAGAAAAACATGTCAGAGCATAGGTTATAATCTTCCAGAGAGATACGCATATTGTGACACTTCCCCTTGCAAGGTAAGGTTTCCCCATTGGCAACCATGACTTCAAAGTTGGAGCAAGGATGGACAAAACAATCAGCGTGTTTGGAAATCCGAGGGTGAATGAAGTTATGAGTGCTACCAGAATCAATGAGTATTGTAAGGGGAAGCTTCTTGAAGTAACCCTTGACCTGCATTTTTTGGGGGGTGGTGAATCTGGATAAAGCATGGAGAGATATCTCTGGTTGGTCATCCGTAGATGGGGGGTCAATAGGTGGTTCCTAAATGTCGACTTGATCATCCATTATATCTTAAGCTTCTTCACCAATTTTAGAGGCGGGTGGAGAATCCATATCCAAGAGATAGAGCTTTTGTTGAACACATCTATGTCCTCGAGTGAATTTCTCATCACAATTATAACAAAGCCCTTTTTATCTGCGTTCCTGGATCTCTATTTCATACAAATGCTTGATAGGAGTTGATCAAGGAGTTGGCGAGATGGGAGGTCATTGAGAACCCATATTTCACAATGGAACAAAAGTGGGTTTGGAGCACTGTTGGGCTGCAATCTTGTCTTCTGCCAACTTAGCCAACCCCAGGGCTTCCATCATTGTGTTGGGACATAACATTTTGACCTCTAAGCAGATTTCATCCTTAAGACCACTGATAAAACAAATCATGTAGAATTCATCAGAAAATCCTTATGTGTGATTGGCTAGTTTCTCAAATTCTGTCTGATACTCTCTCACAGTGCCAATTTGATGAATTTTACTGAGTGCTCTGGTGAAGTCATCAAAAGCACTAGGACCAAATCGTTTCAAAAGGAGTTGGCAAAAATATGTCCATTTTGGCTCGTCATGAGCCTTGATGTACCAACGATACCATTGAAGGGATTCCTGTTGCAAATGAAAGGATGCAAGAGGAACTTTTTGGACATCAAAAGTATTATGCAGATTGAAATATTGTTCTACATGATAGATCCATCCAGTTAGATCATTACCATTGAAGCGAGGAAATTCAAGCTTCGGACCACGGAAATTGTTGGAAGAAGAGAATCCATTGTCTGATGAAGACTCGGACTGTCGTTTGTTGTTCATGGCTGAATGCTCAAGATGGAGGCTGAGAAATGTTTCATCCAGATCCTGGAGTTTGTTTGGATGGCTGCAAGTGCTTCCTCCATGGTTTTTTCTCCTGCGTGGGTGACAACCATAACCAGGAGTTTTTTTTTTTTGGGGGGGGGGAGTGGATAGAAAAACACAAACAAAAGCTTATTTAGTAAAGGGAAATTTGGGATTGGGAAAAACTCAGATGGGTAATTGGGGTTTGACTAGGTTTTGAACACTTTGGAATGGATAGGGAAGCAGAAAATGAGGATTTTAGAAGTGGGGTGAAAGAATGGGAAATTTGTTAGAGAGGGACAAAGAAGCAAAAATAGGCAATGGACATGGTGGAAAAAATTGAGGGCAATTCGGTGAAAATCGAAGGAGTTATGGAAAACCCTAAAAATAGACAAATGTAGAATTTTTGGCTTTGGGAATCAAAATTTGGGATAGGGTCCTCAGGAATGAAATATGCAGAAGGGGATTGCGGGATCTGGAATGACTCAGAATGGATCGAAAATGGATGGATCTGAAATGACTTTTAGAATGGATTTGAAATGGCTGGATTAGAACCGGCTTTCGGAATGGATCTGCAACGGCATAGAAGTGATCGGCAACAAATGGATCTGCAATGGCACGGAAGTGATAAGAAACATCTTAGCTGAAAATAGATATGGACCCCAAGTATGTTTGACTTCCTATCAGTTCAGGGGATTCACTCAGCCACCAATGCTGTTTGACGGCTTGCATATTGGGGAAATACCCCTCACTCCATGGCTCAAGTAAAACTAATAACCGCTTTGCCACAAACGACCACTCTTGGTTTACCTCACGGGTGGGAACTAGTCAATCAGGTAGGGATCATTTCCCTTTTCGTTGGAAGGTCCTCTCAATGGGACAGCTACTTTCGGGTTCCTGTGGTACTCCTCACAATGAGTTTTTGGGCTTATGCCCAAGTACTTCCCACAATTAAGTAGAAAGTGCTCTGATACCAGATGTGAAGAACCTGCAACAATTAATTAATGAAAATACACAAGATAGGAGCAATAACAGAACTCAGAATCACTTTTATTGATTGCAGGCCACTTAGAGGGGGAAACCTCCTTTGAGCAATCTCAATACAAATAAATTCACGGTACCCTCATTGGTCTCAACACAAACTTATATACTAAGTCTAGGCGCTAATACCATGTGTCAATACAAACTATGGATCAACAATTACTACGGGACGACTTACAAAGCATATGCATCCAACAACAATAGTACAAACTATGGATCAACAAATACTATGGGAAGACATAGAAAGCATATGCATCCAACAATAATATACTAACAAAGTAAATAGAAGGGTTGTCATGGGTTCCTAACACTGTCTCTACATCTAACCCCTTACCACCCCCTAAACTATATCCTTTTACCTCTCTCTCTCTCCCTATAACCCAAACACTCATGCTCATCACCTATACCCCCATTTCTCCTTAATCATTCTTCTCATCCCCAAACCCCTCACCCTCTCTCTCTCTCTCTACCCCTTTCCACCCCCAATATCTCTCTAACTCTTACTAACCCCTATATCTCTCTCTCCCCCTAACTCTTACTTACCCGCAATATCCTAACACTCCTCTCTGTCTCTACCTCTCACCCCTTACTACCCCCTAAAGTCTCTCCATTTACCTCTCTCTCTTTCCCTAATCCAAACACTCACGGTCCTCACCTCTATCCCCCTTTCTCCCTAATCCCCCTTCACATCTGCAAACCCCTAGCCTTCTCTCTCTCTCTCTGTCCCTATACCCCTTTCCACCCCCAATCTCTCTCTTTCTCTCTCTCTCTCTCTCTCTCCCTAACTCTTACTAACCCCCTACGTCTCTCTCTCTAACCCTAACTCTTACTAACCCCCGATATCTCTCTCTCACCCTAACTCTTACTTACCCCAAATATCCTAACATCTCCCTCTGTCTCTACCTCTAACCCCTTAACAATCCCCCTCTGTCTCTACATCTAACCACTTACCACCCCTAAAGTCTCTCCTTATACCTCTTTCTCTATCTCTAAACAAAACACTCAAGCTCCTCACCTATATGCCCCTTCTCATCCCCAAACCCCTAGCCTTCTCTCTCTCTCTACCCCTTTCCACCTCCCAATCTCTCTCTCTATCTCTTACTAACCCCCTATATCTCTCTCCCCTTAACTCTTACTTACCCCCAACCTCCTAACACCCCCCTCTGTCTCTACCTATAACCCCTTACCATCCCCTAATGTATTTCCCTTTTCCTCTCTCTCTCTCTCTAACCCAAACACTCATGATCCTCACCTATATCCCACTTTCTCCCTAATCCCCCTTCTCATCCACAAGCCCCTAGCCTTCTCTCTCTATATATACCCTTTTCCACCCTGCAATCTCTCTCTCTCTCTCCCTAACTCTTACTAACCTCCTACATCTATCTATCCCCCTAAATCTTACTTTCCCCCAATATCCTAGCAACCCCATCTATCCCTACTTCTAACCCCTTAACAATCCCCCTCCATATCTACCTCTAACCCCTTACCACCCCCTAGAGTCTCTCTCTTTACCTCTCTCTCTCTCTCTAACCCAAAAACTCATGCTCCTCACCTATATCCCCCTTTCTCCCTAACCCCCCTTCTCATCCCCAAACCCCTAGCCTTCTCTCTCTCTCTCTCTCTACCCCTTTCCACCCCCAATATCTCTCTCTCTAACCCAAAAAATCATGCTCCTCACTAGTATTCCCCTTTCTCCCTATTCCCCCTTCTCATCCCCAAACCCATAGCCTTCTCTCTCTCTCTCTCTACCCCTTGACACCCCCTAGTATATATATATATATATATATATATATATATATATATATATATATATATATATATATATAATTATCCCTAGTTCTTACTAACCCCTTATGTCTCTCTCCCCCTCTAACTGTTACTTACCCCCATTATCCTAACACCCCCCTCTCTCTATAACTCTAACCCCTTAACAATCCCCTACAGTCTCTACCTCTAACCCCTTACCACCCCCTAAAGTCTCTCCTTTTACCTCTCTCTATCTCTAACCCAAACACTCACTCTCCTCACCTATATCCCCCTTTCTCCCTAATCCCCATTCTCATCCCCAAACCCTTATCCTTCTCCCTCTCTCTCTCTACCTACTCCTTTCCACCCCCCACCCCTGAACAATTCCCCTCTATCTCTACCTCTAACCCCTCAACAATTCCACTCTCTCTCTCTCCCCTACTCATACACCTACACCTAACCTAGACCTCCTCTCTCTCTCTTTCTCTACTCTCTATCTCCCTAACCCTTACTACCCCCTTCTCTCACTCCCATTCTCGCCTGTAGGGAGAGGAGGGGGTAAGATTGCAGGGGAGAAAGAGAGATAAAGAAGGTGTTAGTAAGGTTTAGGGAGTGTAGGGGAGAGAGAGAGGAGGGGGCGTCGGGGTTAAGTGTAGGAGGAGGAGTAGGGGAGTGGGATAGAGGGGTAGTAAGAGTTAAGGGGAACACAGGGGGGGTAGGGGAGTGGGGTGTTAGTGCTACGAGGAGGAACATGGATGTGTGTGTGTGTGTGTAGAGGATTGGTGGTTAGGAAAGATGTTTAATGTAAAGTGAAAGAGGGGGCACTAATTTAAGAGTTCGGGGTGTTATCGATGTTAGGGGGTTAAGACATCCGGGGGGGTGTTAGGGGGTTAAGACATGGGAGGGTGTTAGGGGGTTAAGACATAGGGGGTGTAGGAAACGTTCAATGAAATGTTAGCCGTAGTACTACCTTCTTGTTGCAGTTGCAACATGATCCCCAAAATTTTATAAAATTGTAGGGAACCTCCTTCCTCTTGAATTTACTTAGAGTTTTGTTTCATTTTATCTGCTTACTTTTTGTTTAACACTTAGAATTTTTTTGAAATCAAAGGAAAAATCATTGTAATGTCCGCATTTTGACCCTATGGCATTAAAATCGTAAATAATTTAATATTGTTATAAAATCGTGGTGAGGAGCTCAAGGTCAAGGCCCCGCCATCGAATTACTGATGCATATGGTTTACGTGCTAGCCATGTACAATGGAATTGCAAATATCATGTAAATATGCATTTTAATAAAATACCCACAACTAGCTATGCAATTCAACAAGAGACGGGGGCATGATTTACAAGGAATTGGGAGGGAGATATTCAAACCCTTGGATCCAATCAAGTCAAGCCAAGTGTCAATGAGAGAACCCATAAAACCCTCAACTACCCATGTTGACTTTTGTACTCAATCATTCATTTCTCCCAAGAGTTGGTTGAGGTAGTTAATGCCTTGGGGAATGGGAGGTATGGATGTCCAAATTCAAGTATGGGCAAGCCACCTTGCATGGAAAAACGTGTTTTGCTCTTTGGGTAAGAAAAGAGCCATGAATTGCTCCCCAAGTCAGTACCCATCAACCAGTTTCTCTCCCTCACAATTTTGGAGCTACCTGGGCGTTTTCCAACCATGTTTTCCTATGTTTTCCTTCATTCTCAACTAGGAGAAGGGCGTTTATGTGTTGTATACCAGTGGGGAAGAAGGGGGAATCGAATTCGGGTTCCATAGAGATTGTTTTGGCTGTTAAATGCTTAGATAGTTGGGGAGAAACCGTTTTCTTCCCTATGAATGTTTTTCCCCATCCCACAACTTGTTTTTGGTTGGAAATGATTTGGGGAAAACCCATGGCTATCTTGTTGGTAAATCCATTGTTTTGGCTTGAGCTTGAGAAAACATCCAGGGTTCAAATGTAGCCTAATAAACCCAGCTATGGATTGGCTTGGCTCAGATGAAATGATTAATTGCTTGTGTATGAGCTGAATGTCCCCTTTTCCTTGTAAGATTCATACCCATCTCGGGGGTGGAAGTTGTGTTGAGATAATTGATGAACACAATTGGCCTATGGTTGGGTGGAACATTGCAGCGACATAGCTAGTTGCTTGGGACTATTTCACCATAAAGATAAGTGTTTCTCTGTCTATATGTTTTACTTCTGAAATGTTATAATTTGATGATTGTAGTGATATGCTGTATCCATATGAAATGCATGTGGACGATTTGTTTATTTCCACTGTGCATGTTCATTGAATTGCATCTACACACATTGGTTTAAACTCGTATGAATCTAATGAATCGGGTTGATTTTATGTAAACGCCCCACATATTGTCATCATGTTACCTTCCTCGAATTGGGTCCACGGGAGGGGATGTTACAATCATTTTCATGGATTGGGAGAGATTTCATTTTTCCACCGAAATAGTTGGAGCACAATCCAATGTTACGCCAAAACGGTCGAAGAGGTTTTAATTTTTGTGCCAAAATGCTCAAGGAACCTTTTATATCTTTCTAAATTTGTTGAGGAAGGAGTGTGTTTCAAAGAAAAATAAAATGTTCGCTGAAATGGTCGAAGAACAAGGGAAACGAGCTCAATCGGAGGAAGTTTCAATTTCATGCCAAAATGGTCGGTGAAGTTTTAATGTAGCGCCGAAACAGTCAAAGAAAAATCCTGTTTTGCACTGACATAATTGAAAGGAAGTGAGTCTTGAAACGATAAGAATGAGTTAGATTTTCACATCAATGCCCGCTTGAGCCTTGATCGTTTGGTAGTTATTTGTCTCAGAGCAAAATCCTCGTTTGCATCGATATGTTTGAAACGAAACTAACACGCACACCAAAGCATCCAACGTAGAATGGGGAATTGTGTTGATTAAATTAATGGAGTGGATCAGCGTCAAACATAATTCTTCCCCGAATTATTTCAGCATAGAACTGGTTTTCACTCCGAAACGCATCGGTTCCAAAGGAAATGGTCACCTGAAACAAGGTCAGTGTCGAAAGGAGTTTGCTTCGAAACATGTCCAAACACTTTTCAGTTTAAATTAAAAAGTGATCTGAAACATTTCAGTGCTAGTTGAAAACTAATTTGAAAAGTGTGATTTGACCTCATTAAAACATGTATTGCTATGATTATGTTTTTTTATACATAAGGGTTTCAAATTCTTTTTCACAACATTGTTTGTAACAACGTTTTGGAGCAATCACCGGACGACAGGAAAGCCACTTAACTCCATTGGAAATCCATCTTTAGACCACTCACGCACTACCAGGTAGGATTATTTCCACACCATCATTGTCCAGAATATGATTTGGTCACTCTCATGCTTTAATTGATCTAAACGTTTTTTTTAATTTTATTTTCATTGGTTTTATTCCTCTTGCCCTATTTTTGAAAACAACCTCGAGCCTCAAAATGTATATATATTTTGGGAAGAAAGCGGTTTTTCCGCATTTAACTTCAAGTAAGTGAATACCGTGTCATGTCCCCAAATGTTTCTATGGTCCATGGGGTAATTTTGGCATAAGACACCTAGGCAATAATTATTTAATTAATGAGCATGTATGGAAACTAACTTATGGAAGATGCCTAAGGTTGTATTTGGGAATTAAATGGACAAGGTGGGCCCCCATAGTTATTAACCCCATGACTAAGTCTAAGTGATTAATTAAATGGTAATTTAATTAATGGGCTAATTTTGAGGCAATTATACCATAGGGGTTGATTAATTATTAATTAATTAATTAAACTCTGAATTTTGGAGTAATTATGAGTTTGTAATATTTTTATTAATAATTTTTGCTAATAAATAGTGGCAAGTGGTGATGACAAGGCTAGGACGTCGAAATTGGTTCAAGTGGGCCAAGCTTACCTTAGTGGCAAATCTCAGGAAAAGCAAGGAATCAAAGAGGAAAGCTAGGAAAAAGGAATCAACTACAGAAAAGCTGTCATGGATAAAAAGCAAGAAACTTTGGAGATGCAATTTCTAAAAAAAAGAGGTAAAAGCATGTTAGCCCCAAAAGCAAGCAAGTGGAGGGCGTATTTTTGTAATTCAGCCAAAGGTTGTCAAGAAAGGAAACATCTTATGTAAGATAAACTTGCTATTTTCTCAAGGAGGGTGCACTTTCCATTATGAATGAGCTAAACTTGCTAATTATTCCAAGAGGGCGCCCACATGGCTTGGAGTAAGATGGGCAAGTGGGTAACCTACTCTCACAGGTCACCAAGGCTAATTTGTGAATGAGAGCTCTGAGCTACTCATATGAACAACTCCAATGAACAACTTTTGATCATTTGTAATTTGTGAATGAGAGCTCTGAGCTACTCATATGTTGAGTGATGTGCCTCAACTGTTTCTCTTGGGTGATGTGCCCCAAGGCCCTATAGATTCCAGTAAGTGTTATGAAGTTCCATATCAAGATAGTACAGCCATTATCAATCACTTCCATATTTCATTGAAGATCTCTAGTCCATTGGAGGAGAAGCTCTCTCATACAGTGAAATTCTAGCTAGTTTTGGAGAAGGTTCACCAGGAGAAGAAGATAGTTACGGAGGAGAGTGCATAGGACTTCCAGTGAGCTCTAGAAGTTATTATCAACAGATATTAGAGGCTTCCATGTCCTTAGGTCAACTTTAGACCTGATCCTCCATCCCTCTCTCATTGCTCCAGCTTGCACAACCAAATTTAGAGGTGTTTCCACTGGTGGAGACAACTAGTTGAAGGAGGGCACATCAGTGAAGTTCTACAACAATAGTTGCCGCCAAATCAGTCCTTTGATATGAAGAGATCCTTATCATAACATCAGAACAAAGTTATTGTAACAAATCTCTCTCTCTCTCTTCATATTCTCCATCAATGTACTACAATTCCTAGCCTGTAAGGCAATTTGTTTTGTAAAGAAAGCCACTATAATAAAAGGATGGTTCTGTTATGTTAAATTCGATGTGTCACTGTTATTATCAATATATCATAGCTGCATAACAACTCAGAACATAGTATTTATTTAATGGAAGTAATTAATTTAGTTAAAATCTAAGACTAGCTCATTGGAAGGGTTTTATATACTAGTTTTACTGAATTTACTGTAGAATGCACTCAGAGCGTCCATTTGACTTCCCGTATGTTGTAGTTGGTTAATAATTTGATATATTATCCATAAAAGTCCTTAAATTCTGAATTTGGAAGCCTTTAGACCCCGTTTGGGAAGGTTAGAAAAATACTAGCTCAACAATCGCCAGAGAGCCCCAAAACCCCAATTCTTCCCAAACTCGCCCAAGTCTTCTAAAATACCTTCCTGAACACAACCAGTACTCATTTGACTGATATGAAACCTGTCATTAACTCCTAGGAACCCCACCTGTCTAGTATGCATATGCTAGCTACCCAGGAAGCCTCGAAGTAGGCAATAAACTAGCTCTATTGTTGAAAAGCGAAAGGTACTAGTACATGGTGCATAGGACATATCCAATATGAACCTTTTGACCTGATACTGCACCTAACCTCATACATTTTACAGAAGTAAATATTCATCCCACCATCCTCATTCCTTACCTCATTACCCCTCACTTACTTCCCGCACTATTCGAAGAAATGGACTGAAATTTTACTAGTAACGTTTATGAAAAAATTGGGGTTGTGCTAATATCTGGTTGATGTTACGATATTCCTATACTCCATCCTAGTCCTCGCAGCATTTTCATTATTTTCATTTTCAACCTTGTGGGGTTTTTCACCTTAGGGTTTTCACCTTAGGGGTTTTTCACCTTGGTTGTGCTATTGTCTCTCATGCTTTTGCTTCTTGTGATGATTGACATGCATTGATATACTGTATATGTTATTCTCTCTGTAAAGATCCTAGAGTATTGTGAATTAATGCTCAAAATTTAACATGGTATCAGAGCTAACCTGAGAAGAAGACATTGTGCAGTGACGAAAACCAGGGTTTCTTGTTTATTGGGTTTCTCTCCACAGATTTTGGAAAAGCAATATAGTAGATTGACTCCACTCATCAAAGAGAATTTATCTATCCTATCAGAATTCAGCTATGAGCACTTTCAGTTTTGGCCCTAAAAATTAGGGTTTCCTAAAAAAATAAGCATTTTTGAAATTTAAAGACATAGCTAGAAGTTCCTTGGAAAAATCGAAGTTTAGAGCTTTGGATCGAGATTTTTGGCTGGATAAATCTCCTGGAAACTCAAACCCTAATTCAGGGTCCTTCCCAATGAACCCAGGAAGACTAAAAGGCATTTCTGAAGGGTGACACTTTGCAGATCTCAAATTCTGAATACACCAAGCTATTCAGCTCATCAAGGTGCATCTTTCTATCCTTTCAAAAAGTTGAAATTCACATTTTGAATTTTTAGGGTTTTCTCTGACAAACCCTAATCCGAGACCAGATCCAGTTTTCAACAAATCAAGTGGTAAGACCTAAATCTTTTTTATTTCCATTTGAAGTACTCTTTAAGATGTCTCACCATACCAAGCTTGAGGATAAGCTTAATGGGGATAATAAATTCCAAGCTTGGAAGTATAGGATTGGGTTAATCCTGGAAGAGAATGAGTTGGACTCTTACATAAAAAAGAGATCCCTATCCCAGAGGATGAAGAGGCTAAGATATTGCATACGAAGAACTTGGTCAAGGCAAAGAGAATCATTGTTGATTCTATTAAAGACCATCTCATTCCACATGTGTCATCCCTAAAGACACCCAAGGCTATGTTTGATTCTCTGACCAAGCTATTTGAAGGGAAGAACATAAATCGGAACATGACATTGCAGAATCAATTGAAAGGGGTCAAGATGTCGAATGGAGAGACCATTCAATCTTATTTCTCCAAAGTCTCTCAGATCAAGGAACAACTTGAAGCTGTAGATGAAATGGTGGAGAATGGTGAAATTGTTATGATCATTTTGAATGGCCTAACCAGGTCATGGGACTCCTTTATCCAAGGGATATGTGCAAGAAATAAATTGATCTCCTTCAGTAGACTGTGGGAGGAATGTTCTCAAGAAGAAGCAAGGCTTGTGGCACGAGAAGAAAATATGGGGAATGAAGATCAAGCTCTCACAGCACACACCAAGAAAGGCAAGTTGAAGAGGGAACCATCCCATCACAAAGAAAAGAAAGATATGAGGTGCTTCAATTGTAATGAGAAAGGACACTTTGCCTCATAATGTCCCAAGAAAAGGAAAGAAGATAACAACAACTTCAACAAAAAGAAGAAGAACAACAAAAGAAGATATCATGCTCATGCTGCTGAGGATGATGAACCTCCCAGGAAGAAAGCTAGAACAGAAAGTGATGATGACTCATCAAGCGAAGAAGAGTATGTACTAATCTCTGCTCTCACAGGTACTATCTCTCATGGTTGTAATGATCAGCTTATTGACAGTGGTGCTTCCAAACACATGACTGGGTTTAAAGAATCTTTTGTAAATCTATCTGAACATGAATCACCCCATAAAGTGAAACTTGGGGATGACTATCAATACCCCATCAAAGGAAGTGGTGAAGCCTCCTACAACCTAGATTCTGGAAAGTCTTTGAAGATGAAAGAAGTGCTCTATGTGCCTGGGCTCAAGAAAAAACTTCTCTCCATATCTGCATTGGATGCAAAAGGTATGAGGGTTGCATTTTTGGATGGCCAAGTCCTAATGTGGCCAAAGGGAAAGACCATAGATGATGCAGTGGTGATTGGAGAGCAAGAAGGAGGTTTGTATAAATTGAAAGGACAACCTGAACATGCCATGGCGCATGATTCCATGGAGCCAAGTGAACTTTGGCATAGAAGACTTGCACATATGCACTACAGAGCATTACCAATTGCAAGTAAAGCTATAGACGGTCTTCCTGAAATCAAGACCAAGCATGAATGTGTTTGCAAAGGATGTGCAAAAGGAAAGAACATAAAGAAGGAATTTCCAAGCAGTGAAAGCAAGGCAAAAAGTATCTTGGAAATTATCCACTCCGATGTCATCCAGTTCTCTGAGTGGGTATGTTTACTATGTCTCTTTCATTGATGACTTCTCTAGGAAGACTTGGGTTTACTTCTTGAAGAACAAAGATGAAGTGTTTGATAAGCTCAAGGAATTCAAAACCTTGATGGAGAACCAAACTGATAAGAAAATCAATACTTTCAGATCCGACAATGGTGGATAATTCACTTCAGGTGACCTCAAGAAACTATGCAGTGATTCAGGGATTAAGAGGGAGTTGACTGCTCCTTACAATCCACAACAGAATGGAGTTGCAGAAAGAAAGAATAGAACAATCATGGAAGCAACAAAGGCAATGCGGAATGACCAGGATCTACCTATGCATCTATGGGCAGAAGCAGCTAGGATAGCTGTATATGTACAGAACAGAACACCCCACAAGATATTGGACAACAAGACACCAGAAGAGGTCTTCTCTGGTAAGAAACCTGAAGTCAGCCATCTTAGAATATTTGGTTGTCTAGTATATACTCATGTGCCAAAGGAAAAGAGGACTAAGCTAGATCCTTCAGCAAAGAAGTGTATCTTTGTGGGTTACAGCGAAAGCTCAGAGGCTTACAAAATATACTTTCGAGGGTTCAAGAAAATTGATGTCATCAGGGATGTAACATTTGATGAAAATTCAGCATTCATCAAATCAAGAAAGACACCTGTTGAAGTTTATGAAGAACCTAAGGAAACTAGATTTCAAGAAACTACCATGACTGAAGCAATTCCAGATGTTGATCGTTTAATTGAAGATCCGCAACAACCTGTAGATCCACCCCGTGAGAATAACTCTCACAAGAGAAAACCTACATGGGCTAGAGAGCTCATTCAAGATGCAGAAATATATGGCATTCCAAAAGAAGAACACAGAGCAAAGAAGAGAACTAGATCACATACCAGCTATGTTGCTTTACTCTGTGATATCATGAACAAAGAACCTTCCAGTTATGAAGAAGCAACGGAAAAGAAAGAATGGAAGGATGCCATGGTCGAAGAATACTAATCAATAATGAAGAATGATGTTTGGGATGTTGTCCCAAGACCTGAAGGGAAGTCTGTTGTGACTTCCAAATGGATCTTCAAGATCAAGTATGCTGCAGATGGCAGCATAGAGAAATACAAGGCAAGATTTGTAGCTCGTGGCTTCTCTCAGAAAGAGGGAATAGATTATGAAGAAACTTTTGCTCCTGTAGCCAGGTACACTTCCATCAGATCAGTACTTGCCCTGGCTGTAGCGATGAAATGGAAGATACACCAGATGGATGTCAAGACTGCTTTCTTGAATGGTGTAGTTGAAGAGGAAGTGTATGTGGAGCAGCCACTCAGTTTTGAAACACATGACAGGGAGTCATATGTGTGCAGATTGAAGAAAGCCTTGTATGGCTTGAAGCAAGCTCCCAAAACTTGGTATGGTAGGATGGACAGTTTCCTATCTAGTTTGGGCTTTACCAAGAGTAAAGCGGATTCCAACCTTTACTACAAGGTTGAGGAAGGAAATCCTGTGATACTACTCCTATATGTGGATGACCTATTTGTAACAGGAGATGATAGACTAGTTACCGATACAAAGAGGAAGCTTGCTTCCAAGTTCGATATGAAGGACTTGGGGATGATGCACTATTTTCTAGGTATGGAGGTGTGGTAAAGTGCAGAAGGGGTCTTCCTTGGACAAGGGAAGTATGTAGTAGATATCCTGAAGAGGTTCGGAATGATGGAATGTAAGTCCATGGCCACACCTATGGCATCGAACTTGAAGCTTATGTGTGATGCTTCATCTGAGCCGGTTGATGTCTCTATGTATCGTCAGATGATTGGGTCCTTGATGTACCTAACGAACACGAGACCATATATTTTCTTTGCGGTGAACACATTGAGCCAGTTTCTGACGGATCCAAGGCGTGTTCACCTGGTTGCTGTAAAGCATATTCTGAGGTACCTGAAGGGTACAGTTGATTATGGGCTCAAGTATGATGCGAATCAAAATTTTAACGTACAGGGTTATGTTGATTCCGATTGGGCAAGTAGTACTACAGATAGGAAGAGCACATCTGGGTGCTGCTTCAGTATGGGATCATGTGTGATCTCTTGGTTTAGTAGGAAGCAGTCCTGCGTAGAACTAAGTACAGCTGAGGCAGAGTATGTTGTAGCCTGTGCGGCTAGTTGTGAGGCAGTATGGCTTTGGAAGCTACTGTCTAAGTTATTTGATCTCCCGTTGGATGCTACTGGTATCTTCTATGATAACCAGAGTTGTGTGAAGCTGTCTGAGAACCCGGTGTTCAACAACAGGTCGAAACACATTGAGATCAAATATCACTATATCAGGGATATGGTGCAAAGAGGAGCAGTAAAGCTCCTGTATGTTGCGATGGATGAGCAGATTGTAAGTGTGCTGACGAAGCCACCATCCAAAGTGAAGTTCGAGTACTTCAGAGAGAGGCTTGGTTTTCTTCAAATGGACGACACTTCGAGGAAGAAGTGATGGAGACATTTGCTGAAGCCATTCCAAGCATGTTGGAAGGAGGATCCTTCACATGGCTGTGGATGTAAGTGATGGATGATGAGCATCAGGACGATGCTCTAGTTGCTGCTCTATATATACGAATCATGTTGGATGCTAGATATGATCAGTTGGATCATTTATATGTATATGTATATATGCATGATGTTGGATGCTGGATATGATCAGTTGGATCATTTATATGTATATGTATGTATATACGCATCATGTTGGATGTTGGATATGATCAGTTGGATCATTTTGTATATGCATCATATTGGATGCTTGGACCATGTATTTGTATATCTATCAGGTGGATACTGTGTATGATCAGGTAGATCATGTATGTTGATATATATCAGGTGGATACATTGTATGATCAGGTGGATCATGTATGGTGATATGTATCGGGTAGATACTTGGTATGCATCAGGTGGATGCATTGTATGATCATGATGACGAGCTTCAGGATGTTGCTCCATATGATATGTATCAAGACGGTACAGTGATGATGATCAGTATGATCATGAGCATCAGGATGATGCTTCGTGCGATGATGATCAGTTAGATCATGATTATCAGGTTGATACTTGGAGGTCAGAGATGATATGTGGCAGGTTGTGCAAATAGCATGTAATCAATCCTCAGAAATCCGATAGGTTGAGCTGTGTGCTCGTAATCAGTCCTGGGATGAGGTATTGCTATGTAGTATGTAATCAGTCCTCAGAGATCCGATAGGTTGAGTTGTGTGCCCGTAATCAGTCCTGGGATGAGGTATTACTACGGAGACATGTAATCAGTCCTAGAGATACGATAGGTTGATCTGTGTGCTCGTAATAAGTCCTGGGATGCTCTTTAGAGATCTTGCTAGTTGTGTTGCAGCACATAAATGTTCCTGGGATGCTCTTTAAAGGTATTGTCTATTCAAATGTAATCAGTCCTGGAGATCCGAGAAGTTGAGCTATGTGCTCGTAATAAGTCCTGGGATGCTCTTTAGAGATCTTGCCGGTCGTGCTGCGGCACATAAATGTTCCTGGGATGCTCTTTAAATGTATTGTCTATTCAAATGTAATCAGTCCTGGAGATCCGAGAGGTTGAGCTATGTGCTCGTAATAAGTCCTGGGATGCTCTTTAGAGATCTTGTCGGTCGTGCTGAAGCACATAAATGTTCCTGGGATGCTCTTTAAAGGTATTGTGAAGGGGATGCATGTAATCAATCCTGGGAGATCTTGCAGGTCGTGCTTAGGTACATAAATGTTCCTGGGATGCTCTTTTCAGGTATTGTATCAGCACATAAAATTAGTCCTGAGAGACCACCTCTATAAGACCGTTCGCACAGATGAAGATGAAGACCTACAGGTAGTGGGCCTACATCCAGTATGAAAAAGGACTGGCTCTGTAGAACTTCCTATGACGAGTAGATTCAGAGATTGGTTGAGATAGCAACAACAATGATGATGACAATGATTCGAGAATGATGCATCTATGATGATGATCCAGAGAAGAAGACTTGTGCTAGAAGATCTGTGTCGAGAAATACCTTCCTAGTTAAGAGGGATTGTCGATGTATACGTAACTTCAGAATGTATTTCACTTAAATATTTATTGTACTCCTATAGAGATGTATTATTCCTCTATATGGAAGTGTCGTTATTTGTATTGACAAGTTTCACAAGTGTGTTAACTTGCCAATGGGTTATTAGACCACCTTGTAAGGGGTCGGCCCGATATAATGTAATATGAAGTTATTGTACCTAGCTAGACAAGTCGGCCCCATAAGGTTATTGGGCGAACAAGATAAGTATAAATAGAGATCGAGAGATCTCTATTTGGATCACTTCAGAACTCACACTTCCTTCACTCAGAAAGTGGCGCACATGTGAGGAGGAGGATCAGCTGCTAAGAAGAGTCTATCTCTTGTACTTTGGTTGTACATTGGTTGTGCTATTTCTCTATCTATCTCTGACGAAGTTGTGGGGTTTTTCACCTTAAGGTTTTCCCCACGGAAACTCTGTGTGTCTATTGTCTCTCATGCTTTTGATTCTTGTGATGATTGACATAATTGTTATGATTGACATAATTGTTATGATTGATATGCATTGATATACTATATATGTTATTCTTTCAGTAAAGATCCTAGAGTATTGTGAATTAATGCTCAAAATTTAACACCAACCAATAAAAAATGTTCTAGTGAATTGCTTTTCAAGCCATCTGTACCTTATAACATTACAAATTGGAGAGTTTTCAATGATGTTGAATAAATTATCAGTTTTTTGACAGATGAATATACATTCAAAGAATCCATTATTGAAGAAGACGAACACCAATAAGAATTACAAGATAAGGATACCAGTAAGGGAAATTTTATGCCAAAAGGAGTACGAACTGTTGAAATACTATTTGACTTACAACATAAATTCAGGAATCTAACAAATGTCAAAACAAATATCTCTTCAATGCAATACGAACTAGTAAACTTAGGTATGGAACAAGAGCCTAAATATGTCAATTTAGAACAATGTTGTTCACCCGGAGAGAAATACAAATTTATTAAACTTTTTCAGTAATACACGGACATCTTTGCATGTACATATGATGATTTGAAGACTTATTATACATGCATCATACAACCTATGATACCTATCAAACAAGGAGCAAAACCATTTCAGCAGCAACTCAAGAAGATGCATCCTATGCTTGAACCCTTAATACAAAAGGAATTAAAGAAGTTTCTAGATGCTAAGATTATTTTCAAAGTTAGAAATTTCGAATGGGTGGAAAACATGGTTCCTGCAAGAAAAAAATTAGGAGAAATAAGACTGTGTAGATTTTGAAAATTTAAACAGGGCGTCGGATAAAGACAACTATCCAATCCCACCCATGTAACAAATTTAGAGATGGTATCAGGCTCAGAGATGTTCTCCTGATTAGATGGATTTTTAGGATACAATCAAGTGTTAGTGGCTGAAAAGAATCAACTAAAGAATACCTTTCATACAAAATCAGGAACATTTGCATATAGAATAATGTCTTTTGGTCTTATGAACTATGGAGCTACATTTTGGAGGACCATGGATATCGCATTTTGAGGTTTAGTCGGCCATAGTGTTGTAATTTAATTGGATGATGTGAAATTCCTTTCCAAGAAAAGAGAAGATCATGCTTTTCATTTAAAGCATATTTTTGAATGGTTCATTGTAGGAAATATGACATATCTTTGAATCCTAAGAAAAGCATTTTTTTGGTTCTAGAAGGAAAACTGTTAGGACATATCATCTCTAGAAAGGGAATCTCTATAGACCCAAAAAGAATTCAAGCTTAATTTAGATTCCCATGCCCCACAATTAAAAACTATGCAATCATTCATGGGCACAATAAACTTTGTTCGAAGGTTTGTACCAGATTTTGCAAAAATTGTAAAACCTTTGCAAAAAATGGTGAAGCAAAGTGTGCAGTTCAAATGGACTGCGATTGAAAAGAATGCGTTTAAGGATATAAAAAATGCCATTTCTCATGCGCCTTAATTAAGCAGTCCATATTTTGAAAAGGATTTAATTATATATACATTTGCTTCAGATCATTCTCTTGCAGCAGTGCTCACACATAAAGGAGAGCAAGGGAACGAATATCCAATATATTTTATGAGCATTGGATTACAGGGAGCTGAACTGAATTACCCAACTGTAGACAAACAAGCATATGTAGTATTTAAGGCAGTAAAATAGTTCATACCTTAAATTCTAAAAAATAGAACAAAGGTTATAATACCTCATCGGGATGTCATATATTTATCTGTATAGAAGGAGTTAGGAGATAGACGTGGGAATTGGGTGACTGCATTACAAGAGTATGACTTGGAATTTAAGCCAGCTAATATTGTCAAAAGTCAAGGGTTATGCAAGTTTCTCACTGAACATCCAACTGATGGATATCATGGATGGGAAAATGAATTTAATCTAAACATATCCTGTTTTAACCACTCCAGATTCATGGTATAGAGATTTGATTCATTATCTTCAACATGGGTGTTTACCAGAGCAATGGAATTCTAAACAAAGAAGGGCCCTCTCATTGAAATCAACATCATATCAAATAATAGATGGAATTATTTTTAGAATTAATTATGATGGAGTGTTTCTCAGATATCTTGAAAGAGATGATGCGGAGAAGGTGGTTAAGGCGTTACATGATGGTCCTATAGGTGGACATTATTCTGGGGACACTACTACTCATAAAATATTGAGAGACGAATATTACTGGCCCACTGTTTTAAAGATGCCCATTATTATGCACAAAAATGTGATATATGTCAGAGGAGTATCGGTAGACTATCAAAACCAGTCGGACCATTACAGTCGGTCATCATTTCAGAATCATTCGACCAATGGGGTTTATACATCATTGGAGATATTAATCCCAACTCTTCATTGCAACACCGATATATTCTAACTGCCACTGTTTATTTTATAAGATGGACTGAATCGATTCCTTTGCGCAAATTCAATGAAGACGCGGTCATCAGATTCTTACAAGAAAACATTATAACCAGGTTTGGGGTTCCAATTTCGTTAGTCTTTGATAATGCATCTTATTTTACTTCTTTTAAGTTCAGTACATTTTCTATTTAAAAGGGAATTAAATTGCATTACTCATCTAATTATTATCCCCAAGGGAATGGATTAGCAAAATCCACCAATAAGATCCTTATACGAATACTGAAGAAAACCATCATTGAAAACAAAAGAAATTGGCATGCATCTCTTCCCAATGCTTTATGGGAAGATAGGGTCACTCCAAAAAAATATTTAGGGGTTTCTCCTTACACTGTAGTCTATGGTAAAGAGACTATTCTTCCCCCAAAGATACTACTCCCCTCCTTGCAGTTAGCTCAGGCATCCAGAGGTTCAAATAGTGAAATCATGCAGTCACACATTAACACCCTGTTAAAACTTGAAGAGGAGAGGAGACGGGCCAATGATAGGTTCAATTGTCACCACGATATCGTGAAAAAGTGGTTTGATAATCGGAAATACGGAAAGAAAACCTTTGAGGTAGGAGATCTAGTTCTAAAGTGGGATCATCCTCATGACGAGAAGGGTAAACATACCAAGTTCCAACATTTGTGGATTGGGCCTCATCAAGTCGTAGAGAAAATTTTCCCAACAACTTATAAGTTACAAGATTGACAAGGGGATAAGGAAAAACTCCTCGTCAACAGCGTAACACTCAAACAATGCTTTTCCTAGATTTAGGGAGACCCATTGTAAATAAATAAATTTTGTTGTTTCTTCGCCTTCCCCATTTTTTTCATTTGTTTTCTTCTATTTTTTAGGTTAGTTAGTTTCAACCTTATCTGAATTTTGGTTTGAATGTTGTATTTTATTGCTTGATTTTTGTTTTGAATAAATCCCAGCTCAAATTTTAGAGTGATGTGCAGAAGAAAAAACATCTGAGCATTCTCATACAGTTTCAGAAGGATTATAAGTGTATTCATCACAAAAGAGTTTCTTTTTGTAAAAGATAATAATGTGACTAATGATTTTAATTGTTGCTTTATTTTTAGATGGGAAAACCTATTTCTTGTTTCATTTTGTGTCAATATAAACCTTGTAAAATAACCAAGATCTATGAATTCTAAATTACTATCTTGGGGCTCCACTCACTTACACATAAATAACCCTCTCAAGTGGCCTATTATAAATGACCCATGGAAAGGAAGCAAATATTGCAAATGTGTGCTAATTAAAATGATCCTGTGCTACTAGAAAATATAGCCATAATGCTCATAAATAAGAGTCAAAATTCTCTGAAAAGGACCATATCCATCAAAGAAATAGGGTTTTGGAAAATAAAACACAACCAACTAAGAAGATTCTCCTGATGTTTCAGAAGGTTCTTCTCCGTCTATGAGTATGAAAAACCAAAATAAAAATTCATCACTCACACAATATGAAATTATGGATAGAAGAACCCACGTCAAATGTTTGAATATTGAAGAAATCAATTTAAGAGAAGGACTCGACGACAAAACTCATCAAAAGAAAGCATCCAAAGAAATGATAGTAGCATGGGAATGAAGAACACACGAATATGTATGTTTGATATTGTCATGATACTATGGAGTCATATGTAGAGGTAACCAAGAGACGAGACTAATAAAGAATTCCATATTATGGCTTCAGGAGAGTGGTCAAGAAATCTGGTCTAGGTTGCCTTACTTCCCAAAATAAACGACCAATATGATTAAAAAAACTCCTCTCCTTGCCTAAAATTTTGGACTTTTAAAATCAACAAAAGAAATGTTAAAAGAATACTTTTACAATTAGAATTAATGACCAAAAGCAATAGTGATCCTTAGTAAGTTTGTTTGTTCAGAGATCCGTGTTCACCAGTCAGTTGCCAATTGTTGTAGCTTCAACCCGATCCCCAAAATTTTATAAAATTGTAGGGCCCCTCCTTACTCTTGAATTTACTTAGAGTTTTGTTTCATATTATCTGCTTACTTTTTTTTTTAAACTTAGATTTTTTTTTAAATCAAAAGAAAAATCATTTCTCTCGATCAGGAGAGTTTTCATTTTTTCGTCGAAACGGTTGGAGCACAATCCAATGTTGCACCGAAATGGTTGGAGAGGTTTTAATTTTTGCGCTAAAATGTTCAGGGAACCTTTTATCTCTTTCGAACTTTGTTGAGGAAGGAGTGTGTTTCGGATAAAAATAGAATGTCCGCCTAAATGGTCAAAGAACAAGGGAAATGAGCCCGATCATAGGAAGTTTCAGTTTCACGTCAAAACGGTCGATGAAGTTTTAATGTAGCGCCGAAATGGTCAGAGCCGAATCCTATTTTGCACTGACACAGTCGAAAGGAAGTGTGTCCCTAAACGATAGGAATGAGTTAGATTTTTACGCCAATTCTCACTTGATCCTTGATCATTTGGTAGTTCTTTGTCTCATAGAAAAATCCTTGTTTTCATCGATATGTTCTAGACGAAACTAAGATACACACCGACGCATCCAACGTAGAATGAGAAATTGTGTCGATTAAATAAATGGAGTGGGTCAGTGTCAAATAGAATTATTCCCCGAATTATTTCAACATAAAAATGGTTTTCACTCCAAAACACATCGGTGCCAAAGGAAATGGTCACCCGAAACAGGATCGGTGCCTAAACGAGTTCTGCTTCGATGCATGTCCAAACACTTTTCAGCGTAAACTAAAAAGTGATTCAAAAAATTTCATCGATAGTTTAAAAGTGATATGAAAAGTGTGATTTGACCTTGACTTAACGCATTTATTGCTAGGGTTATGTTTTGTATATATAAGGGTTTCAATTTTTTTTCACAACATTGTTTGTAATGACATTTTGGAGCAATCACCGGATGATAGGAAAGCCACTTAACTCCATTGGAAAACCATCTTTAGAACACTCGCATGTTGCCGGGTAGGATTCTTTCCACACCATTATTGTCCCGAATATGAGTTGGTCCCTCTCATGATTTAATTGATCTAAACGTTTATTTTTAATTTTTATTTTCATTTGTTTTATTCTTCTTTCCCTATTTTTGAAAAAGGTCTCGAGCCTCAAACTATATATATATTTTGGGAAGAAAGAGGATTTTTCGTGTTCAGCTTCGAGTAAGTGAATACCGGCCGGCCCATTGGCTGTCTAGTTTTAGTATTCTTAACATGCCCTAGGAAAACCTTTAAGAATCCTGGAGAGGACGTTACCTATACACATCTTCTCTACCATTGAATGGTTGTATCCCTACTGCGTCGATCTGCTAGATCCTTTTCTATCACAAATCCAACACTCAAAGTATACCATTTTCCATGTCACACACGGGATTTGTAGGTATGCTAGTATCATAAGAAGAACCTATCCAAATGGAAACGACAACTTGATTTATGTAGGATAAGATAAATAAAATCTGTAGGTTAGTGATATGGCTTGTAGAGAAAGGGGAAGTTTATTTCTAGATTTGGTTCCATTTCTTTTTTCCCACCCAACCAGGGTTATAATGTCAGGATAAGTTATCCATATTCCTTGAGACATTTATCCTTTGGACAGTTATTAGGGTAGTTATACTCTCATAACTCTCAACATTCCAGATTTCAACGACTGTCAGTAGTGTTTCATGGGAAGCCTTTCGTTATTTGAAAAGGTCGTAGCCAATTAGGGTTCAATGTTGGCTTGACGTAGAACAAAATTCATAAAAAATGGATTGCTTTGCAAGAGTTTGGCTTATCAAAAGGAATTTTTCATTGGATCACCCTCTCCATTGGTGGTTTTCTTTTATCAAATACATATCCCTCATCGGATTAATAGGGTGTTAGGTTTCTGTGAGATCCAAGTAGATCATATACTTTGCTTAAATATTGGACAAGAGTGATTAAATTGGTGGTTAGTATGGCACAAAAGAATTTGAGAAATAAGAAAAAATTATTTGGACAGTGTGGTGCCAAGAGTAAGATAATAGTTGCATTCTAGTCCCAATAATCAACATATCTGACACTAAGTGAAATAAAATTTTAAGTTTTTGACTAGGAATTTGATTACTAAGGCTAGTGGATGAATGAAGAAATCCATGTGATAGTGCATTAGGAATTCATCGAGATAGTCACTCAGAACCAAAACATACTTGACATCATGGAAGTATGAATCTCCTGTTTAGTTCTTTTGTAAACAATATTGACAAAGCATACATCTGCAATTCATTTACAGAATATTATGCTCATTATGATTTTTTGCTTGAAATTATTGCATTTACATTTAATTTATGTACATTAACTTTATTTTCACCTCAGGACTTAGAAATGAAATGAAGAGCTTCTAAGCATAAGGCCAAGGCAGTAGAATCTGATTCTGATATTGAGGTTATCCTAGAAACCACGATGGAAACCCTATATGATGATACCAGAGGAGTAACGAGGATCATTCTTGACTATAAATGGGGTGAACTATACCACCTCACCCGAGACCTAAACATACCAAATGCATCTATTGAATAAATGATGGTGTACCAGAATATCAAGAAGTCGGGTCTTCATAAGGCTGCCACCCGCCCAAACGTTTTCCGTGTTAAGAAGTAATTGGGTGGATTTTACCCCATGTGGATCTGATCTCAAGAATTATAGCTGGTGTAAATGGAGGAGGATTGACGTCATTTCTACCAGCTCATATTAGCGCAACATATAAGTTACCACCTCCTAAAGTTATGATGACAGAATATTGGATCAAGGGAGTGAACATAGATCATTCTAAGTATGCTAATAAAATGTTGATTTCAGGAAAGCAGTTGAGGCAGAGGGAAAGCAGGGACCATGACACAAAATATGTAAACAACATTCAAAATTATATCATTGATGTTAAGTAGAATATTTGGAAGAGAAAACGTGAATGTCTACAAGCTTAGTTGGGTACCTCTTATGTATCATGTTTCCTCACATGGTACTATCTTCAATTGGGCAGACATTATTTCAGAGAGCATGGAATCAACCATAGCAGCAACCCAAGGTAGGATTACTCAGAAGAAAAAAGAATTCTTTATGTCCTCCTATCTTATTGATTGTATCCTAATAAGGCACCCATTCCACAAGTTGGGAAGCTATTGGTTCCAAGCTGAGACCCCTGTTTATGTGGCCTACCAAATAATGTGGGCTCATAAGTATGAAAGCTTCTACAAGCTTATATGTGAGGAGTTCATAATTCCTCTATACTGGTTAATATTTAACGAGGAGCCAAATTTCTTGTCGGACAACACAATGGCAGTAATCAATGAATATGGAGATTATTATTTTACCCCTGAAGGAACCTATATCCAGATGTATGGAGGAACCAAACACCCATCTCTACTGCCAAAGTATGCCACAGATTATGTAGTACACAGAGAAACTGTGAGGTAGGTGTTTATCAATGGAGTGGGGAATTTTTTGAATGAGAATAAGAAGGCTTCATATCCAACACTTGATCCCTTTGTGATCATAGCATATAATTTCCCTAAAGTTAAAGGAGTGTAGTTTTTCATAAAATTCTTGGAATCCTTCCACTTTGGAGAAAAGATTTTTGTTAGAGATGACAAATTGCAAAAGGCTACCCAACACTATGCATCATGTAAGATTCATTTTGACTATACAGATCATGTTAGGAACCCGTGTCAACCCTTCTCTTTACTATGTTAGTATAGTGTTGTTGGATGCATATGCTTTGTAAGTCGTCCCATAGTATTTGTTGATCCATATTTTATATTAGCCCATAGTATTGACCCATAGTATTGGACGCATATGCTTTGTAAGTCGTCCCATAGTATTATATGTCCCATGGATTTGACTCATAGTATTGGGCATAGACTTAGTATATAAGTGTGTGTTGAGGTCATTGAAGGCACCATGAAGTTATTTGTATTGAGCTTCCTCAAAGGAGGTTGCCCCCTCAAAGTGGCCTGCGATCAATATAAAAGTGATTCCGAGTTCTGTCATTTTTGCTATTTCGCATATTCTTATTAATTAATTGTTGCAGGTGCTTCACATCTGGTATCAGAGCACTTTCTTGGGCTCGCTGGGTGAAATTTCTGCCCAAATTTTTTTCGCATCTGTTGTAGGTTCGGATTTGGGAATAATCCCTATCCTCTTAACTGTGGGAATTACTTAGGCATAAGCCCTAAAACTCATTGTGAGGAGTAACACAGGAACCCCGAAGTAGATGGCCCATTGAGAGGACCTGCCAGTGAAAAGGGAAATGACCCCTAGCTGATTGACTAGTTCCCACCCATGAGGTAAACCAAGAGTTGTCGTTTGTGGCAAAGTGGTTATCAGTTTTACCTGAGTCATGGAGTGAGGGGTACTGCCCCAATACACAAGTCATCAAACAACATTGGTGGCCAAGTGAAACCCTTGAACTGTTAGGAAGCCACACATACCTGGGGTCCATATCTATTTTTAGCTGAACTATTGTCGATCACTGCTGCGCTGTTTCAGATCCAACCGTTCATATCCATTCCGAAAGCCGTTCCAGATCCATCCGTTCAGATCCATTCTGAAAGTTGTTCCAGATCCAGCCATTTTCAATCCATTTGGAACCATTGCAGATCTATCTGTTTCAGATCCCTTCCAAGCCAGAGCCGCTCCATTTTGAAAAAAAAAACCAGATCCAGCCGTTTTCAATCCATTTGGCGCCGTTGCAGATCTATCTATTTCAGATCCCTTCCGAGCCATAGCTGCTCCATTCTGGAAAAAAAAAGTATCAAATTCAGTTTTTCCTCCATATATCCCTTATTTTCACTCTGTTTCCCTTGAACTTTCGGGGAACCCCTGCAATCCCATTCTTCATATTTCATTCCTGAAGACCCTATCCCAAATTCCACTTCCCAAGACCACAAATCCCACATTTGTTTATTTTTAGGGTTTACCATAACTCTTTCAGTTTTCACACAAATGCCTTCAAATTTTGCCACTGTGTTCCTTTCCTAATTCTGCTTCTTTCTCCCTCTCTACCAAATTTTCTCATTCTTTCACCCTGCTTTTGAAATCCCCATTTTTGCCTCCCTGTCCATCAAAAAGTGTCCAAATCCTAGTCAAACCCCAATTACCAATCTGAGTTTTTCCCAAATCCAAATTTTCCTTTACTAAATAAGCTTTTGTTTATGTTTTCTATCCATTTCCAAAAAAAAAAAAAACTCCTGGTTGTGGTTGTCACCCATGTAGGAGAAAAAACCATGGAGGAAGCACTTGCAGCCATCCAAACCATACTCCAAGATCTGGATGAAAAATTTCTCAGCCTCCATCTTCAGCATTCAGCCATGAACAATAACCGACATCCAAAATCTTTTGCAGCCACCGAGTTCTCTTCTTCCAACAATTTTCGTGGGCCGAAGCTTGATTTTCCTCGCTTCAATGGCACTGATCCGACTGGATGGATATACCGAGAAGAACAATATTTCAGTCTACATAATACTTTTCATGTCCAGAAAGTTCCACTTGCATCCTTTCATTTGGAACAGGAAGCCCTTCAATGGTACCCTTGGTACATCAAAGGTCATCCCGAGCCAAACTGGACAGATTTTTGCCAACTCCTTTTGCCACGATTTGGTCCTAGTGATTTTGACGACTTCACAGGAGCACTCACTAAACTTCACCAAACTGGCACAGTGAGAGAGTATCATACAAAATTTGAGAAACTCGCCAATCACATAGAAGGACTGTCTGATGAATTTTATAGGAGTTGTTTTATCAGTGGTCTTAAGGATGAAATCCGATCAAAGGTTAAAATGTTCTGTCCCAACACAATGATGGAAGTCCTAGGTTTGGCTAAGTTGGCAGAAGACAAGCTTGCAGCCCAACAGTGCTCCAAACCCACTTTTTTTCCCTTCCGAAATATGGGTTCTCAATGACCTCCCATCCCGCCAGCTCCTCGACAAACTCCTATCAAGCATTTGTCTAAAACCGAGATGCAGGCACGTCAAGAAAAAGGGATTTGTTATAATTGTGATGAGAAATTCACTCAGGGACATAGATGTGTTCAACAAAATCTCTATCTCTTGGATTTGGATTCTCTGCCTGCCTTTGAACTTGGTGAAGAAGCTCCAGATACAGTAGATGATCAGGTCGACATTCAACACCCACCTGTTGACACCCCATCTCAGGACGACCCACCCGCGATCTCTCTCCATGCTGTAACCGGTGTCACAACCCCACAAACAATGCAAGTCAGGGGATACTTCAAGAAGTTCCCTCTTACCATACTCATTGATTCTGGTAGCACTCATAACTTCATTGACCCTCGGATTGTCAAACGGGCTGATTATTTTGTCCATCCTTGCTCCAACTTTGAAGTCATGGTTGCTAATGGGTGCACCTTACCTTGCAAGGGGAAGTGTCACAATGTGCGTATCTCTATGGAAGATTATAACCTATGCTCTAACATGTTTTACTTGTCCTTAGGTGGATGTGATGTGGTTTTGGGCATTCAATGGTTACGCACACTTGGCCCCATCGTATGGAATTTTGCGGAACTTTGGATGCATTTTTCAGTCAATGGGGCACAACACAAATTAATGGGCTTACAACCAGGGTCTCTCCGCATCATCAATTCACATCGCTTGGAAAAAATCCTTAAGAAGAATTCACATGGTGTCATCGCTCAGCTCCATTCCATTCAAATGCACCCATCAACGATCTCCACTACTTCCTTGGATAGATATGCAGGTGTCTTTGTTGAACCAATGATCTTGCTGCCTTCAAGAGACCTTTCCGGTAAGAATTTAGTCGCATCTACCTCTCAGTAGGAAATGATGGCTATTTTGCATGTAGTACAGAAGTGGCAGCCATACCTATTAGGGAATTATTTCTGCATCAAGACTGATCTAAAGAGTCTGGAAATTTTTTTGGAACAATGGGTCTCCTCCCCAACACACCTAAAATGGGTTATCCGACTCATGGGTTATCCCTATGCGATCACTTACAAGAAGGGTTAGGACAATATGGTGGCAGATGCACCTTCTCGCACAATTGATGACCCAGTTTCTCTTACAGCTCTTTCTCTGCTTGTTCCAAATTGGTTGCAATATGTTTGTCAGGGCTATCTCTTCTATGAACTCCATGCTTCTTCATCAGCAGGGCACTCTGGGTTCTTCGAAATGTATGACCGAGAATAATGTTACTTCTTTTGGCAGGGACTGAAAATGACAATTCAACAGATGGTGGATGACTATGATACTTTCCAGGTCAACAAGGTTTAAACGACACTCCTTTCGGGATTGCTCAAACCCTTTCCCATCCCTACACAGCTTTGGCCAACTATTTCTATGGATTTCCTAGAAGCACTCTGGTGGTACAATACCACATCTCAAAGGACACCATATGAAGCAGTCTATGGACAGACACCACCAGTTCTTCTTCCATACACCCTTAGAAGCTCCCCAGTTCAGGAAATTGACTTGGTTCTTCGAAACCGCGATCCGATTCTTCTCATTCTGCAGGACAATCTTCACATGGCCAGAATTCGACTGAAACAACAAGCCAATCAACACCATTCTGAGTGCACTTTCCATGCAGTTGATAGGGTTCTTCTTTGTCTATAGCATTCCAAGCAATCCTCCCTGACACTCCAAAGGCGTCAGTGGCCCAAAATGCAACTCGAGGATGCTACCGGGGAACCACTCCTTCAGATTCTGCAGCAATTTCCCCAACCAAAGCTTTGAGGACAAAGCTTTTTCTAAGGGAGAGGGGATGTTAGGAAACCGTGTCAACCCTTCTCTTTGCTATGTTAGTATAGTGTTTTTGGACGCATATGCTTTGTAATTAGTCCCGTATTATTTGTTGATCCATATTTTATTTTAGCCCATAGTATTGGACGCATATGCTTTGTAAGTCGTCCCATAGTATTATATGTCCCGTGGTTTTGACTCATAGTATTGGGCATAGACTTAGTATATAAGTGTGTGTTGAGGTCATTGAAGGCACCATGAAGTTATTTGTATTGAGCTTGCTCAAAGGAGGTTGCCCCCTCGAAGTGGCCTATGATCAATATAAAAGTGATTCTGAGTTCTGTCATTTCTGCTATTTCGCATATTCTTATTAATTAATTGTTGCGGGTGCTTCACAAATCAATTCTTAAAAGATGAAGAGTTATACTGAGGAGAAAAAAATATGACTAATTTGAATAAAATATTTTGTCGTAGAGATGGAGCAAGTGCTAGCCAAACCAAAGACATTGCTAAAGAAGTAGAGCAACAGAAGGCCCGAGAAGATGTCATAGTAGCAAAAGAAGCAAGACTAAAATGAGAGGAGGAAGTAAGACAAAAGGAAGAAGTGACAAGAAAACATAAAGAAGAAGAAGCAAATTGAATCAAAGATGAAGAACTAAAGAATAAATAAGAAGAAGTTGAACATGAGAAGCTAAGAAAGGAAGGGCAAGCAACGACAGAGTTAGAGATACAAAAGGAGGAAGAAGCCAAATTCAAGAAAGCTGTGGAAGACAAAAGTCTCTAGGAAGAATATCACAGTCTTCAAGACATGAACATAGATCCATTCGACATCTCTAGGATCCTGCATGAGGGAGGAAATCTTCCATTTTATGTGCTCGGGATCACTCCTTTTACTCCTTCGAAGAAGCATTTAGTAGAAAAAATGGATACTATAGTTTTCAACCCCAAGCGAGAGAAAATTTTAAGAAGGAAGAAGAGGTTGAAGATGGGCACACAAGGAGATGTGGTAGCTATTCAATAAAGTAACTTAGTGGAAGGTACTCACAAGGATCCCAAGTTCACCGCTTCCATAAACATAGCATATGCTCAAGCGAATGCTAATAATGTTGATTAATTGATGAACGACCTGGAAGGAAGCAAAGAAAAAATGTTGAAGCTGAAAGATAACTTTGTGAAATCAAGAGGAGAAGGAATTGAGCTCAAAAGGAAACAATATGCAATAGAATTTGAAAAAAATAAATTACTTTTGGATTATTAGAACTTGGAGAATGAAAAGGATGGATTGAATGTGCAACTTGTGAATATCGAAGGCGAGCAAAGTGATCTTTAATCTCACATTAATGAGTTAGAATAAAGCAAAATTAAGTCAAACCAACAAGTGGAATCTTTAATCAATGAAAATGAATCTTTACAAACACAAACAAATGAAATGATAATTGAGAAGAGGTTCTGCAAGCCCAAATTAATGAATTAATAAACAAAAAGGGATTCCTGATGGAGCAATTCCAAGTTGCTGAAAACCAAAAGGAAGACCTGACCCCGTGATATGAGCATGCCTATAAGATACAAGAACATATCTTCCATTCTGTTAGAACATTTTTCCACCTATGTACATTAATCATTTATTAATGATGATTAATTAGCCCAAGTGATTAATGATTACATCCCTAAGTTGATTAGTTGGTAAATGGTCAAATTATCATGAACTGGTTAGCAATGTGAACAAGTGCTGAGTCAAACCAGCTTTGTGGAGCGCTCCCCAGGACAATTAATGCACTCAGCATGCCTAGAGCGCCCTCCTCAGGTCATTTAATGCACTCAGCATGCTTCTCTTCTACCTAGGGCGCATTTGCTCACTTTGTGGACAATCTTGCCTTGTTTTGTCATATTTTTGACCATTTTAAGACTCCAAACCTCTAACCAACCAGTTTCTTCACATGTGTGAGGTCACATGGGCCTGTCCAGTCATTCCCAGCATTCACACAGCAGATTCGAACCAGTTTGGGATGGTTTGGGATATTTTGGTCAACCTAGGGGGGTTTGAGCTATTTCTAAGCTAGATCAGTGTGAACACTCCAGATGGATTCGAATTCTTCCAGATTTGTATATATGGATGTTCTTAACCTTTGTTAAGGTTGGACAGTTAATAATATTGACATTATTCACCAATTCATGTGTATTGTTCTTCATTCATTTAAATTTTTTATGCTAATTCTTGCAAATGTTGTGCAATCTTTCACCAGTGAGGAATCCACAGTAGCTAGATTCAACTGTGCTTGAGATTTTACATGGTATCAGAGCTCTTGGAGCTAGAATTCGAACCAGCAAGACTGTTGTAGTGGATTGCCAGAAGCAGTGGAGAAACCACATAATTCCTGAGGCCATTGCCTTGAGCTTACTGGAGAAATCTAGTGGCTCCTCTCAGGTGTGATGCTCTCCCGAATGCACCCACTATCCATACAGGGTTCGAATCTGTTAGTGTAGATCCCTCCAGAGTGATTTGAGAGTTGTTTGTAGGTGTTGAAGATCAGCATTGTCAGCAAGTGCGAATTGCAGCAGAGGAGAATGGAGCCATCTCACCCAAACGTGCTCACTCCCTTCAACTATTTCGATTGGAAGGCAGAAATGGTGATTTTGCTGAGATCCAAGGGTCTCTACAGAATCACGATGGGCACTGAGGTTGAGCCAAACTCAGCTGTGGAGAAATCCAAGTTTTTTAACAGAATGGATGAGGCATTTGGCCTCCTTTGTCTCAGCATTTCGAGAGACCTCCTGTTTCATGTAGAAAGTCTAGCAACTCCAAATGAAGTGTGGCTCAAGCTTGAGACACTGTTTGGAAAGACTGATGAGATGAGAGGCCACCAGCTCGAAAATGAGCTTGTCTCACTGAGCCCAGGGAATTTCGATTCCATCCAGGACTTCTTCACCAAGTTCAAGAACTTGGTCTTGCAGATCAGACAATGTGGCATAGAAAAGAAAGAAGAACAGTTGGTGTTGTCCATTCTCTCCAAATTGGGTTCTGAATACTCAGTTTTTGTGTCTTCCTTCAACTCCACAAGGCTCACAGTTAGAGGTTGGAAGATGCCATCTTTGGCTGACTTCATGGAGATGCTAACTCAAGAGCAAGACAAGCTGGTCTTGATGGGCTCCATCAAGCAAAAAGACCAAGTTCTTGCAGCTGGAGATTCGAAATATGGAAGAGGCAAGCAAAAACCAAAGGGGCCGAAACCTCAAGAGAAGAAGATGAAGGAGAAGAAGCATTCAAGTGATGAAAGCTCAAGTTCAAGTGATGAAGATTCAAAAGTCAAGAAGATGAAGAGCAAGAAAGAGAAGCCCAAATGTGGTTATTGCAGAGGTTCTCACAATGAAAAATCATGTTTCAGAAAGAAGATAGACATTCTAACCAAGCTACTTGAAGAACATAACATTGATGTTCCAGATTTTGCAAGAAGAGAAGAAGCCAAGCTCTCTTTGGAACAAGATCATTGCCTCTATGCCACATGCAAAGATAAAAAGCTCTATGATTTGGGTGAAAGAGCCAAATATTTTTCTGATATCTCTGTTTCTGATTTACATTCTGATATATCAGATTCAGAAAAATCAGTCTCTTCCCTGAAAGAATCTCCATCCAGTTCACCGAAGCTTTCTCCCAATACTAGTAATTTTTCACTAGTTTTTGACATGCCTTCTGAAAGCTCTTTCCCACTTCAATCAGATCTTTCATATTCTGATATGGAAGATAATATTCAGGCTGATATACAGGTTATGACAGCCATCAAACCATTTCCCCAACCATCGGATGCCCAAAAGACCACACAAACCCCAAGTTCTACAGTTGGAAAATCTCACAATTTTATTGTTTCCAAAACTGTGTCACTGATCTATCTTGGTTTTATGTCTTGCATATCATTCCTTGGTTGGACAGCCATGTCATTGGCTATCATGGGACTGCTGTTCCACATGTCTGGACCTGATCTTACCACCTATGGTTCAAAACTCAAGTCTCCAGACCCTTCAAGTTTGCTCAACTGTCAGTGTGATCCAGTTACACACACTTCTCTTACTGTAAAACCATTCGATCATGGAGACATTATACCTCTAGTTTTTGCTGCTCCATATGGCTCCTATTCTGATATATCAGAGCCACATGATCTCTATTACAGATTTGGGAAGGTGCTACATCAGTTCGGAAGGAAGATTCATGGTTTGATTTGCCATGTGGAAGCTCCTCAAAATGCAGATTTTGTTGAGATTTTTGATGTTCTTTGGGAAGGATTTTGCAGAGATATCTTTTCCATTATTGATCATGTATTCATATCAGAGTATGTATGCAGCAAGAAGCATTCTTATAATGCTCCCCCATCATCAAATGATGAGATTCAAGGAGCCTTCCAACATGTTTTTTTCCTACAAAACATTGAAGAATTGGTGCATGATCATGACATCCACAACATCTTCACCAAGTATTTCAGCAAGAAGTTGTTCATTCAACTCATTCAAGTGAAGAACAAGACCTGTTGAAGACCTTTTGATCATCTCTGTATCATGTCCATTCTTGAGGGAGGATTTTTCCCATGTGGTTTTGCCTCTTTCCTCATTTTACATGGACAAATAAATTTTATGATGTAAAAGGTGACTTGAGCCTAGTTGCCAAGGCCTTAATTTTTGATATTTCACTAAGTCTAGCTTAAGGGGGGGTGTTAGAACATTTTTCCGCCTATGTACATTAATCATTTATTAATGATGATTAATTAGCCCAAGTGATTAATGATTACATCCCTAAGTTGATTAGTTGGTAAATGGTCAAATTATCATGAACTGGTTAGCAATGTGAACAAGTGCTGAGTCAAACCAGCTTTGTGGAGCGCTCCCCAGGACAATTAATGCACTCAGCATGCCTAGAGCGCCCTCCTCAGGTCATTTAATGCACTCAGCATGCTTCTCTTCTACCTAGGGCGCATTTGCTCACTTTGTGGACAATCTTGCCTTGTTTTGTCATATTTTTGACCATTTTAAGACTCCAAACCTCTAACCAACCAGTTTCTTCACATGTGTGAGGTCACATGGGCCTGTCCAGTCATTCCCAGCATTCACACAGCAGATTCGAACCAGTTTGGGATGGTTTGGGATATTTTGGTCAACCTAGGGGGGTTTGAGCTATTTCTAAGCTAGATCAGTGTGAACACTCCAGATGGATTCGAATTCTTCCAGATTTGTATATATGGATGTTCTTAACCTTTGTTAAGGTTGGACAGTTAATAATATTGACATTATTCACCAATTCATGTGTATTGTTCTTCATTCATTTAAATTTTTTATGCTAATTCTTGCAAATGTTGTGCAATCTTTCACCAGTGAGGAATCCACAGTAGCTAGATTCAACTGTGCTTGAGATTTTACACATTCACATGAATTGTTGGTTGAAGAGATTTATAAAATGCCGAAGATGATAGATATGATGAAGTAAATTTCTGTAGGTTCTCTTGCTGTAAGACAAAAATTAAATAGTACGTTTCCCAAAATAAAGAAGTAGATCGCTTGGAAAGGAGAACATCCAATTTTTCTAGATAACTTGCCAAACAACAGATGCAGAACTCAAGATAGATATATCTCTTCTGGACAGCTACAGAAAAGCATCCAGGAAGATACAAGCATAAGTGCCATAATCTATCACAAAGTGTGAAGGCATCTACAAGGATATTTCTCAAGTACATGAGAGATTCCATATATCAATTTCCCAGGATATGTACGAGTTTCCCACCCAAGACTAGCGCATAGAAGAACTGAAAGATAGCTTGAAGGAAGAACTGGAGTACATAAAAACGATGGATGTGCTGAATGAAGAGGATCTCAAATAGCACATAGGACGAGCATCTATGAATGCTTATTTTTTGGAAGAAAATTACAAAGAAACTACTAGAGGACTAATAAGTGTGGGAAAAGAATTATCCATTCATGAGATTTCTTTAAAATTATTAGAACCTCTACAAGGTGATATAATAATTCATGAAATTGAAGTATGGGATAATTATATTTCTAGTAATTTAGAGGCCCCACCAACAGAATAATATAATTTGTAAATAATTATCATTTTTGTTTGTGAAAACACAAGAGATAAAATTTTGGGCATCCGAAGAGTCAAGGTAGGTGAAACGATTGGTCATATGAAGACAAATTCTCTTGTAATTTAAATAGAGGAGAGAGGGGATGAGAAAGGGGATTTTTTTGGTGAAATAGATGTTGAAGACATTTTGTAAGGGAACTACTTTTATGCTAATGTGTTAGGAACCCATGTATTTACTTTGTTAGTATATTGTTGTTGGACGCATATGCTTTGTAAGTCGTCCCATAGTATTTGTTGATCCATAGTTTGTGTTATTGTTGTTGGCGCATATGCTTTGTGAGTCACCCTTAGTATTGTTGATCCATAGTTTGTAGTGGCCTATGGTTTTGACCCATAGTATTGGCGCCTAGACTTAGTATATAAGTGTGTGTTGAGGCCTATGAAGGCACCATGAAGTTATTTTGTATTGAGCTTGCTCAAAGGAGGTTGCCCCCTCGAAGTGGCCTGCGATCAATAAAAGTATTCTGTGATCTGATTTATTGTGTATTTTTGTCAATTAATTGTTGCAGGTTCTTCTCATCTGGTATCAGAGCACTTTCTTGGGCTCGCTGGGTGAAATTTCTGCCAAATTTTTTTTCGCATCTGTTACAGGTTCTGATTTGGGAATAATCCTTATCCGCTTAACTGTGGGAAGTACTTGAGCATAAGCCCTAAAAATCATTGTGAGGAGTACCACAGGAACCCCAAAGTAGCTGGCTCATTGAGAGGACCTGCCAGTGAAAAGGGCAACGACCCCTACCTGATTGACTAGTTTCCACTCGTGAGGTAAACCAAGAGTTGTCATTTGTGGCAAAGAGGTTATCAGTCCTACCTGAGCCATGGAGTGAGGGGTACTGGCCCATTATGCAAGCTGTTAGACAACATTGGTTGGTTGCTCGAACCGCGCAGAACCGGTGAAAAGGGATTTTGTTGGTTCCTCGAACCGCGCAGAACCTGGGTCTTTATAGAAAAGATCAAGACAGTTATCTAAGCCGACAAATGGTTCTGATGCTGGGAATTGAATCCATCATGAGTTGTCACTCTCGAAATAGTGATGTGCTCAGAAGAAAAATTCCTGCTGATTGTAGAAAATTGGCACCCAAACAAGAAAGAGATTTGGGCCTAGTGCGACAAGACAGAATGAGACTTTGCAAGGAAGGAAAATCGACATCCGCATCTCTCCAACATCGGCTGGTTGAACAAATACCTGTGGAAGGACGTTCATGAAATTTTATGGGCATCCTTTGGAAATGAGTTGAATGAGTGGTTATCGAGACTCGCAGAGTGAAAGAACTGTTTCTAGCTAGAAGTACCTACCGAGTGGACTCCAAAGATCATTCAGAGGCTTAAAGAAATATATAGCCCACTCTCAAGAGTAGTCGACTTTTGGGTTGAAAGAACACTACAAAGCTTCATGACAAAGTTCCCTGTGGACATGTTGAAGTCCTACAACGCAGCAGAAGCATATTTTTTCAAAGGTTTCAGAGGTAAGTACTTGAACAATTTGAGTTTATACATTAAAATGCTTTTAGCTGAGAAAGGCGTTTTAAGAATGCAGTAAAGATTCCTAGCATTTTTTGAATCTATAGTGGTCAATAGCATATATATTGAGTCTGATGAAGAGACACATATTTTGAGAAGTGGAAAAAGATATAAGTATACTACTAAGAAGACTTCCAGTGAACATGGACTCCGTGTAGATATGATTTACAAGCCGAGACTGATAGCCAAACCGCACGTATATCCGCTACCTATCAGCCTGCAACACCGTAGAATTGACCAGTTCAGAACCCTCCCGCTATTAATATTCTTATCCCTCAAAGCGTTGATACCAATAACACCACGGGAGTGAGCACTCAGACCATCCCAACCCAGAACATTCCAACTCAAAATATTTCGATTCAGAACATTCCGCGCAGTACCAATTTTAATTTTATTGATCAGAACCCTACGCAAAATACTACTATACCACCTAGGAGAAGGATGACTAATGATATCAAACTACCAAAATTCAAAGGAATGGGTCTAGAAGACTGTGAGCAGCATTGGTTTCTATGTGGCGCCATATGGAATGTAAAGCAGGTTAACGATGATGTTGTAAAGAAAGTGTAGCTCATCACTACATTTAGAGATAGAGCCTTGAACTAGTTCATGAAGTATTCTCATGGACATTAGAGAACCTTAGTGGAGATTAAGGTTTCACTATTGAGTGATTTCAAGAAACTGAAATCAGAATCCCAATGTATAACAGAATTGAAGGAAATTAATAAAAAACCTAATGAGACATTATGGGAATTTGACCAGAAGTTTAAGACATTGCTGGACCAGGTCAGTTTTTTCATAGCACCGTAACAGCACCAGGAGTGGTTTATAGCTGCATCATTTCCCCATATCAGACTGTCGTTGATGCAGCAGAAAGTGGCTTTGCAGGAAGAAGCCTTAGATATTGCGATGAAGTTAGAAGCTTCTCCAATTGGAGAGACTAACAATGGAATGTCTCAGATCCAGACCCAGCTAGCTACCCTAACATTACAATTGTAGGACATGAAGAAGGGGAAGGAATAGAGACAAGAAGTCTGGTGTACAGGATGTAAGGGAGAAGGACACACCAAATATCACTGTCCTTTGTTTCAAGAATACCTAAACATGGGAGCACCGAACCCGCTGAATCAGAACCAAGGGCCATGGTGTGTGATCTATAGAACTAGATAACACCAGCCAGAAGACTGCTACTTAATACAGAAATATGTAAGAACACCCAAAAATTTATATTGCAATTTCTATAAGTCAGTTGCACATGATGAGTCCAACTGCAGTGCATATGAGCTCATCCTGGAAAGAAAAAAAGATATAAAGCATACGTATGGTGGAGTAAACAAAGTCCATGAAGAAACCCCGCAGAACAAGGATAATGCGCAGCACGATCAAGGAGCATACAGAGGCCATGGAGGATTCCACGGAAGAGGAACAAATACTGGCCCAAGACAAGGAAGAGGAAGAGGCCAGGTGATTTGTTATAACTGTGGCTAGTAAGGTCATGTATCTAGAGATTGTACCAATCCATGTACTACCCGTAGTTATTGTAAATCTTTTGATCATGTTATTGAGGATTGCCGACTGTTAGCGGCAGAAATGTAGAAGAGAAAGTAAGATGTACCTAATCCAAATATTCAGATGATTGCAATAGAAAGAAGGGTTGTAGACCCAAGTATTAATGTTGTGATGCGAAGTGGTGCTGCAATAGAAAGAGATAGGCAAGTAGAAGCTTCAACTTCTGGAGACTTTGAAACTAATCAGACCCCTGTTGAAACGATCTATATCAAAAAAGCTACTGGAAAAATGCCTACTTTTGAGCTGAAGAAGCAGAAAGAGACATTCGTGGATGCACGGGAAACATTCAAAGAACCAGAACAAAGGATCCCGTTGCAAAGCGAAACACGGCATATGGAATATATGCCAGCTATGTATGACAAAATGTGCATCGCAATAGAGATAGGCACCTCTGTTGCGTAGTTCCTACGGAGCTGCATGAAATTATTGAAGAGCACAAATGTTGCAGCGGAATTGCAAAAATTGTTAAACTATTATGAACCACGCAGTGAGACAGATACTTCCCAAAGCACAGTTCATCACATTAAGAAACACAAAAGAACAGGCCAAGAAATGAGGCTTAGTGCGCAGATAGGATATTATGAGATGGATGAGATAATCCTTGATCTCAGATTAGAGGTAAATGTCTTGACTAAGCAGACATGGCAGCAGATGGAGAGACCAAAGTTACTATGGTCACCCATATAGTTGAAATTGGAAAACCAACCGACAGACATACCTTTTGGGAGACTAGCCGATACTATTGTCGATATCGATAGAGTGCGAAGTCATGCAGACTTCGAGGTTATCAAAATTGTGGATGATAGTCAGCCTTATCCAACACTGTTGGGTATAGACTAGGAAATGGATAACCTTTCCATTATAAACTTAAATACCAAGAAGATGATATTTGAAGGGCAAGATATTAGGGTCATAGCGCCATTGGACCCTTCACAAGGAGAAAGATACAGTGAGCCGATTCAGGAAGAATCCAGAGCACAGGATCTTGATCGCATTTACAAGATGATTGCGAATCAAGATGATTACATTAATCCTACAACGGATGGAGCACCTAGTTAGCATTGTGATAGCTCTTGCGTATCAGAATCTAACGCAGGACTAGAAAATTGGCAAAGTCATATGCATGAAGTATCGGCAAGAAGATTTGTGTAGATCACAAAGTCATTGCACTGGATTGGAACCGAGGTAAGTCCAATCCCTACCTATGATGGTTCAACTAATGTTTATTCATTTATTCAAGAATATACTGTATCAGTTGCAGCTGAACATCGCATACCAGCATTAGATATGGCACTACGCGATACCATTTCCAGATGGTGGGTCACGCATAAGCAGACTTTGACTACATGGGATCAATGCAGACATATGATGGCCATGGTAAAGTATAATGGACAGGAAAGTCCAAGGGATCATATAGAGATATGTTCAAAAGCATGGGTAAAGAGGCCACTGGAAGAATGGGTTCACATGTTTGTGCATACATTAGATTGGATTCCAGAGGATTGGTATACAGACACGGAGCTTCGCAGGGGAACCATAGATTGGTCGATGTTGACTGCGAACTTCCAGAGAACCTTCAGCTTTGAAGACAAGTCTCCAAGCATAAGTGAGGCTCTGCAGGTTATCAAAGAAAGGATATTCGAAGAAGAATTCCCAAGTACAAAGGTGGTGTTTGAAATATTTAAAGAAAGAATATTTGAAGATGTCAAAGTACCTGTGTACCTACAACCAGAATGGGAAAGAATGATAGAGTATAAACTTGAATGCTATAACCTCACAGAAGACAAAGAAGATGAACAAGAGAGTGATGAGGACGATCCGCGCAACATCAATATACTTGAGTCAGAAGGAGCGCATGATGTAGAGGGACCTCCACTGGAAATTCCAGACATGAGTGGACCTATGAAGACAAGAAAAGTGAACATTGGCACAAGTGAAGAGCCGAAGTTCGCATCCATTGGAGACTATTGGGATGACGCGACGGTTGCACAGATCACAGATCTTTTGCATTAGTATCAAGATTTATTTCCAACAAAGTTCACGGAAATGAAAGGCATCCTAGGAGACTTGGGAGTCATGAAAATACCTCTCAAGCGAGGAGCGAATCCCATTAAGCAAAGGCCTTATAGACTAAACCACAGATATAAAGAAGGAGTCAAGGAAAAAATTGATGAGATGCTTGATGCAGGGATCATCGATGCCAATGGAAGAATCTAAGTGGATAAGGCCTATGGTTATCCAAGACAAAAAGACAAAAGGTGAGATCTGAATCTGTGTAGATCTCAGGAAGTTGAACGATGCATCCTTACATGATCCATTCCCTACGCCATTCACAGATGAGGTACTAGATAATGTAGGAAGAAATGAAGCATATTCATTTACCAATGGATTTTCGGTTTACCATCAGATAAGGATCAACGAAGCAAATAGGCATAAGACAACATTTGCCACTGAATGGGGATCCTACCAGTACATAGTCATGCCCTTTGGCTTGAAGAATGCGTCATCCATATTTTCCATAGCTGTAGTGGCTGCATTTAAAAACTTCATCCATAAGTTTTTAGAGGTTTATTTTGATGATTGGACCATGTTTGGGTTGCTGAAGAACCATTTTGAGAACCTGAGAATGATGTTAGCAAAGTGCAGGAAACATCAAATTTCATTGAATTTAAAGAAATGCTTCTTTTGTGTTGTTAGGAACCCATGTCTTTACTTTGTTAGTATATTGTTGTTGGACACATATGCCTTGTAAGTCGTCCCATAGTATTTGTTGATCCATAGTTTGTGTTATTGTTGTTAGCACATATACTTTGTAAGTCACCCGTAGTATTGTTGATCCATAGTTTGCAGTGGCCCATGGTTTTGACCCATAGTATTGGCACCTAGACTTAGTATATAAGTGTGTGTTGAGGCCTATGAAGGCACCGTGAAGTTATTTGTATTGAGCTTGCTCAAAGGAGGTTGCCCCCTCAAAGTGGCCTACGATCAATAAAAGTATTATGTGATCTGATATATTGTGTATTTTCGTCAATTAATTATTGCAAGTTCTTCACATCTGGTATCAGAGCACTTTCTTGGGCTCGCTGGGTGAAATTTCTGCAAAAAAAAAATTTGCATCTGTTGTAGGTTTGGATTTGGGAATAATCCCTATCTGCTTAAATATGGGAAGTACTTAGGCATAATCCCTAAAACTCATTGTGAGGAGTACTACAGGAACCCCCGAAGTAGCTGGCCCATTGAGAGGACCTGCTAGCGAAAAAGGGCAACGACCCCTACCTGATTGACTAGTTCCCACCCGTGAGGTAAACCAAGAGCTGTCGTTTGTGGAAAAGCGGTTATCAGTCTTACCTAAGCCATGGAGTGAGGGGTACTGCCCCCATACACAAGCCGTCAAACAGCATTGGTGGCCTAGTCAATGCCTTGAACTGTTAGGAATTCGAGCATACCTGGGGTCCATATCTGGGATACATCGCATATTTTCTCTGTCCATAACTATTGACGATCACTTCCACGCCATTGCAGATCCATCTGTTGCTGATCACATCCGTGACATTGTAGATCCATCTATTTCGATCACTTCCATGTCGTTACAGATCCATCTATTGCGGATCCCTTCGGCAAAGTATAAAATTCTGTTTTTCTGCCATATCTCCCTTGTTTTAACTCTGTTTCCCTTGAAAATTATCTGACACCCTTGCAATCCCATTATGCATCTTTCATTCATGAGGACCCTATCCCAAATTCCACTTCCCAACACCTGAAATCTCACATTTGTCTATTTTTAGGGTTTGCCATAACTTCTTCAATTTTCACCCGATCACCTTCAAATTTTACCACAGAGTTCCTTTCCTAATTCTGCTTCTTTGTCCTTCTCTGGTAAATTTTCTCATTCTTTCACCCCGCTTTTGAAATCCTCCTTTTATGCTTCCTTGTCCTTTCGTCAGTGTCCAAAACCTAGTCAAACCCAAATTAACCGTCTGATTTTGTCCCAAATCTAGATTTTCCTTTACTGAAACAGTCTCTGTTTTTGTTTTTCTACCCACTCAAAAAAAAAAAAAAACTCCTGGTTATGGTTGTCACCTGCGCCGGAGCAAAAACTATGGAGGAAGCACTTGCCGCCATCCAAGCCAAACTCCAGGATCTAGATGAAACATTTCTCGGCCTACATCTTGAGCATTCAACCATGAACAACAAACGACAGTCCGAGTCTTCATCCGACAATGGGTTCTCTTCTTCCAGTAATTTTCATGATCCAAAGCTTGATTTTCCTCGCTTCAATGGTACTGATCCAACTAGATGGATATATCATGCAGAACAATATTTCAGCCTATATAATACTTTTGATGTCAACAAAGTTCCACTTGCATCCTTTCATTTGGAACAAGAAGCTCTTCAATGGTATCGTTGGTACATCAAGGCTCATGAAGAGCCAAAATGGCCAGACTTTTTCCAGCTCCTTTTGCAATGATTTGGTCCTAGTGCTTTTGATGACTTCACAGGAGCCCTCACTAAACTTCGCCAAATTGGCACTGTGAGAGAGTACCAAACTGAATTTGAGAAACTAGCGAACCACACTAAAGGATTGTCTAATGACTTCTACCGGAGTTGTTTTATCAGTGGTCTAAAGGATGCCATCCGCTCTAAGGTCAAAATGTTATGTCCCAACACAACGATGGAAGCCCTAGGGTTGGCTAAGTTGGTAGAAGACAAGATTGCAGCCCAACAATGCTCCAAGCCCACTTTTGTTCCCTTCCAAAATATGGGTTCTCACCGACCACCCATACCTCCGGCTCCTCAACCAACTCCTATCAAGCATTTGTCTGAAGTAGAGATGCAGGCACGCAGAGAAAAGGGGCTTTGCTATAATTGTTATGAGAAATTCACATGGGGACATAGATGTGTTCAGCAAAATCTCTATCTCTTGGATGTGGATTATCCGCCTTCCTCTGAAATTGGTGACGAAGATCCAAATACAATGGATGCTCAAGTCGACATTTAGGAACCGCCTATTGACCCTCTGTCTCAGGATGACCAACCAAAGATATCTCTCCATGCTTTAGCTGGAATCACCACCCCCCAAACAATGCGGGTCAGGGGTTACTTCAAGAAGCTTCCTCTTACAATACTCATTGATTCTAGTAGCACTCATAATTTCATTGACCCTCGGATCGCTAAACAAGATGATTGTTTTATCCATCCTTGCTCCAACTTTGTAGTCATGGTTTTCAATGGGGGCACCTTACCTTGCAAAGGGAAGTGTCTTACTGTGTGTATCTCAATGGGAGATTATACCCTGCGCTCTGACATGTTTTCCTTGACCTTAGGTGGATGTGATGTGGTTTTGAGCGCTCAATGGCTATGCACACTTGGCCCTATCTTATGGGATTTTGCTGAACTTTGGATGCAGTTTTCCCCAATGGACAAAAACACACATTGACAGGATTACAACCAGGGTCTCTCAGCATCATTAGTTCACATCGCATGGAAAAACTCCTTAAGAAGAATTCACATGGTGTCATTGCTTAGATCCATTCCATTCAGATGCAACCATCAACGGTCTCCACTACTCCTTTGGATCTACAACAAATTCTGGATCGATATACATGTGTCTTTGTTGAACCAGTGGGATTTCCACCTTCAAGGCCAGAAGGCCATCGTATTCAACTCCTTCCTGCTAGTGTTCTTCCCAACATCAGGCACTGTTGCTACCCATTTCACCAAAAAACATAGATTGAAATGCTCGTTCGGGACTTATTGAAGCAAGGTATTATTCGCCCAAGCACTGGTTCCTTTTCTTCTCCATTTCTTCTTGTCCGCAAAAAAGATGGGTCATAGTTCCTCTGCATTGACTTTTGAGCACTTAATCACCTCACCATCAAGGATAATTTTTCAATTCATGTTGTTGATGAGCTTCATGGGGCTCAATTTTTCTCCAAGTTGGATCTTCGTTCTGGGTATCATCAAATTCAAGTTCATGAGGATGATATCCCTAAAACAACTTTTCGCACACATGATGGCCACTATGAGTTTTTGGTCATTCCCTTTGGCCTCACTAATGCTCCTTTCACATTCCAAGCCTTAATGAATAAATTATTTCGTATCTACTTGCAGAAATTCATTCTGGTATTCTTTAATGATATCCTCATCTACAGTAAAACATAAGCTGAACATCTCCAACATCTGGATCTTGTCATGCAACTTTTCTCTGACCATCATCTCCACGCCAAATAGTCTAAATGTGTTTTTGGACAGAAGGAAGTTGAGTATCTTGGGCACATTATCTCAGCAAAAGGGGTTCGCGTGGATCCTACCAAAATCGCTGCCATAAACAATTGGCCTCATCCTCATACACTCAAGAGCCTTCGTGGTTTTTTGGGGTTGACTGGCTACTACCGCAAGTTTGTCAAGGATTATGGGAAGATTGCAGCTCCATTAACTGCTCTATTAAAAAAGGATGCTTTTACATGGACACCTGCTACTCAGTGTGCATTTGACAAACTGAAACAAGCTGTGTGTACTACACATGTTCTAGCTATGCCCGATTTTTCCAAGCCCTTCACTATTGAGAGTGGTGCTTGCGGCAATGGACTTGGTGTTGTTCTCCTTCAAGATGAACACCCCATTGTGTTCACCAGAAAATCCCTTTTAGGTTAGAATTTAGCTACCTCTACATATGAGAAGGAAATGATGGCTATTTTGCATGAAGTACAGAAGTGGTGACCATACCTATTAGGGAATCATTTCTACATCAAGACTGATCACCAGAGTCTGAAATATTTCTTGGAACAACATGTATCCTCCCCAGCACAACAGAAATGGGTTAGAAAACTCATGGGTTATGACTATGAGATCACTTACAAGAAGGGTAAGGACAATATTTTGGCAGATGCTCTTTCTCGCACATTTGATGCCCAAGGTTCTCTTTCAGCTATTTCTATGCTTGTTCCAAATTGGTTGCAATTTGTTCAATAGGGTTATGTCAATGACTCTTCCTTATCTCAAATCATCCAACGCTTGACCAATGACCCTTTTGTTGCACCACATTACTATTGGAATGGTGCTTCTCTGAGATACAAGGGTCATTTGGTGCTTCCCCAGAGCACAGATCTTCAATAGGCTGTCTTCTATGAACTCCATGCTTCTCCATCGGCAGGGCACTCTAGGTTCCTCAAAACATATGAACGGGCATGGCGTAACTTATTTTGGCAGGGCATGAAACGGACAATTCAACAGATGGTGGCTGAATGTGATACCTACTAGCACAATAAGGGTGAAACGACACTCCTTCCAGGATTGCTCGAACCCTTTCCCATACCTACATGGATTTGGACAGATATTTCTATGGATTTCATTGAAGGGCTCCCTAAATCTGGCGGGAAGGCAGTGATTCTCGTTGTGGTTGATTTCCTCTCCAAATGTAGTCATTTTTATGCTCTCAGCCATCCCTATACAACCTCCTCAGTTGCTCAAATTTTCCTAGACCAGATATTTCGTCTTCATGGCATCCCTTCTTCCATTGTCTTAGATCATGATGGGACTTTCACCAGTCATTTTCGGACATAACTATTTCACCACATTGGCACCAAACTGAAGATGAGTTTAGGGTATCACCCATAAACAGATGGTCAGACTGAAATTATCAATAAATGCTTGGAAACTTATCTTCGTTTCTTCACCTCTGAACAACAACATCAGTGGGAAAAGTGGCTCCCTCTAGCTGAATGGTGGTACAATACCTCTTACCACACTGCCTCTAAAATGACCCCATATGAAGCAGTCTATGGTCAGGCACCTCCATTTCTTCTTCCATACACTCCCAGTAGTTGACCAGTTCAGGCAGTTGACACGGTCCTTCGAAACCGCGATCAGATTCTTCACATTTTGCAGGACAATATTCACATGGCAAAAAATCACATGAAGCAACAAGCTGATCAACACCGTTTTGAGCACACTTTTCAAGCAGGCGATATGGTTTTTCTTCATCTCCAGTCGTACAAGCAATCCTCCATGAAACTCAAAGGGCGTCATTAGCTCGCTCCAAAGTTCTATGGGCCATATCAGATTCTTTAGAAGATTGGGTCCGTTGCTTATAAATTGGAACTTCCTCCTTCTTCCTGCATTCATCCAGTATTTCATATCTCTTGTCTAAAGAAAGTTCTTGGCACCAACATCAGTGGACAAACTATTTTACCCGAATTGGATAATGAAGGATCCATCCTTTTGAAGCCGGAGGCTGTCCTCAATCGACGCACTTCTCAAATTAGCTCTCGCTCTATCACAGAGGTCTTAAATCAGTGGAACGACATGCAACGAAAGGATGCTACATGGAAACCACTCCTTCAGATTCAACAACAATTTCCACATCTAAACTTTGAGGACAAATATTTTTCTAAGGGGGAGGGGACATTAGGAACCCATGTCTTTACTTTGTTAGTAAATTGTTGTTGGATGCATATGCTTTGTAAGTCATCCCGTAGTATTTGTTGATCCATAGTTTGTGTTATTGTTGTTGGCGCATATGCTTTGTAAGTCGCCCGTAGTATTGTTGATCCATAGTTTTTAGTGTCCCATGGTTTTGACCCATATTATTGATGCCTAGACTTAGTATATAAGTGTGTGTTGAGGCCTATGCAGGAACTGTGAAGTTATTTTGTATTGAGATTGCTCAAAGGAGGTTGCCCCCTCGAAGTGGCCTGCGATCAATAAAAATATTATGTGATTTGATATATTGTGTATTTTCGTCATTTAATTGTTGCAGGTTCTTCTCATAATGATAAAGACCTATTTGTTGGGTAAAGATTGCATGGATATTTTTGTGGAATGTGTTGAATGACATATCAAAATTATTTATTCCTGTGTTCATAATCATGTTGTGAGATATTTCTAACTTTATTGAATTATTTCGGTGGTGATGAATGATTTTACTTGCCTATGCGAATGTTTGTGTTATACTAGAGTATTAAATGGATATAAATGTTAACAAAGGTATCTTTGTATATTTTCTACTATGAATGCAAATACTTTATCTTAATAGCTATATGTTGGATTTGTATAAGAATTCTGAGATATTACTCTCATTAAAACTCTCTCCTTGCAAGGATAGATTAGTTAATTTAGAATACAGTTAGCTGATTGATAAGGTAGAAGTGATAATACGGGAGGTAAGACCCTATGCATCACTTGTGAGGCTTCTTCTTGTCAATTATAGGTTTTGCATCAGCCAGATTAGGGAATCTTCACTACTCATAATTAAACCAAATATAAATGGTGGGTCAGGCCGCAACCGGTAAATTCAACAAACATATCTATGGTAGTCGGACTGTTAATTGAACGGATTCGAAATTCCAAACAGTGAATGATCTAGTTGGGATTATTCATTGGGGAGAATCCCTACTGTCGATGCTAGGATTTTCCAGGCATCAACACTTCTTAAATTCTATTGATCGTTAGTAGAACGAAATGTGTACGCATTATATAACTACAAAACGTGCATGCATTTTGTACAAGCACAATGTGTGCATGCTTTTCACCTGTATTTACAGTGCATGTCACTGTCTGAGAGACACTCTAACATGATCATGAAAAAAGAGCACATCGTGTGCAAATTCAGATTGTATACACAACATACAACTCATCATACCAATAAATTTTCAACACAAATTGAGTATTTCATTGGTACCATCTCCATCACAAGTGCTACAAGGATTACTTGGAGGGGAAAAAGACATTGGACAAGTTTCAAGAGTCCAATAGAAAAACCATCTCCAATTCTCCACCATTAAATTTCTTACAATTTATGAACATCAAATGAGAGATTTCATTGCCAATTGTGGTGGAGAATAGATTCAATTGAGCAACAAAAACACCAAGGTTGGAGAATGTTATATTGAGGAGAAACATAGACCATTCCCACCTTTGATGGTATTACAATTGAGGATCATTAACAGAATCATCTCATTGATCATTGAGGTGGAGTGTAGAAACTATTGAGCAAGAAAAATACTTAGCTTGAATAATATCCAATTGAGAAGCACCATAAACCATCTCCACCATTGATTTGTATTAAAGGCAATTTTTCTAATTGATCATTTTCGTGGAGTATAACACAATTGAGTAAGATACAAACTAATCTTGGAGAATCTCCAATTGAAGAGAACCCTAGATAATTGATCATTATGGTCATGGGAAATATATGCAATCGAAAAAGAAAATCCACAAGGAAGAATCTATTTGAAGAGATCATTGAAGAAATTAGAGGAAAGAGAAGAAATGACATGACCAATCGAAGATATTTTGTGGACACTCAACCAATTCCAGTTGCAGATGATGTCATGATTCTTCCAACCAATCCACAACAAGAAATACAACTGGATCATTCACTTGAGGGGCCTTCGATTTCCACAACAGGTGAAGAAAAATCACCCCATGGCCCTAATCAAGGAGTAAAATTTATGTGCACAACAAGGCCACCTGAAACAATGGATGATTTGGTAAGTTGTGGTTATACAAGTGACGAAGTTAGAGAGGCGTTGCATGGAGAATATATGCTTGAAGGAGAGATTTTCATTGAGACCATCCAAGAGGATGTCCTATTGCCATCATCCAGCTTCCAACAAGAGAAAGAAGGACCCGAAGAAACTATTGAAATGGAAAACCGATCAGATGATGAAGCTCCAACCTCCCTACCTACATTAGCAAGTTCACAATGAAGAACTCCGAAGCGCATATAGATTGATGAAATTCTCATTGGTTTGCTTGAAGGTATGCTATCTAAACACAATATTGCATATCAAACTCAACAAATACTTGTTACTATTTTGATTCTTAATGTGATGGAGATAAATATAAATTATTTTTTTCATTATTAAAATATAGGAGTATGTCAACTATTGTTAGGAGAAAGTTAAATGTAAAGATGGTAAACAGTTTTGAACCAAGTTCTCATATTGTTAAAAGTTTAGTAGATGCATTTGGTACAATTGTAAAGAAATCTCGTTCAAAGGATCAGAATGCGGCTTGCTCTGTGTTGTCACAATCAATCGTGAACAAAAGCACTACGTCCCTTCGTCTTCTTAATCCTACATCCAAACCTATTAATTTTAATGACAAAACACTCAGTAGGTATTGTGTTAGAAGGGAGCAACTTGAAACTGGTCAAATAGATGTTTGGGCCTTCATTGGCCGGTTGTCATGCTTTGATATGAATCTCATTGATGCAGTAAAGGGACTAGTGCAATATTTTTGGCATGACAACACTAGACCTTCTTCCAACCAAAAAGATGTACTAAAATTGCGAAGGGTTTCAAGGGATCATGAACCCCACATTAAACATTTTATTGACATGACACAAACAAAACTATATGATAGATTTAGGCATGAACATAATGAACTTGTCTTTGGTCAAAGATATTTCGAGAAATGCAAACCATGGTATGTTAAAATAAACACAACCCCTAACACATGTTGTTATCGATAACACATTGAGTATGGTTATTATTATGACACACACACACACACAGACACACACACACATATATTGTGTGTATTTCAAAATGCGCTTGTGCAATAATGCTCAGCTACATTGCCGCCAATTCCATCTAGAGACTTTATTCATAGAGTATTGTGCAGCAGGCCAGAAGGTTGCACATTTTATCAAAAATATTGTGTAGATGGGACACGCCAAGTGTGTGGTGGAATGGTATTATTGGAAAAATGCATACATGTGACCCATGAGAATGAACTTTGGAGGAACGAGGTGAATTTGCAGTCATTCAAATATGTCACATATGATATCAATGGATGGAATGGAAGAAAAAAAATAGTTAGTCACTTCTCAAGTTAGTAATGAGTTCTTGAATACTAGTTTTTTTCTTTTGATTGCAATTTCATATGTAACAATCTACTGATATATGTATTTATTGTTGATATACCAAGTAGGGGTTTGCGACTTCATGAATGGATTCTTAGAAAAGACACAACAACATGTAATGCATGTACATGTGGCTAATTGGCAAGATGAGTAGTTCTTAGAACATGCATGGATACATTTCTTGTTGGGACTATCCTATCAATGGTTGATTTTGTAGAAAACTACACCCTTCAACCGCAAAACGAGATTTAGAGTCAATACTATCACTCAGACCAAGTCATCATAATGGTCCATATCACCTATAGACATGGGGCAGATAGTACTGAAAACAACAGAGTTATATTGAAGGAGTATCACTTCTACATAAGTGATGATAGGTTGCACGACTTAGATTTTGTACAACATAGTTTTCAAATGTTCTACAATCACTTGAAGGATAACAATATACAGATGGAACAACATTGTGTTTGTTCTGACAGTTGTGCAGGGAAATTAAAAAATCCATGTGTCTTCCAATGGATGGGTATTCTCCACAAAAGGCGCAAGGTGCCACATATTTGGAACTATTTTGAGACTGGACATGGAAAAGGTGAACATGATGGAGTACGTGCATTCATCAAAACTGCATTATGTAGGAAAGAAATGAAGTTCACAAATGTATCGCTCATCCGAGATGCAAATACCATTGTTGAATGGTGTTCTTCAGTCATGGGGGAGGGAACAAGAAGGCATGAAGATTAGTCAACGGAGAAAGCACATGTAAATAGATATTTTTGGGAGGTGGTGGATGTATATCGATCACAGTTATATGAGTGCAAGACCATCTAGGGAACTTTTTAATTTCATTTAGTTAGAACGTCGGACAATACTATACTTGAAATTTTGACAAGGAAACTCTCTTGCTTTTGTTCTTCATGCAGTGGTGGTGACTGTGACTCATTTGCATTCACGGATTGGGTTGATAGTTGGTACCATGTATCACTCCCAATTGGTTGACGTATAGCTACAAAATTATCCCAATTGGAGGAGGACCAATCAAGCATTTCAACAAATTATGACCACGCATAAGATCTTGTACAACCAGGTTCAATTAATATTTTGAAAATTTTGACAACTTGTTTTGTCTAGTTAGTTTACTCAAATGTTGGCACTATGTTCTAGCAAGACAAATATATGTAGTGGTTTCCTTGGGATGCAATGCATGGAACACTGATTATTGGTTGGAATGTTGCTTGGATGGGAAGCACGTTAGATTTTGAGCATTAATTCAAAATGATCTAGGATCTTATCTGAGAGAATAACAAGCACAACATATCAATAATAAGAGACAATAGACACAGAGTTTCCTTGGGGAAAACCAAGAAGGTGAAAAACCCCAATAACTTCCTCAGAGATAGATAGAGCAATGATACAAAACCCAAGTACAAGAGATAGTCTCCTTAGCAGCTTCTCCTCCTCCACTAGTGCGCATCACGCAATGAGAGAGATAGATGAGTAAGTGAATGATCAAATAGAGTGACACCCTCACTCTATTTATACACAACTCGACTTGCCTAATAACCTAACAGGGCCGACTTCTCTAGGAGAGTCTAATAACCCATGGTAACCCAACTCAGGGCCGACCCCACACTTGGTGGTCTAATAACCCCTCTTGTATAAGTTACGACACTTGCGACACTTGTAAATACAAATGACGACACTTTCATACACGGAGGAATAATAAATTCTCTAGAGGGATACAATATACATTTTGAATTTACATATACATCAACACTCCCTCTTAACTAGGAAGGTATTTCTCAACACAGGTCTTCTAGCACAACTCTTCTTCTCTGGATCATCAGATCATCGTCATTGTCACTACTGCTATCTCAATCAATCTCCAATCTACTCGTCATGGGAAGTTCTATAGATCCATCCCTTTTTCATGCTAGTTGTAGGCCTAGCCTCCATGTAGGTCTTCATCATCTCTGCGATCAAGCCATCAAGTAAGTACACCTCAGGACTGATTACACTGCCTCTACAAAACCTGCAATATCTCTTAGGACGAATTACATTGCCTCTACAAAACCTGCAAGAGCATCTCAGGACTGATTATATGCCTCTGCAAAACCTGTGTACCATACTCTCACCTCATCATCTTCAGATCACCTCATAGTCCACGGAGCACAACCCAAATGCACACACATCACAACACTTACACTCACCGGCATGGAAAGACTTTCCTCCGACCATCCGAGAAAGGCTCAACACTTACATCAACGACCATGGAAGTACTTTCCTCTGACCATGTCGGAAAGGATACAACAATTACATCACGACCATGGAAGGAATTTCCTTTGACCATGTCGAAAAAGATCAAAAATTACATCATGACCATGGAAGGACTTTCCTCTGACCATGTCGAAAAAGCCCTGGCAATTACATCACAACCATGGAAGAATTTTCCTCTAACCATGTCGGAAAAGCCACGCCTAACCCTTACATCTCACCATGGAAGGAATTTCCTCTAACCATGTGAGAATGGCCTAGCCCTTACATCTTACCATGGAAGGACTTTTCGGTAACCATGTAAGAATGGCCCCAGCCCTTACATCTCACTATAGGAGTATTTTCCTACCACTTTGTGAGAATGGCGCGTGTGCATCTGTGTCTCCGGACTCATCACTTCCCCTTGGAAGGAATCTCGATATGAAGTACACCAAGTCTCTCTCTGAAGTACTCAAACTTCACTCTAGCCAGCGGCTTGGTCAAAACATCGGCTATCTGCTCATCCGTCTCAACATACAGGAGCTTCACTACTCCTCTCTGCACCATATCCCTGATATAGTGATATTTGATCTCTATGTGCTTCGACCTGTCATGGAACACTGGGTTCTCAGATAACTTCACACAATTCTGGTTGTCACAGAAGATATAGGTAGCATCCAAGGGGAGATCAAATAACTCAGACAGTAGCTTCCTAAGCCATACTGCCTCACAAATAACCGAACAAGCTGCAACATACTCTGCTTCGGCTATACTCAGTGCCACACAAGACTGCTTCTTGCTAAACCAAGAGATCATACTGGATCCCATACTAAAGCAGCACCCCAAAGTTCTCTTCCGATCAATGGCACTGCCTTCCCAATCTGAATCAACATAACCCTCTAGGTTAAACTTTTGATTCGCATCATACTTGAGCCCATAATCAACTGTACCCTTCAAGTACCTCAGAATATGCTTTACAGCAACCATGTGAACACTTCTCAGATCCGTCAGGAACTAGCTCAATGTGTTCACAACAAAGCAAATATATGGTCTCATGTTCATTAGGTACATCAAGGACACAACCATCTGACGATACACCATGACATCAACCGGCTCAGATGAAGCATCACACAGAAGTTTAGGTTCGATGCCATAGGTGTGGCCATGGCTTTGCAGTCCATCATCTTGAACCTCTTCAATATCTATACTACCTACTTCCCTTGTCCAAGGAAGATTCCATCTGCACTCTACTACACATACATGCCTAGAAAGTAGTGCATCATACCCAAGTCCTTCATCTTGAACTCGGTAGCAAGCTTCCTCTTCGTGTAGGAAATCAATCTATCCTCACCTGTTACAAACATGTCATCCACATACAATAGTAGTATCACTGGACTGTCTTCCTCAACCTTGTAGTAAAGGTTGGAATCCGCTTTACTCTTAGTAAATCCCAAACTTGATAGGAAGCTATCCATCCTTCCGTACCAAGTCATGGGTTCCTGTTTTCAACCATACAGGGATTTCTTCAGTTTGAACACATGAGTCCCTCTGTCATGTGTCTCAAACTCGAGTGGCTACTCCACATACACTTCCTCTTCAATTACACCATTCAAGAAGGTCGTCTTGACATCCATCTGGTGTACCTTCGATTTCATGACTGCAACCAGAGCAAGTACTGATCTAATGGAAGTGTACATGGCCACAGGTGCAAAGGTCTCTTTATAATCAATCCCTTCTTTCTGGGAGAAGCCACAAGCTACAAACCTTGCTTTATATTTCTCTATTCTACCATCTGTAGCATGCTTGATCTTATACATCCACTTGGAAGTCACCATAGACTTCCCTTCTGGTCTTGGGACCACATCCCAAACATCATTCTTCATGATCGAATGGTATTCCTTGATCACGACATTCTTCCATTACTACATTCTGTATCCTGGGAACTTTAGATTCTTCAATATCTTCAATAGATAGATTTCTTTAAACTTCGTTGCTAGAACAAATGTTGTAGTCCTTCTTTTGTAGGTGATTGTACTCGATCTTTCCTACAAGTCAAAGTCAATTGCATGATTATAAACTTCTCATAGTTTGCAGAACAAAGTCTTACATATAAAGGCATATGTCATACAGTCATGCAATTACTTTAGCCAATGCTTCAATAGAACATTTAACCATATCCCGTAACTTTCTAGATGCCTTCCATCTCTACCAGAACATTGTTAAGAGTGTGCACAACTCCCAACATGTCAGCAAAGAGGTTTCATTCTAGATAAGTAGCAATGGAATGTTGTATAGTGCCATAGGCCACTTACCCATCACATTCATATTAGTAGTATACTTTTCATTAATGCAATTATTCTATTATTCATAATATACAACCTAAGTCTAGAAACATAAGTATACACATCATTGAACAATATCATTTAAAGAATTAGATATACAAGAAATGACAATTCGAATACTTATCTTTGTTTGTTTGTTGGGTGGACTCCCTCTAAATATTTGCTTCCTTGCAAGAGTTGTTGGAGTCCTATTCTGAAGTAACTTCTTCTACTTCTTTCTGTTGTGAATTGTAAGAGTGGTAAACTCCCTTTTAATCGCCGAATCACTGCATAGTATCTTTGAAGTTTGCTGAAGTGAATTCTCCACCATTGTTGGATCTAAAGGTCTTGATATTCTTGTCAAGGCTTTGAATTCCTTGAACTTGCCACTCAAAGAACTGGATGATATCGAACTGCATATATCGGAGTGGATAATTTCCAATATTCCTTATACCTTGCTTTTACTACTTGGAAATGATTTCTTAGTGTTCTTTCCTTTTGCACATCCTTTGCAAATGCCTTCCTTCTTTTTCTGGATTTTAGGAAGACCTTTAACTACTTTGATTGCAATAGGTAGTGCCCTATAGTGCATATATGCAATCCTTCTATGCCAAAGTTCACTTGGCTCCATGAATTCATGTACCATGGCGTGTTCAGGTTGCCCCTTTAATTTGTATAATCCTCCCTCTTGATCTCCAATCACCACTACATCATCAATGGTTTTACCTTTAGGCCACATGAGTACTTGGCCATCTACAAATGCAACTCTTATCCCCTTTGCATCCAAAGTAGATAGGGGGAGAAGATTCTTCTTGAGACATGGAACATATAGTACATCTTTCATCTTCATAGGTTTTCCAGAGTCTAGCTTATAGGAGGATTCATCGCTTCCTTTTATTGGATACTGGTAGTCATCCCCAAGTTTCACCTTATGGGGTGATTCATGTTTAGATAGTTTCACAAAGGATCCCTTGAATCCTGTCATATGTTTGGAAGCCCCACTATCTATAATCCAATCATTGCTTCCATGAGCAATAGTACCAATGAGGGCAGAAATCAAAACATATTCTTCATCACTTGAAGAATCTTCACTTTCTTCCCTAGCCCTCTTCCTAGGAGGTTCATCATCCTTTGCAGTGTGAGCATGATGTCTTCTTTTTTTTCTCTTCTTCTTGTGAGAGCCATCTTTATTATTTCGGGGACAATCCCTGGAATAGTGTCCCTTCTCATCACATGTATAACATTGGACATAGGACATGTTTCTTCAAGGTTTGGTGTTACCCCTCTGATTCTGATGGTGGTGCCTTTCTTTCTTACTTTGGTGATGTCCCTTCTTATCATCATACTTCTTGGAGTGTGTTGTGAGAGCTTGGTCTTCATTCCCCATCTTCTCTTCTCGAGCTACAATTCGAGCTTCTTCTTGTGAGCATTCTTCCCACAGCCTACTGAAAGTGATAAGTTTCCTCTTAGCACAAATTCCTTGGATGAAGGAATCCTATGACCTAGGAAGGCCATTAAGAGTGGTCATTACCACTTCTCCATTCTCTAAATCTTCTCCCACAGCTTCAAGTTGTTCTTTTATCTGGGAGACCCTTGAGAAATAAGACTGCATGGTCTCCACATTCTGGATCTTGATATTCTTCAATTGATTTCTCAAGGTCATCTTCCAATTTATGTTCTTCCCTTCAAATAGCTTGGTCAAGGAATCAAACATCTCCTTGGGTGTCTTCAGAGATGACACATGTGGTATGAGATGGTCTTTGATAGAATCAGCAATGATCCTCTTAGCCTTGACCAAATTCCTCTTGTGTAAGGCCTTAGCCTCTTCTCCCTCTGGGACAGGGATCTCTTCACTTATGTAAGTGTCCAACTCATTCTCTTCCAGGATTAACCCAATCCTATACTTCCATGCTCGGAACTTATCAGTCCCTTCAAGCTTATCCTCAAGCTTGGTGTGGTAAGACATCTTTAAAGAGTACTTCAAATGGAAATAGAAAATATTTAGTTCTTACCACTTGATTTGCTAAAAACTGGATCTGGTGCTGGATTAGGGTTTGTCAGAGAAACCCTAAAAATTCAAACTTTGAAAGGATAGAAAGATGTGCCTTGATGAGCCGATCAAGCTCGTATACTCAGAATTTGAAAACTGCAAAGTTTCACCCCTCATAATTGCTTTTGAAACTTCCGGATTCAGTCGGTAGGACACTGAATTAGGGTTTGACTTTACTGGAGCTTCACCCAACCAAAAATCTCAATCCAAAGCTCTAAACTTCGACCTTTCAAAGGAGCTTCCAGTTATGGTCTCAGATTTAAGAAATTCCAACTTTTGCAAAAACCCTAATTTCCAGATTCACTAGACAGGACCTTAAAGTAGGGTTTGATTTTCCTGGAGTTTCACCCAACCAAAAAGTTCGATCCAAAGCTCTAAACTTCAATTTTTTCTGAGGAGCTTCCAACCGTGGTCTTGGATTTCAAAAATTCCAATTTTTGTAGAAACCCTAATGTTTAGGTCAAAAACTGAAAGTGCTCAGAATTGAATTCTGTTTCAACAGAAAGATGCGCCCTTGCAAGGTGTTATCGGACAATCCACTCAAGTGGATGCGAGCAGGATCTCCCTAGCTCAAAGTGAGTCTAGAACAAATAGAATAGACTACCAATGCATTTCCTAGATCTACTTAAGGATCTAGTACTAGATGTCTTACCTTTTATTTTGCAATCCTTTCTCCTTAATGTTGCTCCACGTCTCACGGTCGTCAGATCCAAGCTGCAAGACCTGTCAAGACAAAGAAACAAGAGAAACCAGTAAAAGACATCTATACAATAACAGATCTAAGTAAACAGTTAAGCAGGTAAACTACTCAATATCATTGCATACATGATCAATATTGGTGGAAATCATTTGTATTACTGTAAATAGAGGAGTACATGATAGAGATATAGAACCATAACCAAGACTTGATGTTGTAGCCCTTCTCCGATGAAGCGAATTTCCATATCCTTCCAAGGAAGTATGAGTTCTCCAATAGGTGAGTGGAGGTATTCTAAGAATGATTTCACCAGCATGTAGATACCATAGGCTTCCTCCCCTTGGGATGGGAGTGAGATTCACTTATATAGGACTAAGTGGATAGGGTATGGATAGGATAGGTTGAGAGATGGTAGGAGAGGCTTAAGGGATCTCTCCAAAGGTTGAGGAACCAAGTGCCAGCTCTTCCAAGAGGTCAGGGATAGGGTCCCAAGTCAGCAAGCTTTGAGATGGACCTCGGAGAATCTATTTTTGCCATCTAACTGACTTCGTCGCACCTTTTAATGGAGCAAGGTTCAACGTAGCATGTTGCTAGTGTGCAATCTACGATGACCCTTCAAAACCTAGCACAATTGGGTACAAATCCTCCCAGGATTATTACTTAGTCCAGGTATTTCAGAGGTGTATACACTGAATCTTATGATGAGTAGATTTTGGGTGTAATAGAATGCCCCCCAAATCATGAATCCATTGAAGATATATAGGTGAAGTGATTTGATATAAGTAATGGCAATAGACTCGTCGGGCGAAGGACACTGCTGCAGTACAACTGACTCTGAACTGACAATCTCATATGAGGTACAACATGGCTTCCGACCAATACATTGCAAATCCATGATAGTAATGACCAACTGAACACAATCATGGCTACTAGACACAAGCATAGATCCATGATGAGATGATAATACAGCCACAACCAATACAAGTGTGGATCCGTGTGACATAACTCAATACAAACTCCATCGCAACCTGGGTAAAACACGACTCCGCAGGGTCTTCAAGCTGAACCTGCAATGATACGAATCTATCCATGTGATTACAAATGTCTTAACGTCGAACATGGTAGAAACCACTTGATTACCGGTCATTGATGTAAAACGTTAACAAGTGTGAGGGAGATCACCATTGATGTCAATGATTCTCAAGGTATCACAGTACATATCATCAAGCGTGAATAAATGAGTTGAAGTCGAACACAAGACGAAATCTTTCAATCAATAGTCAATCATGTGAACTCAAGTTGAAAGCGAGGTAACTTTCCATTGAGGCATGCAGGGCCAAGGTACTTGAATGGTTTCTAGATTCAATCCTCGGATGATTTGTTGAAGTCGAAAAGGATGAATCCGTTGAAGGAGGGCCATGATGAATCCCCCATCAATCGACATGAAACACGACAAAAGATGTGTAGAGTGGATCAGATGGTACAGTAACATGCAAGACTAACTCAAAGTAACAATGACGTGACGACGTGTGTACTGACTGTAGATGACAAATGATGAACGTGCTCTTGAACATGGGCATGGCATGACTTGGCAGTATTGACATAATGAGAATGACACAAACTTCTAATGCAACTAATAGTGGAAGCTTTCTCTGAATGACTTAGAGGAGTAACAAGACTCAGAAAGTAAGCGGGAACTCATAGACAAACAAATGACCCAAGTATTGTATGCAAATGCAGATGAGTGCCATGTTCAAGAACGACTATATACTGCCACTAAGGTATGTAATACAAATGATTTCCTTTTTCCCCATCATGAATGATGAGTCCCTCATGTGTTTTTTATGAGCTTGATGAGGGTAACCAGATGCTCGGTATAGCTCATCTCATAGATGAGTCCAATCCCAAATATTTTCCAAACCTAGGATAGGAGGGGTTCGTCCTATGACAGGCCCTTCAATGTGAAAATTTAATGAGTTCATAGAAGGTAAACTCGGTTGTCATTTCATGTTTAGAGAGTCTAAAAAGAACTAAAGAAGACTCCAACGGTCCTTTTTCGTAAAGTTAGCCCCATCGCCCAAAAAAGGGTAAAACAATGTGGGAGAGGACTCTTCCAGTCATGATTGGCTGGAGTATACCTTTTTCGTAATTGGTGCCTCCTGGTCCTAAAAAAGGGTAAACTATCACTAGGAAGATGACCATTCAAATGTTGATGTATCTGTAACTTCAGAAGTATTTCAACTATGTATTTCATATATATTTATTGTACCCTTATAAGAGATGTGTTATTCCTCTATAAGGAAGTGTCATCATGTGTATTGACAAGTGTCGCAAGTGTGTGAACTTGTCGATGGGTTATTAGACCACCATGTGTGGGTTCGGCCCTAAAATATATATTATATTGTGGATGTACCTAGCTAGACAAGTCGGCCCCATAGTGTAACTGGGCAAACAAACTAGTATAAATAGAGATCGGGAGATCTCTATTTTCATCACTCGGAAACTCGCACTTCTCTCACTCAGAAAGTGGCGCACTAGTGAGGAGGAGGATCATCTTCTACTAGGAGACATCTCAGTGTATTTTGGTTGTACTTTGGTTGATCCATTGCTCTCTCTATCTCTGAGGAAGTTGTGGGGTTTTTCACCTTAGGGTTTTCCCCACGGAAACTCTGTGTCTCTTGTCTCTCATGCTTTTGATTCTTGTGATGCTTTCATGCTTATTGTGATTGTTATGCATTGATATACTGTATATGTTATTCTTTCAGTAAAGATCCAAGAGTATTGTGAATTAATGCTCAAAATTTAACATGGTATCAGAGCTAACCTGAGAAGAAGACATTTTGCAGTGACGGAAACTTGAGTTTCTTGTTTATTGGGTTTCTCTCCACAGTTTTTGGAAAAGCAGTATAGTAGATTGAATCTACTCATCAAGGAGAATCCATCTGTCCAATCATAATTCAATTCTGAGCATTTTCAGTTTTTGCCCTAAACATTAGGGTTTCCACAACAATAGGAATTTCTGAAATCTGAAGACATAGCTAGAAGCTCCTTGCAAAAATCAAAGTTTAGAGGTTTGGATCGAGATTTTTGGCTGGGTAGACCTCTGGGAAACGCAAACCCTAATTCAGGGCTCTCCCAAGTGAACCCGGGAGGATAAAAAGGCAAATCTGAAGGGTAAAGCTTTGCTGATCTCAAATTCTGAATACACCAGGATTATTAGCTCATCAAGGTGCATCTTTCTATCCTTTTAGAAAGTTGAAATTCACATTTTGAATTTTTAGGGTTTTTTCGACAAACCCTAATCCGGGACCAGATCTAGTTTTCAGCATTTCAAGTGGTAAGACCTAAATATTTTCTATTTGTATTTGAAGTACTCTTTAAGATGTCTCACCACACCAAGATTGAGGATAAGCTTGAAGGGGTTGATAACTTTCGGGCTTGGAAGTATAGGATTGGGTTAATCCTCGAAGAGAATGAGTTGGACTCATATATAAAAGAAGACATCCCTATCAACGAGGATGAAGAGGCTAAAGTATTGCATAAGAAGAACTTGGTCAAGGCAAAGAGAATCATTGTTTATTCTATCAAATACCATCTCATACGCCATGTGTCTTCTCTAAAGACACCCAAGGAGAAGTTTGACTCTTTGACCAAGCTATTTGAAGGGAAGAACATAAATCGGAAGATGACCCTGCGGAACTAATTGAAAGGTGTAAAGTTTCAGAATGGAGAAACCATTCAATCTTATTTTTCTAGGGTCTCCCAGATTAAGGAACAACTGGAAGTGGTAGATGAAATGGTGGAGAATGGTGAAGTTTCCATGACCACCCTAAATGGCCTACCCAGGTCATGGGATTCCTTTATTCAAGGAATTTGTGCAAGGAAGAAGTTGATCTCCTTCAACATATTGCAGGAAGAATGTTCTCAAGAAGAAGCAAGGCTTGTGGCTCGAGAAGAAAAGATGGGCAATGAAGATCAAGCTCTCACAGCTCACACCAAGAAAGGGAAGTCAAAGAGAGAGCCATCTCACTCCAAGAAATCTTCACATCACTATAAAGAAAGAAGAATATGCTTCACCTGTAATGAAAAAGGATATATTGCCATAAATTGTCCCAAGAACAAAAAGGACAACAATAGCTTCAACAAGAAGAAGAAGGGCGGCAAAAGAAGGTTTCATGATGATGCTGCTGAGGATGATGAACCCCCCAATAAGAAGGCTAGAGCAGACAGTTATGATGATAACTCATCAAGCGAAGAAGAGTATGTTCTAATCTCTACTCTCACAGGTACTATCTCCCATGGTTGTAATGATTGGTTAATTGATAGCGGGGCTTCAAAACACATGACTGGGTTTAAAGAATCCTTTGCTAATCTATCTGAACATGAGTTACCCCATAAGGTGAAACTTGGGGATGACTACCAATACCCTATCAAAGGAAGTGGTGAGGCCTCCTACAATCTAGACTCTGGGAAGTCTTTGAAGATGAAAGATGTTTTGTATGTACCTGGGCTCAAGAAGAATCTACTCTCCATATTCACATTGGATGCAAAAGGTATGAGGGTTGCATTTGTGGATGGCCAAGTCCTAATGTGGCCAAGAGATAAAACTATTGATGATGTAGTAGTGATTGGAGAGAAAGAGGGAGGATTGTATAAATTGAAGGGACAACCTGAACATGCCATGGTACATGACTCCATGGAGCCAAGTGAACTTTGGCATAGAAGACTTGCACATATGCACTACAGGGAATTACCAATTGCAAGTAAGGTTGTAGAAGGTCTTCCTGAAATCAAGACCAAACATGAAGGTGTTTGCAAAGGATGTGCAAAAGGAAAGAACATTAAGAAGGCATTTCCAAGTAGTGAAAGCAAGGCAAAAGATATCTTGGAAATCATCAACTCAGATGTATGTGGTCCTATGTCATCCAGTTCTCTGAGTGGGTATGTTTACTATGTCTCTTTCATAGATGACTTCTCCAGGAAGACTTGGGTCTACTTCTTGAAGAACAAAGATGAGGTGTTTGATAATTTCAAGGAATTCAAAACCTTGATGGAGAATCAAACTGACAAGAAGATCAAAACATTCAAATCCGACAATGGTGGAGAATTCACCTCAGGTGACTTCAAGAAGATTTGCAGTGATTCAAGGATTAAGAGGGAGTTGACTGCTCCTTACAATCCACAACAGAATGGAGTTGCAGAAAGGAAGAACAGAACAATCATGGAAGCAGCAAGAGCAATGCTACATGACCAGGATCTACCTATGCATCTATGGGCAGAAGCAACTAGAACAACTATATATGTGCCGAATAGAACACCCCACAAGATATTGGACAACAAGACACCAGAAGAAGTATTTTCTGGTAAGAAACCTGAAGTCAGCCATCTCAGAATATTTGGTTGTCCAATATACACTCATGTCCCAAAGGAAAAGAGGACCAAACTAGATCCTTCAGGAAAGAAAGGTATCTTTGTGGGTTACAATGAAAGCTCGAAGGCTTATAGAATATACTTCCCAGGGTTCAAGAAGATTGATATCAGCAGGGATGTAACATTTGATGAAAAATTAGCATTCATCAAATCAAGGAAGGCACCTATCAAAGTTTATGAAGAACCTAAGGAAACTAGATTTCAAGACACTACCATGTCTGAAGCAATTCCAGAAGTTGTTCGTGAGTTTGAAGATCTGCAAGAACCTGTAGATCCACCCCGTGAGGATAACTCCCACAAAAGGGAACCTGCATGGGATAGAGAGCTCATTCAAGATGCAGAAAGATTTGGCATTCCAGAAGAAGAGCACAAAGCAAAGAAGAGAACCAGAACACATACCAGCTATGTTGCTTTACTCTGTGACATCATGAATAAAGAACCTTCCAGTTATGAAGAGGCAGTGAAAAAGAAAGAATGGAAGGATGCCATGGTCGAAGAATACCAATCAATAATGAAAAATGATGTTTGGGATGTTGTCCCAAGACCTAAAGGGAAGTCTGTTGTGACTTCCAAATGGATCTACAAAATCAAGCATGCTGCAGATGACAGCATAGAGAAATACAAGGCAAGATTTGTAGCTCATGGCTTCTCTCAGAAAGAGGGAATAGATTATGAAGAAACTTTTGCTCCTGTAGCCAGGTACACTTCCATCAGAACAGTACTTTCCCTGGTGCAGCGATGAAATGGAAGATACACCAGATGGATGTCAAGACTGCCTTTTTGAATGGTGTAGTTGAAGAGGCATTTTACGTGGAGCAGCCACTTGGGTTTGAAATACATGACAAGGAATCATATGTATGCATATTGAAGAAAGCCTTGTATGGCTTGAAGCAAGCTCCCAAAACTTGGTATGGTAGGATGGAGAGTTTTCTATCTAGTTTGGGCTTTACCAAGAGTAAAGTGGATCCCAACCTTTACTACAAGGTTGAGGAAGGGAATCCTGTGATTCTACTCCTATATGTGGATGACTTATTTGTAACAGGAGATGATAGATTGATTGCAGATACTAAGAGGAAGCTTGTTGTTGAGTTCGATATGAAAGATTTGGGAATGATGCATTATTTCCTAGGTATGGAGGTGTGGCAGAGTGCAGGTGGGATCTTCGTTGGTCAAGGGAACTACACAGTAGATATCCTGAAGAGATTCAGGATGATGGATTGCAAGGCCATGGCCACACCTATGGCATCAAATCTGAAGCTTCTATGTGATGATTCATATGAGCTAGTTGATGTCTCTTTGTATCGTCAGATGATTGGGTCCTTGATGTACCTGACAAACCTGAGACCAGATATTTGCTTTGCTGTGAACACCTTGAGTCAGTTCCTGACAGATCTGAGGAGTGTTCATCTGATTGCTGTAAAGCATGTTCTGAGGTACCTGAAGGGTACAGTGGATTATGGTCTCAAGTATGAAGTGAATCAAAAGTTTAACCTGCAGGGTTATGTTGATTCAAATTGGGTTGGCAGTGCTACATATAGGAAGAGAACATCTATATGTTGCTTCAATATGGGATCACATGTGATCTCTTGGTTCAGCAGGAATTAGTCCTGCATAGCACTGAGTACAGCTGAGGCAAAGTATGTTGTAGCCTGTTCAGCTAGTTGTGAGGCAGTATGGATTCGGAAGCTACTGTTTGAGTTATTTGATCTCCTGTTGGATGTTACTGGTATCTTTTGTGATAAACAGAGTTGTGTGAAGCTATCCGAGAACCATGTGTTTCATGATATGTCAAAGCACATAGAGATCAAATATCACTATATCAGGGATATGGTGCAGAGAGGAGTTGTGAAGCTCCTATATGTTGCGACGGACGAGCAGATTGCAGATGTACTAATGAAGCCACTAGCCAGAGTGAAGTTCGAATACTTCAGGGAGAGGCTTGGTGTTCTTCAGATCGACGACACTTCGAGGAAGAAGTGATGGACACATTTTCTAAATCCATTCCAAGCATGTTGGAAGGAGGATCCTTCACATGGCTGTGGATGTAAGCGTTGGATGATGAGCATCAGGATGATGTTCTAGTTTCTGTTGGATATGATAAGTTGGATTATTTATATGTATATGTATGTATGCATCATGTTGGATGCTGGATATGATCAGCTGGATCATTTATATGTATATGTATGTATGCATCATGTTGGATGCTAGATATGATCAGTTGGATCATTTATATGTATATGTATGTAAGCATCATGTTAAATGTTGGATATGATCGGGTGGATCATTTGTATGTATTTTGTATATGCATCATGTTGGATGCTTGGACCATGTATCTGTATCAGGTGGATACATTGTATGATCAGGTAGATCATGTATGTTGATATATATCAGGTATGATCAAGTAGATCATGTATGTTGATGGATACATTGTGTGGATCATGTATCTATGTATCAAGTCGATACCCTGTGTATGGTGATATGTATCAGGTAGATACTTGGTATGCATCAGGTGGATGCATTGTATGATCAGGATGATCATGGATGACGAGCTTCTCCAGATGACATGCATCAGGACGATGCAGCGATGATGATCAGGATGATCATGTGTACATCAGGATGATGTATGGTGAGTATCAGGATGATACTTTGTGGCCGTGGATCAGGTTGTGCAGATGGGCATGTCTGGTAGATACTATAGGTTGGAGTTGTGTACCCGTAACATCCTGGGATACTCTTTCGAGACATTGCTATGGGAGGACATGTAATTTGTGCCCTGGGAGATCTTCAGGTCGGATTTGTGTACCCATAACATCCTGAGATGCTCTTGCGAGGTTTTGTCCTATGGCATGTAATTTGCTCCTGGGAGATCTGGACAGGATGAAAAAGGCCTTAGATGCTTCAGCCAGGTTTTGCCATGAACACATGTAATTTGCTCCTGGGAGATCCGGATAGGATGAAAAAAGCCTCAGATGCTTCATCCAGGTTTTATGGTGGACCACATGTAATGTGCTCTTGGGAGATCCGACAGGTAGAGCTGTGTGCTCATAACAGCCTGGGATGCTTCAGCCAGGTTTTGTGGTGAGATCACATGTACTGTGCTCCTGGGAGATCCGATAGGGAGAGCTGTGTGCTCGTAACGGCCTAGGATGCTTCAACCAGGTTTTGTGATGGGTCACATGTAATGTGCTCCTAGGAGATCTGACAGGTAGAGCCGTGTGCTCGTAATAGCCTGGGATGCTGCAGCCAGGTTTTGTGATGCACATAATAAGTCCTAAGGATTCCACAGTATGGCCAGTGATGAAGACCTGCAGGTGGTGGGCCTACATCTAGTATGAAAAAGGACTGGCTCTGTAGAACATCCTATGATGAGTAGATTTAGAGATTGGTTGATATAGCAGCAGTAGTGATGATGATGATGACGATGATCCCGAGAAGAAGACTTGTCTAGCAGAACTGTGTCGAGAAATACCTTCCTAGTTAAGAGGGAGTGTTGATGTATATGTAACTTCAGAATGTATTTCATATATATTTATTGTACCCTTATAAGAGATGTGTTATTCCTCTATAAGGAAGTGTTGTCATGTGTATTGACAAGTGTTGCAAGTGTGTGAACTTGCCGATGGGTTATTAGACCACCGTGTGTGGGGTTGGCCCTAAAATATATATTATATTGTGGATATACCTAGCTAGACAAGTTTTCCCCATAGTGTAACTGGGCAAATAGACTAGTATAAATAGAGATCGGGAGATCTCTATTTTCATCACTCGAAAACTCACACTTCTCTCACTCAAAAAGTGGCGCACTAGTGAGGAGGAGGATCATATGCTACTAGGAGACTATCTCAGTGTATTTTGGTTGTACTTTGGTTGAGCCATTGCTCTCTCTATGTCTGAGGAAGTTGTGGGGTTTTTCACCTTAGGGTTTTCCCCATGGAAACTCTGTGTCTCTTATCTCTCATGATTTTGATTCTTGTGATGCTTGTCATGCTTATTGTGATTGTTATGCATTGATATACTGTATATGTTATTCTCTCAGTAAAGATTCAAGAGTATTGTGAATTAATGCTCAAAATTTAACATCAAATACTTTAACAAGCGTGAACGCGACAAGTTCACTTGGTAATCTTTTCATTTTTCGAGAGCCTGAAAAGAGCTTAACGGTAGACTCAGGGGGGTGTCCTTTTCTATGGGAGTTTAACGAGCCCGAAAAAGTGATAAATCATAACTTAGTACTTGTTCTAATAGTTTCATGAGTACAAGAACAAACGAAGAGTAAACTCATCATCACACAATAATTACAAACTAACCGTTGCAAAAATAACGACAAAACATTCAAGGGAGTGTTCATAACTGTGATGGCCATTGTGATACGAGAAACGACATGAAAGACCACTTACAACTCTTGCATGCTAGAAAACGTGTCAAATAGCCTCAAATACGGCAAAAATGGTCAAAAACTATGATAAATGGCCCAAGAGCATCAAAATATTTGAAAAGGAATATTCCATTCTTATCTATAAATAGAAAAATGGGCCAAAAATAGATTTCATTGTTTCAATTGCCAATTTGGGTGGAGAAGTCCCAATTTGGAGCCAAAACTTGCTTTACTGATTCCGGGAGCTACGATCCGCCATTTCACCAGCCATCTAGATCAGGTACGCCTAAACTTCATCCAACAACTTTCCAGTGGATTAGTTTTTATATTTTAGGTCCATTTTATGAGTTTTTTGATGATTTCATGGAGTGCTAGTGCGGTCTCGGCTCGTCGCAGGTGACCCTTTCAGGACCTGCGATGAAACCGAGTCGTCGCAAGCCTCGAATGGGAGAGGTGTGACATCATCGCACTGTACATAAATGTACTATGTGATGGCGGATAACCAAAATCCAAACATCAAAAAGAATCCAAACAATGGACTTGTGAAGGTTGAAGCAGGACCTAACAGTGTTTAAATGTCCTTCTTGGCAGGTTACCAGCTAGCCAATATGGTATTGGAGTGGTGAGAGAGGGAACATGAACTAGAAGATGAACAAGCTGCGAATAATCCACAATGTGTGGATGCGTTGAGAAACTGAGGGTTACTCAAGTTCTTTGAGATCCAGGGGATGAGATCCCAGATCCCACTACTGACACACATGCTTCAGAGTTGGGATGCGGCCCAACAATACTTTGTGATCAGTGAGCATATCCTCATGATAGACATTGAGGATATCTCCTTTCTTACCAGTTTGTCCCAAAGAGGGGACCCTATACATCTTACTAGAACACGGGATAGTAACCGTACAGTTGAAGACATGGTGTCGCAGCATTGCACTGCTCTTTCTCGACCTTCCAGTGGAAAGATTCTCATCAGGGATGTGGTGAGCCGCCCACTGCATACCGTATTGTTTACCATTACTAGAGTGGTGGGTAGCCAAGCCCCATACATGGCTACTCGGAATCTGATGCTATATGCGGAGGACTGTATGTCCCCCAAGGTTTTCAACTAGTGCGAGGGTCTCCTCGCAAACATCTGAGCTCAACTGACCAAGTGTCGGCGAGGGGAGCTCAAGCAGTTTGGGTATGGATCAGTCATAGTTTCGTTCCTCTTAGAGCAGATTCCTCTTCTACGTCCGCAGTTGCTACTTGATGATAGGGAGCCCAGGGATCCCCATATGCTCTGATGGGCTGAGGTCATGACCCGTCATGGTGGCGGGCCCATCATTAGCTTTGGTCCTGAGTTCTTTAGCTGGCTAGAGGGCTAGTTACTCATGGTCGAGGACTTTCCATACAGTGGCACGGAATTCCAAGAGGATCCCAACTCGATGCTGCCGCAGGGTCTAGCATGGGGTGACATAGGTGAGAACAAAACTAGCCTTGTATTTTTAGTTTTGTATATTATATCATTTTTTTGATGCAGTGCTGAAAAGTACGTAATATGTGTGTGTAGATGTGGGCCCCATACGGCTGATGGGTCTCTCCCTTCTGGCGAGGAGAGATAGAGGAGGGGAGGAAGTCATTCCTACAGGTGCTCATGCTGCCATCGAGGAGATGGAGGAGGTGTACAAGAACCTATCCCTGCTGACTGTGGAGGTACCTGAGCCAGCTATTGATGACTTACCGAGGCCCATGCAGAGATTTGGGGTTGGAGCATCTGTGCGCTTCAACGCCTTACTCTGTAAGGTGGCTCGGACTGTGGATTGTTTCCTCACCCACCGACAATGGGTTTTTCGCGCTCAGGGTGGTGTATGGGTCAGGCGTTAGGCCCGATGACAATTTTATACTTGTAATAAGAGATTAGAGGCCTCATATTTTGTACTACTAAAAGATATGATGCTTTAGATTTTTTGTAGAGACTTACTGAAAGCCATCGTGCTTCAAATTTTGTACCGACACTACTTTTTGATGATATATATATATATACAGACATTTCCGACGATTTATACTTTATGTGTTTTTCAAAAATGATGAGTGATGTGATCTTGTTTACATGTTTTCTTTTATGCATTGTATTTACATGTCATGAATGCTTTTACATATTATGATTGTTATGTGTGTGCGATGTACCAATCCAAAATGAAGTTGGCCATCGAGTCGGCAACTGTGTTTAACTCTCGTTGAATGTGTAGGTACTAAACGGATTCAAATGACCTTTCCAGGAGACGTACTTGTCTAAAGAGCTGAAGAGACAGAGTAAGGTGGGATCACGGATGGCATAAAACTGGTTAAGACAGGAAACCATTAATTGAGAATCCATGTGGATGACAATGTGGTTCATACCCAAGGAAATGGCGTTATCTAGGGTTCTGATTACTGCCTGATATTTTGCGACGTTATTGGTCGCAAACCCTAGGAAACTTCGTCCTGAGATAATGAGCTCACCTGTTAGGGAATATAGTACCCAGGCTGCCGAAGCAAGGTTACGGGTATGCCGCCTGATGCTGTCTGCGAATCCATAGCACGTTTCCATCTGCACACGCAGACAGAACATTGTATAAGAAGCAGAAACAAGATCTAAAGACACTCGAAAAGAAATGCGTCACACCATGTAAAAAACACAAAAACACGCCATGTACAGTATATACAAGCAATTCTATGCATGGGAGATCAAGAATAGTATCTCTTCAGGTAAATTCCATTGGGGGGTTCACCCAAAGAGATTCCATCATAGTCTTCAAGCTCGTAAGCACCTTTCTCCAAAACACGTTTTATAACGTAAGGTCAATGCCACATGGATTCGAACTTCCCTGCTCCTAGTTTGTCATGCTTCTGGTCATAAGTGAGGAACAAGTCACTCTCATTAAAGATATGAGGTTCAACTGACTTATCGTATTAGGCTTTGATGCGTTTCTTGTGCACTTCATTAGCAAGAGCGGTGTTGGTCACCCTATATGTGAGTTAATTAAAGCTAACACACAGGATGGTCAATATAAATTTTCAAACCCAGGAAGGTCTTTTATTTCAAAGGCAATAAGCACAAGCTATGCATAAACAAATCAAGCAGCTGATTAAATGAATGGAAATGATAATCCTACCTATCTGCTTAGCCAACTCATTCCATGAAGAAAACTAATCTAATTCATACATCTAAGAATTCAAAATGCAACAATCTTCCTACAGAAATTAACCCAGCAGTTTAATGATCTAATAATGAAATTGAACTAGATTACTTTTGCAAGAAGTTAAATCCTATAATGATCAAACTATCAATAATTGATCTTTATCAAAATGATCTATCTAGTGGCTACTGTAACTCTATCATTATCTGTCTAATCTATGAATGCAATTGAGGATACAATAGCAACCAGAATTAAAACACAACCTTGAACTCTAACTGATAATTACTGGAAATCCTAGATAGCATAAACAACTGAAAGATATTGGAATTGAGATTGCCTGTTACAGCTGATTCAAACACACATGCATTAAATGAAATATCCTACACAGTCAATTGTCACACCAATTTTCTACAACTATTCAAGATGCAATTATGAACTACCAAAAGGAAAGCTAATTCTCTGTTGCAGCTACCAATAACATCTGCAATAATTCCACACCACACAACAAAAGTAAAGCTAAACTACTCTACCTACTTACACCGACTATCTCTGTGAGATGGTAGGCCTTGGCCTTCTAATAGAGACTCCGATAATAACAACGAATTAAGACACAGAAATGAAGAACTCTGCTCTCATATTAATGATGGAAATTGATAGTCACAATGCTCTGTTACAACTTATATAAAATGGTAATTGTCCAACCAGGCTACAAGAGCCTTCTAGAATTTATACAAGGAAAATACAGTTTCAGATCCACTATAATCGTACAGTAATGAAGATCTATGATCTTCATGCTACGGAGTTACAGCTAACTGATATAGCGGTATTAAACAAGGCTGTTAATTGTGAAGGATGCTATTGCTTTGATAATTAATGGATAAATAGACTCAGCAGTTGGAATTCAACCAGTCTGTCGCAACTAGGTTCTCTTTCAGTAGAATCTGTTACAGTGAGGATCTATTACAGCTCACATGGAGGATGCGCTGTTCCTTGAAGTATGAGAAATTGGACCTGGAAGAGTAACAGCTGGCGCCCATTGGCTGATACACCTGTGCTCTAGACCTTAACTAAATGAAATCACACAGATCAGCATAAACCAAGGACTAAGATCCATAATCTTTAACAATATTAGGCATAAAATAAATAAAGCAATAACGAATTATACCTGTCAATATTATTGATTGATCTGGAGAAAGACATGGATATAGCTCATGAAAGTAGGATGAAATCAAGGCAAAATGATGTAATAAGGATGGCCAAAAAGGGGCATTTCCTAGACCCAACATCTCCCCCCAACTATCCAATTGCATATCCTCATGCAACAACCTCTCCTAGTTCGAATCTGAGTCTGAGTTGAATCTGTGGGGATTTGTAAGATTATAGGCAAGTTCTGGTGCCTCCCCTCGAGGCAAAAACCCATAACAGGATAGCCAATGCTTCCACTACAAATATTCTTCTTCTAATGTCAAAGCATAGCTTTTTTTGTAAGAAATCACATGCAACCATATGAGAGGGAATTTGAATCTTAAGCCAATCCACCAAGACCCACACCTTTCCATTCACTGCACATATTTACGAATCCTTGTCAAATCTTGCCTGAAATTTTCAAATCCATATGGATCCATTTCCTTTAGAGATGAGGAAGAGTACATCCATCTATATTCACTACCTTCCAGGGCATCCTGCTGCATATTAAGAATCATTGGGACACATGTGGTAAGGAGTTTATCTCGTAGGCTCTCAAAATATCGGGCAATTGAAGGAACCCTGAGATATTTAGCATCATTTTCTATGAATGCTGGTGGATTTTGAGGTTCCCCCCTAATCCAGAGAGTAGAATTCTCCTCATTCCTGAGGATGGTTTGGAAAGCATCTCGCCATCTTGCATGGTTAATGACAAAAGAGGAAAATTCCCTTAGTTGAACATCCCCAAGAAAAGGTAAAGGATTAGATGGAAAGTCAATATAACAAGCCTTGTCATGTAAATACAATTCATATAAAAAATGTTGATCCTCAAAATCACTCTTCAGAAAAGTCTCCAAAAAATGAGTAGTTGTTTCCAAATAAAATGATCTCCCTTCCTTAAGAGCCCTTAATTGAAATAAAGTTTTCTAATCATGGAGAAAGACAGGGTAAGAGGGGGATGGAGCCCTGCAACTCAACAATTCTATTGAAAGAGTGTACATTTTTTCTTTTTCTTGTTGCAGGGACTTAAGTTTCTTCAATCCTTCCAATTTTTCTTGAAGTTTCTCCCACCAGAGTTTCTGGAAGAATAACTCCTCAACCCACTTTTCTCTCATCCCTTTAATGACATTCCTATGTTCTTAGAGAGAGATCATACATGTCCTGAACTGATCAATCCACTTGAGCCATTTATCCAACTCAAGATTTAACCAGAGAATCTTCTTCTCCAGTCGTTGAAATGTTTTGTCTTCTACCTCCTTTTCATCATCAGAATAAAGATAAATGACTTCCTTCTTTTGGTTTGGCACTATAACAGCTTCATCCTCTATTGGAGTGGCCATGGTCTGTGCCTGTGGTGCAGTCTCAACCATGGATTTTGGGGATGCTGGTTCTTGTGTGACAGCATCCTTTATTTCTATATCAACTTCAACCCCCTCAGTCTGTGTCACAATCTCATCCAATATTATTAGGATTGCTGGTTCTTGTGTGACAGCATCCTCCTTCTCCATTTCAATATCAGCCATCTCAATTTGTGTTGCAGCTATAGCAAATGATTTTAGAAACACTGGTTCTTGTGTGACAGTGTTTTCTTCTTGGTCCTTTATATCAAATGTTGTTGTCTGAGTTGCAGCCTCACTAAATATTCTCAAGGGTGTTGGTTCTTGTGTAACAGTCCCTTGTTCTTCAATTTTTTTGAACTGCTAAGAGTGTTTTTGGGTTGTATCAAGTTTCTTTGGCTGATGAGACTGGTCCTGAAGAATCTCGGTGTCCCCTAATGGTTGGGACAGTACTGTTTCATCCCCTAAGTTCTAATCATGGATATTTTCAATTCTTGGCTCATCGTCCCCCATCAATTCGGTTTCTGGCATTCCTTCTTCCACCTCCTCTATTTGTACATGCTTTTGTGATGCAAGTTCCAACACAACAACTCTATGTCCTGCTGCAAAAATTATATCTCCACACTCTGGACAAATAGTCTCCCCATACTTCTCATTTTCAAATGCAAAAGATGGATTTTCTAATAAGTTTGCAGCATTTGCTAATGTGTTCAATTTTTTCTCTGCTTGTTTTCCAACTACTCCCTTCCATCTTTCCAGCTCATTTCGCAATATCTTCACCTCCTCTTTTAATAATTCATTTTCAAGCAGGAGATTTTGGATTTGAGGTTCTTCTCTAGAAGGTTCCTGCATAGCATTAAATGACTTGGGGTTCAAAATGGGAATTTCTATATCTACCCCCATTCCAGGTGCTTTCTCTAACACAGGTGACTCCCTACTCTCTTTGACTGCTCCTGTTGCCTTTGCTAAGGGTGCTTCAATACTACCCCCAATTGCATCCACTGTCTCAACTTCTTCTGCTATCTCTGCTATCTCTGTTGCTGCTGCTATCACAGCTGCTTCTACTACTGCTGTTGATCGAGTCCTTCTTTTCCTCACCACTCCCACTGGGTCTTCCTTACTGTTTATTGCTACTGACGCTTTGACGGCTCTGATCCTTCTTTTCTTTGCTGCAGTAGGTGTCTGACCCCTGTTTACTGATTCTACTCTTCGTTTCTTTGACACAGGGGTTTTTAACTCAGTCTTTTCTTCTTCAATAATGGTACCCCTTATCTCCGGAGACGACACAACCTCCAAAATTTCCACAGTCCCTTCTTCTACTATTCTTGTCTGATATCCTTCCTCCTGAATTCCTATTTCTGCAATTGCAGCTTCTACTGTCGCAGCTTCAACAGCTGCTCTAGTTTCAACTTCTTTTATTTTAGTATCTTCTTCTGCATTTACAACTTCTAATTTTTCTGCCTCCTACTCCATGGTTCCCATCACAATTTCCTCAGCAACAAGGTTTTTTGTTGATGCCGTTTCTCCCTTGTTTACTTCGTCTTCGTCACTGGTCTAGTTTTCTAATGCTCCAGCCTCCCCCCCAACTGGATTTGAGGAGCGTCAGTCCTCACTATCTTCACCAACACCCTCCATTTCTAATACAGGTTGTATGATTGGCCTATCTCCAGCCATAAATTGTTCCCAGGTTAAATTACGATTTGCAATGGCTCTTAGGACTAGTAATTTAATTAGGCCATGATTAGTAAGAGAGGAAACTGGGTGTTGGGTGGTTCTTGCATATCCGGCCATAGTTTGTGGGGCTTTAAGCAGATAAAATAGTATATTCATCAAATTGCCATGGCGTAAATGAGACAGTAAGGGAAGTTCAGAGAAGGAAACAATTTGGTACCTACCTCCAAAAGAGATGTATCTTTTCACAAAGATTGCCACTTGATTCCAGGGTGGTGGTAAAGATGCCAGTTCCAGCCCATGGTGCTTTGGAATAACCTGCTCTCCAACTGCCAAAAAGTCCCTCACTGCATTTGCATTATGTGCCTTCCGTCCAAATAACTTCTTCCCAACCAGGGGTAAGCTAGTAACCTCGGCTATGATTTATTCTATAACATCCACACACATTCCCCTGACCTCGGAGTGAGTATGAGTCAGGTTGAGCGCAAATTGCAATGCGGTTTCTATGTGAAAACCATTCAACCGTTCAAAGTATGCCATCCAACCTGCTGTTGCAAAAATATTAAGGACTGCTGCATTGGCACATACAGCTTCTGTTTTTACAGCCTCATGTCGGACTGGGTTTCCCATTTTAATCCCTCCTCAAAGTTCAGAACAAACACAAGAATCTCTAGTCTAGATGTGGAAGTTGAAGTTTTACGAACATGCAAAGGGTCGTTGGAGTTCAAAAATCAGGTTTTAGGCAAGTCTGCGCCAGTATGAACATTCCGTTGAAATGATGAAGTTGGCAGAATTGGAGTAATAGGTGCAAATTGGGTAAGGTGATGGGAAATAAATACAACCATGACCTTGACATAATCCCTAGAGATTAATTCGTATGGGTTCGTTAATCGAGGGTTACGACAGTACATAATCGTTATTACTGTATTTAATTTTCTGCCAAATCATGTAAAAGATGTGATCTGTACCTTTGCGTTTATGAGTTTGAGCCACGAATCAATCATTACAGCCGGTTGTCTTCCTCACGGGTATGAATGCACATGTGCTGAAGTGATGTGGCCACTGCCACCCGGGATGACAGCTACTCAAGGCACTCGAAATTTTCCTTCGTAGCAAACCATGATTGGATCTTGTGGAGCGAGCGTAAAATTGACGCCTAATCAAATCATTATTGGCATCAACAATCGGAGAGCAGACAAACTGGCGGAGTCACAGCTGATCGACTTAGCAAAATAAGTGAAAATGGTGGAGTCGCAGTTGTACAGAAGGAGCGGAAATGAAGTGGAAAGAACAGAGTCGCAGCTCCTAGATTTAGCAGAAATGGGCGAAGGTAGCGGAGTCGCAACTACTAGATTTAGATGAATGGGTGAAGGTAATGGAGTCACAGCTGCTAGGTTTAGCGGAAAGGGCGAAGGTAGAGGAGTCACAGCTGCTGTAAAGGGGTAAAAATGAAACGAAAATAGTGGAGTAGCAGCTTCAAAACTTAGAAAGGTGAGTAGAAATAGCAGAGTCGTAGCTGCTATAAAGGGGTAAAAATGAAACGGAAATAGCGGAGTAGCAGCTGCCAAAATTAGAAAGGTGAGTGGAAATAGTGGAGTCACAGCTGCGGAATTTGGAAAAACGGGAAAAAGTGGTGGAGTCACAGCTACATAAATAGGAAGAATGAGCAGGGCAAGGAGTCGCAGCTGTGTCAGAATGAAGTAACAAGCAACTTTTCAGCTAACTGCTAAAAGATAACGAATCATCTATCTTTTTAAAAAAAAGCTTTATTAGATCAGGAACAAATGTGGGGTATCTGCAATCGTCTGGCCCAGTCACGAGTGTTGTTATTCCAATTAGTTCCTGCACACAGTTCTTCAAAACAAACCGATCAAGGGCAAAAAATAAAAATAGATAAAATATAGAATGAAAGAAAAACCAATTATTTATGTACAAAATATGTATGGAAATTGCAGCTTTTAGGAATTCATAGGGTTTAAGAAAGATCCCTACCTTGGCGTTAACTGATACTCTAGATCACCTACAACCTACGAAATGAAAGCTTCCCTTGAGATTGGCTTGTGATACAGTCACAGCCGATGACCATTTGTGAATAATGGTACTTTGTTTTCATCAATGGTGGTCAACCAGACTATTCCATTATCAAATACCTGATCTATCTGATAGGGTCCCAACCAATGGGTGTGCAATTTGCCTTTAAAGTCCCTCTTAAACCGTGAATCATACAACAGGGCCCAGTCCCCCTCCTGGAAGAATTTCTTCTTTATAAATCGATCATGCCACTTAGAGCGTTGTTGTTGGATTAAAGTTGTATGTTGTACTGCAGTTGTGCGCTTCTCATCCAATTCATTGAGATGATTCAGTCGGTTCCTCTGTGTCTTTGATAAATCCAGGTTTGCTTCCACAATTGTTTTCAAGGTTCTGATTTCAAATTCAATTGGAAAAACAACGTTCTTACCATATACTAACTCATATGGGGGAAAACCAGTGGTGTTACACCACGTAGTACGATAGGCCCATAGTGCCTCTAGAAGCCTTTCAGCCCAATCTTTACGATGGCTCTTCACTGTTTTTGTCAGAATAGCCTCGATAACCTTGTTTGTGCTCTCCACTTGGCCATTGGCCTGTGGATGATATGGTGAGGTTATTCTGTGTTGAATATGAAATTTCTGTAACAGTGATTCCAGCTTGTGAGACACAAACTATGGTCCACTGTCTGTAATGATCTCCTTAGGTACTCCAAACCGACTAAAAATATCTTCATACAGGAAATCAATCATAGCCTGATCATTGGCCTTAACCAAGGCTACAGCTTCTACCCATTTGGTCATGTAGTCTGTGCAAACCAAGATGTAAACTTTCTGCTTTGAGGGAGGGTTGATAGGCCCTAAAAAATCTAGAGCCCACCTATCAAATGGTTCAACCACAAGCTGTGGCTGCAAAGTCATCTCATCTAATCTGTTGGGTTGGCCCATCCTTTGGCAGCTATCACATGCCTGAACATACTTCTTTGTATCCCTGAACAATGTAGGCCAAAAATAGCCCATTCTCAAAACTTTATGACCTGTCCTTTTGTCAGCAAAATGTCCCCCACAGGGCTCATCATGGCAAGCTTTAAGAATGCTAAATATTTCATCCTCTCTAACACATCTTCTGATTTCTAAATCAAGCCCTGTGTAGAAAAGATGGCCATCAATCCAGTAGTACCTAGCACTCTGTTGTATGATATTTCTTTTTTCTCTCTTCGACAGATGTGCTGGAAGTTTACCTGCAGCCAAAAAGTTAGCAATATCTGCATACCATGGGGAATGAGCTGATACTGCAAACAAATGTTCGTCAGGGAAGGAATCTTCGACTAGTAAATTATCATCATTGTTAGTAAGTTGAGATAGAAAATCTACAACAAAATTTTCCTTTCATGGTCTATCAATAATTGTAATATCAAATTCCTGTAACAGTAACAACCATCTAGTAACTCTAGCATTCGTGATTGGTTTATTCATTAAATACCTGATAGCAGAATGATCAGTGTGCACAAAAGTAGAATATCCAGTAATATAATGTCTAAATTTGTTGATGGCATAAACAATGGCAAGAAATTCTTTTTCTGTGACAGTATAATTTAGTTCAGCAGGAGACAAATTTTTACTAATGTAATAAATGGCATAAGGAGCATTACCTTCCTACTGTCCCAAAACTGCTCCAAGGGTAGTATCTGAAGCATCTGAAGAAATGTGAAAAGGAAGAGCCCAATTGAGCCCTTGTAAGATGGGTGCTGTAGATAGCCTTCTCTTTAGCTCAGTAAACGATGTTTGGCATACATCATTCTAGACAAACTATGCATCCTTCATCAACAGAGTGAACAAAGGAGAAGCTAGTTTGGAAAAAATTTCTATGAACCTTCTGTAATAGACAACATGCCCCAGGAAGCTACATACATCCTTCTGTGTTCCAGGAGTTGGTATATTTTCAATTACCTTGATTTTGGATGGATCTACTTGGATACCGTCAGAAGAGATGAAGTGCCCTAGCACTATGCCTTCACTCATCATCATGTGGCACTTTTCAGTGCTTAAAGAGAGTTGGCTCTATTCACAGCATTTCAAGACCTTTTTCTAAATTTTTCAGTGCTTCTTCATAACTATCACCATATGGAGTAAAGTCATCCATAAAAATTTCCATGCAATCATTCACCATTTTTGAAAAGATTCCAATCACTGCTCTCTGAAATGTAGTTGGTGCATTGCACAACCCAAAAGGAAGTACTCGGTAGGAAAAAGTTCCCTAAGGTCAGGTGAAAGTGGTTTTGTCCTGATCTTCTGGAGCAATCTAGATCTGGTTATAGCCACTAAAGCCATCCAGAAAGGAGAAATACTTTTTCCCAGAAAAGGTATCAAGGACCTGATCAATGAAAGGTAAGGGGAAATGGTGCTTCTGCGTTGCTTTGTTCAATTCTCTGTAATCCATGCAGACCCTCCATTTCCCATTCTTCTTTCGCACAATCACAAGTGGAGAAACCCACTCACTGTCTGAAATTGGGTATATGAATCCTGCTTCCAAAAGTTTATGTATTTCTTCTTTCACTATGTTTCTTAGGTTCGGGTTCGTCCTTCTTTGTGGTTGACATACAGGCCTGGAGTCGCTCTTAATATAAATGTTATGGGTGCATAGATGAGAAGGAATTCCTTTCATGTCTATGTACTCCCAAGCGAAAGCTCCCCTACGATGTTTCAGCAGAGTGACTAGTTGTTCCAGCTCGTTAGGTGCCAAATTAGGATTGATATTCAATTTTTTTTCCTGGCCCAATTTCTACTGGAACACTCTTTGAATTCTTAAGTACTGGAATTATACTGTCATCACCGATTAGAGTTTCTTTTGTAAGCTTTTCTTGTTCTATTGCAGCTAGAGTACTGTCCAAGATCTGATAGACATTTTGATTGACTGATGTGGGCTCACTGATGAAACTATGTAAAGAACCTGCAACAATTAATTAATAAGAATATGCGAAATAGCAGAAATGACAGAACTCAGAATCACTTTTATATTGATCGCAGGCCACTTCGAGGGGGCAACCTCCTTTGAGCAAGCTCAATACAAATAACTTCACGGTACCATCATAGGCCTCAACACACACTTATATACTAAGTCTAGGCGCCAATACCATGGGTCAAAACCATGGGCCACTACAAACTATGGATCAACAATACTACGAACAACTTACAAAGCATATGCACCGACAACAATAACACAAAATATTGATCACCAAATACTATGGGACGACTTACAAAGCATATGCGTCTAACAACAATATACTAACAAAGTAAAGACATGGGTTCCTAACATCCCCTCCCCCTTAAAAAAAGCTTTCTCCTCAAATATTTAGATGTGGAAATTGTTGTTGAATCTGAAGGAGTGGTTCCCATGTAGCATCCTCTGGTTGCATGCCGTGCCACTGAATTAAGACCTCTGTGATAGAGCGAGAGCAAAGTTGATGAGTGCGTCGATTGAGGATGGCCTTCGGCTCCAAAAGGATGGATCCTTCATTATCCAGTTCGGGTAAAATAGTTTTTCCACTGATGTTGGTGCCAAGAACTTTCTTCAGACAAGAGAAATGAAATATTGAATGAATGAGGGAAGAAGGAGGAAGTTCCAATTTATAAGCAACGGACCCAATCTTCTGAAGAATCCTATATGGCCCATAGAACTTTGGATCAACCTTATGATGCCCTTTGAGTTTCAGGGAGGATTGCTTGTATGGCTGGAGACGAAGAAAATCTATATCGCTTGCTTGAAAAGTGCGCTCAGAATGGTGCTAATCAGCTTGTTGCTTCATGCGATTTCTTGCCATGTGAAGATTGTCCCGCAAAATGTGAAGAATCTGATCGCGGTTTCGAAGGACCGTGTCAACTTCCTGAACTGGTGAACTGTTGGGGGTGTATGGAAGAAGAACTGGAGGTGCCTGACCATAGACTGCTTCATACGGGGTCATTTTAGAGGTAGTGTGGTAAGAGGTATTATACCACCATTCAACGAGAGGGAGCCACTTTTCCCACTGATGTTGTTGTTCAGAGGTGAAGCAACGAAGATAAGTTTCCAAGCATTTATTGATAATTTCAGTCTAACCATCTGTTTATGAGTGATACCCGGAACCCATCTTCAGTTTGGTGCCAGTGTGGTGAAATAGTTCTGTCCAAAAATGACTGGTGAAAGTCGCATCACGAATCGAGACAATGGAAGAAGGGATGCCATGAAGAAAAAAGATCTGGTCCAGGAAAATTTGAGCGACTGAGGAGGCTGTATAGGGATGGCTGAGAGCACAAAAATGACTATATTAGGAGAGGCGATCAACCACAACGAGAATCACTATCTTCCCGCCAGATTTAAAGAGCCCTTCAATGCAATCCATAGAAATATCTATCCAAATCTGTGTAGGTATAGTCAAGGGTTCGAGCAATCCTGGAAGGAGTGTTGTTTCACCCTTATTGCGCTGGCAGGTATCACATTCAGCCACCATCTATTGAATCATCCTTTTCATTCCCTACCAAAAGAAGTTATGCCATGCCCATTCATATGTTTTGAGGAACCCAGAGTGCCCTGCCAATGGAAAAGCATGGAGTTCATAGAAGACAGCCTGTTGAAGATCTGTGCTCTGGGGAAGCACCAGACGACCCTTGTATCTCAGAGAAGCACCATCCCAAGAGTAATGTGGTACAGCAGAAGGGTTTTTGGTCAAGCATTGGATGATTTGAGATAAGGAAGAGTCATTGACATAACCCTGTTGAACAGATTGCAACCAATTTGGAACAGGCATAGAAATAGCTGAAAGAGAACCTTGGGCATCAAATGTGTGAGAAAGAGAATCTGCCACAATATTGTCTTTACCCTTCTTGTAAGTGATCTCATAGTCATAACCCATGAGTTTGCTAACCCATTTCTATTGTGCTGGGGAGGAGACACAATGTTCCAAGAAATATTTCAGACTCTAGTGATCATTCTTGATGCAGAAATGATTCCCTAATAGGTATGGTCGCCACTTCTGTACTGCATGCAAAATAGCCATCATTTCCTTCTCATATGTAGAGGCAACTAAATTCTTACCTGAAAGGGCTTTGCTGGTGAACGCAATGGGGTGTTCATCTTGAAGGAGAACAGCACCAAGTCCATTGCCGCAAGCATCACTCTCAATAGTGAAGGGCTTAGGAAAATCGGGCATAGCTAGAATAGGTGTAGTACACATAGCTTGTTTCAGTTTGTCAAATGCACATTGAGCAGCATGTGTCCATGTAAAAGCATCCTTTTTCAATAGAGTAGTTAATGGAGCTGCAATCTTCCCATAATCCTTGACAAACTTGCGGTAGTAGCCTGTCAACCCCAAAAACCCATGAAGGCTCTTGAGTGTCTGAGGATGCGGCCAATTGTTCATGGCATTGATTTTGGCAGGATCCATGCGAACCCCTTGTGCTGAGATAATGTGCCCGAGATACTCAACTTCATTCTGTCCAAAAACACATTTAGACTACTTGGCGTGGAGATGATGGTCAGAGAAAAGTTGCATGACAAGATCCAGATGCTGGAGATGTTCATCCCATGTTTTACTGTAGATGAGGATATCATCAAAGAATACCAGAATGAATTTACGCAAGTAGGGCCGAAATATTTTATTCATTAAGGCCTGGAATGTCGAAGGAGCATTAGTGAGGCCAAAGGGCATGACCAAAAACTCATAATGGCCATCATGTGTGTGGAAAGCTGTTTTAGGGATATCATCCTCGTGAAACCAAATTTGATGATACCCAAAACGAAGATCCAACTTGGAGAAAAATTGAGCCCCATGAAGCTCATCAACAACAGGAATGGTAAAATTATCCTTGATGGTGAGGTGATTAAGTGCTCAGAAGTCAATGGAGAGGCGCCATGACCATCTTTTTTTAGGACAAGAAGAACTGGAGAAGAAAAGGAACTAGTGCTTGGGCGAATAATACCTTGCTTCAATAAGTCTCGAATGAGAATTTCAATCTCCGTTTTTTGGTGAAATGGGTAGCGATAGGGCCTGATGTTGGGAGGAACACTGCCAGGAAGGAGCTGAATACGATGGTCTTCTGGCCTTGAAGGTGGAAATCCCACTGGTTCAACAAAGACACCTGTATATCGATCCAGAATTTGTTGTAGATCCAAAGGAGTAGTGGAGACCATTGATGGTTGCATATGAATGGAATGGATCTGAGCGATGACACCATGTGAATTCTTCTTGAGGAGTTTTCCCATGTGATGTGAACTGATGATGCTGAGAGACCCTAGTTGTAATCCTGTCAATGTGTGTTTTTTTCCATTGAGGGAAAACTGCATCCAAAGTTCAGCAAAATCCCATAAGATAGGGCCAAGTGTGCATAGCCATTGAGCGCCCAAAACCACATCACATCCGCATAAGGTCAAGGCAAACATGTCAGAGCGCAAGGTATAATATCCCATAGAGATACGCATATTTCGACACTTCCCTTTGCAAGGTAAGGTGCCACCATTGGCAACCATGACTTCAAAGTTGGAGCAAGGATGGATAAAACAATCAGCTTGTTTGGCGATCCGAGGGTCAATGAAATTATGAGTGCTACTAGAATCAATGAGTATTGTAAGATGAAGCTTCTTGAACTAACCCCTGACCCGCATTGTTTGGGGGGTGGTGATTCCAGCTAAAGCATGGAGAGATATCTCTGGCTGGTCATCCTGAGACAGGGGGTCAATAGGCAGTTCCGCAATGTCGACCTGAGCATCCATTGTTTCTGGATCTTCATCACCAATTTCAGAGGCAGGTGGAGAATCCACATCCAAGAGATAGAGCTTTTGTTGAACACATCTATGTCCCCGAGTGAATTTCTCATCACAATTATAGCAAAGCCCCATTTCTCTGCGTGCTTGCATCTTTGTCTTAGACAAACACTTGATAGGAGTTGGTCGAGGAGCTTGTGGTATGGGTGGTCGTTGAGAACCCATATTTCGGAAGGGAACAAAAGTGGGCTTGGAGCGCTGTTGGGCTGCAATCTTGTCTTCTGCAACTTAGCCAGCCCTAGGGCTTCCATCATTGTGTTGGGACAGAACATTTTGACCTCGGAGCAGATGGCATCCTTTAGACCACTAATAAAACAAATCCTATAAAAGTCATCAGACAATCCTTCAGTGTGGTTGGCTAGTTTCTCAAATTCGGTTTGATACTCTCTCACAGTGCCAATTTGGCAAAGTTTAGTGATGGCTCCTGTGAAGTCATCAAAAGCACTACGACCAAATCATTGCAAAAGGAGCTGGAAAAAGTCTGGCCATTTTGGCTCTTCATGAGCCTTGATTTACCAACGGTACCATTGAAGAGCATCATGTTCCAAATGAAAGGATGCAAGCGGAACTTTGTTGACATCAAAAGTATAATGCAGACTGAAATACTGTTCTGCATGATAGATCCATCCAGTTGGATCAGTACCATTGAAGCGAGGAAAATCAAGCTTCGGACCACGAAAATTGCTGGAAGAAGAGAACCCATTGTCTGATGAAGACTCAGACTACCGTTTGTTGTTCATAGCTGAATGTTCAAGATGGAGGCCGAGAAATTTTTCATCCAGATCCTAGAGTTTAGCTTGGATGGCTGTAAGTGCTTCTTCCATGGTTTTTGCTCCTACGCGGGTGACAACCATAACCAGGAGTTTTTTTTTCGGTTGACTGGGTAGAAAAACAAAAACAGAAACGGCTTCAGTAAAGGAAAATTTGGATTTGGGAAAAAATTTGAAAGGTAATTGGGGTTTGACTAGGTTTTGGACACTGTCGAATAGAAAAGGAAGCAAAAAATGAGGATTTTAGAAGCGGGGTGAAAGAATGGGAAAATTTGGCAGAAGGGGACAAAGAAGCAGAATTCGGAAAGGAACTCTGTGGTAAAATTTGAAGGTGATTGGGTGAAATCTAAGGAAGTTATTGCAAACCCTAAAAATATACAAATGTGGGATTTCAGGATTTGGGAAGTGGAATTGGGGATAGGGTCCTTAGGAATGAAATATGCAGAATGGGATTACAGGGGTTCCCCTAAATTTTCAAGGGAAACAGAGTGAAAACAAGAGAGATATGGAGAAAAAACTCGAATTTTATACTTTTTTTCCAGAATGGAGCTACTACGACTCGAAAGGGAAACAAAACAGATAGATCTGCAACGGCTTGGAAGTGAGCGGAAACAGAGGGATCTGAAACGACACCGAATGGATTGAAAATGGCTGGATCTGGAACGGCTTTCAGAATGGATCTGAATGGATGGATCTGAAACGGCGCAGCAGTGATCGACAACAGTTCAGCTGAAAATAGATATGGACCCCAGGTATGTGCGGCTTCCTAATAGTTCAAGGGTTTCACTCGGCCACCAATGTTGTCTGATGGCTTGCGTATTGGGGACCCCAGGTATGTGTGGCTTCCTAACAGTTCAAGGGTTTCACTGAGCCACCAATGCTGTCTGACGGCTTGCATATTGGGGCAGTACCCCTCACTCCACGGCTTAGGTAAAACTGATAACCGCTTTGCCACAAACGACAACTCTTGGTTTACCTCACGATTGGGAACTAGTCAATCAGGTAGGGGTCATTGCCCTTTTTGCTGGCAGGTCCTCTCAATGGACCAGCTACTTCGGGGTTCCTTTGGTACTCCTCACAATGATTTTTAGGGCTTATTCCCAAGTACTTCCCATAATTAAGTGGATAGGGATTATTCCCAAATCCAAACCTGCAATAGATGCGAAAAAAAAAATTTGGTAGAAATTTCACCCAGCGAGCCCAAGAAAGTGCTCTGATACCAGATGTGAAGAACCTGCAACAATAAATTAATAAGAATATGCGAAATAGCAGAAATGACAGAACTCAGAATCACTTTTATATTGATCCTATGCCACTTCGAGGGGGCAACCTCCTTTGAGCAAGCTCAATACAAATAACTTCACGATACCTTCATAGGCCTCAACACACACTTATATACTAAGTCTAGGCACCAATACTATGGGTAAAAACCATGGGCCACTACAAACTATGGATCAACAATACTATGGGCGACTTACAAAGCATATGCGCCAACAACAATAACACAAACTATTGATCGACAAATACTACGGGATGACTTACAAAGCATATGCGTCCAACAACAATATACTAACAAAGTAAAGACATGGGTTCCTAACAAACTATTAATGGCATCATCCTCTGTTTCATCTTTAAACGTTAAGGCTCTCCCTATGGTTTGTAATGGTTGCACACCCTCTTCCTCCTCCAAATCTTCCCATAATGGAGTCTCAGCTTATGTGCTTGGTCGAGCTTGAGGGTACAGGGTTAGATTCTTGATCTCAATTCCGTCTGAAATGGTCATAGCTCCTGATCGACAATTGATACAGGCATCCACTGTGGCCAACCACGGTCTCCCCAAGATCAGTGGGTGTCCCCCCAACTGAGATTTCAGCTGTAATACCAAGAAATCCACAGGGTATTCCCACGAGTCGACTGAGATCACGAGGTCATCTAGGATCCCTTCAGGCTTGATCATTGATCTATCAACAAGTTCCAAAATGGTAGGGGTCGACCGAAGATTAGTCAATCCCAATTTCTTCGCAATTTCTATGGTCATAACGTTAATAGCTGCACCTAAATCCACCAAGACATTTGGAATTTGTGTTTTCCCTATGTGAACTATAATAGTCGGGTTCCCAGGGTCATCGTATTTTTCCATAGGGGCCTTCCCCATTATTAATTTTGAAAGCTTTCCCAACACGTGGACAGTGGGGGCATCTCTGGGCCTTCTTCCTAGTTTCTTGACACATAAATATTTAACAGTCTTGGCATAAATGGGCACATCATGAAGGGCCTGTAACAGTGGACTTTTAACATACAAATTTTTCAGTTCTCCCACGAGATCAAATCAGGGTTGTTCCATTGTTTTCTGTAGGGCCAATCATTCAGGGTATGGTGGTTCTTTATTCAACTGTGTAGGCTGTGACACATCGTGTGTTACTTTCTGAGTTTTAGCTACTGTTTCAGTAGGAGTATCAGCATCCTCAATGATGGGGCTTGCTAAATGAACCATGTTCTCATAGTGTTGATTTACTCTAGTTTCAATCACTGGGGATGAAACATCCTCAGTGATAATAGGTTCCACCACTCTCCTTGATCGTAATTGTATATCATTGCAGGGAATCTGAGTGATGGAATACGCAGGCATGTTGGCAGTCTCAAATTGATGGACTGCTTTATTGTTTGGGTTCGGGTTAGGTTGTGCAGGTAGCTATGGTCGAAGTGGTACATTCATAGGTGCGGCATTGTTTTGGAAAGGGAGTTGTGGTTGCTGATACTGTTGAGGAGGGTACTATTGATACTGAGTCTGGTGATGGGGAAAGTTATTTCCTTGGTAAGAATTTCTCCAGTTGGAATTCCAAGAAGGATGGTTTGACTGCTGTGACCATGGTGTCCATGAATTAGGATTTGCATTGGGTTATGAGATGGATGCCACTGGTTGTTAGAATAATGTGAAGGGAATTGTGTATTCATATTATGCATATTGTTCATTCCATTCATATTAGTTAGAAAAAATGATGGGTCTGGATTCATACCTTGGTTTCGAGGCAGGCATGGTTTCTTCTGTGCCATGAAGTATGTTACTCCACATCTCGAATAGATGCCTGCAAGACTGATTTGACCTTAGGTAAGGAAGGGCATTCCTTAGTATCATGCTCTAGTTCACATATCATACATACCTCTGCTTTGTCCAATGGGCATTCCTTCAGTGGGTCTTTTTTCCTACATCTAGGATAGAATACACCAAGTGTAAGATCTTCTACCACTTGCTCTGCTTTGTTCTAATGGCATCTAATTATGAGGAAATGGAGCTCATCAGGTCTGTTTTAAAATTCTCCAGTAAGTTGCCTATTTCTGCTCAAGTGGCCCCTCCACTAGCTGACTTCTGAGTCCTATTGAAGACATCCTGGTCTCGATATTTATCTTGTTTGCTGGTTCTAGAGGATCCCCTGGAGTACCTTCAACATAATTCAATAATATTTTCGAAAGGTTCCTTCGAGATATCCCCTTTTCCCAATAGATTTAACATATCAAGGAAATCTCATCTAATTCCCCTTAGTAAGATGATCTTGAGCACATCCTTGCCAATCTCAGTATGACCAGATCTTTGTAAATTCTACAGCAATCTTCCCACAAAGTCTTCCAAACCTTTTTCATCCTTCTGGACCATTTTAAAAAACTCCTCCTTTCTATCCCTAGTTCTGCAATATTCTTGATACTTAGAAAGGAAGGTGTTTTTCATTTGGTCCCAAGTAGTAATGGTCTCACGACCCAGACTCATGAACTAGCGCAGAGCATTTCCCTTCAAGGTGGTTGGGAATAACTTCAGCTTCTGAGCACTAGAGGTATAATCATAGCTGTGACAGAGGATATCAAACTCAAAAAGAAACTCATCAGGATCCTCAGAGGAATTACCATGAAAATTCAGGAGAAGTGATGGTGAGATGTTTTTCATAGGAGCTGCTCCGGGTATCTAGAGGATAGGGAATTCTAATGTAGCCACGGTATTACCAGGTTGATTATTTTCTCCTTCTTCTTCCCGGTTATTCCCATGTTCGTTCTCACCCTCCTGTTCTCTACCAACCATGGTTCTAGTCCAAAATTCAACAGCTTTCTTTATGTGTTCTTCCTCTGCTTTAGCTTCCTCCTCTCTTCTCTTCTCTTCTTTTTTCCTTCTCTCTTCCTCTGCTATTCGGCGAGTCTCCAACCACACCTCTTTTTTTAACTTTGGTTCCGTCAATATGATAGATCTCCTCTCTATTTGGTGCACCTACAATGCTTCCCTTATCTTCAGGAGGTTTACTTTCTACAACAGGAGTTGACGGTCCCGTTGTATTCTCCACTGTGGATGCTGAGTGTTCAAGATTGGGAAGAAAAAAATTTCCCCTTCCTGTAGAGTTTTTCCGTGGCCTAGTGGAAGAATCATCTCTAGCAATTATCTCATCAATGTATGTGTGTCTTCCTTGACCTGCATTACGACCTCGATCTCTTCCACCTGCAATTTTAGTATTCAAAGGGGGTTCCCGATTTGTTTTTCTTCTATTCATGCATGATGTAAATAATTGAACTAAAATAAAATCAAATGAAACCAACTACTAACTCTGTTTATCTATTACCATCCCCGGTAACAGTGCCAAAATGCTGGTCACTCGATATGTCAGTTAATTAAAGCTAACACACAGGATGGTCAATATAAATTTTCAAACCCAGGGAGGTCTTTTATTTCGAAGGCAATAAGCACAATGTATGCAGAAACAAATCAAGTAGCCAATTAAATGAATGGAAATGATAATCCTACCTATCTGCTCAGCCAACTCATTCCATGAAGAAAACTAATCTAATTCATACATCTAAGAATTCAAAATGCAACAATATTCCTACATAAATTAACCATGCAGTTTAATGATCTAATAATGAAATTGAACTAGATTACTTTTGCAAGAAGTTAAATCCTATAATTATCAAACTATCAATAATTGATCTTTACCAAAATGATCTATCCAGTGGCTACTGTAACTCTATCATTATCTATCTAATCTATCAATGCAATTGAGGATACAACAACAACCATAATTAAAACACAAGCTTGAACTCTAACTGATAATTACTAGAAATCCTAGATAGCATAAACAACTGAAAGATATTGGAATTGAGCTTGGCTATTACAGCTAATTCAAACACACATGCATTAAATGAATTATCCTACACAGTCGACTGTCACACCAATCTGCTACAGCTATTCAAGATGCAATTATGAACTACCAAAAGGAAAGCTAATTCTTTGTTGCAGCTACTAATAACATCTATAATAATTCCACACCACACAACAGAAGTAAAGCTAAACTACTCTACCTACTTAAACCGGCTATCTCTGTGAGAAGGCAAGCCCTGGCCTTCTAACAGAGACGCCGAGAATCACAATGAATTAAGACACATAAATGAAGAAATCTGCTCTCATATTAATGATGTAAATTGACAGTATCAGCGCTCTGTTACAGCTTATATAAAATGGTAATTGTCCAACCCCAGGCTACGAGAGCCTTCTGGAATTTATACAAGTAAAATACAATTTCAGATCCACTCTAATCATGCAGCAATGAAGATCTATGATCTTCATGCTGCAGAGTTACAGCTAACTGATACAGTTGTATTAAACAAGGTTGTTAATTGTGAAGGATATTGTTGCTCTGATAATTAATGGATCGATAGACTCAGCAAATGGAATGCAACCTGTCTGTCGCAGCTAGGTTCTGTTTCAGTAGAATCTGTTACAGTGAGGATTTGTTATAGCTCACGTTGAGGATTTGTTGTTCCTTGAAGTATGAGAAATCAGACCTGGAAGAATAACAGTTGGCACCCATTGGTTGATACACTTGTGCTTTAGACCTTAACTAAATGAAATCACACAGATCGGCATAAACCAAGGACTACGATCCATAATCTTTAACAATCTTAGGAATAAAATAAATAAAGCAATAACGAATTATACCTGTCAATATTATTGATTTATCTGGAGAAAGACATGGATATACCTCATGAAAGTAGGATGAAATCAGGGCAAAATGATGTAATAAGGATGGCCAAAAAGGGGCATTTCCTAGACCCAACAAGCGGCATCTCGGCGGGACTCGTCAAGTTTTGCTAAGTGCAAGAGACGTTCTTCCTCGGTAGTGGTGTTAGGAAGAAGTTTGACAACGAGTTGTAGAGACGGAATTTTGCACTCTATAGGTAGGACAGCCTCCAATCCATATACCAATTGGAAAGGGGTGAATCCTGTGGCGGTTTTAACGGAATTTCGGTAGGCCCATAATGCTGAAAAGAGCATGCTATGCCAATTGGACTTATGTGTCCCTACCATCCTTTGGATCATAGTTTTCAATACCTTGTTAATGGCCTCAACCTATCCATTGGACTGTGGGTAGTAGGGTATTGAATTTTCATGGTGAAAACCTAACCTGTAGCTCAGTTCATCAACCATATGGTTTTGAAAATGGGAACCATGATCAGCAACAATCGCCTAAGTAACTCCAAACCATGCTATTACATGATTGAACATGAAGAGTGCGACGGTTTTTCCATCGTTCTGGTATGTAGGCATAGCTTCGGCCCACTTTGTAAATTAATCCACAGCTACAATGATGTAACTATGCCCCCCGACCTAGGTAGGCTTGCAATGCATAAAGTCAATGCCCCATTTTGTGAACGGGCCCACAGCAATAACCGGGTGTAATGGGGTGGGATGGGTGCGCTTCTTCGTATGGAAGTGTTTGCAAGGAGGACTTTTTTTACGGCCTCAATACAATCTTCGAAGATAGTAAGCCAAAAATATCCTGCGCACAAAATATTTTGGGCTGTAGCCATCCTAGAGAGGTGACCGCCACAAGCCCCAGCGTGACAATCGTTGAGAATGCATTCAGCCTCATCGTGAGTGAGACAACGTCGAAGAATTGAATCAATTCCACGGCGATACAAAGTATCATTTATGATTAAATAATACTTCGCATGATGATGTATCTTACGACGGTCATCGCGAGAGAATTGAAGGTTGAAGCGTTGGGTTTGAAGATACAATAAGATATCTCCATACCACGGATCAATCATATTGGTGAGAAACAATGACTCATCCGGAAAGGAGTCATTGTGCTCAACTTCTGCATCAGGACGGGGAAGGTCACAAATAAGCTCGGCAAACACCAACGAATTCTTAGAGTTGGATTTCTCGAAAAGAAGATTGAACTCCTGCAATATCACAATTTAGTGTGAATACTTGCCCCCAAGCACCTGACATGTCAGTACGTGGTACATGGGGTTCGAGTCGGCGATGATGGTGGTGGTGCAAACCAGGATATAGTGTCGGAACCTCTGGATGGCGATGACCGCCGCAAATGTGAGTTTTTCGACATGTGAATATCTAGCTTCAGCGTCAGCAAGACCCTTACTTGCATAGTATATTACATGTTCATGGGTGTTTTGATCCTCCTGTACCAAAACCATGGTGATAGTGGTAGCAGAAGCGGCGAGATATAAGATGTAATATCGATAATAATTAGGTGGTTAGATCACGGGGGCATGTGTGATGGCATGTTTCATATTGTCGAAGGATTTTTGAGCTTGGTCGTCCCAAATGAATGGGACGTCCTTTTTGAGCAGTCTCATATACCCCTGAGTCTTCTCCGCGAAATTGCAAACAAAACGTCTTAAGTAAGTCGCCTTCCCTTGGATATTTTGAAGTTCCGTCACATCAGTCGGGGGTGGTAGGTTGATGATGGCCTCCACGTTTAAGGGATCAATGCGGATCCCATCCTTCGAAATTATAAATCCTAAGAGGCATCTGGACTCAATGCAAAAGATACACTTATGAGGGTTCAGACGGATATTGTACCGTCTGCATTTGAGGAAAATTGTCGTCAGATGATCAATGTGGAACTCGCGCTGCATTGAATGAGCAGGGAGATCGTCCAGGTAAGGTTCCACAAAGTCCTTAATATTATGGGAGGCATACGACATAGCCCACGGAAACATGGCACCAGCATTTTTAAGGCCAAATGGGAGTTTACGGTATGCAAAGGTTCCCCATGGGCAGATGAAATCCATCTTATGTTGGTCGGCTGGGTTGATCTCAATTTTGTTGTAACCAGAAAAACCATCAATGAATGAGAACATGACGCTTCCAACACAGTTGTCGATGATCTGGTCGATGAAGGGGGTCGAGTAGTTGTCTTTTGGAAAAGCCCGATTAAGGTCCCATATAATCAACACAGACACGAATGGTGCCCTGCTTTTTGTTCATAGGAATGACGTTTGAGACCCAATCCGTCAAGGGTACAGGATAAATAAAATCAGCCTTTAAGAGCTTTTCAATTTCTGCCTTAATTGTCGCGGTCCTTTGGGGCTGTATCGGTCGCAACTTTTGGCCTATAGGTTTGATGTTGGGATAGGTTTTTATTTCATGAGAAATGATCACGGGGTCTATCCTAGGCATCTCCTCATAGGACCAAGCAAATATGTCTTGAAATTGCTTGAATAAGACCATGCCAGCGACTATTTCTTTAGGGAAACACTTCTGGCCTATGCGAATGTGTTCCACTATACTAGGTTTCACCGAGATTTTTACCGGGGTGGTTGGCTCAATGTTGGCCAAGTTTCCCTCCGTGTCCGTAAGACATGTAAGAATGGGGGAATGAGGGAACTGGTAGATATCTGGTGAAAAGAGGGTATGGATGTTGTCCTCTATGTACTTCCAAGGAGGAAGAAAAGATGACCTATAGTGGAGATCATCCCACGGACTGTTGTCAACATTCATAACTTCCATGATGGACTCATCTGAATGAAAAGTCTAAAATAAGAGATCAGGTAGAGATGATGTCCGTTGTAGAGAACAAGATGGAGAGGCCACTATTAAATGGTCCTCTGGTGCAGATTGGATAGCCTCATAAATACGTTCAGTGGGTGAAAGAGGCATTATATATACAAGCAGGTGTGTTGTGACTTCATTCGGTACAAGCCAACCATTGGTAGAGTGAGATAAAATCTCTTTGGAGATCATGTTCACCATTGCAACATGATTAGGGGGGTCCGCGGCTAGAAAAATGCCCATGAGAGATGAATCTTTCAAAAGGACAACCCCTATACTCTCATACTGTTTTGACATCTGTCCAATGGAAGGAATATGGTCACCAGGATGAGTAGTATTGTCCAGTGTACAAAAATCTAACTGGTCGATAGTAACAATTCATCCTTGGTGGAGGAATTGTACTATGCGGAAGACTGAAGAGGCTACTGCTTGCATGGTGTAAAACCAATTGCGACCAAGCAAGAGATTATAATCTAACGAGGTCGAGACCACTTCCATGTTAACGGTTACAGTCTTTCCACCCAACTCAACTGCAAGAGTTTGTAAAAGCCCATGAGGTTGGAAGCCACGCCCATCGAATGCTTTCAACGTGGTAGGAGAACGATTCAATTGCAAGGAGACGATGGCTCTCCAATAGGTGATCAACATGACAAAAGTGGAGGCACCTTCGTCTAAAAGGGTACGATGGACAATTTTTCTAGCAATGTTCGCAAAAACCTGGAATGCGAGCTAGTGTGAGAGCCTTGACTTAAGGTTGTCAAGTCAGAACATGATGGTATTCGAGGAATCGAGGTCAACTCCACCGATGGCTGCAAGGAGAGTTTTGCGTTGATTAGGACAATTCTGCAAAACTTCCAGGGTAGACATGGTGCAAGGAGCTTGTGCCAATTCTTCCACGATATTGTAATTTTGTGCCGCTCGAGCGTTAGGATTGAAAATAGCTTTTCGAATCGTGCTCTTGGGCGGACACAATATCGAGTCCAAGGATGGCTTCTCAATGGTGAGAGAAGTTGATGGTACAATTACATCATTCAAGGAGTCAAAATCTTTTTTAGTATTACTTTCGGTGGGTTCCTTTGAAGGGACCGGTTTGTAAGATCGCAAGTGAGTGTTCAAATTGATCATCTCGTTATGAAGCATGAGAACATGCACGGTGTTGGATGGTTCCCCCTGAACTGGGGGGGGTTGAGCAATCATCTACTGGTTCTAAGTAGGAAATGGGTCATTGAGGACTGCGGGAGTTGGTTTGCCCCGAAGAAACTTTTGTACTTCGTCTCTATGGGGACATTCTTTGGAGAAATGGTCATCTCCACACAGTAAACAAGGATACTTTAGTTTTCATTTCCGCTTGGTATCGTCAGGAGTGTTATTTTGTTCCTGCTGGGCGGAATACTTTTTGGGTTTCCTCTTGTTCTTCTTTTTATCGCCGGACTTCTGAGATGAAGTTGATTGGACAGAATTCACCTCTTCAGTTACAGCAGGAGAGGTGGACTTGGTGGTGCTGTGGCCAGTCGGAGTCAAGTTGGATGATCCAATAGTGCTAGTAGGAGGCTGGGTGTTAAGGGAACCAATGATTCCATCAGTTTGGAGTCCCTTATGTGGTTTTGCAGGGTCATTAATGTCATGGGGTGCGTCAGGAAGAATATCAAACAAAGTGCCAGATTGAGTGTAGACTAAGTCTAGTACATGGGAACTCACGATGGCTTGTTCTTCGGTGACAACACCTCGCATGGAAACATCTCTTGCTATGGTAGGGATGAGGTATTTTGTGAACCAGTCTACTAGGAGCTGATCTAGAATAGGAGCTTTAATGAGACATCATCTCCTTCGCCACTCATGGATATGATCTGAAATGTGAGTGGCAATATTCTGACAGAGTGAGGTTAAAATCTCGGTACCAGTCTCATACCGTATGGGTAGCTAGAAATGTGTCAAAAAGTTCATGGCAAGAGAACCAAAATCAGGAAAAGAGTGGGGTGGCAACTCAATGTACCACTTGGCAGCCGAACCGGTGAGAGTCCTTTGAAACAATCTAAGACAAATTGAATCGTCCATTAAGGAATTAGATGAACACCATAAGTGGTATGTCATCACATGGTTTTTAGGGTCTTCACTCGACTTGCCATTAAATTTGGGGATATCATACGAAAGTTTCACCAGAATCGGTGGACAGTTAGATCCGTGGTAAATAGGATCGTTGGTTAATCGGGACAGGTTAGGCAGGTCCAAAGTAGCCAGGAAGGGCATTTATGGGTTAGGATACGCGTATTGATAATACCGATAAGATGTGTAAGGACAAAACTGATCGTAAGATGTACCAGGAAGAAACTGACCGTAGGGGGGTGTGCCGCCCGGACCGTAAGGGGGTCTGCCACCATAAGGTGGTCCATTCCAATAAGGTGGGGGTCCACCTCCACCACCAGGAGGGGGTGGAGATCCACCGCCACCACCAGGAGGAGGTGGGGGTCCATAACCATAATGAGTCGGCCCACCACCGCCTCCGCCTGGAGGGGGTGGTGGACCACTTCCTCCGCCAGAAGGATGGGGGCCCCCACCACCTCCGCCACCGGAAGGATGAGGGTCTCCACCACCACCATAGTAATTAGGTCCTCCACCACCTCCGGTTGGAGGGGATGGTGGACCACCTCCACTACCCGAAGGGAAATGTCCTCCTCCACCATGATAGGGTGGTCCCCCGCCGCCTCTGCTAGGAGGGGGTGGTGGACCATTCTTGCCACCGCCGGAAGGGTGAGGGATGTTGTAGGTAAAATGAGGTGGACCTCCACCAAGGTTAGGCGGGGGCTCGCCGCCTCCAGTGGGAGGTGGGGGAGGGTTTATCGGGGGTGGTGGTGCTTGAGGGACAGCTGGTTGGGGTTCGTGTTGCAACACAGGTTGTTGCCCCCATAGAGTGTAAGGATTCTCAGGATAAGGTATCCCGTATGGTGCATTTCCGGGGTTAGATTAGCTCGGTGCAGGGTTAAAAGAACCTGGATACGCTTGACTCCATGAGGGTTGAGTTACATTGGACAGCCCCCCAACATGAGATAATCCCATGGTGGATGGTCTAGTGGGTTGGGAAGGTCCAACGGAAAGTCCATTGGGGATTCCACCACCTATGTTCTGGTTAGGAAACAAGGTTTTCCCCCAGCCACAATAGGATGACCACTGTTCAAAGGTTGAACCAACGTAGGTTGTTGACTAGCTACCGTAGTAATAACATTACCAATAACAAAACTCGGGGGAATGGAATACCCTCTCCTCGAATTTTGAGGTGGGGGAGGAATTGGTAAAGTAATTGCGGTGGTAATGGGTGTGTTGGAATGTTGTCCCTCCATCGGTTGGTTCAATTGAGGTGTAGGACTGGACTCTTGTGAGGGTTTACCAGTATTATTAGTGGTCTTGTGGTGGGGTGCTTCAGGTGATCCAAAAGATATCGGATGAACTGGGATGTCTCCGTCGTCAAATCTTATTTGGAAATGGCGATTTCGAAACTCTTTAGAGCATTGTTCGAGACTTTGTCTTTGAAGCTCATCACCTCTAATACGTAACTGTTCCAAACGTTCATGGATGGGGCTGAAAATCTCGGTGAGGTCAGGCCTATAGTAAGGCCTAGAGAACTCTGGAGTAGTCCAGTGCGGATGAGATGGCAAAATGAGCCACTGGGTGGTCTGTAGAAGATGTCCAGTAAGTTGTTGAAGGACCAACAGCTGCAGTAGGGTCATCCTGGGGTCGGTTTATCCATTCCAACGATCCAGGTTCTCCCGAGATGATGGGAGAAAGGTCTTGTGAAGTGGGGGTTTGTGCTCCTTCATCCGGTAGGGGATGAGAGGCAGGTGAATCTGGAGGATTTTGTGGAAACAAAAGTCCTCCAACATTCAAAGTGGGGTTTTCCACTTCAGTAACTACGACCGTGTTACGCTGATCCATTCTTACCCTCGAAATAACCTCCGAATTAAGGGGATATTCAGGTTATAAGTTCAATATCCTATGGGATCTTCTCCAAGAAAAATCCACCAGAGCGTTAGGATGATCAGCCAGGATGGCTAAAACAGTGTTTCTCCTAAGGGTATGCTAAAAGAAAAGTAGTCCAGAAAAACCTACTCAAACTAAGGCAACAAGCAGACTTATGTGACAGAGTGGATTCAAAAGTCTGGAACCTCATGCGATTATCAAGACATCGCAAACCATGATATACTGCAGGGTCCAACAATATGATGTGACAAGGAGGATTGGGACTGTACCCTTTCTTGCATACCCGATTAACTGGACAGTACGTGCATGCTAATCTCCCTGAGTGTTGTTCTCAGTGTATTGCTTTGCCAAGATGGCCAAATGGTTAACTCAGTTGGTTTCAGGAATCCTAGTGGTGTCTTCCAATATATGCAAGGTACGTGGGAGCTCAAATCCATAGTGCTGCTCTCTAATGCACAACCGTTCGGCAAGAGACCTTCCTATATACTATCGAGTGCGTGATACACCCTTCGATATATGCCAAGTACGAATTATGGTACTTGGTGGGTATGTGAAGGAGCTCGATATATCGATAAGTACGTGGAAGACTACAATACCCCCGGGATACAGTGCTGAAAAATAACGACAGCTGCCACGCTTAACGACGCTGGAACATGTATCTAACTTACACACAAGTTGCTAAAATTTTTACCTAGTTCTACTTTTAATTTTATCTTGGACAGTTAGGTGAATGCATGAGGTGAGTACATAATTGGAAGCATAATGAAATTCCTAGCTGCATGCAGGAAATATTCTTTTCTTTCAATGAATTCTAGCTATGGGAAGGAGAAATGTTTTTACAATGGTATTGCCAAAAAAACTCAATGCAACACAATCCCAATTCAAACAAAACTTGACAATGAAAGTACTCTTTTCTTTTTCAACGAAACACCAAAAAAAAAATCACAACACTACTATCCAAATCAAAACATTTTTTCCTTTTCTTTTCTTTTCAAGTCAAAACGACACTTAGTAATGAAAAGAGAGGATTCTGAAATGGAATATGTAAGTTTTTTCAATTTCACATTCAATGGTCTAAGAGCAACAAGAATTAAAAATGCATCTACCTTTCCTTAGCATGGAATCAATTTTGCAAAAATCGAAGCGTACTTTGAGCCTTTCAAGAAAATGAGCGATTCATAATTCGAGAAAAACACAATAGATCATACATTCATTCAATTCTTCCAAAACATTAATGAGAATTTTCCAATGCACAACAGTTTTCTTCAATAATGTTCAAGAAATGATGGGAAAGAGGCACTTTTAATTTTTCAATGGATGCATCAAAGCAATAATTTGATAACCACTCTACTTTCAGATCTAAATGACTAAAAAGAAAACACTACTTGCAGCACTAGTACATTCAGAAAACTCAAGAAAAGGCAAGCACTCAATCAAGCTGAAAAACACACTTAACTCAAAATCAAGCAGCAGCAAGCAAACCAAGCAAGAAAAGCTCAAACAAAATGTAAATGAGGTATGGAAGCTAATCTAATGTAATGATCAGATCAGGGATGGAAGGAAGGGAAGACAAGGGTGAACGGATGAAAGTGGAGGAGACAAGAGTATCCACCACTAACGGTCTTCAAACTTGTCCAAAACAGAACCCAAAATCGATCCAAACAGAACCAAACACTCAAAACACAAATCATAAATGGGATCCCTGGCTGGATCTTGCAGCATAGAGAGAGTTCATACATCAAACCAAAGTCTAGACTGTCAAACAGAGAAGAGATGCCTGCATGCCAAAATTTGACAAATCGGCGCACTCTGTGTTTGTACACAGTGCAACGTAGCAGTTTGCTTAAACGGGAAATGCGACGATGTCGTAGTATGCCAATGCAAGGGGTGCGGCGAGTATCCAACAGGTAAAGAACAGATACTTAGGATGACATGGTGTCGCTCTATTTCCACTACCCAGGTGCGACAGGCGAAGTCTAGATTAAAAAATGAATCAGATCTCTCAACAATGAACCATGGAATGGTTTGGGAATGAGTTGTATAAACTCAGAGGAAGTAGATCGGAGTCTTCAATATGAAGATATGATAGTGAAATCAACTCCAATAATTAAATGGAAAAAAATAAAAGGCTTGTGTCAAGCAATCAACTGAAAATGACTCTCAGATTAACAACTACTGACCAAAATCTATATACTCCCTAGTATGGTCGCCAGATTTGTTATCGGACAATCCACTTGAGCAGACGCGAGCAGGATCTCCCTAGCTCAAAGTGAGTCTAGAACAAATATAATAGACTACCAATGCATTTCCTAGATCTACTTAAGGATCTAGTACTAGATGTCTTACCTTTAATTTCACAATCCTTTCTCCTGAATGTTGCTCCACGTCTCACGGTCGTCAGATCCAAGCTGCAAGACCTGTCAAGACAAAGAAACAAGAGAAACCAGTAAAAGACATCTATACAATAAGAGATCTAAGCAAACAGTTAAGCAGGTAAACTACTCAATATCATAGCATACATGAACAATATTGGTGGAAAGCATTTGTATTACTGTAAATAGAGGAGTACATGATAGAGATATAGAACCACAACCAAGACTTAACGCTGTAGCCCTTCTCCGACGAAGCCAATTGCCATATCCTTCCAAGGAAGTATGAGTTCTCCAATAGGTGAGTGGAGGTATTCTAAGAATGATTTCACTAGCATGTAGATACCATAGGCTTCCTCCCCTTGGGATGGGAGTGAGCTTCACTTATATAGGACTAAGTGGATAGGGTATGGATAGGATAGGTTGAGAGATGGTAGGAGAGGCTTAAGGGATCTCTCCAAAGGCTTAGGAACCGAGTGCTAGCTCTTCCAATAGGTCAGGGATAGGGTCCCAAGTTAGAAAGATTCGATATGGACCTCGAAGAAGCTATTTTTTCCATCTAAATAACTTCGTTGCACCCTGTAATGGAGCAAGGTACGACGTCGCATGTTGCTAGTGTGAAACCTGTGACGACCCTTCAAAACCTAGCTCAATTGGGTACAAATCCTCCCAGGATGATTACTTAGTCCAGGTATCTTTAGGGGTGTATACACTGAATCTTATGATGAGTAGATTTTGGGTGTAACACAAGGAGAGTCAATCTAGCCTCCTTCCTTTGAAGTTCTGTGGAGAGAAACCCAAAAAACAAGAAGCCCTAGCTTCTGCAGCTGCACAGTGTCTTCTTCTCAAGTTAGCTCTGATACCATGTTAGATTTTAAGCATTAATTCAAAATTATCTAGGATCTTATCTGAGAGAATAACAAGCACAACATATCAATCATAAGAGACAATCACAAGAGACAATAGACACAGAGTTTCCTTGCGGAAAATCAAGAAGGTGAAAAACCCGAATAAATTCCTCAAAGATAGATAGAGCAATGATAGAAAACCCAAGTACAAGAGATAGTCTCCTTAGCAGATTCTCCTCCTCCACTAGTGCGCATCACTCAATGAGAGAGATGGATGAGTAAGTGAATGATCAAATAGAGTGAATCCCTCACTATATTTATACACAAATTGACTTTCCTATTAACCTAACATGGCCGACTTCTCTAGGAGAGTCTAATAACCCATGGTAACCCAACTCAGGGCCAACCCCACACTTGGTGGTCTAATAACCCCTCTTGTATAAGCTACGAAACTTGCGACACTTGTAAATACAAATGACGACACTTCCGTAGAGGAATAATAACCTCTCTCTAGGGATAGAATATACATATATGAAATACATTCCAAAGTTCATATACATCAACAAAGCATACCCTCAATGTCCCATTAAGGGAATACAAGGACAGTGATTTTTTGATTGGGTTGATGGTTATCAAAGGAGAGTATTTGAACTAGGTTTCCCACTCAGATCCTAGAAAAGGGTACGTATTTGAATATTATAGCCCGGCTCAGATTGTATACCATTACACACACTTATTTATTGAAACAAACCTCTAGGTGCAAATAATGCCAAGGAAGAACTCATCAAAGGCATGATACTTATTTCCTGACTCCGAGCACGATATGTTAAAGGAGAATGTTGGTATTAGAGATGATCTCAATGGTCTAGTCAAATGACCATAGGTAGGTAATATGGTATGTGGTTTGCATGTTATATTTTGTTTTTATGTTTTATATGTATATTACGATTTTGTTTTATGCTCTCATTGATTATTGACATTAATATTTTGACTATTGCAACTAGACATTGACAGCTTTCAATAGATTGATAAATTGCACAAGCTTCGTCATGGAAACCTAATCACAAACATATAAACCTAATCTAGACTTATAAACATAAAATACCATAGGAACAAAAATATAACCCTAGCAACCTAATCTATATGAATGTAAGCCTAATCTCTCCCCAGAAACCTCCATCACCATTTGAATCCAAACCATTATGCTACAAATATGCACAAGAGTCCAAAAAAACCTAGTTTGTATTTTAATCCTCTAGCCCATAAACCATGGCCAATAAACCCTATCCTATAAACTAATTTGAATTCCAATCCCTAGAAACCCCAATTTGTAGCCTAGATCCTAGTTTGTGTCAAAATCGTTAGAAACCTCCATCACCATTTGAATCGAAACCATTGTGCTACAAATATGCACAAGAGTCCAAGAAACCATAGTTTGTGCATTCATGTGCATCCATTTGAATCCACACCATTATGTTACAAAGATGCACAATAGTCTAAATAACCCTAGTCTTTGCATTCATTTGCATCCATTTGAATCCACACCATTGTGCACCATTATGCACAAGAGTAAACAATTCTTCATGATGCAACTATACATGCATGCCAAAAAATCTTGTTGTATTCATGTGCATCCATTTGAATCCATACCATTGTGCTATAAAGATGCAAAAGAGTCCAAAAGACCCTATGATGGGATCCAAAAATTGTCCTTTTCCATGACCTTATTTTTGTTAATATATCCCATTCATCCATAATTTAGTACATCTATCTTCAAAAGAGCTATCTTTTACCTTATTTCATTAATCAAAACTCATAAACATGAAGATTCCTAATCTATTTACTCTTGATGTATTAAATGTAATATTGCACAAACGCACTTCTTCCAATCGTGAGTTTCGCCCTAGGTTTGATTTACCTTCATCTCCTGGCTCTTGTTGGTCCTGTATTACCTGCATATGCAAATTAAAATGATGACTTTGATACACTAATTTACATTATTTTAAATTTAAGCAAATCAATAGTTGAAAAGGTAATATATTAAAATGATTATCCATATTAAAACTCATTAATTTGGTAAAATTTATTTTAAATTTAAAATATAAATAAAGTGTTATTATTTAAATAAAAGTGAATTGATTATTTAAATACCAAACTCATACGTTTCAATGCTATTTAATTTAAAAACACAAAAGTCATGAAATATGATATATAACCATGGTAATTAATTGTTTAATATTTTTAAATTCCAAAAGTCACGCCACTTAATTTGCAAATGGAATATGACATTGATTTGACTTAGTCTTTAATCATATGTAGAACAAGGTTATTTCAAACTAACGGATTTTTGTTATGCAGGTCATGCATATTTTTAATATGAAACAAGTTTTAATACCTTCACGCATGCTTCTATGGATTGAAGGAGCCATTCACTAGCAGTTTGGATCCAACACAAATTCCAGGAATCAATCCAGCAAGCAAGTGACAATTTCGAACTGTTCTTGGAATTTATTTGATTTCTGAAACCGTCCGGCACTCCCATCATTAAGAAAGGAAGTAATTTGCGGGCTCAATTTATGAGCAATCTATGAGAAATATGGAAAAACTGTTCAAAACCCACTTCCCAAATATGATCATTTACCCCTCTTTGTGGACATTTTTCAGATTCTCTAAACATATCTGCTGAAAAACTTGCCCGAACAAACGTAAGTTTTTGCAGAATTAGGATTAGTAACGATCGGTTTTGTAAAATTAATAATTTGTTGAATGATACAGAGCTTTGAGGATTTGGTTCTATCTTCTCCTCAGGGGATTGAAATGTATCAATCATAAGAGACAATCACAAGCACACCATATCAATCATAAGAGACAATCACAAGAGACAATAGACACAGAGTTTCCTTGGGAAAAATCAAGAAGGTGAAAAACCCTAATAACTTCCTCAGAGATAGAACAATATTGGTGGAAAGCATTTGTATTAATGTAAATAGAGGACTACATGATAGAGATATAGAACCACAACCAAGACTTAACGTTGTAGCCCTTCTCCAACGAAGCCAATTGCCATATCCTTCCAAGGAAGTATGAGTTCTCCAATAAGTGAGTGGAGGTATTCTAAGAATGATTTCACCAACATGTAGATACCATAGGCTTCCTCCCCTTGGGATGGGAGTGAGCTTCACTTATATAGGACTAAGTGGATAGGGTATGGATAGGATAGGTTGAGAGATGGTAGAAGAGGCTTAAGGGAACTCTCCAAAGGCTTATGAACCGAGTGCTAGCTCTTCCAAGAGGTCAGGGATAGGGTCCCAAGTCAGCAAGCTTCGAGATGGACCTCAAAGAAGCTATTTTTTCCATCTAATTGACTTCGTCTCACCTTGTAATGGAGCAAGGTGCGATGTTGCATGTTGCTAGTGTGCAACCTGTGATGACCCTTCAAAACCTAGCACAATTGGGTACAAATCCTCCCAGGATGATTACTTAGTCGAGGTATCTTCAGGGGTGTATACACTGAATCTTATGATGAGTAGATTTTGGGTGTAACACAAGGAGAGTCAATCTAGCCTCCTTCCTTTGAAGGTCTGTGGAGAGAAACCCAAAAAACAAGAAGCCCTAGCTTCTGCAGCTGCACAGTGTCTTCTTCTCAAGTTAGCTCTGATACCATGTTAGATTTTGAGCATTAATTCAAAATTATCTAGGATCTTATCTGAGAGAATAACAAGCACAACATATCAATCATAAGAGACAATCACAAGAGATAATAAACACAGAGCTTCCTTGGGGAAAATCAAGAAGGTGAAAAACCCCAATAACTTCCTCAGAGATAGATAGAGCAATGATACAAAACCTAAGTACAAGAGATAGTCTCCTTAGTAAGCTTCTCCTCCTCCACTAGTGCTCATCACTCAATGAGAGAGATAGATGAGTAAGTGAATGATCAAATAGAGTGAATTTCTCACTCTATTTATACACAAATCGACTTGCCTAATAACCTAATAGGGTTGACTTCTCTAGGAGAGTCTAATAACCCATGGTAACCCAACTCAGGGCCGACCCCACACTTGGTGGTCTAACAACCCCTCTTGTATAAGCTACGACACTCGACACTTGTAAATACAAATGACGACACTTCCGTACAGAGGCATAATAACCTCTCTCTAGGGATACAATATACATATATGAAATACATTCCGAAGTTACATATACATCAACAAAGCATACCCTCAATGTCCCATTAAGGGAATACAAGGATAATGATTTTTTGATTGGGTTGATGGTTATCAAAGGAGAGTATTTGAACTAGGTTTCCCACTCAAATGCTAGAAAAGGGTACGTATTTGAAGATTATAGACCGGGTCAAATTGTATACCATTACACACACTTATTTATTGGCACAAACCTCCAGTTACAAATAATGCCAAGGAAGAACTCATCAAAGGCACGATACTTATTTCCTTACTCCGAGCACGATATGTTAAAGGAGAACGTTGGTATTAGAGATGATCTCAATGGTCTAGTCAAATGACCATATGTAGGTAATATGGTATGTGGTTTGCATGTTATATTTTGTTTTTTTGTTTTCCATGTATATTACGATTTTGTTTTATGGTCTCATTGATTATTGACATTAATATTTTGACTATTGCAACTAGACATTGACAGCTTTCAATAGATTGATAAATTGCACAAGTTTTGTTATGGAAACCTAATCACAAACAATAAACCTAATCTAGCCTTATAAACATAAAATACCCTAGGAACAAAATTATAACCCTAGCAACCTAATCTATATGAATGTAAGCCTAATCTCTCCCCAGAAACCTCCATCACCATTTGAATCCAAACCATTATACTACAAATATGCACAAGAGTCCAAAAAAACCTAGTTTGTATTTTAAACCTCTAGCCCATAAACCATGGCCAATAAACCCTATCCTATAAACTAATTTGAATTCCAATCCCTCGAAACCCCAGTTTGTAGCCTAGATCCTAGTTTGTGTCAAAATCCTCAAAAACCTCCATCACCATTTGAATCCAAACCATTGTGCTACAAATATGCACAAGATTCCAAGAAACCATAGTTTGTGCATTCATGTGCATCCATTTGAATCCACACCATTATGTTACAAAGATGCACAATAGTCCAAATAACCCTAGTCTTTGCATTCATTTGCATCCATTTGAATCCACACCATTGTGCTCCATTATGCAGAAGAGTAAAAAATTCTTCATGATGCAACTATACATGCATACCAAAAAATCGTGTTGTATTCATGTGCATCCATTTGAATCCATACCATTGTGCTATAAAGATGCAAAAGAGTCCAAAAGACCCTATGATGGGATCCAAAAATTGCCCTTTTCCATGACCTTATTTTTGTTAATATAGGCCATTCACCCATAATTTAGTACATCTATCTTCAAAAGAGCTATCTTTTACCTTATTTCATTAATCAAAACTGATAAACATCAAGATTCCTAATCTATTTACTTTTGATGTATTAAATGTAATATTGTGCAAATGCACTTCTTCCGATCGTGAGTTTCGCCCTAGGTTTGATTTACCTTCATCTCCTGGCTCTTGTTGGTCATATGCAAATTAAAATCATGACTTGATGATGACTTTGGTACACTAATTTACGTTATTTTAAATTTAAGCAAATCAATAGTTGAAAAGGAAATATATTAATATGATTATCCATATTAAAACTCCTTAATTTGGTAAAATTTATTTTAAATTTAAAATATAAATAAAAGTGTTGTTATTTAAATAAAAGTGAATTGATTATTTAAATACCAAACTCATACGTTTCAATGCTATTTAATTTAAAAACACAAAAGTCATGAAATATGATATATAACCATGGTAATTAATTGTTTAATATTTTTAAATTCCAAAAGTCATGCCACTTAATTTGCAAATGGAATATGACGTTGATTTGACTAGTCTTTAATCATATGCAGAACAAGGTTACTTCAAACTAACAGATTGTTGTTATGCAGGTCATGCATGTTTTTAATATGACACAAGTTTTAATACCTTCACGCATACTTTCATGGATTGAAGAAGCCATTCACCAGCAGTTTGGATCCAACACAAATTCCAGGAATCCATCTAGCAAGCAAGCGATAATTCCGAACTGCTCCTGGAATTTATTTGATTTCTGAAACCGTCCAGCACTCCCGTCATTAAGAAAGGAAGTAATTTTAAGGCTCAATTTCTGAGCAATCCATGAGGAATCTGGAAAAATCGTTCAAAACCCATTCCCAAATATGGTCATTTACCCCTAATAGTTGACAGTTTTCAGAATATCTAAAACCCACTTCCCAAATATGGTCATTTACCCCTAATAGTAGACAGTTTTCAGAATATCTAAACATATATGCTGAAAAACTTGCTCGAACAAACGTAAATTTTCTAGAATTAGGATTAGTAACGACCGGTTTTGTAAAATTAATAATTTGTTGAATGATACAGAGCTTTGAGGATTTGGTTCTATATTCTCCTTAGGATATTGGAATGTATAAATGGTGTGAAGTAAGAGATCGGGAGGAGGAGAAGGGAGTTAGCGCTGCATAATACTTTGTATTTTTCATCTGTTAATACATAAATATATTGATGCAGTCACAACAATGAGTTTCTTTCTTCCGCATGATCTGATATAGCACAAAGTGAAAACGCACCAGTGAGTTAGGAGGCCCCCCTGCTCAGGTTGCGATGCATCATAGGCCATGGTAATAGAGTATCATAGAATTTATTGTTAAAATAGCTACATCTTATTTGATTAGTTTTCTTGTTTAATTACATTTTAAGTGTTTTAGATTGTTTGTTTGAAATTTACATTTATATTCTATTTCGTTTTTGCACTAATCTCTTTTTTTTGTACATATGGATCTCATTGTATTCTATTCGGTTTGTATTTCCAGTTTTAAATTTGCCAATAGTTACGATTTAAACTCAGTATGTGTTCCTCGTTTAGGCTTAACCGCTTGAATATAATTGACTTTCAGATTGTAGGATTGTAAGTATTGCTCAAGCCGTTTCTTTATACCATTTTTAATTCCATTTCATACATCTTTATTTATTTTTGGTTTACACAGTACATTCCTTTCCATTTTATGTCTTTTCATATGTAAATAAGTATTATATTATGAAAATTATTTTTATCGGTCTTGTTTATGTGTTGAAGAGATCTATTAATTCTCAGAGTTTAGTTTAGAACATCAACGAAATTAATATAACAATCCATTGAATGCGCAGTGATTTCGAGGTTGTCATTAAGAATACCATCAAATTAGAAATTTTGCAATAATTGCTACATTTTTTTCAAATCAACTTTCTTCTCCTTAGCGTTCTGCTTGCACACTTGCTTCTGTGAATTACTATTTCACATATAAAATAGTTCGTAGGCGTGAATATTTTCTGGACAAAGCATAAACATTGTTTGAATATTGTTTTGATATTAATTTCTAACAAATAATTTCAAATTTTTTTTTGCTTAAAATAATCATTTATCACCCCGACGTATGTTTTATTTTCAAATAACTTTGTATTATATAGTAATTCTTTATATTTGTTTAATGAGTTATATTTATGTAAATTTCTTTTGTTTAATAAATCGTCTTTATTTTGCAATATATATATAGAAGTATTTAATAAATTGTATATTTTGTAAGTTGTTTAATTTTGTAAAATTTGTATTTTGTAAATCTTATTTTGTAATATTGTGTTATGCCATGTGTGTGCGAGGAATAGATTTTGAGAATAGGGAATCTAGTTGTAGATTTACTCTAGAGTTAGTCTTTAGTCTTTGTTTGATTTACTTTAGGTATCTTACTTTGATTTATTGCATTAGTTTTTATTTTTGTTTTTTCACTAGTTTTGATTCTTGTATTAGGTTGCATTAAATTTTGTACTAAATTATCTTGCACTCTAATTTTGGTAGCTCTAATTATTAATGGACATATTTAAGGTCTAATTCGTAAGATATGACCTCCTTATAGTAGGTTTTTTTCTTAGGTGTTGAGTTATCATTTATTTGCTTTTGTTTTCATTTTTAGTGTGTGTTTGTCGGCATTACTTTAGGTTAGACTAGGGTAGAGTAGGCTTCGATCTTGTACATAAAGTGCTAGCACCTCGAAGCTTACGAGCCCCAGGTTGACAATTTAGTGTTGAATTCTTAACATATATTTTTATCGGCATTTTTGGCGTCATTGGTGGGGAGGTGCTAAAGGGGTTGAAGTGTAGGTAGATAGGTTTCATGTACATTACACAACAATGAGAAGGGGGAAATGATAAGATGCAAAGACAACCTCAATAAAGATTTTCTGTAGTGTAATAGCAAACGCATCCACTATTGTGGGTTTAACCAAAGCTTTGTTGTTTCTTTTCATGCAAGTGTGATTTTCTTTCTGCAAGTTTGAGTTTGTTTACTTTCTCGCAATTTAATTTCCTGCAAATGTGCTTTTTGAAGAACTAACTCATGTGAACAGATAAATTGATGGCAGGGAGGTATAAAGTAGCATGAGGAGTTCATGTTTGATTTAAAGTAGTGTGCTTATTTTTACGCAAGTGTGTTTACTTTCCTGCGAGTTTATTTACCTTTTCTGCTAGTGTTTTTAAGCTTCTGCAAGTGTGTTTACTTTTGCAAGTGTGAGTTTGATTTCCTTTTCACAAGTTTGTTTTATTTTATCGGTATGGCATGTTTTTCAATTTCGGAATTATTTTTTAAGATTTAGTTTTCTTTTGGTTTGTAAAAACTTACTTGAGTGTGTTTTAGAAATTTTTTATTACATTTTTCAGAAGAAATCATTAAAAAAAATAAAAACGATGGATGTTGTAAGAACCATGGACACTAATCCTTGTGCAAAGCAGGAATTATCCACTAACAAAATCATTTCAAAGATTATAAGCTTGGAAAAACTCTCTCAAATTCTAGCGACAACTAGGATGTCTTCTTCTCAGGAAGAACACATCTTAACAACATTCAAGAACTTACCTACCTCTCTTGACATGATAGAAGAACCAAAGTTCCACAAGCAACACAAATATTCTCCTTGCCAATTTGCAAAAAAATTAGGAACTACATGTGATTGAGAGCGACCTGAGATGGAGGAATTCTCAACACGCATATCAATGGATCCATTATGTACTACACGAATCAATAATTCAGAAGACGAGGATATACATATATATTATATTGAAATTTGCTTCCAATAAGTAATCAAGTCACAATGCCATTCTCTCCTTCAACACTTCTTAATCGCATATTGTAGGCCAAAATTATCATGCATTGATGCAATCTTTGAATATTGTAGGCCAAAATTATCATGCGCGCAAGATTTTATGGGCAGTTTCCAACCCAGAAAAATGAGCACCACATGCCCTAGCATGGAAATCATTCAGAACTTGTTCGGCTTCCCCGTGTACTGAAAAACATCTTAAGATCATGTCTACTCCTCGATGGTACAAAGTATCCCCTATGATGAGGTATCTTCGTGCTTGGTTCCGAATGCGATGTCGTTCAATGCTAGAAAAATGAGGATCAATCCTTTGGGTTTGGAGATATGTGATAAATGTTCCATACCAAGGATCTGATGTTGCGATGAGTAATACATGTTCATCTGCCCAAGATTCAACATATACAATATCCTCTTTCTCACAGGGTAACTTAGACATTAGTTTAGCAAATTCCAACAATTTTTTGGCTTTAGCATTTTTGAACTCAAGATCGAATTCTTGCAAAATTACTATCCATTTTGAATATTTTCCACCGATGATATGTCAAGATGGAATGTGTTTCATGGGGTTCATTTCAGCCACTATGGTCATTTTTCTTGGAAGTATATAATGTCTAAGTATTTGGACAGCATGGACTGTTTCCAAGGCCAGCTTCTCAACCTGGGAATATCTCAATTTGGGACCTACAAGGTGCTTACTAAGATAGTAAATAATGTTCTATTGTGATGATTCATCTTCGTGTGCTAATACCATTCCTATGGTGGAACTAGATGCTACCAAATATAGAAAAAAGTCTCTATTATAGTTCGGTGGACTAAGTACCGGGGAAGAGACCAAATCTTTCTTTATTGCGTCAAATGAGCATTGATCTTGGTCATCCCATATGAGTAAATCATCTTTGTTTAGGATATGCATCAAAGCTTTAGCTCTTTCAAAAAAATCCTCGGCAAATCTTCTCAAGTAATTAGATTTCCCATGAAGGATTTGAAGTTGTGTTATTGTTTTCGGGGAATGCAACCGAAGTATTTCCTCAACCTTGATGGGATCCACCATAATCCCTTTTTTTGAAACTATGAAACCAAGTAATCTCCCAAAGTCCACACAAAACATGCATTTGTGTGGGTTCAACCTAATGTTGTATTTGTGACATCGGTCAAAGACGGCTCATAAATGTGCACTGTGGTCAGATCTCCTTTTAGATTTGGCTGCCAAGTCATCAAGGTAAACCTCAACAATTTTCTTAATGTCATGAAATGCATATGACATGGCTATTTGAAAAGTAGACCTGACTTTTTTAAGGCCGAATGGAATTTTATGATATGCAAAAGTCCCCCAAGGGAATATTAAAGTTGTTTTATGTTATTCCTCATCTTTTATCAGGATTTGGTTGTAACCGAAGAATCCGTCTATAAATGAAAAGATTTCGTTCCGGCACATTCGTCAATAATCTGATCAATGAAGGGTGTGGGATAGTTGTCTTTGGGACAAACCAAATTTAGATCCCTAAAGTCAGTACAGACCCAGAGAGTTCCTTGTCTTTTATTAACTGGAATGGGATTGGATACCCATTCAGTTAAAGGAACAAGATAGATGAATCCAACTTTCAATAGTTTCTCAGCCTCTGCTTTGATGGCAGCCGATTTCTTAGGGTTAACCAGACATAGCTTCTGCCACATTGGTTGGACATTGTTATATATTTTTATCTCATGTTCGACAATGCTGGGATCGATGCCCGACATTTATTCATAAGACCACGCGAACACATCATGAAACTGTTTGAATAGAACAGTGTAATGTATGATTTATTTTGGAGAGCAATCTGCACCTATATTAATGTTTTCGATGATGCCAGGCTTAATGGATATATTGATTGGGATGGTTTTCGAGATGTTTTCCAAATTTCCTTTCGAACTCATATTGTGTGTTTGGACAGGGCATTGGTATTTTTCCATGTCATCATCGAAGTAAAAAATTTTGGGTTTGACTTCTAATGAATCGATCTTTGGAAGAAATGAGGATCTGTGGTGCATATCCTCTCAGGGCCGTTCAGAGATATTCCTGACCTCAAGGATGAATTCATCCAAAGAAAAATTATGATCCAGGATGTCATGAGTACTTTTAGATTTCATGGTCCATATAAGTGAAGTATATGGATCATAATCCTCCATCTTGGAAGGATTTTTATCTGAGTCTGCCGAAGCCATTTGAATAGATTGATAAAAAAGCTCTATGGAATAAAGGGGAACACTACTCTCTGTTTCCTTATGTTGCATAGAAGATGGTATATTTCCATCACTCTTTTCAACTAAGATGTCCTCTTTGGAGGCTCCCTCCGATGAGCTGGAGCCAACTTCTGGTATGTACTTAGAATTTGTTTTTAATGGAAAGCATTTTTGATGTAATAGTGAAAATTGGAGCAGTGTTAGGGGTCAATATCGGTGGTGGAATCGAGAAAGTTCCCATGAGGGATGAATCTTTGAACATTCCTACCCCAACATCTTGAATCACTATTTTCGAATCCCCTACAAAAGGTACATTCGAGTGGAGACCAATTTTAGGTGTGCAGTAATCTAGTTGATCGATCGTGACAATCTTCCCTAGGTTGGGGAAATGAATAGCTCGGAATACTGAAGATAATGCAGCCATCATCTTATGTATCCAACTATGTCCCAATAGAAAGTTGCAATCTATGGGTGCGTCCACTACCTCAACATCTACTTGAACTGTTTTACCTCCAATTTCAACTGGGAAAGCCATGATAAGTCCATGAGGTAGGAACAAATGACCATCAAATGCTTTGAGTATTTTATGGGATGGTACTAGGGTGGGTGATCCCAAAGCTTTACAACATGCTTGTGACATGACACAAGTTGAGGCTCCTTCATCCAAAACGGATCGAAACTTTTTTTTTACCATGTGAAGTCACTTTGATCTGAAATGCGATTTGTGATGGAAGCCTACATGTGGACTATTCTAAGTCAAAAGTTATCAAATTGCTTTCAGATGGATTGATAGCACCGATAGCAGCTACTAGTGCCTTTCGTTGAGCAATACAAATTTGAAATACTTCTAAGGAATACATTGTACAAGGAGCTTGAGCTAAGTCTTTGACCACGTTATAGTTTTGAGCAGCTTGCACGTTAGGATTGTGTGTTGTTGTACGGAAAACCCCTTTTGGAGGTCGAGGTACTATGTCTATAGTTGGTTTCTCAATGGTTAGAGAAACACTAGGCTGAGATCAAGTTATTTCTACATATTTAGAAGGTATGTCATAAGAACGAGCCCTTGTTTGAATGTTTATTTCATGTTCACCAATTGTGAAGATATTAGCATTGGGTGGATTTCCTGGTTTCCTGGTTTCCTCCTGGTGGAGGTACTTCCACCACAGCAACCATATGTTGTTTCTGGGGGCAAGGTTGAGTTAAGACGTCAGGTGATTTTTTCCCTCCTCATTGTGCCAAAATTCGATGAATATTATCCATATGAGGACAAAGGTGAGTAGGATGATCCCCTTGACAAATTTTGCAAGGGTATTTGTTCTTCCATTTTGCATGATTTCCTCTAGTAGGATTATTCACCTTAGGTGCATCTCCTGTCCTAGAATTAGCATTGGGATTCTTCTTATGTTTCTTCTTTTTTCCCTTTGGATCCGTAGTTTGAATCGTAAGTACTTCAGAAGTTTGGGTGGGAGTTGTGGATTGCTGTGTTTCCTAGACAGCTGTGGGTTGCGAATTTTGAACTGACATTTGCCCCAATCATTGGGTAATCTGTTCAAGTTGGTTGACGAATCCAATCACACCATCGGTATGAGGTCCTTTTGGTGGCCTAGCTAGATCAGACACAGGTCTTACAGCATGAGGTATTAAATCATAAAGTGTGCCCGATTGGGAATATATCAAATCCATTTGTTGAGCACTCTGAATGAGTTGTCCTTCGGTCATGGATCCTAACATGGATACATATTTGGAAAGAGTAGGTACTAGTGATTTTATGAACCGATCTGCTAAGAATTGATCACATATATCAGCTTTTATAAGCCTTTGGCGCCTCCTCCACTCGTGGATATGATCCTATATGTGAGTAGCGGTGGACCTCCTAAGTGAAGTTAAAAGTTTTGTTCTTGTCTCATAGCGGATAGGTAATTGAAAATGTGTCAGAAATACCATAGATAAAGATGAAAGTTCCATGAAAGTATTGCGTGGCAATTCAATGTACCATTTCGCAGCAGTTCTCGTTAGGGTACGCGGAAACAACCTTAACCGAACACTATCATCAACTAGGGAATTGGATGAACACCACACATGGAATGTCATCACATGATTTGATGGATCTTCCCCTGGTTTTCCATCAAATTTGGGTGTATCTGAGGGTAGTTTATTTGGTATGGCTGGCCATCCATTCAAATGTAGAACATGATCATTAGTCAGCCGAGATAAATCTGGTAGATTTAATGTGGCTAGAAATGGTGATTTGACTGGTGCTGTAGCAAATGTTTGATATGGGAGTGAAGCTTGATGGCTCCATTATTGTTTTCATTGGGCTTGAAAAGCATTCCAAGAAGGATTACCTCCTTGCGGAGATTGAATCCAAAAATATGGGTTGCTTCCTGAATGTTGTCCATTCCATTGTGGAATAGGATGCATGTATGGATTTCCCCCTTGTGGAGGCATGTTACAATAAGATTGGTTACTTGGTGGAACATTACCATTCCATTGCGGGATAGGATTAATGGGTGGATTTCCCCCTTGCGGAGGTGGGCCCCAATAAAATTGGGTACTTGTTGGAATATGACCAGTCCATTGACTGTTTCCTTGCTTTTGATAATCGTTCCAAGGTTGATTCCCCCCTTGCATGGGTGGTGCCCAAGAATATTGGTTACTTCCTGGAACTTGCCCACTCCATGGTGGAATGGGGTTGATAGGTGGATTTCCTCTTGGTGTGCTACTTGTTGGGGGTATGGGATTGCCCCCAGGATTTACACTAGGAAAATTTGGATGATGAGCTCCTAAGGAATTTCCACTCACATGTGGAGCATAACCCCAATTGGAATTATTGTTCCATGGTCCATTGGTTCCACTAGGAATATTGAGATTCCATGGTAAAGGGTTTCCCCCAGAAGTAGAACTTGGAAAAATGTTAGGTATACCAAGAGGATTTTGGTTTAATCCTTGATTTTTATGACCTTGATTAGACAAACCATATAGAAAACCCAAATTTGGTAAGGCACACCCCCCAGTAGAGATTCTTGTCGATGAAGTGGATGTACTTCCGGGATTGGAACCTGAAACTGTATTAACTAGCATTGAAGTGTTGGTTGAACTTGTGCTAATGGCAGACATACTAACTATTGGGATTGATGTAGAGGCCAAATTGAAAATATTGCTACCTCCAGCAACTGTTTGAGGTTGCGATGATGTAGTCCCTTGTGCTCCTAATGAATCCATAGGGTCAATTGTGGGATTTTGCATATTAGTCCAATTTATGAAAAGAGGATTGATGTAATCAAGTGGCTCACTAATGTGAAGTACCACTAGGTCTGAAATATTTTTCAAAGGTGGGTTTATGTGAGTAGTTGTGTTGTTCTCTAATGTTTCAATTTCAAATGGAGCAAAATTATCAACAATGTCTGTGTTTTCCTTGGTAGGTGATGTTTCAGTATTTGTTTGATGTTGTTCTTCTCTATTGTTGTTAATTCAATCTAGAAGTTGTTCAGTTTCCAAGTGACAAGGTTGGGTGTTTTGTATCCATCTCTGCGATGTAATGGGGCCTTCAATTTCTGGTGACTCACCTCGCTACCGCCGTGATTGGATAGATTAGCCACTTTGAATAACTTGATAAAAGGATGAGTTTTAAAATGATTTTGATTAAAAAATAGAATCAAACAATCCTATTTATTTCTAGACACAACAAAATAAAAAATTTCCAAACAGTAAAAATTACTATAGATCCAAGAAAGCACACGTACTTTTCCAAAGAACCGAAGCTCATTGAAAACATGGATTAGAGGGATTTATGAAACTAGTATCTGTTGAGGGATATGAGGCCTCAAACAATTGCTAGCAACAAAGGTGTGAGAAATAGTTACAATCAAATTTAATCACGAGAGGTGAAAGTGTTGGTTCCTGACCAATCACCCTCCCAAGGAGTAAAATCTTCAAATTCTATCTCAGATATTGCAAGAGTTCCCCACTTACAACAGCTTATGTGATATCCTAGGAAGAGCAACTATAGCTACCACTTCATAATCAATGGTCGGTCGGAACAATTGTAAGTCGAGGAAAACTCTCATAACCAAGTACTCTAGAAAAGTGATGTCACCCTGAGGAGTTGTCACTTTACATAGAATTCCATGATGATATCATGTCCCACTAAACACGCAAGAGGGGGGAACCACCCTTAATTATCCATATTGACCTTGTTCTTAATGCATGTGTTAGATGTGCTTTCCCAACAAGCAGTTTTTGCTACTAATGGATTTAAACTCTCAGTAATCAATGCTAGTTTCAAAATTTTTGCAGCCCAACAGTGTTAACTCTCCAAACCTAATCCAGGGCACTAACCTATTCTTGTTGGTGATATGAAAATCAAATGTTGGTCAATTTTATTTAAGCACCAATTTTTAATGGTAGTTTGCTTAGTTTCAGGAGTGGAAGTGAAACTGGTGGTGTGTTGACTTGAACAATATGAACCAAACAATGCAATATGCTCACTATGCTACATTTAAATTTGACGAATGTTCTAAACTAATGAAATGTTATAGGTTCATGTGTATCTTTCAAACATGCAAAATGTGTTGGTATATTTCAGTTTTTATGAATAGTTCTGCTGAAATATGGATAATAAGTGATTTGAAAATCAATGTAAGCTAAACAGATATCTCATTGAAAATGAATCTAATTCTATTATATGTGGGATCTATATTTCTCATTTGCAGGGCCACCCGAAAGTGAAATCAAAGATGATATGCAGAGCCCTTTGAAATGCTTACGAATTAAATTATTTACACTTGAGATCTACTTTCTCGTTTGCAAGGCCACCCGAAAGTGCAAGCAAAGAGGATACGGTAGCTCAAGAGCTATATGCGAAAATTAAAATCTACTCTATTACACTTGAGATCCACTTTCTCATTCAAAAGATCACCCGAAGGCCCAAGTGAAGAGGATATGGTGGCTTGAAAAATCAAATCCTATACTATTACACTTGAGATCCACTTTCTCATTTGCAGGGCCACCTGAAAGTGCATGCAAAGAGCATACAGTGGCTTAGACACAACTTATCACAAGAAAATCGAGATATGACACTACAGTCTTCTCTAATTGTGCATAAACATAATGAAAATATTGTAGATCTAAAACAAAATTGAAATAATTAAAGTTTGTATTCGGTTTTGGAGGGAAATTGTTTTCAAAATGTCTCAAAGTGTAATGTTGAATTCTTTTTTTTTCACTTCAAATATATTTGGGAAATGTGTTTAAATAATTTTTTCAAATTTTATGACTGAGATTTGTTGTGATGTTTCAAATAAGCAAGTGCATGAGATTCAATAGTTAAAGGGTCTTGAGGTTCTTTGAACAAATCTTTGTGTTTTCTCATTTTTTGTGATTTGCAAACTCTTAAATGAATGAAAATTATTTAGATAACAGTCCTAATCCTATCCAATCAGGGATCCAACAAAAAAATATAACTTGAAGCAAATTAATCTACCACAAATTTAAGAAAATTTTGAAAAAAATGTCAATTTTTGCCATTTTTGGAGGTTTTTGGCAAGAAATTCCAAATCTAAGGAGCCCAAACCCTCCCAAATTTTTCTTAACTAGTGATAAACTAATCCTAAGAAGTTTTAAAATCTTTTTGAAGGTATGCAAGTACAAAGCCTCAAAGCTTCCCTAAAACAGTGAAAATTCAAAACTAGGTGTCTTTTCAAGGTTCTTCTTCATGTTTTTATTTTTATTTTTGTTATTTGCAAATTATGAAAAGATTCAAAATTATTTCAAATATCAGTCCTAATCCTATCCAATCAGGGACCTAACAGAAAAATATTGCTTTAATCTAGTGGATCTACCACCAATTTAGAGAAAATTTGGAAAGAAATCACAATTTGGGCTATTTTTAGTGATTTTGGGAGGGAAATTGCCAATCTAAAGATCTTAACCCAAACTCTTCCAAACTTTTAAATTTTTTTCAAAGTTAGTGATAAAATGATATTAAAATATTTAGAATCCTTAATAAGTTTTGCAAATGAAAAAATATATGCACCAAATAGCCCCAAAACAAACAGATCTCAAAACTAGTTCATAATTCATGCAAATCTGAAACAAGGAGGCTTTGAAGCTTACAAAAGTTTGAAAATCTCCCAAATATTTGGCTAAGGAGGATAAAAATGAGATATGCACTCTAATATCATGGATTCCTAAGCCCATACAAGAATAAAATATCAGCAAAATAGAGGAAAGAGGGAAGAATTGGGCACAAATCTCAAGAAAAACCCTGAACGCACTCTCTAGCCAAGGAGAGCGAGATCTAGCTTCATCTTTGAATTTTTTGAGAGTGTAGGAGTGGATCTAGGTCTGTTTTGAGCCTTTAAACCTACAACATAGGTTCTTGAATGGATCTTAAGGAATTCTTAGAGTAGATCTGAAAGGTTAGAACACCAAAAATGAATAAATTTTCAAGAAAAACCCTTCAATGCACTCTCTATCAAAGGAGGCTGAAATCTAGATTCATCTTTGAAGTTTTTGGGAGTGTAGTAGTGGATCTAGGCCAGTTTTGAGCGTCTAAACCTGCAACCTATGTTCTTGAATGGATATTAAGGAAAATATGGAGTAGATCTGAAAGGTTAGAACACAAAATTAATGAAGAAATTTGAAGAAAAATCAGAAATTTGCAAGAAAATTCATAAATTTGCAAGAAAAATCAGAAATTTTCAAGAAAAATCAACTAGTAAGGTCGCCAATCTGATAATATATTTTAAGGTAGTGTTAGATCTAATTTAAATCATATACATTACTATGAAGGAGGTGAATCTTCAATCTCAGAAATCCATAATGCATTCCCTAATATATTTAAAATCAAGCATAGGAGGGAATTGAATTATTTCATATTCAGCTAAAGAAGAAGATACATACTTGCAATCTAGCTTGATGTGTCGCTCCCTTCTCCTTTTCCATGAGCTATCCTTTCTCCACCCTTTCCTTTGATGAATATGCCAAGATTTCCAATCCTCCAAATCTCTTCAGCATGCCTTTTCTATTATGTTTGCCTCCTCCTACCATGCCCCAAATGCCTTTGTTTTATAGCATTGGGAAATGGGCTCTCAAGTTTCTCTTTTCAATGTGGGATTATCCCTTTTCTTGTTTTTTGATTATTTTTTCTCAAAAAACCACTTTCCATAGTCTTTTAGAATTTTGTCACAACTTTAGCATATTTAAGTATAATTAATGCACTTTTGTGCATTTCTTCTCACTATTTGACTAGTGGAGCTTAGATTTGAGCCTTTAATGAGTAGTTCAATCACTAAACCTTGTCTCCTTAGGCTACCTATTTCTTCACTCAATATTTCTGATTTTGCATGTAGTGATTAGATAAGAGAGGACTCGTTCTCTTGTGTACTTGTCTTCTGTCTTCATGTTGCGGGCTCATAGTATAATATGATTCTTCCCCTCACTTTGTTAAGGGTGTTAATTTAATTGTTAAGAGGTTCAATGTTGAAAAATCCTTGATCGAGAGCTTATGGCTAGTGTTCCCATGTGAAAAATTCCTAGACACACTTACAGGACCACCTGAAACCTGGTTTTATTTCACGGTTGGAATTCTATGCCCCCGACCCGTATTCAACGGGTTCCCTTGAAGCCTTTGGGGTATGAGTTGGAATAGGCCATAGAATGATGATCGTTGCTTGGATCAATGAACTGTTGAATCCATTGGATTAAGGACATCATGATAGTGCTATGGGTGCCCCTCTCCTATGGGTCCATGGCCCATTGATGATATTCTAAGTCGATTTTGGAAACTAGGGTTTCTCTCAGTAAGGTTCTATGCAATTTTTGCACATAGGAGTAAACTTTGCAAAATCCTCAACTGAGAACTTGTGTATACAATTCCCATATGGATCCTTCCTAGAAACACTTGTAGGACCTCCCAAAACCCAGTTTTGTTGCAGGTTTGGAATTCTATTCCCCGAGTACGGATTGAACAAGTGTCCCTAAAACCCTTTTGGGTGCGAGTTCTAACAGGCCATAGAATGGTGATTGTTGCTCGAATCGATGAACTATTATCTCCCTTCAATTCACAACATCGAGATAGTTCTAGGGGTGCCCTTCTCCCTGGGGTCCATGGCCCATTGATCATCTTGTAGGTCGATTTTGGAAACTAGGGTTTTGCTCACTAAGGGACTATTCAATTTTTTCACATAGGGCTAAACTTTGCAAAATCCTCCAATGGGAGATTATGGCTAGAGTTCACATGTGGAACCTACCTAAACACACTTGAATGACCTCCAAGAAACTGTTTTTGTTGCACGGTTGGAATTCTATGCCCCCGGTCGGTATTCAATAGTTTTCCCTGAAATCCTTTTGGGTGCAAGTTGGAATGGGCCATAGAATGATGATCGTTGCTCGGAACGATGAACCATCAACTTCGCTGGATTAAGAACATCGGGATAGTGCTAGGGGTTCCCCTCTCTTCTGGGTCCATGGCCGATTGATCATATTCTAGGTTGATTTTTGAAACTAGGTTTTTGCTGAGTAAGGGACTTTGCAATTATTGCACATAGGGGTCAAATTTGCAAATTCCTAGACTGAGAACTTGTGGCTAGCATTTCCACATGGAACCTTCCTAGAAACACTTGGAGGACCTCCCAAAACCTAGTTTTGTTGCAAGGTTGTCTATGGTAGGGATTGAACATGTGTCTCTGAAAGCCTTTAGGGTGTGCGTTGTAATGGACCATATAATGGTGATCGTGGCTAGGATTGATGAACCATCAAATCCGTTGGATTCAATACATCGAATTGATGCTAGGGTTACAACTCTCCTCTAGGTCTAAATCCTGGATATTTGCTTATAGGGTGATTTTGGAAACTAGGGTTTCACTTAGTAAGGGTCTATGCATTTTTTGCACAAAGGGGTCAACTTTGCAATATTTTGATTTTGGTTCTATAACTAGACATTCAAACAGTGGCACTCAAACCCACCACATTGAACTCTTAATATATTGCTATGTCCTTAATGTGCCACGTCATTTCGCTTGTCCTTAGTGTTCCACGATATTTGCATTTTGAGCAATTAATGTCATTTTTAAGAATTCAAAGTTCCAAATATAAAAAAGGAGTTGTCATTTCATCCATGATACCTCTTTGATCATTTCTAGATTTATCACTTTCCTTGACTTGTCCTTGTGGTTTCTTAGGATCCACTTGCAAAAAATATTTTGCCATGCTTGCTAATCTCTTTCATTTGAATTGGGCAAGTATTCAAGTTATTTGTAAATTTTTGTGGGGTAAACAATTATTCATTTATGTGGGCCACATAGGTGCATCACTTGGGTGTGTCAACTATGTGCATCCTTTATGTTTGTTAGGTTCTTACATGGGTAAGGTGCTTATGTGTTCCACTTGGTTGGGTCAGTTGCTTGGGTTTGTTGGGTGATTATGTGTGTTAGGTATGTTGCAGAGTGACTTAGGTAGTTAGGGTTAAGAGCATTAGTAGGTTGTGTGTTGTGGGTTTTGGGGCTAGTGGGTTAGCCATAAATGGTATTGTGGTATTTGGATTATTGTTATAGGGGTTGCGTAGGTGAAGCTAAAAGATAAGTATCACCTATGTGGGAAAAATAAGGGTGTTTGATAGGTGTGCCACCTATGTGTATCCTTTAATATGTCCAATAGGTGCTTATGTAGGCTAGGTATTCATGTGCTTGAGTTATATTGGTTTGTTCCTTATGTGTGTCACTTAAGTACATTGGGTACTTATGTGACTGAGGTGAAACATGAGATGCATTAGGTTGTTATGATTAACAATGTTAGTGTGCTATGATAAAAAGGATTTGAGTGTAGTTGGCAAGATGTGAGTGGGGCTTATGATAAAGGGATTATTGATTTAGGGGTCAAAGTTCATGTTAATATGATAGTGTCACATTGAACTTATGTGCATGCCCATGTTCATTTTGTTATATGAGTGTCATCACAATAAAATTTAACCTGCTTATATGGGTTGCATGCGTGCATCACATGTGTGTGAAAGTCTAGATGCATAGCCCATGTGTGTTTGTCCCACTTGTTAAGTTTTTATGTGGGTTAGGAGTTTATGTACATCACTTAGTTGTATTAGTTTCTTACTATGTAGGTTAAGTGTGTTAGTACATTGTGTGGATTAGGTGCATCAATCACATCATTTCACATGCAATTTCATATAATTCGATTGTGGTCAAGAACCTGTTGTAAATGTGCATTGTTGTGTATACAATTTAACATTATTAATTTGACATTGTCTATGAAATTGGATCATTGTGAAGAACATTGTAAATGTGAATTGTTGTAATTGTGCATTTTTCTCAACATTATAACTAATATCTCCATGCAATCGTCCAAGCTATAAAAAATTGGAAACATTACGCATATAAACATTATTGGACACACATGTATGATCACACATAAGACCGAACCGTGAAGATGTCAAGAGACAATCTGAACTATATAATATATCATGGAAGTCATATAATACAAAAATAGAAGGCCCTTAGATGGCTTTTCAATGTACATGTATCAAAAAGGTCAATGATGTACATGTAAACAAAAGTACATCTGTCCACAATCACACATCAAAATCTAACCTCCTCTTGTAAACAAAAGTATGTCTGTCCTACAATACACATCAAAATTCTAAACTCCTCTTGTTTTTTCCATACAGTGATGCATCTTTCCTTTGTCTAAGACCATTGTGCATCTCTAGCAACTGCAAGTCAAAGATATTATTTCTTGATCAGGTAACTAAACTAATACCAAATCACTAACAAACTTAAAAAACTTTAAATACGACTCAATTGCTTATAGAAAACACACACTTAATCCATCCGAGGAATAAAGGCTTGTGGTGTCCTCCTCCTATCCAAAAGCCTCTCCGCAATGGTCCATTGCGAATAAAATATCCTATGTCAATTAGCTCAATAATTATGAACATTTATGTTTGATAAAGTACTAACCAATTTTATAATTGATGAACATGTCAAGCACCGAAAAAACATGCTATGGGACAGGAGATTGAGTTTCATCTGTAGCAAACAGAGCCATAGGCTGAGCATGAACCTATGTCACATGCTCTACTGGACTAGATTGGGGCTGCATTCACCAAATAGTAAAATGGTTAAAGACATCATGCATGTGCATACAAAATACAAATGAACTATACATGTACAAATATTAAAGTAGATACCTATGCATGGCTTGTTCCCATTGTACATGCAACCTAAATGGAGGCATCAACAACCCCGCTAATGTCTCGCATGGAGGACACTTCAGCCCGATGCTGTAAACATGCAAAAAAAACATTAATAAAAACAAGTTGTGGAGTGAATTGAAATCTAACCAAAAACTATCATAGAATGTTATGTAAATTACCGTGGAATTAGTTGGTCCACCTGCTCTTTTTATGGAAGAGGGACGTCTAGTGTAGAAAAGACCCTTCTCTACATTTGGACTACGGGGAGAGACAAACCAAAGCAGTGGTGGATTGATTTGCATTAATGCCTGCAGTCACAGAGTGTTGTCATAGTTAGACATGGACATGAATAGATGAAATAATATGTATTGAAAAAATAACATGTTGTAATACTTACCTCTTCTTGCGACATATCTCCCCCATGGGAGGGATCACTACTACCAATTCCTTGCCCCTATGCAGAGCCAAATAACAAGTTCTGCAAGTTTAAAGATTATAAATATTATCAATCTATAAAGGATTACACTAAGAAAAAATAATTTCAACAAGATTAAGTCATGAACCATGTACTTACATTCCTGAAAAACTCATAGAATCCCATTATGGAGAATTCGCTCAGATCAATGTCTACCGCATCCTGTTGAGAATATAGTTCCTACAACTTCAAATATTGTAGATATTATACCATATAATAAATTAATCAATTAACATGTATTATTGAACTGACATGTATTAACAAAATGACGTGTTGAAAATTTGACCTCGGTGTTGGTTGTTTCTGCCTCAGATACGACAACACCAGGTACACTACCACCCACTGTAGAGGCATCAAGCTCCCGCAAGATTAAAATTCATATATATTAACAATATTTTAATCTGTACAATATGAAAAAAAGCAATTTGATCAACAAAATAATGTTTTAACTATTTCCTTACCTGACCAGAAGTCATCGTAGAGGTACCATGTGTTGGTACACGACCATAGTAAGTTTGGCCACACATCGTGCACACGTGTGGCTGAACCTGTGGCTCATGTGATGTCAGTCTATCCCCACTCGTGTATGGTCCTCTTCCGTTGGAGGCTTATGGTTGTACCCCACCAGAGGAAGAGGTCCCTGCCTGGTCAATAGTTGTATTGTGGCATACAATGACTTGAGTTAATGTCAGAAATGCCTCCTCTGTCTAGTGTATCATCGGATGTGGATGAGGGATGTATGGCCTCAGTAGATGGCTACGAGGTGGAGGTATCAGTCAATTAGCATCTCTATGCCTAGCATTGGGACTGTTTTGGGGCATCCCCATACCAGTGCCCTAGAACCCCAACATATCAAAATAGCTAACATGTTTACCCATCACAAACTCACCATAATTTTTTCATAGTATAGCGGTACTTCCCTATTGTTGTGTGGGGGAATGTCAAATACCATATACCATTGATCCATCTGGTTATATATGATTGGTGGAAAACCACACGACTTAATTGAAATATGTGCTTTAGTAGTCTCTGGAATGGCATTTGTCCTAGGCACTCTAAAAAGTGAATATATTTGCTCTTTAGTTATTTTTAATTTCTTCACCTCATTGTAGCTCAATCCATTGGCATATTCTTGTCATTTTATTTCTCAGTATGATGTTATGTTGTACAATACATCATTTGAGCAACTGGTAGTATCCACAATAACATCTAGTGATGCTTCCAATGAGTGGCGGAGTTCATCTCTACCCCTCCAAGCTGTACCGATCTCTCTCAAATGAGTGATCTCTCTCAAAATCTCTGCATTCTGATCCATAATAGCTGTCGCAATCATAAATACAACAAAATATCATTAGAAAAATACATATGGTATAATGACATCTCTAAACAATGAAAAATGTAAAAGTAGTGTACAACAAATAACAACATGAACTGTTTATAATTTGAAATTTAAAATTAAACAAATTATACACTAAAGACTAAACATTTAACATTTTTCCATCTTAAATTCATGTCGTATGTGTGTATTAATTTCAATTGCCAGATACATACCTTAAATGTCCTAAGTGTATATATGTTGATTGGGAATCTTCTCTACCTTATTTTTAGGCTTGGATTATGAAGTTTCATCAAAACTGTAGGGTGTTGACTAATGCCCTTAGAGGACCATCTCTGAGATTCTAAGTAGAGGCAAAGGCTAGAGCATAGAGTAGGGGGTACATGGTGCTATTGATGAATAAAATCCCAATATAGGCAAGGATTTTGATATATGTAATTATTTGTTGTTTCGTGAACTTTTTTGGATTATATAGACCATTTAGCATCTTTGTTTATATGTAATTTGTGACATATATGGATTTCACTTGATGTTATTTTAGTTGTATGCACTCTTTCTATATACACATGAGAAACTTTTCATATTTGTTTATAGTGGTTTGCAATCTAGAGTTCAACAGAATTAATAGTTTTCAATCTTTTAGAATTGCAAGGTTTCCAATGGATTCTATCATGTATGATATTATAGGATTGACATGTAATCAAGCACATCAACCTCCCTATGATTCTTGATGTTGGTAGAGCCTATTATTGAACTCATCTCTCTTGACCTTAACCAAAATGCACCCTTCACTCAAGTGAAAACATTTATTAAGCACGAGAAGCTTCTCTTCCCTATCTTAAAACTTGGATTAGGAAGTTTCATCAAAACTATAAGGTGTTGACTAATGTCCTTGGAGTACCAACTTCGATATTCCGGGTAGAGGCAAGAGCTAGAGCCTAGAGGAGGGATAAACGGTGCTATTGATGAATAAAATCCCAATATTGGCAAGGATTTTGATATGTTATTATTTGTTGCGGCATGAATTGTTTTGGACTCTATAGGCCATTTAGCGTCTTTGTTTATGTATTTTGAGGAAGATATCAATTGTACTTGAATTGTTTTTTAGTTGTAAGCAACCTTGCTATATACATGAGAATCTTTGGATATTTGTGAATATTGGTTTGGATTCACAAGGATACTTGAATGTATATATATGTATCTATTGAAATTGATTTTATTTTTACGAGTTAATTGGGGTTTTAATTTGTTTTGGGTATACAAATGTTTGGAGTTATGGTCTAAATTGATTTTAGGGCATACAAATTAAATTTTTTATGGATTCAACTGATTTTAGGGCATAAAAAACAAAAAGAATAGAAATTAGAAGGGTTGAATTTGGTTTAAATACCTGAGGTTGAATAAATTGGTGCCAAAGGTGGAATATTTGGGCCCTATACTTCAAAACGTGTTCACCACTACTCATTTCATCGCCATCGTTGATCGGTCGTTGTCGTGGAGGAAATGATGGGCTCATCCCGTTTCGGGCATAAAACATGTTTTAAAAAGCATGTATGCATTTATCAGATCATAACGCGTACGCGTTTTGTAACTACATAACGTGTACATGTTCTCTTTAACTATCATATTTGGCCTTCAACGTGGCAGGCTCCGAACTAGGTTTGACAAGGTCAGGATTGCTTGGGATCAATTATCTTTTATTGAACTTGAATGGGTTTCTTGAATCTACCATTGGATCTAAAAAGTCCTTCAACTTTGTGCACTCACGTCAAAGTCAACCATACTTAACCTTGGTTAACTAAAGTCAACCATACTTTTAACCAACATCAACCACAATCAAACCATAGCTAACCATGATACACTAAAATAAAAAAATCTCATCTACATACCTTAATTTCTTATTCAACCGATTCACATGCTAATCTCTATTATAAATCTTCACATTGTCAAATCACGAAACAATAGTTCCCTTCTACCAATCAGCATGCATACTTCAATTTTTCATTCAACGCATACACCGGATCACCTCTTTGGTAAATCTTCACGTTGGCAGATCTTAAAAACGCGATTTTTTTTTCAACCCAGATACTGGCTTTATCTCTTTGGTAAATCTTCACAATGAAAAACATTGAAATAGTCGTGCCCTATAAGTAGTACTTTTACACCGGCTTTACCTATTTGGCAAAATTTCACATTAGAAAACATTTCAAAATATTATTGCCGTAATAATCAGTTTAGATTTTGATTTTTTTGTTTTAAATTTATTTAAAATTTTAAAAGTAAATTTTAATTTTTTAGATTGTTAAATTTTTAATATGGTTATTTAATAATACAGTCGTGGATATTGATAGGTCACAAGTTAAATGCCATAAGTAAGTTATCTCTCACCTGTTCTCCATGTTTAGTTGCAACCTTTTTTATTTAAATGGGTTGTTTGTCAATAATTATTATCCATGCATGAGTTAAAGTTATACATGGATCAACTAGCAGTGATTTTTTATATTGCTTTTTTTAATTGTTTATTTTGAATTTTGAACCAAAATCAATTTGAATAGTACACTTGTCCATCCTCCTTCAATCTAGGAAAAACATAAACAGTAATCTCGATAATCCACCCTAATTTTAAGATATAAACACTTATCTACGCAAATAATAATGATTAACATTTGAATAATAAATTATAGTTTTTAACTGTCAACTTCAAACCTTAAACACAAGGAATCTAAAATCGAAAAATTACAATCTAACTGATTCAAAGTCTTGTGAAATTACATTTCAAAATCAAAGTAGTTTTAAAACATTTTGTCTTAAATTTTAATTTAGATTTTTTTAATATATTTTAGGAATTTTTAAGACATATTTTTTAATTTTTTAAGACGATAGAAACATTTTCTCTTAAATTTCTATTTTATACTGGTTTTTTAATTACTATTTTAGTATCTCTAAACTGATTTTTTCGATTTTATGGAGGATAAGAGAATTGGTTATGATTTTTGGGAGGGAAAAAGAATTGGACTTTTAGATACAACTTTTTCCTAAACAAATTATGTAGTTCACCAATAATTCTTTTCGAGTTGCATCCAAAGCTGAAGGTGATTCAGCTTGCGGCCATTGCATAGATCCTTGAGGTGCGTCAAAGATGAAGGTAGCCGCATAAAAGTTGAAGGTGGAGGTGACAGAGGAGGTGACTGCCAAAGATGAAATATAATGAAAACCGAACTTGCTGATGTGAGGGGGTTCTTGAACGACGTCTTTCAAGAAAGGAAGAGGGAGTCAAGTCTGTTCGCTGGGGGGGAATTTCATTAGTGCCAGAGATTAACTGTTCCCGTACCTGCACAAGTAAGGAAGAAGCTGGTTAAGGGCGTCGGCCATGGTATCCCTGACAAATAGCGAATATTTTTTCTCCGAGAGAACGAATGATCACTTCTCTGCAAATTGTAGTTTCTGTAGTTTCTCAGTAAGGAGTAAGGAGGACCTAACCTTTCTATGGAAGATGATTTTATCTTGACGAACTAAGGTATAAAAGGTTGAGAATTTCTATGCTATTTTATCATACAAACTCTTGTTTATTATTGTGGTGTCATCTAAGTGTTTGTGAAGCCTCGTGAGAGAGAGACGACTTATTCTTTGATGATAGCATTATCTTTATTTATATTTACAGTCAGTTCATACAAACCTGTGTTAATCTTTCTAAAGATTGTAAAATGAGTATCTGGAGGGATCAGCTCTTAAGAAATCCGTCTTTCTATCAATTGTGAGGTTGAGTTCATTTCCCCCTTTTCTCGGTTGTTGGTTACTTTATATTTATTATACCTACAGAGATTTTTTCTAAGGTCGAGTTTTACAAACTTAAAATGATTAAGATCGCCTTTGTCAAGAAAATAACTTACCATTTATTCATTTTTCCTCTTAGCTGTATTTGACTGCTTTACATCATAGATTTGAAAAGGGAACCATCCCTGAGTACAAATTTATAACCTGTTTCTTCCAATCGCCAGCGAAAAGGGGATTGCTCTCGTGGCTTATGGGTAAGTAAGCCTTGAAAACCCAGCAACCTTTGAAATGTCATAATGTTCTTAACTGTGGTGATTACATAGGTTAATGAGATATAAAAGTAAGCCCAGGAGAGGCGCAAACAAAGTTTAATATTCCTAGTTTCGCTCGTAGTTGGGAAGGCAGAATTTCACTCCTTGCTATGAATACTCTTTTTTTTAAGTATGTAGGTAAACCTTTAGTAGAGCGGTCTCTGAGAAGAAAACTGAAAGCATACATTGTTCAATTGTTTATATAAGTTTAAAGAATTTATGTGTAATAGTATTATGTCTTTACACCTTGTTAAAGTAGGAGACGAGGAATTCTTAAAGTTATAGTCATATTAAGGATCGTCTAGCCTTGCACAGTTGATATATTATATTGATATAAATTTGTTTGGTCATTAAAAAAGGGGATTGGAATTACAAACTATCTGAATGACAAAGCATGACATAGTTTTCATTATTTAATAATGTATGGCTGAAATTAAAAAGGGAGCCAATTCTCTGGAATAGTACCTTTCCTAAGCCTTTCGACTTAGAAATACCAAGTCTATATTGGTAAGTTTTGAAATCATTCCTTTTACTCCCATCTTCCTCAAGTTGTTCCTATGGCCAGTGCTTACTAGCCATCGAATACCTATTCTGGTTGTATCTGGGGTTTTGTAATGGATATTCCATTTTCTTTATTTATTTTATTTGTGGAATAGGTCAATTGGGTTGAGAGAAACCTCAAATAGGTTTCTTCTGATGTAATATCTAATAGATATTGAGAGTATTGGAACTATTACGCATTCCTAATTAGACACTTTTTCTGTTCAAAGTAGAACCAGATTTATTTTGAAGGTTTTGTCTCGGAATACTTCCTCATATGTTAAAGATTCATCATCCTTTGTGCAATGGATTAAGAATCAGAAGATAAAGAGAGAAGATTTGATGGTGAGCTTTGACATTGTGTCGTTGTATACTAGGATCCCGGTGGATGAAGCTATTGAAATAATTAAAAGCATCACCGATGAGGAAACATCAAGTTTGGTTAAACTATGTTTAAAGTCAACATACTTCAACTACATAGGGGTAATCTATGAACAAACTCACGGTGTTGCTATGGGCTCACCATTATCCCCTATAGTGGCGAATATCTATATGGAACACTTTGAAGGAAGAGCTCTCAGCTGCCTTTCCTCAACACCGAGGGAATGGAAGAGATACGTAGATGACATTTTTGCAAAATGGGGACATGGAAAGGAGAAGCGCAATGATTTCCTGGCACACCTAAATAGCCTCTCTGAACACATTAAGTTCACTTTGGAAATAGAATCGGACAACCAACTACCATTTCTAGATGTCCTTCTCACAAAAAAAGAAGATGAGAGTTGCAGGTATCAAGTTTATCGGAAGAAAATAGACATGGACAGATACCTTCATGTAGACTCCCACCACCACCCTAACCAAAAGATCGGCATTATCAAGACTCTCACGACTCGGGAGTTGAGAATAGCGGATTCAGAACACCTGGACGAGGAACTAGACCACCTACGCGAGGTCTTTATAAAGAATGGATATCAAAGGAAGATCATTGACAAAGCAATCCACCAAGCTCGGAACAAAAAACAATCAACACACACAGTGGACATCCCTAAGATCTATCTACCTTATATTAAAGGAACTATGGACCAGATTGCGAAAATCTTAAGAAAACAAGACATACGGGTCGCCTTCACTCCCCCTAACACTATTGGGAAAATGGTGGACTCAGCTAAGGACCAGGTAGATCCGAAAAACCAAAGAGGTGTGTACATAATACCTTGCTCTTGTGGGAAAGTGTACGTTGGTGAGACTGGAAGATCCATAAACATCCGTCTAAAGGAACATGCACTAGATATCACCAAAGACAGAGCTAGTAAATCAGCCCATGTAGAGCACTCACACAACTCTTTCCATCACGTATGCATTGAGAATGCTAAACTACTAACGAGGGAAGAGAACTATATAAAAAGATGGGTGAAAGAGGCTGTGGAAATTGGCAAACAAGATAACACACTTAATCGGGATGATGGGTTAAAACTGAGCGGCACTTGGAAACCAATAATTAATAAAATAAAAAGGCATCTACATGAATAAGGAGTCGACATGCAAACATCTATACTATATTTATACTCGCTCTTTGGGATTTAATTGAAGCATCTCAAAAACATGGTGAGATCCCCTGATGATGGACTAACATGATAAGTCCGAAACGTTGGCCATTTAAACATCAACAGGGTTTTCCAATTTTATTAAACTCTATAATGTATGCAAACAACTCCTTGAAATTCTGCATTGGCAGTCAATGCATCAACTTGCTTGGATGCCAATCTGCAAAGGAAAAAGACAAAATATTCATATGTATGGATTTAATTTCTGGTTGGTGTATGGCATTTCCCAACTTGCTTTAATGCATTCAAGCTATTTCTTAATAATTGAAGTCTAGTTTAATATACTATGTTTCTTTTCAAGAGTATATTTTTTATCTCATTTTTTAATTCCATGAGACACATTCCTCTACATTCATTTACATTAAATTCTTATTAAGATTCATCTTGTACCGATATTTTGATACAAATGTCTCCATTGGAGCTTTTGTATAAGTTTCTTGGTCAAGGGTTATGGAAACCAATAGATACAAAATCTTCGACACTTGGAGAAATTCCTTCTAATAAATATTCAAAGGGATTGACATGAGTGGCGACCACCTATATTGAATATAATGTAATCCCTCTCAAAAATTATTATTCTGATCTTATATTGGTCCAACCTAGTATTGTTGTTTGCACATTGGTCGTATAAAATTACACTCATCTCTCATTCAAACATATCTTCATTCACAATATGATTTTTTTATGATTGATTTAAAAGGGGAACCGTTGGACTCTGAATCGATGTAAAATATACTTTCCCCTTTGATTTCGTTCTGATTTCTCTCATTGTTAAAAATGATTGAAGTTTTGGAATATTTTTGCAAGTCTTGATGAGTTTATGGAATATGAATTTGGCTTTCAAAATCTTCGTTTGGAAGAGATTATTTGTCTACAGCCGATATAAAGATTGAGATTACTCTTCTAACTTCTACTTACAGAGGGTAATATCACAAAGTAGCCAATAGCAGAAATGTTATTCAAAGTTTGCTTTTCTTAATTACTAGACGGGTATATTTAAGAAGGGCTTGTTGAAGGCTATGGTATTGTGTAATTATAGGCTATTGGTTTAAAGCACTTCAAAGTTCATAGTTCTAGAAAAGTGATGGTGTTGTACTATGACTCAATAAAACTACTATACCGGGAAATGCTAAATTAATATGACTTGATAAGTTTATTTTTGAATGAATCTATGCCCTCTCTCTAGAGCTTAAAGACTGGGTCTAAAATTTCTATATCCATAAGAAACCAACAAAAATTTTTATCAATAAGGGGTCGGTTAGTAAAATGATCGAACCTACGCCAACAATAGTGGCCTATCCCTAGTAGAACCATTCCGCCCCCATAAAAACATTGAAAAAGAGTCACTACTCACTCTTTGGGAAACTATTCCTTCCTATATGCAATACCAACAAATGATATCAACTTGAATAAGATACACCCGATTCCAAAACCATACAGCAGGAGATCACCCCGAATCCTAGTGAGTGTTTCCCACCAGGCTATGGACTCGGTCTCCACTCTATTGGCCTGATTGACCACTTTCAATGGCATTAACCAAGCCCACCTCCTTTCTCCCAATTCTTATATAGAACATATGGAATTATCTATTGATTTTGAGATGAATGAGTATTATAACTGCAATCTCCATGAGAATTACATAATATGAATGAGTGAAATATGCTTCTTGTGCTTATTGCTTTAAGAAAACTCTAAAAAATACAATTATTTTTCTTGAAAATGAAGTTGCATGGCGCTAACTCAATGGTAGAGCATATTGGTGGTTCGATTGGCGCTAAAAAAAATTGTGTATTGTCTTAAATATTGTCTTAAATTTAAGATAATAATTTAAGACAATAATTTAAGACATTCTTTAAAGACAGTACACAATTTGTTTTTTGTCTTATGTTGAAACAATTTACACAAATATTATCCTAATACCCCACTCACAATATCCCACTGTATAGTAGTGTTTAAACCCAACTCGGGATAGATATGGCGCTATCTGTGTCAATGGAATCCGATGAAACTTTAAATATTGTCAACGAGATGAGGCCAACATTTTGATCTCATCGGAGATTCCCCACCATAATCCCAGACTACGGTTGGATGTGAACTAAGATTAGCATGCAGGGCAGAAATTTCAACCAAAGAGTAGGAAAAATGCTTTTTTCCAGCCCGTCAGAAACATCAATCACGATCATCGACTGGAGTTGGTGAACATTAGATCGTAAACTATCTATCATCTGCTGTAAGATAATTGGGGGTCCGTGCATTTAACTTGTTTATTTGGGGGTCGGTGCTTTAAAGTGGGGAACCATCTATCGTCTGTTTTAATCTAGGGTCGGTGCTTTTAAATCGTGATTCGTGAGCTATCTATCGTCTGTTTCTGTTTTAAGACTTTTAGGGGCGGTTCTTTTAACTAGTTTATTGGGGTCGGTGATTTTAACCAGTTTTTTTAATTGGATGAATCGTGGGCTGCCATCTATCCTCTCTGATTTTCGCAGTCGAGAAAGATCCGAAATTACTCTCACACCACCCAGAGAATGGATGCAAAAGTGACTTAATTTCGATAAAAGAGAATAAATGCATCGTGTTCTATCCAGCATCGATGGACCCAGCGTCAAGGCAGATCCTCTTTGTCCGCTTCTGTGGACCTACCGACCCGGCACGTCTTACTGGAGCCTTGGATTTCTGCGTCGGACTGCCGGCTATAAAGGTAGGACTTGTGATACGCCAGGTTATTGCTATTCTCATTCATCACTAATGGCAGACTCGTCTGAACAACCTCTCTCCCTCTCTCATCGCCTGATTATTGTCTCCTCGCTGCTCACCGTCTTCGCCTACAAACCCACCTGCTCAATAGCACCATATCTTCTTCATTGATTCTCAAGCGGCCATCCTCATCATCCCCTTATTGAGAGGAGAATGCTGCAGAGAAGCATGCTATTCATTGCTTATGAGGCTTAGTGTAACTGTATTCCTGATGCTATTATCTTCAAATCTAGTGTTTCAGCGGTATCATGATAAGTTTAATGCATGTGGCACCTTTTATTCCTCTGATGGCACTCATTTCCCTTAAGTTTTTAGTGCAGGCGTGCCAAACACAGTGATCGGGCCGTATGTCCGTCGAGTGCAGAAGAGAACCTGGCACAAGTATTATGGAATATTTCGTGCAGGCCAACAGGGACTTCCCGATCTAAAGCTCAGTTGAGTATAAGTATTTGGCCGCTGTACATGTTTGTAAAGCCTAGAAAAATCGTTCAAGAAACCTAATTCGGAGCACATATTTGCAAGATTCTTATGTTGCTGCGGGTCATTTTTGCATGATTATATGCCTCGGATTTCTTTATCTCGTAGTTGTTACCAAGTCCATAGATACATATCATTTACAACTTTTGTAATTTTTCTCCTGTCATTTCTAACACTTTCAAAGCCTGAAATGTTCTTCTCTTGATTTAAGTATCAATGTCAAGCTTCGTAAGCTTAACAAGAGAGCGAGATTGCACTGCGGGGAATCAAGTGGAGATGGTCCGACTTAGATTTAGGATTATATCGTGCCTTTGGAGGATATATAAGAGATGCATTCACAGTTTCACCTGGTGACAAAACTGATGCATTGAACATCAATGGATCTGTCTGGTGCGTGAAGAAACGTACTTGACTGTGATCTGTTACGGACGGCTTTTCTGTAATGTAAGTTTATGTTGTTGTGTGCTGCAATGGCGTGGGTATTGCATCACTTTTCTTAATGTAGATTTCTATGAATTTCAGACATAATACATAGAGCTTTAGTGATAAAATTATATCAGTGTTCGCTGATCTGATTGAATAAATATGTGCTTTTGTTTACAAAAGAGTCAATTCTCTTGGGTTCATGCTCATCACCGCCTTTAGAGTCAATAGTTTTTTTCTCGGTGATTGTATCAATCGGGTTGCATACCATTCACATGTATAAGCATTTCATTAAACCTGCAAAAGCATATTTGTCAATTAATGTTAGAAAACGTCAAACTTCACATACGAATTTTATGCATATGCTTTCCAAATAAGGTAATCATAACATTGTCAATTATAATTTGGCTTGACACCATAACACAAGATACATCACTGGAACTGGTAACGACCAACCATATGAGCTTGTGAAAATGAGAGGTTTATGCAGAGCGTCCACTAAAGTTGTTCGATTAAACAACATATTTATATAAATCTATTATTCACGCTGTCTGACAATTGAATCCAAATCTCCCTGGACATAACTCTCCCTGAAACTTGAAACTCGAATATAGAGATGAGGCCGGCCGGTTTGATTTCCCTCCACGTCCACTCAACGTCCATTTTTCATTTTTCGTCATTCTTCGGTTCTAATAAACATCTTTGATGATATGGCTTAATATATTCGAGGTGTCTGTGCTATCTCAAATTCAGAGGCGTTTAACCCATAATCGTGCATGCCTTAAATGGCCTTTTTTAAAATCTGATCTACATATACACTTTATTTTCTTATTCAACCCATTCACCGGCTTTAAATCTTCACGTTGGCAAACTATGAAAGTGCCCTTCAGGCTTCTACCAATCATCGTGCATACTGCATATTTTCTTGGCCTTTTTAAAATCTGAGCTACCAATTTCAATTTTCCATTCAACTCATACTCCGGCTTACCTATTTGTTAAATTGTTAAATCTTCTTGAAATAGCAATGCTTTATCCAACCCATACACCGGCTTTACCTATGTGGTAAATACTGAAACAGCTAGTTTAAACATGTTATGATTTTGATGTGTTGGTTTATATATTTTTTAAATTTATTTAAAACTTAAAAAAATTGTAAATATTATTTTTTAAGTTACTTAATTTTAATATACTAAATTTATTTAAATGAAAAATTACTTTAAATTAATTGCTTGTTAGTCAAGACGCAGACGCACATGTGGCAAAAGCCATGATCATGGAGACAATAAAGAAGATTCATAGTAGAAGAAGAGACCTCATAAAAACCCTCAAGGTTAAGTGGGGCAAGAGAAAAAGCTCACGACAAATATGAAGTATGGTAAGTCCAAAGTATAATTCTTTTAGTGGAAAAAATTGGACATTATGCAAATGAATGTGGGAAGAAAAGGCATATGCTAGCAAAGCAAGCAATTTACAAGCATAACCAAAGAAGGTGAGGATAAGTCAACCCTCGAATTTTTACCTCTAATGATGGACAATGGTTGCAGCAATTATATGATAACTAGAAACAAGGAGTTATTCACTAGTTTTGATAGATTTGTTCGGTAAAGTTTGATAATGATAATAATGTTTGAAATGTAATTTGTTCAATATTGAACACTTTATGAAGGTTCATTGGGATAGAGCAATTGTTAATGAATAATTGAGATGAGAAGTGGTAAATGGAAGGTCACAAGTTCAAATCCTCATAAGTACTTAGTTTTAAAAAAAGTTGTGTATTCATCCAAGGATATATATTAAATATAAATAAAAAAGAAATCCATATATGCCAATTCCCGCTATCTCACTCGATTAAGGTATGGGTCTCGTCAGCAAGCCGACCTAAGTTAAATTCCCCTTAGGGATGACTTAGTTGGGAGGCGACACCCAAAAACCCAGTCAAGTTGAGGCTGGTGCTTGAAAACGAAACAAATGGTGAAAGGGTTTCCTTTTATAGAGAAACCAACAAGCTTATGTGAGAGTTGTATATTTGCAAAACAAGATAGGGAAATTTTCTCTACAAGTGTTTCATATAAAGCAAAACAACCTCTAGAAATTGTGTATATAGACTTATGTGAGCAAATGCAGGAATCAACATTGGTTGGAAATATTTATTATCTAACATTCATTGATGATTACACTTGGAAGACAAGGATATATTTGTTGAAAAAGAAATCAGAAACCTTTGGATTCTTGAAGAATTTCAAATCTTTGGTTGAGAAAGAAAGTGGTTATCGCATCCAAGTGTTAGTTGTATGTTCACTACACATTTTGAACATGTGCCCTACCAAGAGTGTAAATCATAGAATTCCTCGAGAATATTGGAGTGGAAAGAGTTGTAGCATATTGCATTAAGAATATTTAGTCTTGAAGAAACAATAAATAAATTGGATGAATGAAGTGAAAAGTGCATCTTCACTGGATATAGTGAAGAATCAAGTGGCATATAGGCTATACAATCCCAGCACCAAAAAGATGATAATTAGTTGAGATGTTGAGTTTAAAGAATAGTAAGATTGGTATGGAAGCATAGATAAATTGTAGTAGCTGGAGTTTCATTATCTAAAAGTAAAGATGATGGACAAGAGCATATGTTCAAAGTGGGGCAGCCAATTCCACAAGAAAAATTACCTACAACAAGCACTTCTAGAAGACAATCATCAAGACTAAGTTCACCTCAACTTATAACACCAAGAAATCTTGTATAGGGTGAAACATGGAGATCATCATACATCTACTTCACAAGCAAGTAGTGACTCTAATTCAACTAAATAGCAACATTAAGATCTAGGATTATAGGGCAGAAACCACGAATTCTAGGAGGGATGTATGATCAATATGATGATGAAGTAGATCAAAATTAGAAATTTTCATTGTTACAATAACAACCTACTAGTTTTGAAGAGGCAATTCAAGATGAAGTTTGGATTAAAGCGATGGATATCAAACTAGAATTGATTGAATAAATTGATACTTGGGAGTTAGTAAATGTACCTAAAGGTAATGGTTGCATTAGTGTGAAGTGAATATACAAAAAAAAAATTGAATGCTCATGGAGAAATTTAAAATCCAAGGCTAGACTTGTTGCTCATGGGTTTAGTCAACAACCCAGCATAGATTATAACAAGGTGTTCACATAGGTTGCAATACCTGATACAATAAGACTTGTTTTAGTTATTACAATGTAGAATAAATGGAATGTGTATCAGATGAATGTAAAATATGAATTCTTAAATGGATTTCTGGAAGAAGAAATTTATGTAAAACAAACACCTTATTACAAGATAAGAGGGCATGAAAACGATGTTTACAAGTTAAAAAAACATTGTGTTGGGATAAAGCGAGCGCTAAGATTTTGGTATAATAGAATCTATGCTTATTTGATTGGTAATGGATTCATCAAAAGAAATAGTGAACCTACTTTCTATACGAAGATAAATCAACAAGGTGAAATTCTTATCATTTGCTTGTAAGTAGATGATTTGATCTTTTACTGGAAATCTATTAGTAGACAAATTTAAAAAAGAAATGAAAATTGAATTCGAGATGACAAATTTGTGTTTAATGAAATATTTTCTTGGCATTGAAGTTTCTCAATCTAAAAATGGAATTTTTATTTTTCAATCAAAGTATGATTATGGTGATTGAAGAGGTTCATAATGTTGAATTGTAAATCAGCGGCAACATCGATCGTAATTGGCACAAAAATGAGTAAGAATGATAAAGTTTATAATGTAGCCCAACACATTTTAAAGATTGGTTGGAAGTTTAATGTATTTGACTACTACAAGGTTGGGCATCATATATTCAGTAAATCTAATTTCACAGTTTATGAAGTCTCCAAAGAGCTCACATTGGCAAGCACAAAAGAGGATTTTAAGATATATTGCAGGGGAAAATGATTATGGGATTATGTATTTATGAAACTCAAATTTTAGATTATATGGATATATTGATAATGATTTTGCAAGAAGCATGAATGATCACAAGAGAACATCAGGATATGTTTCTAATTTTAGTTCAAGAGTAGTATCTTGGGAATCCAAGAAGAAGTCGATTGTAAGGATTTGATCAACATAAGTGAGTATTTTGCAGTAGCATCTATATCATGCCAAATACTTTGATGTGGCATGTATTGTGAAATATGTTGCATGAGCAAGAAGAACCAACAAAATTTTTATGTGACAAAAAAATTAGCTATCGCAGTGTCAAAGAATTTTGTTTTTCACAAAAGGAGTAAGCATATAGATACCAAATTTCATTTTAATAGATAACTTGTAAACAATCATTAAATATGTTTAGTAGTTTGCAAATATGAAAATCAATTGATTGATTGCACCAAGTGAAACGAGGTGCTCTACAGCCCAGTATGGGGGAGATGTTGTATCGTGTGTGATGTAACGTTACATCGTGATGTAAGGTTTGTTACTAATAAAATAATTAAAAAAATTCATGTCGCCTCATAAAATAAAAAATTAAATTATGGAAAGTATTTAAAAAAAATCCATGTTGGTTAATAAAATAAAATATTATGAAAAGTAATTAAAAAATAGATGTTCGTTTATAAAATAAAAAACTTAAAACTTAAACCCGGATATATCAATCAAGAGAGATCAAATTTCTTGAGTTTAAATTTAAAAAAAGAAATACACCTCAAGAAATTGGATCCCTCTCGATGGTTAATAGATACAGGTTTAAGATGGATCTATGCTGGTATATTTACCAATTCAAAAGGTTTTTTTTTAGTTTTAAAGACATAATTTTGACCTATGTAATGTTGTAAATTTTTATAAAATTTGTAAATATTGATGATATAAATTAAGAGGGAGAGTTGGAATTAATTTCATCAATCAGTCTCCAACCTATGTTGTTAATTATGTTTGCAATGTGCTTACTAGCGAGCTAATCTGGAAGCCTCCATTTATTGTCATCTTTATTATGATTTTATCTTATTCAATGTGCAAGTTGATGCGCCCGCAAGCCAAGAATCTTGGGTATCAAATGGGCATTGGCACATAGTCAATTGCAACTTCAACCGCCCAAAATGTATTTTTTTGTGACCTTGTGTCTTGGAGCCTATTGTACTGGTATACTTTTCCAGGCCTGTTTTTGCTCCAAATATCTGACATGGATTTCAGACCAAATTTTCCAGTGGTTGAAATTCTACATGTCCATATAAATTTGAATGTATCTGAAATCTTGCATGCCCATACAAATTTCAATGTATCTTGTTTTGTGGTGAATGAAAAAAAAACATTTTCTGGAATTGATTTATGTGGCTCTCCACACTTCTAATCGAACATTATGTTGAATCTATGATTATCTCCAATACAATATTAAACATATGTAATATGAGAGCCCAAAACTCTATCCCTCTTGTTGGCTTGTTATCCTTTTTCATTAGAAAGTAGGATGTTGGATATAAAAATCTCATACAAGCTTGCATGTTTTCCTAGGAGGGTTTGGCCAATATTGAAGAGAGTTGGTTGTGGGTTTGGTGAGTATAGATGGTTTTCACATATAAAAATTGGTTTTGATTGATTTATTCAACAATATAATAGATACATGAAATAAATTTATACACTAACTTGCTGAAATATTATATTAACTACATAATAACTGAGGAACTAAATTAGTTGGAGAGAATTTCTCATATTCAACTAGATTAACAATATCATAACATAAAGAATAATAATAATTGGCATAGATCCAGACTCCACATAATAATATCCAACACAATAACAAAAATTAACCACTCATAAATCCATAATACATTTAGGAATTAATGATTTCAACACTAACCTTTAACTAATACTTGTAGAGAAAAAGGAGATTAGGCATTGTTTCCATACAAATCATAACTTTCTTGAGTGATCTATTACATAAAAAAATTGTACACATATAAATACATCAATATTTTCCTTAATATAGAAACACTCTCTTAGTAAACTAATGAGTTGTTTAGAGAATATCTCAACTGCACATCGAAATAAGAAACAACAAGGTGGAGAGAACTCCTCATATCCAACTAGATCTAACAATCTCCTAAAACATAAAAGCAAACTTTTCATGTAGAGACAAAATATACCTAACAATGACCAATAGAATAACAACCACAACATTTAGTATGATCGATTATCACACATTTAAAACAAGTAAGAGTGAATAATTCCAACACTCCCTATAAACAAGTATTGATGTTAATCTATGTCAGTGAAATAAATTGTTAAGCCCTAAATTGTGGCCCATTCCTCCCTAAATTGGGCACTTTATATTAGTAGTGTTATATTATTAATGTCGTCTTGAGTCCATTAGTGGTAATTGTACCTCTTTCTCTCTCTCTCTCTCTCTCTCTCTCTCTCTCTCTCTCTCTCTCTCTCACACACACACACACACACACACACATATATATATATATCAAGGAGACATTTTCATTTGAATAATCTTTTCTTGTCTTGTGTATTTAGTACATTGTATAAGGAGATCTTCCCCTCAAAGAGGATTTCTATTCATCTCGTTTCTTCTCTATTAAGTATTGGATTACTCTTTCTTGTCTATCTATGCTCTTTTAGGGAATTTTTTGCATAACATCTAGTATCAGAGCTTGGTCGCTTCCAAAAGAAGTCATCTTGGCATGTTTGCTATAACTTTGTTTCTATGATGTTTCAGATAAGGAAACTTGGATATGAAGTAGAATACAGACTGACATACTTAGGGTAAAAGTTTCATATCTTAAATCACTACAAGTTTGTATTTATACCTAGTGGAATTTAGGGTTTTTGACTAGTCAAAAACTAGTCTAAAAAGGGTGTCCTTGGAAAAATTGTTATATCTAGTGCATGTGAGCTCTAAATTGAATGAAACCTATTTCATATGAAGTGATATGGAATTTAGTATTTTTGGTAGCAATTTTAAATTCATATCCAAAAAATTGGACACGTGGAAGGTCGTACAATTTTTCCCTATGGAAAAGTTAAAAAATCAACACCGCATTGTGGGAAAGTTGCATCCATTTCCTCTTGGCAATCAAAATTCAAGGAAACCTAAGCCATTGGAAAAAGGACATATCTGGGCTACCACATGCTGAAATTTCAAACTCATACGGGTTGAAACTTTAGATTTCCATTGGTGGAAGGTCAGTCAACAAAACAGTCTCAAAAGTAGGGTTTTAAAAAGGTATTCGATTTCAAATTTGAATAACTTCTAGTAGAAGGATCTATTTGGATTGATCTCAAAGGCATGATAAATATCATAGATATATATTTTATTTTTCCACATGGAACCAAAATGTGGTTCAAGAGGAAACACCTTTCCCCTCAAACCAATAGAGGATTCATACCTTATTTATGATGCAAGTGAAGACCTATCTTTTTGGGTGTCCAAGTTGGAAGATCTGATTAAATGCAAGGAAAATTTTAAGGATCCATACTTATTTAAAAGTGTATAAATGTTGGAGAATATTACCAATTCTTAAAATGTCAACTATAAAATATTTGGCAATTTGTATCTAAAAATATTTCAATTTCTAAGGATTTTATATAGTTTATATAGTATTTTGGTGATTTTTAGAGTCAAAAACATTTAACCCCATCAAAATTGGGTGAAACAGGGGTTCAAAAAATGCAAATTGGTGAATCTTTTTTTGGAAAAAAATTAGAAAAATAGCCTATGGGCTAAATTTCGCCCCTAAAAGATTCCTTGATTAAAGGGTATGTGAGAATAGTTGATTTAGTTAGTATGGAGAATGATATGGAGGAAACGATGGGTCATATGGAGAAGAAGATGGAGGAAAATATGGAAAGGATCACTAATCTCATACAAAATCTAGAGAAAATGATTTCTAAAGGTGAGGATGTGGCCCAGGGTACTAAAGAAGATAAAGATAGTGTCATTGTTGAGCAACCATCCCTTAATAAACATAATCCAATAGGATTTGAATCTAATAAGGAAAGTAATCAGGGATGGTCCCCAAAGGGTATCCAAATCCTCAAGATCAGCATGAGGTATTAAAATGGATAGGAGACCATAACATGGATATTCCACATGGAGAAATTCTTTGAAATTCACTAGGTGCAAAATCTACAAAAGGTAACTATTGCATCTTTGTATTTAGAGCCTCGATAATTTGTGTAGCACCAATGGATTTGTGAAATAAAATAACTCCATTATCGCTTGTTCCATTTTTACAAGAGAATTGATATCATATCATGATGATGTTAAGAGAAATTCCTTATTTACCCAATTGATAAATCTAAGGAAAAAGGGTTCAATGATCGATCACATTCAACAATTTCAAAATTTGAGTCTCGGAGTGAATGACATACGAGATGATAAATTGTTGGATCTTTGTATTGGAACCTTGAAGGATAAAATTCAACATGAGGTGTGTCTATTCGAACGCCCATCCTTAGAGAAGGATTTCATGGTGGTAAGGAAGGTTGAATGTAAAAATATGGTGATGTATACTAGAAGGACCACCTCTAACACCTATAAATGTTCCTTCTTCTAACCCACCTCAACCTACAAATTTGACACCTCAACAAATAGATGAAAGAAGAGAAAAAGGTCTATGCTTTAATTGTGACAGCAAGTATAGCAAGGGACACAAGTGTGGCAAGAAGAAATTATTTTACATAGATTGTGAAGAAGAAGAAGAAAAAGAATAAGAACCATCTCAAGTTGAAGAAATATAAGAGGTTACTCCCGATGAGATTACTCCCACCACATTTTGTCATGCATTGGGTGGAAACAACAGTCCTCAAAATCTCAAGATCAAAGGATATATCAAAAATAAAATGGTAACAATGTTGATTGATTCTGGTAGTAGTCATAATTTTATTCATTGTAAATTAGCCAAAGTTCTCAATTGCTTTATATATCTAGAACTGGAGTTTCAAGTAAGGATCATAGATGGAGGAACTATCAATTGCTCATGGAAATTCCTTAATATCACTCTTAATATGGGGAAATATGTATTGAATAGTCCAATGATTGCTATACCAATGGGTGGTACTAATGTTTCCTTAGGGTTCCAATGGTTATAATAATCGGAAATAGTAGCTTTTAATTTTCAAGAAATTTTCATGAAATTTGCCAGGGAAGGAAAATAATTTGAATTTAGTCGTATCACATGGAAACCAAGGAAGGTGATAAGATCTAATGGAATGAAAAAAATGTTCAAAAAAAGACATCAGGGTGTAATTGCATAATTATGCTCACTATAGGTTCAAAAAGTCTCATATTCCCCTATATCTCCAAAGGGCCATTGATGAGAATTCCAATGTATTTGAAGATATTCCAAAAGGTCTTCCACCTACTTGAGATTGTGATCATGTTGTTCACTTGATTCTAGGAAGTGTTCCTCCTAATATCAGACCTTACAGATAACCTTATGGCTTGAAGAGCGAAATAGAGCATATGGTTGAAGAAATGTTAGAGGATGGAATAATTAGGCCTAGCCAAATTTCTTACTTTACACTAGTGTTAATGGTACATAAGAAGGAGGTCTCATGGAATATGTGTCTAGATTATATAGATCTCAGTAATATCACCATTAAAGATAAGTTCCCATTCCTATCATTGATGAATTTTATATGAACTACATGGAGAATTTTACTTCAGAAAGTTGGATCTTTGTTCAAAGTATCATCATATTACAATGGAGGAAGAAGACATCCCAACAAAAAAAAATTCCAAACTCATGAAGGTCATTATGAATTTTTGGTCATGCCTTTTGACCTTACGAATGCACTGTCCACATTTCAAGGTTTGATGAATTCCATTTTCAATCCCTTAGAAAATTTGTTCTAGTATTTTTTGATGATATACTAATGTATAGAAAGTATTGGGAAGGACATGTTTAATATGTTGACGAGGTGCTTCAACTACTAAAGGTGCAACAAATATATGAAAAACATTCCAAATGTTTATTTGGGGTAAAGAAGGTTGATTATTTGGGTCATATTGTATATCATGATGGTTTCAATGTATACCCTAATAAAATTTTATCCATGATGGACTGGTTGATTCCCAAAACCTTGAAGAAAATTAGAAGATTCTTATGTTTGCTAGGGTATTACCGCAAGTTTGTTTAGAACTAAGGAAGAATAGCAACACCTCTAATAACATTATTGAAGAAGGATTCATTCTCTTAGATTGCGGAGGAAACTCAAGATTTTGAACAACTTAAAGAGGAAATGTGTAAATCCCCTACCTTGACCACACCAGACTTCACAAAAACCATTATTGTGGAATGTGATGCCCCAGGAAATGGCATTCATGATGTTATAATGCAATAAGAAAGGCCCCTAGATTTTGTAATTCATCCAATAAAGATAAAGAACTTAGACAAAGCCATTTATGAGTGTGGGGAACTTGCAACAATTAATTGATATAATGCACAATATATGAGATCACAGAATATTTGTATTGATCGCAGGCCCACTTCAAGGGGGTAACCTCCTTTGAGCAAGCTCAATACAAATAACTTCATGGTGACTTCAATGGCCTCAACACACACTTATATACTAATTCTATGCCCAATACTATGGGTCAATACCATGGAACATATAATACTACGGGACGACTTACAAATCATATGCGTCCAATACTATGGGTCAATACCATGGGCTAATACAAACTATGGATCAACAAATACTACGGGACGACTTACAAAGCATATGCATCCAACAACAATATACTAACAAAGTAAAGAGAAGTGTTGACACTGGTTCCTAACATCCCCTCTCCCATAGAAAAAACTTTGTCCTCAAAGCTTTAGATGTGGAAATTGATGCAGAATCTGAAGGAGTGGTTCCCCTGTAGCATCCTCGGGTTGCATTCTGTGTCACTAAATTAATACCTCTATGATATATTGAGAGAGAAGCTGAAGCCTTTTGAGTTTAAGGGTGGATTGCTTGGAAGGCTGTAGACGAAGAAGAACCATATCACCTACTTGAAAAGTGCGCTCAGAATGGTGCTAATCGGCTTGTTGTTTCATTCGAATTCTGGCCATGTGAAGATTGTCCTGCAAAATGAGAAGAATCTGATCGCGGTTTCGAAGAACCGAGTCAATTTCCTGAACTAGGGAACTGTTGAGGGTGTATGGAAGAAAAACTAGCGGTGCCTGTCCATAGATTGCTACATATGGTGTCATTTTAGATGTGGTATTGTACCACCGGATCGCTTTAAGGAAATCCATAGAAATAGTTGTCCAAATCTTTGTAGGGATGGGAAAGGGTTCGAGCAGTCTTGAAAGGAGTGTCGTTTCACCCTTGTTGACCTGGCAAGTATCAAAGTTAGCCACCATCTGTTGAATTGTCATTTTCAGACCCTGCCAAAAGAAGTTACATTGTTCCCCGTCATATGTCTTGAGGAACCCATAGTGCCCTGTCGATGGAGAAGCATGGAGTTCATAGAAGACATAGCCTTGTTGAACAGATTGCAACCAATTTGGAACAAGCAGAGAAATAGCTGTAAGAGAAACCGGGTCATCAAATGTGCGAGAAGGAGCATCCGCCACCAAATTGTCCTTACCCTTCTTGTAATTGATTGCATAAGTATAACCCATGAGTTGGATAACCCATTTCAGGTGTGCTGGGGAGGAGACTCGTTGTTCTAGGAAATTTTCCAGACTCTGGTGAGCAGTCTTGATGCAAAAATAATTCTTGAATAGGTATGGATGCCACTTCTATACTACATGAAAAAGAGCCATAATTTCTTTCTCAGATGTAGATGCAGCTAAATTCTTATTGGAAAGGTCTCTTGAGGGTGGCACGCCCACTGGTTCAACAAAGACACCTGCATATATATCCAAGGAAGTAGTGGAGACCGTTGATGGGTGCATCTGAATGGAATGGAGCTTAGCAATGACACCATGTGAATTATTCTTAAGGATCTTTTCCAGACGATGTGAACTAATGATGCGTAGAGAACCTGGTTGTAAGCCCATAAATTTGTGTTGTTTCCCATTAACTGAAAACTGCATCCAAAGTTCAGCAAAATCCCATAAGATGGGGCCAAACATGCATAACCATTGAATGCCCAAAACCACATCACATCCACCTAAGGACAAGGCAAACATGTTAGAGCGCAAGTTATAATATTCTAGAGAGATATGCACATTGTGACACTTCCCCTTGCAAGGTAAGGTGCCCCCATTGGAAATCATGACTTCAAAGTTGGAGCAAGGATGGACAAAACAATCAGCCTGTTTGGCGATCCGATGGTCAATGAAATTATGAGTGCTACCCGAATCAATGAGTATTGTAAGAGGGATCTTTTTAAACTAACCCCTAACCCGCATTTTTTGTGGGGTGGTGACTCTAGCTAAAGCATGGAGAGATATCTCTGGGTGGTCATCCGGAGATGGAGAGTGAACAGGAAGTTGTTGAATGTCAACCTGATCATCTAGTGTATCTGGAGCTTCTGCACCAAGTTTATAGGCAGGCGGAGAATCCAAATCTAATAGATAGAGCTATTGCTCAACACATCTATGTCCCTGAGTGAATTTCTCATCACAATTATAACAAAGCTCATTTTCTATACGTGACCACATCTCTGCTTCAGACAAATGCTTGATAGGAGTGGTGCGAGGAGATGGCGTGATGGGAGGTCGTTGGGAAACCATATTTCTGAATGGAACAAAAGTAGATTTGGAGCGTTGTTGGGTTGTGATCTTGTCCTCCACCAACTTAGCCAACCCTAGGACTTCCATTATTGTGTTGGAACGGAACATTTTAACCTCTGAGCGGATTTCATCCTTAAGACCACTAATAAAACAACTCCTGTATAATTCATCAGACAATCCTTCTGTGTGATTGGCTAGTTTCTCAAATTCTGGCTAATACTCTCTCACAGTTCCAAATTAGCGAATTTTGGTGAGTGCTCCTGTGAAGTCATCAAAAGCACTAGAACCAAATCCTTGCAAAAGGTGTAGGCAAAAATTTGTCCATTTTGGCTCGTCATGAGCCTTGATGTACCAACAGTACCATTGAAGGGCTTCCTGTTCCAAATGAAAGGATGCAAGTGGAAATTTTTGGACATCAAAAATATTATGCCAACTGAAATATTGTTCTTCCTGGTGTATCCATCTAGTCGGATCATCACCATTGAAGCGAGGAAAATCAAGCTTTGGCCCATGAAAATTGCTGGAAGACGAGAACCCAATGTTCATGGCTGAATGCTAAAGATGGAGGATGAGAAATTTTTCATCCAAATCTTGGAGTTTGATTTTCAGGGCTGCAAGTTATTCCGCCATGATTTGTGCTCCTCCGTGGGTGACAACCATAACTAGGAGTTTTTTTTCTTTTGTTTTTGTGAATGGGTAGCAAAACACAAACAAAAGCTTATTTAGTAAAGGGAAATTTGGATTTGGTAAAAACTAGGATGGGTAAGTGGGGTTTGACTACGTTTTGGACACTTTCGAATGGACAGGGAAGCAAAAAATGAGGATTTCAGAAGCGGGGTGAAAGAATGAGAAAATTTGTCAGATAGGGACAAAGAAGCAGAAATAGGGAATGAACACAGTGGAAAATTTCAAGGCAATTGGGTGAAAATCGAAGAAGTTATGGTAAACCCTAAAAATAGAAAAATGTAAGATTTGTGGTTTTGGGAAGTCGAATTTGGGATAGGGTCCTCAGGAATGAAATATGCAGAATGGGATTGCAGGGGTGTCAGTGAAGTTTCAAGGGAAACAAAGTTAAAACAAAGGAGATATGGCGAAAAAAGTTTGTATGTTTCTTTGTTTCTTTGTTTTTTATTTTTTTTTCAGAATGGATCTGAAATGACTTTCGGAATGGATTGGAAATGGTGGGATCTGAAACGGCTCAAAATGGATCGAGAATGGATGAATTTGAAACGAATTTCAAAATGGATATGAAATGGCTGGATCTGCAATGATGCAGAAGTGATCGAGAACAGATGGATCTGCAATGGCGTAGAAGTGATCGATAACAGTTCAGCTGAAAATATATATGGACCCCAGGTATACTCCGCTTCCTAACGGTTCAAGGGTTTCACTCAGCCACCAATGCTATTTGACGGCTTGCGTATTGGGGCAGTATCCCTCACTCCATGGCTCAGGTAAAACTAATAACTGCTTTGCCACAAACAATAGCTCTTGGTTTACCTCACAGGTGGGAGCTAGTCAATCAGGTAGGGGTCATTTCCCTTTTCACTGGCAGGTCCTCTCAATGGTCCAGCTACTTCAGGGTTCCTATGGTACTCCTCACAATGATTTTTATGACTTATGGCCAAGTACTTCCCATAGTTAAGTGGATAGGGATTATTCCCAGATCCGAACCTGCAACAGATGCAAACAAAAATTTTGGCAGAAATTCCTCCCGTCGAACCCAAGAAAGTGCTCTACTACCAGATCTGGGGAACCTGCAACAATTAATTGATATAATGCACAATATATGAGATCACAGAATATTCTTATTGATCACAGGCCACTTCGAGGGGGAAACCTCCTTTGAGAAAGCTCAATACAAATAACTTCACGGTGCATTCATTGGCCTCAACACACACTTATATACTAAGTCAATGCCCAATACTATGGGTCAATACCATGGAACATATAATACTATGGGACGACTTACAAAGCATATGCGTCCAATACTATGGGTCAATATCATGGGCTAATACAAACTATGGATCAACAAATACTACAGGACGACTTACAAAGCATATGTGTCCAACAACAATATACTAACAAAGTAAAGAGAAGTGCTGACACAGGTTCCTAACAATGAGAAGGAAGTGTTGGCAATACTACATGCACTAAAGAAATGGTGTTCCTACCTAATAGGTAGGCACTTCAAGGTCAAAACATATCATGATAGTATTAAACACTTATTGGAACATAGACTATCTTCAAAACAGAAACAAAAATGGCTAACCAAGATGTTGGGATGTGCATTTGAAATATTTTATAAAAGAGGGAAACAAAATATGTTGTTATATGCACTCTCAAGAAAATATGAGGATGTTGAGGCATTTCTTTGTGTTATTTATATTATACAACCCGATTGGATAGTAGAAGCAAGGGAAGAATGGAAGAAGGGCTTATCGGTATGGGTGCTCATACAAATGCTACAAAAGGATCCTAGTGCATTGGATACTTTTGTGTGGAGAAATGATTCACTATGGTATAAGGATCACTTATATATGTGTAAGAACTCCTAACTCAAACAAAAGGTCATTTTGTAATTACACGCCTCTATTATAGGAGGGCACTTAGGATTCCTAAAAACCTACCATAGGGTCAAGAAGGAATATTGTTTGGAAGCTCTTAAATATGATGTTCAAAGGTTTTTGGTAGAATGTTTGGATTGCCAAACAAATAATGTTGAAATAGTTAATACCCCAAGTCTTTTACAACTATACCTTGTCGTTGTTGGGAGGAAGTCTCAATGGATTTTATCATAGGTCTACCCAAGTCAGAAGGGAATAATGTTATTATGGTGGTTTTTTATAGAATCACCAAGTATGCCCACTTTCGTGCACTCTCTCACCCTTTTAACGGAAGTACAGGAGTTGCAGCATTCATGGAAATGCTTCAAAAGCTACATGGAAACCCAAATATTATTCTAAGTGATAGAGATCCAATTTTCATTGGAAAAATTTGGACTAAATTATTTTCTTGTTATGGTACCTAATTAGCTCACAATTCAACTTATCATCTTCAATCCGATGGGAAAATTGAGATAGTGAACAACTATTTGGAAGTCTATCTTCATTTCTTTGTATTTGATAAACAAACATAGTGGGTGAAATGGTTATCTTTGGAAGAATGGCGGTACAATGATTCCTTCCATATGTCATAAAAAGTGTCCCCATTTATGACACTTTATGGGTACCAACCTCCATCTATCACATCTCCCTTGAAAGGAAAATATAAAGTTCAAGATTTGGAATATCACCTTGAGCACCAGCAAGAAGTTCTCCATATATTGAAGGACAACCTAGTTATATCAAAAAACAATATGAAACAACAAGCATATTGAAATCATAGTGAAAGGATTTTTGAAGAAGGGGATTGTGTATTTTGTAGGCTACAACCTTACAAACAGATGTCTTTCAAACAACTAAATAAGGACAATCAATTAGCACCTAATTACTATGGTCCTTAAAAAGTGTCATAGAAGATTAGTAGTATGACTTACAAATTGGAGCTCCCTTCATCTTCAAAGTACACCCAATTTTCCATGATTCTTTCTTCAAGAAGGAAATAGGAGACAAGATCCCCATTCAAACTATCTTTCTAGAGCTTGTTGAAGAAGGAAAAGACATATTGGAACCTAAGCAAATCACTGAAATAAGGACCAAACAACTATGAAATCAGGCTATTACTAAGTACCTCATCGAGTGGAAGAACTTACCAATAAAAGATTCAACAAGGGAAGATAAGCCCTTCATACAAAAGTATCCACAAATAACCAAGCATTGGAGAAAACAATTATTTGAAGGGGAAGGGCATGTTAAGACCTAAATTGTGGTCCATTCCCCCCTAAGTTGGGCACTTTATATTAGTATTGTTATATTATTGATGTCGGCTTGAGTGCATTAGTGGTAATTGTTCCTCTTTGTCTCCTATATATATCAAGGATACCTTTTCGTTTGAATCATCTTGTCTTGTCTTGTGTATTTAGTAATTTGTATAAGGAGGTTGCCGCCTCAAATAGGCTTGCTATTCATCTCTTTTATTCATTATTAAGGCGTGGATTACTATTTCTTGTTTATTTATGCTCTTTTGGGGAATTTGTTGCATAAGGGCTAGTCTTCATCAACATTTAGTCCTTTTCAACACATGCTCCTCTAGATACTGAAGATGCTCCTTATAAAAAAATTGTCTTTTGGTTCAACCAAGGACTTACTTCTTGTAGACATCCGGGCCAATTTTTAGAAGTTCATATAAAGGAAAAACCATCCATTGCAATTCATGGGTGTGAACCACTGCAATAGTCTATTTAGTAGGAATTCCTTCAAGTACATGACTCATATAACTTCTTCATGAACTTCCCCCAGATCTTCAACCAATTCCATCATCAATCCCAAGAGCTAATCAATGCAACATATGCACCCAGTCTTCGTTGACACATATCCCATGAGTCTTATCGCATTGTGACACACAAGACAACTTGCATATAAGTTTTTGTCCAATAACATCACTTCCAATCAATAACCAACATATGGTCTACTCATAGATCATTCAAACGGCACACAACCCACTCATCCAAGTGTTAACAAATCCTCATATGGGTAAGCAATCTCCCTCTCTGGGGAAATACATGGGGTGCACACTTAAGAGACTCAACTCAACTTTGCCATATGGGTGTGCATTGATTTCCCTGATGCTCAAGAAAGATTGAATAGTTAATTTGACTTATGTGACCAAGAATGAGGATGCACATTCAAATGTACTTGTTAAGTTGAACTCACCTATCCATGAAAGAGACCAAACCTTGCAACGTGGACACACCATAACTGAGTTTTATGGTTCTCATCTCATACACAACAATACATGCTCCATTTAGATCAGACACGCTAAGCAAGATATCTACTCAAACACACCAAGCAAGTTTTCCATCTTAGTTCAGACACGCCAAGTAATTCTCATATCACTAGTATCACAATCAATGAATATTTTGACACTAATCATTGTTACACACACAACAAAAAATCTATGCAAAACATGACACATAGATAATGATGATGAGAGTAATTTAGAGGAATTGGAAGGTATTGACAATCTTTTATCATATGTGTTTTTTATTACATCTTTAATAGTTAGCAATTTTTTATTTGATTGAATTCATATTCTTTTATTTGATTTTTACATAGTGAGGATGAGGATCCTTAGAACATGGAGGAATTGACAAAAAAAATAATTCAACTTCATTCAATCAATTTCTATTCCATTTAATTTTAATAGAAACAAATTCATGTTACCATATACATGATTATTACATTGTAAAATAAACTTACACTAATATTCGAGTCAATCAATATTTAATTATTATAAAAATAATAATTAATAAGTACATAATAAATAAATAAAAATAGTTAATTAAAAATAACATTAATTAACTAAAATAATTAAATAGTCAATAATAATTAAATTAATAAAAAATAATTAAATCATATACAATAATCATGACACAACTTTGATGCCAAAACAAAAAATTTCAATATTATGTTGACACAAAACATATTTAATTTGATACTAAAAATCCATTATAATGACACAAAGAAATAATAATGATGCAAACCTAATGTTAACACGACATAAAAATAAAAAATAATGACACAAACTTAATGCTTACATGGAATATGTGTGATATAATACAACTCTAATAAACCACAAAAAATAATGATAACAATGTGTATGTGATGCTAACATGACAAAATAGTCATGTGTAAAATGATGTTAATAAGTCACAACAATGATGCAAATACGACACATAATTACTAGTAAAAATAGTGTCAAATATTAAATTACAGTGTCCACATTGATGCAATTATACGATGTTACCATAACATAAATAACACACATATTATGGAAGTTTGATGCAAAATTGAAAAATTCAATCTAGATTTGAGACAAAGGTGATGAAAAACACAAAATCACCTATAACATCATGTTTTGCATCATAAAAACTTGATTTATTTTATAGGAAAAAAAACACAAGGAGATGATGCTAATGATGATATTACAAGATGATGCCAATGATGATAATACAACACAATGGTGATATTACAAGATGATGCTAATGATCATATTACAACCTTGTGTTGTAGTAGTGATGGTTGTTTCTTCAGATGAATGTTGATAGTTAGTTGATGTCTACATGATTGGGGTATGAGATGTGAGTAATAGGTTGGACCAAATATAGACTTTGTTGATTAAGAATGTCTTCAGATCATGGTGGAGCATTTGATGCATTGACCTAAGAATAAATGATAATGAATCATTGACCTAACAAAGATTAAGACAAGTAGTCATTAAAGAGGAGTGTTGGAATGACTAAATATTATGTGTTTTATGGATTTATATGTGGTACATATGAACATATCGCAAGATTTTTCCAATAGATCTAGAAGCTAAACGAAGTAGTAAAATAGTTAGCAATGCATAGAAGCAAAGATAATACAAGTCAATGATCAAAACAATGTAATATATATTAACCAAGAAATTATCAAGGAGAGGACATGAATAAATGTTAAAGTTCTTGATCAATGATATGCAAGATTACATCTATAGGTAGTCAAGCTTAGGATTAATTACATGTACAAGCATTAAATCTTGTTAAACTTATGAGAAATCACCCTAAATGGTCAAATGAAACCTCCTTAGGGATTTATGTTGACCATACAATTGTTGTTAGGATTTAACTAGGCCTAAAATTGATCAGCTAGGTTCTTTTGTGCTAAGATTAGACAAGTGCAACCTCCTTTGGAAGTAAACTAGGTCATGCAAGTGTAGTAATGGTTAATTGGTCCTAGAATTACCTTATGAGGTAGTTAAATCAATCATGCATGAGAAACTAATGTTTAAATGGAGATTAATGTGAAATTGGAATTAAATATCCAACTAGGGTACATTAGGTAGTAAACTAGTAAACAATTTGCTAACTAAAGTGAACTAATCAGTTAATTGTTAGAGCAAAATACCTCTCCATAACATCATTATCCTTCTTAGTGACTGAGACCTTGACATTATGACTCTTGAGGGACAAAACACACTCATTTGACCACTTGAGTCACCCTAGAGCTTCTTCTAAACTCTAAGGGTCCTAAATCACCTTATCTACCTCATACATTAAAACCCTAGTGTCCATTCTTAGCTAAGCTAGGTGCATTCCTAGTTTTGGGGGTGCTTGCATTCATTTGGAGAGTGTTTCCCTGGTCTTAGTAGTGTTGGAGTTCATATTCAATTAATAACTAAGATCTCATTCGTAACTCATGTTCTAACAAATCATTAATTTCCAAACTTATCCATTAGTTCCTTCTTGGACCTAATTAGGGTTTTGCATGCTCATTTAGTCAGTTAACTTAGCATCCTTTAGTGAGAATCATGGTTATTAAGTCATGTGTTAGTGTAACTCAGTTAATGAGAGTTAAAATGGCTGACTAAGGGTCCTTAGGCTCTAATTAAGCTTGAATCATCTCAAACCACAACATTGACAATTTGAATTGCATCTAGCCCTAATTCGAATTTCCTCCCTATAAATATTGTTCACCATCACTCATTCAAGTTACTTGAAATATATCGTTCTTCTTCTCTTTGGTTCTAAGTTTACTATGTGATGATATATGATATTCATTTGTTACATAATTTATTGACTCATGATTTGATTCTCATTATATATTTGTTTACTTTATGTACCTAGATCTATGTGATCAAATCTCATATGGTATCAAGGAGTAGGGGTACTAAACTAGCTAGTGTACTAGTGATTTTTTTTTTCAGTAATCTTACTTTTGCAGACTAAGGAAGCGTTTTTGCAGCCATCAAAGAGAGCACTAGCATCCATGGATCTACCTTCTATTAAGATCTTGACCCCCTTCAATTACTTTGAACATAAATGAATAGTAGAAATGCTCTTGAGAATTAAGGGGTTGTACCAAATCACCATGGGAATCAAGATGGAACCAATGGCTCTTGTTGAAAAGTCCAAGTATCTTAACCGAATGGATGAAGCACAAGGGTATACTTCGTTACTCTGTTTCTCCATACTTTCTCTTCTACATCCAATCCAATAAGACCCCCAATGAAGAATGAACCACCCTGTCCACCTTCATCGGTACACAAGATGAAATGAGGGGTCATCATTTGGAGGTGGAATTAATGAACCTGAGGCCAAGTGAGTTCGAATCCATACAAGAACTCTTCACCAAATTCAAATTTGTCCTCTTGTATCTCAAGATGTGTAAGATTGCTAAAAAAGACACTCAGATGGTACTCTCTATCCTTTCAAAGTTAGGCCTTGAATTCAGCACTTTTGTCTCATCATTTGATTATACTAGATTAGTGTTGGTTGTGGAGCCAGATCTTCTGTCTCATAGATGATATTGTCAAATCCGTGTACCCCAGAGGACTGTACACTCATGCCCCAACCTTGGGGTTTGGGGCATCGCCCTGAAAAAGGGGGTTCGGGGGCAATGCCCCCAAGTTACGGGGGTGCGGGGTGGAAAGCTTTGGTTGAGAATGAGACATGAAAGAGGTTGAAGTGTCTCAGATCTGATAATGGAGGTGAGTTCTACGGCAAGGAGTTTGATAGTTACTGTTCATACCATGGGATTCGTAGAAAGAAGAAAGTCCCAGGAACACCACAATAAAATGGTGTGTCTGAAAGGATGAACAGAATGATCATGGAGCGTGCAAGGTGTATGAGATTGCATGTAGGGTTGCCCTTACAGTTTTGGGTAGATGCTGTAAATACTGTTGTTTATTTAATAAACAGAGGACCTTCAAGTGCTTTGGATGGTGGTATTCCAGAGGAGGCATGGACAGATAAAAAGGTAAACTACTCATTTCTGAGAACGTTTGGTTGTGAAGCATTTGCCCATACTGATAAAGAAAATATAACAAAGCTTGAAGCTAAATCCAAGAAATGTACCTTTATTGGATACAGGGTTAATGATTTTGGTTATCGTTTATGGGATTATGAAAATCACAAAATCATTAGAAGTAGAGATTTCATATTCAATGAAAAGGTCATGTATAAAGATCAGTTGCAGGGAAAGAAACAGGAAAAGGAAAACATAGAGTACACAGTACTTGATGAAATTACAGAAAATGAAGTTCCAAAGGTGCCAAAAAATCAAGAACAGTAGCAAGTCCCTGAAAATCCTGCAACTGCAAGAAGATCTACCAGGTTAAGTAGACTCCCTAAATGATACTCTCCTTCAATGTATTATTTGTTGATGACTGATGCTGGTGAACCAGAATGTTATGAAGAAGCAATGCAGGTGGAAACTAGAAAGAAGTGGGAGCAAGGCATGAATGAGGAGATGGACTCATTGGTAGGAAACCAGACTTGGGATCTGGTTCAGTTGCCTGTTGGTAAAAAAGCATTGCAGAACAAATGGATTTATAGGTTGAAGGATGAAGAAAGAGGTAAGAAGCGGTACAAGGTGAGACTTGTTGTAAAGGGGTTTGCACAGAAGAAAAGTATAGATTTTGATGAAATATTTTCTCCTATTGTTAAGATGACTTCAATTAGGACTATCTTAAGTCTAGTGGTGGTAGAAGATTTGCATTTTGAACAGTTAGATGTAAAAACAGCTTTTCTCCATGGGGATTTAGAGGAAGAGATATATATACAGCATCCACAAGGGTATGAGGTCAAAGGGAAGGAGAATTTGGTGTGTAGGTTCAAAAAGAGCTTGTATGGCTTGAAGCAAGCCCCAAGCCAATGGTATCTAAAATTTGACAGGTTTATGACAGAACAAGGTTATAGTAGATGTCATTCTGACAACTGTGTTTATTTCAAGAAGCTAGACAATGAAAGATATATTATCTTGTTATTGTATGTGGATGACATGCTTTTTGCATGGTCTAACATGTAGGACATAAATGTGCTCAAAAGGAAGCTAGCTAATTCATTTGCAATGAAGGATTTGGGTGCTGCAAAGCAAATCCTTGGTATGAGAATAACGAGAGACAGAAAAAATCGCAAATTGACATTGTCTTAGGGTGAGTACATACAAAGGTGTTGGAGAGGTTCAGAATGTAGAATGCAAAACTAGTTAGTACACCTTTCACCAGCCATTTCAGTCTAAGTAAGGAAATGTGTCCCAAGACACAGGCAGAGACAGAATACATGTCCAAGATTCCCTATCAATCAACAGTTGGCAGCTTGATGTATGCCATGGTGTGCACAAGACCAGATATTGCACAAGCAGTGGGAGTTGTGAGAAGATATATGAACAACCGAGGTAAAGAACATTGGAAGGCAATATAGTGGATTCTCAAGTATTTGAGAGGTACTACGACATAGGCATTATGTTTTGGTGGTTCAGACAATGTTCTACAGGGATATGTTGATGCAGATATGGCAGGTGATAAGGATAGCAGGAGGAGCACCACAGGGTATGTGTTTACTGTAGGTGGAATAGCAGTAAGTTGGATTTCGAGATTGCAAAAGTTTGTTGCACTTTCAAGAACGGAAGCAGAGTATGTTGTTGTTACAGAGGCTAGTAAAGAGATGATTTGGTTGTAGAGGTTTATGGAGGAAGTGGGTAAGAAGCAGAAGGGTAGCAGGTTGTATAGTGATAGCCAAAGTGCCATTCATCTTGCAAAGAACTCAGCATTCCATTCCAGGACTAAACATATACAACTCAAGTACTATTTCATACGCTCTGTTCTAGAAGATGAACTGTTGAAGCTGGAAAAGATACGTACTAGCCAGAATCGTGCAGACATGTTCACAAAGGTAGTGACCAGAGAGAAACTGAGTTCCTGCTCGGTTTCAATTGGCCTTCTAGCATGAAGGTGAAGAGGAGAAAGTTTCCAAGTCCAAGTCCAGCAAGTGTAGCAGCGATGGAGTTGTTGTGATCAGTCTCCAAGTGGGCGATTGTTGGTTGTGGAGCCAGATCTTCAGTCTTGTAGATGATATTGTCAAAGCCGTGCACCCTAGAGGACTGTACAGTTTTCAGGTCCATGGTTTTGGGTAACCTGTGGTATTTCCCCATTGTATTTCCCCTATAAAAGAAAGACATTTTAATACGGCTAGCGTAAGATGTATTAGGTTTTATGCATTGTAAATATCTCTGTGATCTGGAGAGATACTGTGAGATAGTGAATAGGAAGTGCAGTGGCTGTGCTACAGGTTGTATCCCTTCACTTTGCTGGACGGAATAATAATAAGGACTGGAAACTTCAGTGTGGACGTAGCCCAAGTTGGGTGAACCACGATATATCTGTGTCTCTCTTGTAATGTGTTTGTGTGATTATATTTGCATTTATGTTTATTGTTATTGCTCTGCGATCTTGTTTTTCTAACAATTAGCACTTGGACCATCATTCACCATGTCTTCTTTTGATGTTTTTGATTCCTCTGTCCTTCAATAGTAGGATAAACTCTCTCAGATGGGACTGTAAAGGACCTCAAATGCTCATTGACTTGTTGGAAATGAGGACAAGAAGAAAGATAGTAAGAAAAAGACTCAATACAAAGGAAAAATGGAGAAAAGTCCAATTTTTCTTATGACAAAGTCACAAGACCACCTTCAAAGAAGGAAAGACCGAGGAGGAGATTCCTTTGTGTTCCTACTTAAGAAAGGGACCTCACAAAGAAGAAAATTGTGTGTATAATAATTATTTTGCAGAAAATGAAGACGAAGTATTCAATCCAATACCTCCTCCAAAAAGAGGACATGCGCTTGTGACAATTCCAACTTCAAAATCAGTCACTTGGATCCTAGATTCCAGAGCATCAAATCACATGGCATATCCGAGGAAATTTTCAACTCCATGAAACCATCCTTTTTTTAAGAAGTACCCATGGGAGACAACACTCCAATCAAGTTATGTGGAAAAGAGGATATTCTACAAGAAGATGGCCAGTTTCAAGATGTATTTTATTTACCATTTTTGTCCAAAAATATGCTTTCCATCTACCAATTCACACACTTGGGTCATGGTAATAAAGTTCTCTTCACCAAATACTTAGTAATCATTTCATATATAGTTGATGGTTCAAAGGATTCACTTGGGAAAGATGATCACAAAAACAAGTTGTATGTTTTTTCAAAGTTTTTATCAAAATATTCTGCTTCAGTTTTATTAATGCATTCTAATGATGTTAGTAGATTATGATATGAGAGGTTTTGGCACCTTAACTATCCTTTCTTTGCATCAATTAAGCAAGGAATACATGGTAGTAGGGATTCCACCCATATCTTTTTTGGATGGAGTATGTCGAGGATGTGCTCTTGGTAAGCACCTTGAAGAAATATTTGAGAAAGTGAAGCCTAAGAGAGCCACATAAACACCTTAAACCCTTCGTTTAACCATGGTCTATGATTGTTTTAATGACAATCAACGATAAAAAACATGGTCAATGACTTTCAAACATGTCACACATAATCAAACATGGTAAATGTCATTCAAACATGTCACACATAATTAAGCATGACCAAACATTGTTAACTTAACTGATCGTGCATAGTCAACCAAAGTAAACCTTAGTGAATATTTAAATATCATGGTCAAACATGTTTAACTATAGTCTAATCATATTAAAGCATGGTCATCCCTAGCAAGACATAATAAACATTATTTACCATGTACTTTACCAAAATCAACCATTACCAAAAATAGTCAACCATCGTCATCTATGGTCAATAATGGTCAAGCATGATCAACCTTATCTAACTAAAGTCAACCATACTTAACCTTGGTTCACCAAAGTCAACCATGCTTTTAACCAACATCAGCCATCCCCAACCATGGTGAAACATAGTCGACCCTAACTAACATAGTCAACAATGGTCAAACATACTCAACCTTAGATTGTTAGGATATTCCTATACTCCATCCTAGTCCCACCAATATTTTGATCATTTACATTTTCAGTCATGCATGCACCTTTAGGGTTTTCATGCATTCTAGGGTTTGCATGCATTTTGCATGCATCCCAGTCATCAGTCCAGCACCTAGCCCTCAGTTAGCCAGCCCCCAGGAGCTTCTCACTATTCAATTTTGGCCCTCCAGTTGCTTAATGCGCCATTCTTCCTTGATTTTAGGGAGCAACTCGCCCTTCTTCACCTACCAGTTCAGTTACAGTCAATTACACTCAGTTACATTGAGTTACAATCAGTTACATTGAGTTACACTCAGTTACACCTACCAGAGTTAGTTTGACTGATGGTTGACAGTTACTTGAGCATTGATGACTCCACTGATGATGATGAAGACTTCCAATTGCGCTCCAATGATCATGAGGACACCTAGTTGTGCTCCGATGACACTCTATTGATCTTATGATCACTCTGAGAGGCTAATTCGAATTGCCACCTTAGGCATTCGAATCCTCTCTATCATTGTACTATTTATTTGTCCATACTGTGATTAATTAATTAGTGTGTGTGAAGTATTATTGCTTCTATCTGAGTTCTACTGTACCATATTATTCTGTTGCTCATTATACTGTATTGTTCACTCTTCTTCTATTTTCCTGCTTAATCATAATTACTCTTGTGAGGTATACATCATCTCTTAGATCTGCTGTGAGGATTTTCACATGGTATCAGAGCATGTTGAGAGTATTGTTTATCTCCATTCTTGAGAGTTTTTTGCAGGTTATTACCAAGATTTCGAGTGCAGCAGTTGCAGCAGTTTCTGCATTTTTGTAGCAGTAGCAGTTGCAGTTATTCTCTATTGTTTTTGCAGGTCTTCTACAGCTTCAATGGATTCATATTTAGAAGGAATCCCTCTTCTTTCTCCATTCAACTATGATGAATGGAAACCAAAAATGATAGCATATTTAAAGAGCCATGATCTCTTTGATTGTTGTTTTGAAAGAGAGTTCGAATCCTCTGAAGAGAATATTGACTGGTTGAATAAAGGTGACATGGCCTTTGGAACAATGATGCTTGCCTTGTGTGCATACCAAAGATTCAAATTCAAATACCATGATGGTGTTGAAACTCCAAGAGAGTTATGGACTCCAAAAGAGTTATGGGATCACCTGGATGAAAAATTTGGTAGAAAGAATGAAGGACTTGGTCCTAACCCATTCGAAAGCAAGCAAAGTGATGCATTCGCTCCTCTTGATGGTCTCTCAGATCATGAACCAGTATCATCTCATATTGAAGTTGTTGACAAAGAACTTGCAGAATCTCCACTCATGCTCAAACTTTCTTCTCTTTCTGTGCTAGCTCACACTCTAGATATTGCAGAAGGTCCTAAATCCTCTCTTGCACCAGAGTCTGTTGGTTTGCATCATGATCACATGATTATTTCAGAGGTCAAAACAGCTACTGAAGGTAATGCATTCGCTCCTCTCCAGCTATCTCCTCTTTTATACTACTATATGAACATAAATTCATGCTTTCAGAAGGTTATTGAAGATTATGGCCATTGCCATTCGCTTGGGATAAATTCTCATGCAATTACTGGTTTTGATCTCACCTCTCATGGTTCAAAGGAGATCTCAAGAAACCATGATTCATGTCTTGGATCTAATTTGGATTCTAAGCAATTACTGCTTGGGATAATTTCTCATGCATATGATAGTTTTGATCTCACCCGTGCTGGTTCAAAGGAGATCTCAAGAAACTGTTTTTTAAGTCTTAAATCTGATTTTGATTTCAAGCAAACATGTAATAGTTATTTTTGGCATAATCTCACCCATGGTGGTTTGAAGGAGAAGACAAAAGACTATATGCACTTTCACAGATTGGTCCTACCTCAGCGGATTCGAATCACAGGTTCAAGGATCATTCTCATACTGTTGGATTTGTTCTCATCGCATTCGATCTGCAGAGCAAGTACAAGCACATGCTTTTTGAGCATGATCCACTTCTTCCCAAGAAGAAGATACCTACAGACATATGACCAAGCATCACACATGCTTGAGTTTGGAGCATTTATTTTTATGTGTGCCTTACAGTCTATTTTTTGAGGAGGGGGTATGTTTCCCATGAAATTTTCCCACTTCCTTGGTTTATTGATTGTTATTATTCATTGTATTGGGTGACCTTTGCTCTTAGTTACCAGGGCCCAAGATGGATTAAGGGGGGGTGTTAGGATATTCCTATACTCCATCCTAGTCCCACCAGTATTTTGATCATTTACATTTTCAGTCATGCATGCACCTTTAGGGTTTGCATGCATTCTAGGGTTTGCATGCATTTTGCATGCATCCGAGTCATCAGTCCAGCACCTAGCCCTCAGTTAGCCAACCCCCAGGAGCTTCTCACTATTCAGTTTTGGCCCTCCAGTTGCTTAATGCGCCCTTCTTCCTTGATTTTAGGGAGAAACTTGCCCTTCTTCACCTACCAGTTCAGTTACACTCAGTTACAGTCAGTTACACTCAGTTACATTCAGTTACACTCAGTTACACTTAGTTAGAATGAGTTACACTCAGTTACACCTACCAGCGTTAGTTTGACTGATGGTTGACAGTTACTTGGGCATTGATGACTCCACTGATGATGATGAAGACTTCCAGTTGCGCTCCGATGATCATGAGGACACCTAGTTGTGCTCCGATGACACTCTATTGATCTTATGATCACTCTGAGAGGCTAATTCGAATTGCCACCTTAGGCATTCGAATCCTCTCTATCATTGTACTATTTATTTGTCCACACTGTGATTAATTAATTAGTGTGTGTGAAGTATTATTGCTTCTATCTGAGTTCTACTATACCATATTATTCTGTTGCTCATTATACTGTATTGTTCACTCTTCTTCTATTTTCCTGCTTAATCATAATTACTCTTGTGAGGTATACATCATCTCTTAGATCTGCTCTGAGGATTTTCACATAGATAACTAAAGTAAACCAAGTAAACCATACCCAACGAGTGTTCATTAAAGTCAACATGGTTAACCAAAGTCCACCATAGCCAACCATGGTGCACTAAAGTCAAACATGGTTAACTAAAATTGACCATGGCCAAACAATAGTCAACAATGAGTAATTGTGTTCAATGACAATCAAACATTGTCACACTTAATCAAACATGGCCAACCATGGTCAAATAAAGCACTCCATATTCAACCAAAATAAACCATAATCAAAATTTAATCTATAACAAACATTATGTACCATACTTTACCATGATCAACTATTACTAAACATTGATAGTCATGGTGAATCACAATGAACCATGGTCAACTATCATTTGTAGACAGTGAATTATGGTTAAAGGTTGGCAAACATGGTCAACCTTATCTAACCAAAGTCAACAGTTATTAACCATGGTCCACTAAAGGCTTCTAGTCAACTAGCACAACCACATTTTCAACATTGGTTGAGAAGGTGACAAATGATGCAGGGGCGACACCATTTGTCACTCCTTCAACCACTTTCAAAAATGTATTTATTTCAATATTCCATGATTTTCAATTTTCACATATATTATAATTAATGAATAGTTAGATTCAACTATTCCCAAATATTCTTAGTGGTGTCAATGAATAGAGGGTTAAGATTTAAAAATAAACTTCCTTGCATATTTTAATTTGAGGTTATTCTAGATGATTCGGTGACTCAATTCCAAGCGATGCATTTTTTGGTGATACTGTTTCTGGATTAAATTTGTCTGTTTTCATGAAAGAGGCCGCTGGCAAGATACAGGTCTACACGCTGAGGCTGGTACACAAAAATAAAAGTGCTTATTAGACTTGAGGAAGTTAATATCGGAAGTTTCACAGGAGAAGAATTAGCGGATAAGCGAAAGTACTGTGTCGATGGTGCAATGGTCATCGCATTATAGAAATTTCTTGCTCTTAAATTTTCATCAGCTGGCGTTAAAATCGATTGAATTGCATAAAATTCCAAGCAAAATATTATTCTGATCCGGGCGTGGTGTTTGGGTCTGCGTGTATTACTTTTCAGGTGATATTAATCACACTTGTTAATTTTGTTGATTGATCTTGCCTCACACTTGTTAATTTTGTTGATTGATCTTGCCTCATAGAACCCTAGATCGAGTGTCTTACTATGATCCCTAGGATGCAGATGTGCTAGTTGTTTTGAAATTTGATTAATTATAATTAATAATGATTAATATTTGGATAATAAATTATAGTTTTTAATATCCAACTTTAAAGGTTAACCACAAGGTTGGAAAAATGAATTACTAGTTGATGTATTTCAAATCACAGCCAGAGTCCGTAGAAGCACAAAGATGTTAGACAAACTGTTAGCAGGTTTCGTGTACATTTATTTGTATTTATTCATTCTCAGTAGTGTTAATATTCATTTTCAAAAATGTTGAATATTTCCCATAAGTGAAGTTTACTTGTCAAAGTAAATGCTAGTGGAAGGTTTCTGTTGTATGTCCGTCGAAATCCCAAAACAAAAAAATGATTATGTCCGTCAAGTCCGAAAGCAAAAAACGTAAATCTCAAAGCAAAAAAATGTTTATGTCCGTCAAGTCCGAAAGCAGAAAAAAGGAATATATATATTCACTGGGTAGTTTTTTTTTTTTTTGTCTGCCCAGTGTTTCCCTTGATAACTGATTGGAATTATTCATGTGATCAATTCCTTTTCGAAATCAAGTAGAAAAATCCTTCCCATCGGAATAAGTGATAGAAATAAATATCTTGATCATAGATCTGATCGCGGGGTAGATATAATCGCGATATCTGTGTCTATGGAATCCTATGAAACTTTTGATATTGTCAAAGAGATGGAGGCCAATGTTTTGATCACATCGGGGATTCCCACCATAATCACAAACTCCTAATTACGGTTGGATGTGAACTATGGATCAGCAAAAGGACCTTTCCAGCTTGGCAGAAATTTCAACGTAGGAAAAATGCCTTTTCGGGCCCGGTAGAAAGATCAATCACGATCATCGAGTGGAGTTAGTGAATTTTAGATTGTAAACTATCTATCATCTGCTTAAGATATTTGGAGGTCGGTGCAATTAACTAGTTTTTTTGGTGGTCGGTGTTAGCTTTAAAATCGTGACCTATCAATCGTCTGTTTTAATTTCGGGTTGGTGCTTTTAGATCGTGAACTATCTATCGTCTGTTATAAGATTTTTATGGGCGGTGCTTTTAACTAGTTTTTTTCTTTGTAAGGATCGTGGGCTGTTGCAGTCAACACCATGTCGGCTCAATCCCTGCCATCTATCTTCTCTGATTTTCGCGGTCGAGATAGATTCGAAACTCCTGTCACACCGCCCAGAAAATGGATGCAAAAGTGACTGAATTTCGATACCGAATAAAAGAGAATAAATGCATCATGTTGGATCCAGCATCGACCGACACAGCGTTAAGGCATTATCCTTTTTGTCCGCTTCTGTGCCCCTACCGACCCGGCACGTCTTAGTGGAGCCTTGGATTTCTGCCTCGCTGCTATAATCCTAATTTTTCTCCAATCCGACAACCTACGGATGCTCGGTACTTTAAAGGTAGGACTTGTGGGACGCCAGGTTATTGCTATTCTCATTCATCACTAATGGCAGACTAGTCCTGAACGCCCTCTCTCCCTCTCTCATTGCCTGATTATCGTCTCCTCGCTGCTCACCATCTTCGCCAACAAACCCACCTGCTTCATAGCACCATATCTTCTTCATTGATTCTCAAGCCGCCACCCTCATCATCTCCTTATTGAGAGGAGAATGCTGCAGAGAAGCATGTTATTCATTGCTTAAGAGGCTTAGTGTATTCCTGATGCTATTATCTTCGAATCTAGTGTTTCAGGGGCATTATGATAAGTTTGCATGTGTCACCTTTTATTCCTCTGATGGCACTCATTTCCCTTACCGTTTTTAGTGCAGGCGTGCCAAAGACACTGATCGGGCCGAATGTCCGTCGAGTACACAGAGAACCCGGCACAAGTATTATGGAATATTTCGTGCAGGCCAACAGAGACTTCCCGACCTAAAAGCTCAGTTGAGTATAAGTATTTTGCCGCTGTGCATGTTTATATACTAGCTGCCTAGAAAAATTGTTCAAGAGACCTAATTCGGAGCACATATTTGCAAGATTCTTATGTTGCTACGAGTTATTTTGCATGATTATATGCATCGGATTTCGTTATCTCGTAGAAGTTACCAAGTCCATAGATAGATATCATTTACAACTTACGTACTTTTTCTCCTGTCATTTCTAACAGTTTCAAAGCCTGCAATCTCCCTCTCTTGAGCTTAGTAAGCTTAACAAGAGAGCGAGATTGCACTGCGGGGAATCAAGTGGAGATGGTCCGACTTAGGCTTAGGATTATTTTGTGCCTTTTGGAGGGATATATAAGAGATGCAATATTCACAGTTTTACTGGTAGAAATACTGATGATGGTTCCAGAATTGAACATCAATGGATCTGACTGGTGCATGGAGGATTCATCTGAGTTCGTATGAATGTACTTGACTGTGCTCCGTTACGGTCGGCTTTGCTGTTACGTAGGTTTCTGCTGTTGTGTACTGCAAGGGTGTAGGTATTGTGTACTGTACTGGTGTAGGTATTGCGTCACTTATATTGACTACCACAGTCACTTTATAACTTGTGGTCGGTGAATAACATAGGCCAAAGTACTATCAACAAGTTATCTTATAAAAGATTGTTTTATGAACAAGTTATCTTATAAAGGATTGTTTTTCGAGATTTCTATGCATTTCCATAATGTTGGCTAATCAGATCAAATATGTAATTTTGTTTTTACAAAAGAGTCAACTATCTTGCGTTCATGCTAATTAACAATTTCAGAGCCAATAGTTTTTTCTCGGTGATTGTATCAATCAGGTTGTATACCATTCACATGTATAACGACTTCTTTAAACCTGCAAAGACACCGAACGGCTAACCTAAAAAGGTATACTTGGTTTATTAAAGTTAGAAAAAGTCAAACATTCAACCCATTCACTGGATATGTAATGTTGTAAATTTTTGTAAATATTAATGATAGAAATTAAGCCCCACTGTTGGAATTAATTTTGGTTATCAATCTCCATTGTCTGCCATTAAATCTGTATCGGTAATGTGTTTACCGATGAGTTGAGTTGATCTGGAAGCCTCCATTTGTTGTCATTTTATGGCAATTTAATCTTGCTCAATGTGCAAGTTAATGTGCCCACAAATTGGAAATTTTGGGTGTCAAATTGGCACCTTGTTAACTGTACCCTCAACTGCCCGAAATTCATTTTTTTGCGAACCTGTGTATTGGAGCCTGCTAGAAATTTCCAGGTCGGCTTTTGCTCCAAATCTCCGACATGGATTCAAGCCCAAATTTTTCGGTGGCTATAACTTTTCATTCCCATATAAATTTGGATATGTCTCTTGTTTTGTGGTGAATGAAAAAAAAATAAAAAATTCTGGAATTGATTTCTATGGCTTTCCACATTTCAAATCGAACATTCTATGAATCTATGAATATCACCACTCCATTATTAAATATATGTACGATGAGAGCCCAAAAAATTATCACTCTTATTGGCTCTTTATGCTTTCTCAGTAGAAAGTAGGACATTGGATATAAAAATCTTATTCAAGCTAGAATGTTTGCCTAGGAGCGTTTGGCCAATTATGTAGAGAGTTAGTTGTGGGTTTGGTGAGTATACATGGTTTCTACATATTAAAATTGGTTTTAATTGATTTATTTAAGAATGTAATGGATATATGAAAGAAATCTAATTAATAACTTGGTGAATATTATATTAACTATACAATAATTTAGTAATTAAACTAGTTGGAAAGAATCTTTTATATTCAACTAGATCTAATAATTACTTGATTAACACAATATATTTCCAAGAGATCAAACACCTTAATTCACATAAATAGATCACATATGAACACATCGATGTTTTTATGTGGTTTAAACATTCGAAGAGGAAAACACTCCACAACCCCATCCAATTAGCTACTTGAGGTAATAGTATTAGGCAAAAGAAAAGATTGTTACAATGAGCTTCTCATAATTGATCAACTAGCAAATAAACCTCCATGCTCATTAAATAGAGATCATGAACCAATTAGGTGTTAAGACATAGATCAATGGTCGTTAAGAATGAGGAGAAGATGGATTGTCGGATCACTCTATGTCAAGAACATATCGTGACTGTCGGATTACATATGTACAAATGCATACTAATGTATACTATAGAAATACAATTTACCTAAAGATAAATTATAATAAGTTGATCTTAACTAACTCCTAAGTGCCTAAATATCCTAACATCCCCCCTTAAGAACAACTTGGGATACGATTGAAATATTGAAAAAAGTGACACAATAGGAGAGGGAAGGAGGCATTAGAGACTATCCCCCTTTAACAAAAAATTCCTAAACTCCTAACATAGATCAATGTTTTAGAAAAATTCACTTCTGTAAGATACTTTGGGAAGATATCTGGAACTTGATCATATATAGGGAAAAAGAGCACTTTGAGAACATGATCATGAACAAGATTTATGAGGAAATGCATATGTATCTCAATGTGTTTGATGCATTTTTGTTGAACTGGATCTTTGGTGAGCTTGATGGAAATCTCATTTCCATTTCAAAGTTCTTCTAAACGATGGATTTCACATGGATGGTCACTACAAGTAAGAATAAGATCATCAACATAAAGAACAAGGATGATGAGATGGTTTCCTACTTTCTTGGTATAGACATTGGGGTCATAATGGAATCTAGAAAAACCTTTCAAGGATTAAATCTGTCCATTGAGTCATACCATGCTAGAGGATCTTTCTTAATGCCATATAAGGATTTCTTAAGGTGACAACCTCGGTAAATCCATGTGAATTTCTTCTGCTCAGATCTTTCTTAATGCCATATAAGGATTTTTTAAGGGTTAAATTTAGCCAATTGGCTATTTTTTGGGCTTTTTTCAAAAAATAAATTCGCTATTTGGTCATTTTTGACCTCCAATATCGCCTATATTTACATAAATTATGTTTTTTTAGCATAATATTCGCCAAAATTTAACTGTTTAGGTAGTAAATTGTATGTTTCGTATTTAATATTCGCCTACGAATCTATATATTTGTTTTTTTCGATCCAAAATAATCGCCTAGAATATTATACTTAAGTATACTTTTATGATCCTTAAAAAATACCCTGGGTTCCAAGGGAAAGAACAAGGAAGATGGATTTCATTTTCACGACAAGGGAAAAGGTTTCATTGTATTCAATTCCTTCTACTTTGGGAAATCCTTCGGAAACTAACCTGACCTTTAATTTTTTAACACTTTTATCTTATGCATACATAGTTCTACAGACCCATTTACTATTAACACGGATCTGTCGACAGGGGTTCACTTCACACAGTGTCAACAAAGCTCGACACAAACTCCCATAGTTATCGTCTCAGAAAGGGTTTAGCCTTTCCAGCAACACTCGCAGAGCGAGTGAGGTCTCACCCGAGATACCAAAGGGGGCCACAGAAATCAAGCTTCCACAGGTATAAGAGGACATGCATCGTTCACATTTAATCACAACACAACTCAAAGATCGACAATGTAGTTAGAAATCGCATCATAACACCATTATTGCATACCAAGACATATTAATCAAATCTAAATAGTAACACATCATAGAAACATATTCAACAGATCCGCAAGACATATCCTAACTACGACATAACATATCTAATTATAACTACGACATAACACAAGTAATCATCACTGCGACATAACACAAGTGAGACAAAGTCATTTTCCGAAACATTCTTTCTCAGTAAAAGTAGGATTCATACATCAAAACCATCTTGCGAATTGGAGGATCGACAGAAACACATATCTGCAGAACCAATCTTCAATAACTAAGATAAAAGTCAATACAAAGACATACCGAACCAGTGAATCAGATACACATGGACAAAAAGACCAAACATAAGATAACAGTTTCCCCAAGGCCTACAATGCGACCTCTATTTATAGGCTCAATGGCCATTACAAAATTGGTCCACTTCGCAAAGTGGCCATATCTTAACCACTAAGTCTAACTAACTCTACTTCGATTTATTTGCTTTGTCCACTTTACTTCCGCTTTATCCACTTTATTACGCTCTGTGATTGGTCATTTTCCCTTGTTGTTGTCCCCTTTGTCGTTGGTTGTACCAAAACTTCTCTGACTTGGCCTTGTGCCAACAAGCCCCCAACACAAACTTGTGGCTCCCCCTCGAGCCACTTCATCCGGACGCTGCTCGTCTGTTTACATGTGTCTTGAACTCTGCATATGCTACTTTGATTTGGTCGATAGCTTCCCTCACTGCCGCTTTGACGATTTTACATTCCTCAACCTTCTGCTCCATCGGATGCTCACTTTCTGACTGCTGCACTCTCTCTAAATTTTCTTTGATCTGTATCAATACTGGCATAGCTTCGAATTTTTTCTGCTTTCGACTGCAACTCATCCAACTATATTGTTCTCCTTTACTGTCTGGTTCGCACCTTGTTGACCTGGTGCTATAATTCCTTTAGTTCTGTTGCTTTATTCATGTGCTCAAGTAGGGGCATCGCCTTTAGCTAGCCCCTTCATGCCTCTAATTGCACCTATGCCTCGCCAAGTTGCACATTCAATTGGTGCAACTGCACGTCTTGCATGAGACTTCCCCAAAATTGCGAGACCTCCTCTTCTATGTGTTGCACCGCCTTCTCCAATTATGCGATCTTCGTCGCAACATCCTCAATAATGTTCTTCCTCGCTTCCACTTCCCCCACCATGAGCCTCGCAATTCATCGATATTTTGTTGCTGCGACCTCTGTCTGATCCACATTGAATATTGGATGCATACCCATGCATGCAGGAATGTCGAGTTGGAAAATTTTTTCTCCAATCTGTCGAAGAATACTATACGGACCATATCGCAAAGGTTTGAGCTTCTTGAATGGACCGGTGAAGCGTTACTTCTTAAGATGTAACCAGACCTTATGCCCAATTTGGAATGAATGAGGAATACGATGCTTGTCGTGTTGGGCCTTAGCTTTCGCATTTGCTCATTGCAACATTTCCCATGCTTGCTTATGGATGTCGAAAATCTGATCTAGAAACTTCAATGCTTTATCAACTTCCCGCTGGCTATAGTCAATGTCGGGGTTCGACTGTGTTGAGGAGCTTATCAGGTCGATAGGTGCTGAGGCTTTAAATCTGTAACAGATCTCAAATGGACTCTTTCCCGTAGAGTTATGTTGAGCATGATTATAGTTGTGTTGTATGTATGGAAGAATTTCATCCCACGTTTACCGATGCTTGTGGTTGTACATGCGAAGTAGTTGTACTACCAAGCAATTCATAAATTTCGTCTGTCCGTCGGTATGAGGATGGAAAGCTGTCGACAATGAGAGTCGTGTGTCCAGCTATTGCCAGAGATTCTTCCAAAATATGCTGATGAATCTGGAATCTCATTCGGAAGTAATGGTTATCGGTAAATCAAAGTGTTTCCAAACATGTGTGAAGAAGATCTGAGTAGTCTACTGCGCTGTCATGGTCTTCTTGCATGGAATGAGAATTGCCATCTTGGAAAAAATTTCAACTACTACTAAAATCGCGTTGTGCTGATGTTTGGAAGTAGGATATCCAGTCAAGTAGTCCATAGAAATAGATTCCCAAGGTCGACTAGGAACTGGCAGAGGTGTGTACAATCCCTGTCATCGATTAGGCGGTTTAGTAATGGCACAAACCATGCATGATCTAATTTATTTGTTGATGTCGGTTTTAAGTGTAGGCCAAAAGAAATAATTCTGGAGAATAGAAAGTTTCTTTGCTACTCCAAAGTGTATTGCAGTCTTGCTGTAGTGTGCGTCCCAAATGAGCTGTTGTCGATGCTCACCAGTCGGTACACAAAGCTGTCCAAGCTTGTATAGCAAGGTTTCTTTCAACAAATAGCCGGAGGTATACAACTTGTTGTCAAAACCCAGAATTTTCAAAAAAATTTAAAATTTTTAAAATAGCATGTAATATGATTAAATGCAGTCATTTAACTGTTTTGATTAGATTAAATGAACATAAATGTGTCTGAAGTATCTGTTATTGTACTTAAATGTTAATATGAGTTTTATTTACAGTTACTGATTGTTTTTTGTTCTGCAACCTCAAGGGGGAATTGCCATAGACGACTGGGCTTACTTAGCTTCCGAGATAATGCATCAAATTGTCTTTCTCTTACAGATATATAGGTAATATGCGGGTCGCTATATTTAAATCTTTAAAGTATTGTAAAACAAAAATTTTGTTCCCAAATCATTCACTAGAAGTTTAAGCATGCTAACCAGGTTTATCAGGCTTCTTAAAGGTAGAACTCTTCGTGCATCATGCCAAGTTCAAATTTTGAATATGTTTTGATTTAAACTTTAATTGCAAAGGATTTGGGAGTTAATAATATCACTATGTTTGTACTTTTCTTGCCTTCAGCAATTGCAAGGAGTACCTGTCAATACATGTCTTCTATTATTATTTAAGGGTTTGCATAGATTGGAATCTACTTTTGTTTCCAAAAAATAACACTTAAATAAAATCTATAAGCACTTATAGAAATAGTCCTTAATTATCATAATTGATTAAACTTGTTGGATATTAAGGATCACAAAAGTCTATTTTTGTTAATATACCACTAGGAGTCTCAGACTATTAAGAGATTCTTATTTTATTATAACTAAAAGTAGCAAGGACTAGGGTATCCTTAGTCCAATTTTTTTTTTGTGAGTTGTATAGTTTGAATTTCACCAGTTAGAGTCACATAATGAAGGAATGACATGTCTTAACCCATCTGTGCAAAGCTGTAACCAATGGCTATTAGGAGTGGAAATGTAACAGCTAAACCCTAATAAGATTTCTTTATCTTACAGGCTTTAAAGAATAATCTAAGTCTTATCACATAAGAATATAGGGTGAATGGCAATATAGTATTAGGTTTAACAACCATATAAAACTCGTTTGGACCCTACCTCTTTATAATTTATATATTAATAATCAAACTCTCTATGACTAAATAGGCTCTAAGACTTAAATTCGAATGCTATTGACAAAGTATAGTTTTAAATAATATAGGGCAAGGTGTAATTTTCTTTATACAAAGTTCCAAGCATTGTTCTAACCTGGATATGATGGCAGGTTTAAAACTTATGGGTCACGACCACCATGGAATATCCATTCTATGATTATACTATGATCTTGGTGTACCCACGCTATGATTTTTAATTGAAAAACAAATAATTGATAACACATCGAGGAACTTTGGAACGTAGACCCATTGCATGGGAATATTAAAATGATACGTGGTGCTTTCAGAACCAAGTGTTGATGGTATAAAGCATTGAATCAACCCTAACTTGGCATTTCTCCCTCGCCTTCGGGCTCGGTCGCACTGAGAACCCTCCTGCCCGAACCTTCCTGTTACAGTGTTTGGTGGCAGCTTCTATGCTGTTTCTCTCCTCCGTGCTTGTCAACTGCTATGAGTGGGGTCGTTATATGTTTTTATTGGCGACCAAATGGTTGTTAGAAACCTAGGGTTCTTTCTTTACTACCCTTACTGTCTATGTCACGTCATGGCTGCAATTTTCTTGATTCGGTTCTGTTTAAGCTTCTCGGATGGATGATACCCCATGCTTCTGTCAGCTCGTTTGTTCATTCAATAGTAAGGGTGGGGTATTACACTTTATCTGCTCGGGAGTAACAGGATTTTTATGGTGTTCGAAAACCTTTTAGCTTGGTAAGTTATTAGTCTTTTTCATTCGTTATTTCAGTTAAAGATTTAGTTTAACAAAATAAAGTTTGTAGCTGATACCACTCCGTGGTTGCAGGTTCTGGCCCCTCTCAGAGGCGTGGATGTCACAAGCTTCTACAAATGGCATTCCAGGTAAGCCTGGTTTCCACCATGGCATTCTCCTTCTTGCTGGTTGTTAGGGCAGTTAGGGTTTGGATTTGGAAAGAACAACTCCGTGACTATCTCCGTTTTTGTTTAGTCTTGTAACTGCTTGTCACCACGAGTTCCTTGACAGGTTTAACCCTGTGATGTAAAGGGAATGTTATAGCTTCATTCGTTTGTAATTTACTATTCTTGCTTTTGATAGATAGGGTTTGATATAGAAGTTTTAATGTATAAGAAGAAAAGAAGACAAAGGCTGGGAGCTTGTCTGTAAATGAGGCTACGACCTTGTGGTTTTAATACTGTACTTGCAAAGTTTTACTCAGGGTTTTACCTAGGGTTTGAAATTTAACTTAATATAAAGTTCTGCCTGTACAACGGGCTTGTATAATGCATGCGTTTTCTTTTTGTTCTATGCTATGTACAGTAGTAAGTAAAGTCTCTAGTTTTTAAATCACTTATATAGTGGATTGTGACTCGGCTGTAGGTAGAATATTATCTTAACTATTTAGCATTGGTTTTGTTATAAGTTTTTCCTGTGTGATTTAAGCTTTGATAAAATGAATTATTAGGAATCCTTCTATAAATTTGTACTAGTATGTGACGTGTATTTTAAATTCCAAGTTTCTAAAGTCACCTATACAGTGAACCTGAGCTACGGCCGCAGGTGAAATCGTGGTCTTAAGTTTTTGTATTTATTTTATTTAACAAACTGGAATGATAGGGTTCAAATCAAGCTCCACAGTCGTAATTTTGTTTATTTTCTTACTCCGTTATTACGTTTATGACTCTGTCGGAATAGAGAGACAAGTAGAAGATATTACATGATGTTTAAGCTTGATAACGAACTGGATATTGTTCTGTTAACGCTTCTGTTTTTTTTTAAACAAAAACTAGTTTATTTAACTGTGGATTAGTTCTTTGTGATGATCTTCTGTTAGGGTTTCTGCACAATTGATTTGTTTAAATGCTTATTATGTCATTATGAATATGACTCTGTCGGTACTGAGAGTCAAGTGAAGGATATAAGTATAAAGTTTTGAGCTTGATAATGAGCTAATACTATTTTGCTATCTCTTTGTTTTTAAAACAGTAACTAGGTTATTAACCATGTTAGATTCCTTGTGATAACTTCTTGCTAGGGTTTTGCTCATGTATTTAATTGGTAAACAAAGACTTGTTAAAAATTAATTAGGGTTCGTACCCTTATATAGGGATCCTAACTAAAACTACAAACTTCTGCAAAGACTGTCAGCCATGATATAAATATTGTAATGTTTAAAATTATATTTACTATTGTCTTCTATCACTGTTTGTTTAATTTTGAATACACAGAGCATAAATATCTTATTCGTAACCCTAACTTAACTATTCAACCATTATAACTAAACTAGACTTATAATTGCAATAGTAACCTATTGTTTAAATTATTACTATTGTATGGAATGCATTAACGCTACCTTATCAATAATGTAATAATGATATTAAAGAATGCTGAAAACTCAATAACTCTACCAAATCTATCTACTACTATTCTGAGATACTAACATTACTGACTAATTACTCTTCAAACATATAGAAATAAACACATCATACATTCATTCCTATTTAATAAACATACAGAAATAGATTGCAGAACCTGTTTAAGCTGTGGACAACAACAGCAATGGGAGGCTGTTCCTCCCTACCAACTCCTGGAGAGTGCCCAGACAGCACTTCTCAGGACCCCCGAGCTTGCTCTGGTCTCCCTAGCTGGAACTAGGTGCAGCAAAATAATTCACTCAGCCCAAACAGCTCTAATGGAACCAAGTTACTGCAACATTCCTCTCAAACAACTTCCTTAATGTAATTCCCTCTTCCTCAATGGGATTCCTGAATAACATTCACCTGAATGTATTCTCCCTCCAGAACAATTCGAACCCCTAGCTCAGTTCATTGAGTACTATTTAAAAGATTGCCTAGGTCTTTGTTGGGTTAACTGTCATTAATGAGCCACCTGCTCTGATTTCCACTTCCTTGGGGAATCATGACCCCAAATATAGGGAAGTTGCCACCTGCAACTTAGGAAGTGTTTGAGGATGCTACCACTTGTCATTTGCCTTTCCACCTAGTTCCATCCACCAGTTTGACCAGTAACGTCTTTTTAACAGGTCTCCCATGCTGTTGTCTCCATAATTTATTTATTAATAATAAAATATACTGAATTACATTCAATTTCTAGTGACTCGGCTGAGTCATCAATTCCTACTTAGCATTAACTTTAACATAATGTCTCAAGAATATAATAAAACAATTACATAATTTTTTTCAAAATTGGGGTATGTGACATACACACCCCCTTAAAATGTAACGTCGTCCTTGATGTTACTTATTCCTCATCCTCAGCCACCTTCTGGAATAGATTTGGGTATGCTTCCCACATCTTACTTTCCAGTTCCCAGGTAACTTCTTCAGGACTAAGGTGCTTCCATTGCACCTTCAGCTGTCCAATTGTGCGGTTCCGCAGAGTAATTTCCCTCCTCTCGAGGATACAATCCGGTTCCACCAGAACTTCCCCTTCTGGTTCTACCTGTACAACGTTCCAATCAATCACATGAGTAGCATCATGAACGTACTTTTTCAGAACAAAAATATGAAAAACATTGTGCACTTTTAAATTAGGTGGTAATGCTAGCTGATAAGCAACTTGACCAATTCTAGATAAAATTTCAAACGGACCACAGTAACGTGGCACTAATTTTGCACAACTACCCAATCTTAGGGAGCTCTTCTTTGGTCTTACCTTTATGAACACATGTTCACCCACCCGGAACTCTTTAGGAGTTCTTTTCAAATCTGCTTGACTCTTTTGCCGATCCTGGGAAATCTTCAGATTTTCCTGCACTTGTTTCACAATCTGTTCCATTTCTTTTAATAATTCAGGACCTAACACTAATCTATCTACTGGATTATTCCAAGAGATAGGAGTGTTACATTTACGCCCATACAGGATTTCAAAAGGACTGAACTTAGCTGACGATTGATAGTTGTTATTGTATGCAAATTCTGCTAAATGTAAATAATCCTCCCACTTACCTGGTTGATCCTTAACATACATTCTTAGTAGATCTTCCAATACCTGATTAACTCTTTCAGTTTGTCTGTCCGTCTGAGGATGGAAAGAAGTGTTGAAATTCAGTGTTGTGTTTAATCCCTTAAACAAAGATTTCCAGAAATTTCCTGTGAATTTAGGATCCCTGTCTGAAATAATAACCTTTGGGACACCATGTAACCTAAAAATCTGCTTCAAAAATATATCAGCTATGTTTGCAGCCTTGTAAGTGGTTTTGATAGGAATAAAATGTGTTGATTTACTTAATTTATCTACTACCACCATAATTGAATCATTCTAATTTTGATTTCTGGGTAATCCAATAACGAAATCTAAGCTGATTATTTCCCACTTCCAACTAGGAATAGGCAAAGGTTGCAATAACCCAGCTGGATGCTGATGTTCTGTTTTTACTTGTTGACAGTCCAAACATCTAGCTATATACTCAGCTGCTTCAGATTTCATATTAGGCCAAAAATAATCTTTTCTCAACATGGTGACAGTCTTCTGGTAGCCTGGATGCCCTGAGTAAGGGGTTTTATGAACTTCATCTAGAACTAACAGTTTAAATTTAGATACATTCGGAACATACAGTCGGTCTTTAAACAATAAAAATCCTTCTTTATTTAGACTATAACCCTTTATCAAACTTTATGTAGGTTCTTCTTTAGCTGTAGATTGTAAATTTTGATAAACTACATCCAATTTTATCCCTTCAGTCAGTTGTTCATTTAAATCAGAGGTATAAGTGCTAATAGCTGTTGTAAAATTCAGCTTTGCATTTCTTCTCAAAGCATCAGCCACCTTATTTTCCTTTCCTTTTATGTGCTGAATTTTGAAATCGTATTCACTTAAGAAGGCCAACCATCTGGCTTGCCTTGCATTTAAGTTAGGCTGATCTAAAAGGTATTTCAGACCCTTATTATCAGTCATTAAAGTAAACTTTATGCCTATTAAGTGGAGTCGCCACATCTTTAAAGCATGAATAACAGCAGCTAACTCTAAATCATAAGTGGCATAATTCTTTTCATGAATCTTCAGCTTCTTGGACTCACAGGAAATGACATGCTCGACCTGAGTCAGCACTCCGCCTAGACCATCATTACAAGCATCAGTGCAAACCACAAAATCCTTATTAGGATCCGTTATTCTTAGAATAGGCGCAGTTGTTAATAAAGTCTTTAATTTCTTAAAGCTTTCTTCACACTTCAAGTTCCAATCAAACTTCTTGCATTTCTTTTGCAAGGAAGTGATTGGGTTGGCTATTTTTGAAAAGCCTTCAATGAATCTCCGGTAATAACCGGTAATTCCCATGAAGGATCTAACATCTGTTACGTCTTTTGGTACTGGCCATTCTTCGATTGCCCGGATCTCTTCAGGATCAACTGAAATCCCTTCCTTAGTCACTACGTGACCTAACTACTGGATTTCATCCTTGAAGAAATCACACTTACTGAAATTTGCAAAGAGCTGCTGTTCCCACAGTTCTTGTAAGACTATCCGTAAATGTTCTTTATGTTCCTCTTCGTTTTTAGAATAAATTAAAATGTCATCGATGAATACGACAACAAATTTGTCTAAGTATTTATGCATTATGTTGTTCATTAGACACATAAAGACGACTGGGGCATTAGTAAGCCCAGATGGCATTACGACAAATTCGTAATGTCCATACCTCATTCTGAAAGCTATCTTGAATATGTCCTCCTCTTTAATCCTCACCTGACGATAACCCGATCTCAGGTCTATCTTAGAGAACACCGTAGCTCCACGTAGTTGATCAAACAGATCATCTATGCGGGGCAATGGATATTTGTTTTTAATTGTCATTTTATTTAGTTGACGGTAATCTATGCAAAGTCGCATAGTTCCGTCCTTCTTTTTAACAAAGATTACTGGTGCTCCCCAAGGGGACACACTGGGTCGAATGTAATTCTTATCTATTAATTCCTTTAACTGTGTTTTTAATTCGTTAAGCTCCAAAATATTCATACGATACGGAGCCTTTGAACTGGGTACATCACTTGGTACCAGTTCTCTCTTGGGAGGTAATTCTGGAATTTCCTCCGGAAAAACATTAGTAAATTCATTCACTATCGGAATATCCTCTACTGTTATCTTGCTTATTTCATACTTATCTGCCTCATTTGTAATAGTTACAGCATAGGCTTTGCACCCTTTTATGACTCCTCTTTTAAGTTGTAAAGCAAAAATCTGCCTGATTACAGTTTTCCTAGGAATACCCTTAACCGTTACAGGCTGTTCATTATTATTTACACACGTAAAAGTTTTATCAAAACAGTTTAAAACTACTTTATGTTGTTCTAACCAGTCCATACCAATAAGTATGTCATACGAGCCAAGTGGCAAAACATTTAATTTAACAGTAGTTTTAAAATTATTCATATCTAGAGCACATTCCTTAACATAACAGGTCACCTTCCTTTTTGCCCCAGTATCTAGTTGTACTGACCAAGAATTATCGAACCTTTCCACAGTCAGATTACATTTTTCTACTATTTGCGGTGAAATATAACTAAGGCTAGCACCTGGATCTATTAAAATAGTTATAGGGGTTTTGTTAACCATACCTCCTACTTCCACCATGGAAGTTTGATAGTCAGCTTGGTGGTTCTCCAACGCGGCATTGATTCGGGGCATTGTTCCTACAAAGTCTCCAACAGTCATTTCATCTTGTATAGTATGAATATTGTTGTTTGTTTCTTCCGATTTGGGCAAACTGAAGCATAGTGTGGGCCATTGCACTCCCAGCACTTAACAGGCTCCTTTCATTCAAAATTCTTAGTGTAATTTCCATGATTGTTAGAAGCCTCCTTGCTGCCCTTGAAGTTGTTGGAATTATTAGCAGCTCCATTTTTGCTTCCCTGGAATTATTTACCATTAAAATGGTTTCTGTTCTGGTTATTCTTGAAATTTTTCTGGGGTACAAACTCCTTTTTCCTGTACTCAAGCTGGTTATTGTTCTTTTTAGCCTTCCAGTTGGCTATTCCTTCTTTCTTTTTATTATGATCAAAACAGAAGTTAGCCTTTCGCATAGCTTCTCCCAGAGTTTTGGGGTTATCATATTCGATTCTGTCCTTGATATGATATGGCAGGCAGCTGAGAAACCGCTGTACTTTACGTTTCTCTTCAACAAAATACGGCACATATCTTAACAGACTTAAGAACTTACTATTTAAGTCCTTCATCATCATAGATCCCAACTTTAACTCATAAAATTCCTTGGCCCTTTCTTCGTAGTATTGCTCGGACAGAAATTTCTTTTTGAAGTATCTTTTAAAGGTACTCCAATTGACCTCTTTTCCTTTGATCCCCTTGACCCTTTTCAAGTCTTGCCACCATATATCCTCTTTTCCCGAGAGGTTATAGATGGCCATTCTTTCCTTCAACTGATTTGAATAGTTATATATCTGGAAATATTTTCTCATCCCGGATAACCAGGATTCTGCCTCTTCTCCTGTTTCAGATTCTCCATTCAAAGTTGGGGGTTTTATTTTCTTGAACTCCCCAGAAATCTCTTCATAAGTCCTGAACTTCTTCTTTCTGTTATACAACTCAGCCTCACTACTATCACTAGTAGTGTGATAGCTTTGTTGTTCCCTTCTTCCTTCAGATGATGAACTGCTATCTGATTTAACTAGTTTCACCCTTTTAGACCCCTTTTGATGACTAGCTCCTTCAGATTCAGCTCTTTTGCTTCTTCCTTCAGTCTGAAATTTTTCTATCAGAATTTGATTTAACTGCTCTTGAGTTTTCAAAATCCTTTCATTATCCTTCTTGACTGTTTCTATCTCAATCTTTAAACCCTTTATAGTCTGCATCAGCTCTGAGGAGTGAGCAATTACCTCCTCCATCACAGGTTCTCTGGACATCTATCTTGTCTCAGTGTTTGGAGATTCCTCCTCAGCATATTCTCCTAGCTTCTCCATACCTGTTTGTTAGATTCAGAAAAAGGAAATTTTCTGCTCTGTTTAAAGGAAACAAAAATACAAATTAGTACATTATATATATATATAAATTTTATTTTCATTGTCACTGTTCTGCGGAAACTAGTTGGGCCATATCAAGGCCTAGTATTTGAACCATGCTCTGATACCACATGTCAAAACCCAGAATTTTCAAAAAAATTTAAAATTTTTAAAATAGCATGTAATATGATTAAATGCAGTCATTTAACTGTTTTGATTAGATTAAATGAACATCAATGTGTCTGAAGTATCTGTTATTGTACTTAAATGTTAATATGAGTTTTATTTACAGTTACTGATTGTTTTCTGTTTTGCAACCTCAAGGGGGAATTGCCATAGCCGACTGGGCTTACTTAGCTTCCGAGCTAATGCATCAAATTGTCTTTCTCTTACAGATATACAGGTAATATGCGGGTCGCTATATTTAAATCTTTAAAGTATTGTAAAACAAAAATGCTGTTCCCAAATCATTCAGTAGAAGTTTAAGCATGCTAACCAGGTTTATCAGGCCTCTTAAAGGTAGAACTCTTCATGCATCATGCCAAGTTCAAATTCTGAATATGTTTTGATTTAAACTTTAATTGCGAAGGATTTGGGAGTTAATAATATCACTATGTTTGTACTTTTCTTACCTTCAGCAATTGCAAGGAGTACCTGTCAATACATGTCTTCTATTATTATTTAAGGGTTTGCATAGATTGGAATCTACTTTTGTTTCCAAAAATAACACTTAAATAAAATCTATAAGCACTTATAGAAATAGTCCTTAATTATCATAATTGATTAAACTTGTTGGATATTAAGGATCACAAAAGTCTATTTTTGTTTATATACCACTAGGAGTCTGAGACTATTAAGAGATTCTTATTTTATTATAACTAAAAGTAGCAAGGACTAGGGTATCCTTAGTCCAATTTTTTTTTTTGTGAGTTGTATAGTTTGAATTTCACCAGTTAGAGTCACATAATTAAGGAATGACATGTCTTAACCCATCTGTGCAAAGCTGTAACCAACGGCTATTAGGAGTGGAAATGTAACAGCTAAACCCTAATAAGATTTCTTTATCTTACAGGCTTTAAAGAATAATCTAAGTCTTATCACATAAGAATATAGGGTGAATGGCAATACAGTATTAGGTTTAACAACCATATAAAACTCATTTGGACCCTACCTCTTTATAATTTATATATTAATAATCAAACTCTCTATGACTAAATAGGCTCTAAGACTTAAATTCGAATGCTATTGACAAAGTATAGTTTTAAAGAATATAGGGCAAGGTGTAATTTTCTTTATACAAAGTTCCAAGCATTGTTCTAACATGGATATGATGGCAGGTTTAAAACTTATGGGTCACGACCACCATGGAATATCCATTCTATGATTATACTATGATCTTGGTGTACCCACGCTATGATTTTTAATTGAAAAACAAACAATTGATAACACATCGAGGAACTTTGGAACGTAGACCCATTGCATGGGAATATTAAAATGATAAGTGGTGATTTTAGAACCAAGTGTTGATGGTATAAAGCGTTGACTCAACCCTAACTTGGCATTTCTCCCTCGCCTTCGGGCTCAGTCGCTCTGAGAACCCTCCTGCCCGAACCTTCCTGTTACAGTGTTTGGTGGCAGCTTCTATGTTGTTTCCCTCCTTCGTGCTTGTCAACTGCTATGAGGGGGGTCGTTATACGTTGTTATTGGCGTCCAAATGGTTGTTAGAAACCTAGGGTTCTTTCTTTACTACCCTCACTGTCTCTGTCACGGCATGGCTGCAATTTTCTTGATTCGGTTCTGTTTAAGCTTCCCGGATGGATGATACCCCATGCTTCTGTCAGCTCGTTTGTTCATTCAATAGTAAGGGTGGGGTATTACACTTTCTCTGCACGGGAGTAACAGGTTTTTTATGGTGTTCAAAAACCTTTTAGCTTGGTAAGTTATTAGTCTTTTTCCTTCGTTATTTTAGTTAAAGATTTAGTTTAACAAAATAATGTTTGTAGCTGATACCACTCTGTGGTTGCAGGTTCTGGCCCCTCTTAGAGGCGTGGATGTCACAAGCTTCTACAAATGGCGTTCCGGGTAAGCCTGGTTTCCACCATGGCATTCTCCTTATTGCTGGTTGTTAGGGCGGTTAGGATTTGGATTTGGAAAGAACAACTCTATGACTATCTCCATTTTTGTTTAGTCTTGTAACTGCTTGTCACCATGAGTTCTTTGACAGGTTTAACCCTGTGATGTAAAGGGAATGTTGTAGCTTCAGTCGTTTGTAATTTACTATTCTTGCTTTTGGTAGATAGGGTTTGCTACAGAAGGTTTAATGTATAAGAATAAAAGAAGACAAAGGCTGGGAGCCTGTCTGTAAATGAGGCTACGGCCTTGTGGTTTTAATACTGTACTTGCAAAGTTTTACTTAGGGTTTTACCCAGGGTTTGAAATTTAACTTAATATAAAGTTCTGCCTGTACAACGGGCTTGTATAATGCATGCATTTTCTTTTTGTTCTATGCTATGTACAGTAGTAAGTAAAATCTCTAGTTTTTAAATCACTTATACAGTGGATTGTGACTCGGCTATAGGTACAATATTATCTTAACTATTTAGCATTGGTTTTGTTATAAGTTTTTCGTGTGTGATTTAAGCTTTGATAAAATGACTTATTAGGAATCCTTCTATAAATTTGTACTGGTATGTGGTGTGTATTTTAAATTCCAAGTTTCTAAAGTCACCTATACAGTGAACCTGAGCTACAGCCGCAGGTGAAATCGTGGTCTTAAGTTTTTGTATTTATTTTATTTAACAAACTGGAATGATAGGGTTCAAATCGAGCTCCACAGTCGTAATTTTGTCTATTTGCTTACACCGTTATTACGTTTATGACTCTGTCGAAATAGAGAGACAAGTAGAAGATATTACATGATGTTTAAGCTTGATAAGGAACTGGATATTGTTCTGTTAACGCTTCTGTTTTTTTTAAACAAAAACTAGTTTATTTAACTGTGGATTAGTTCTTTGTGATGATCTTCTGTTAGGGTTTCTACACAATTGATTTGTTTAAATGCTTATTATGTCATTATGAATATGACTCTGTCGGTACTAAGAGTCAAGTGAAGGATATAAGTATAAAGTTTTGAGCTCCATAATGAGCTAATACTATTTTGCTATCTCTTTGTTTTTAAAACAGTAACTAGGTTATTAACCATGTTAGATTCCTTGTGATAACTTCCTGCTGGGGTTTTGCTCATGTATTTAATTGCTAAACAAAGACTTGTTAAAAATTAATTAGGGTTCGTACCCTTATATAGGGATCCTAACTAAAACTACAAATTCCTGCAAAGACTGTCAGCCATGATATAAATATCGTAATGTTTAAAATTATATTTACTATTGTCTTCTATGACTGTTTGTTTAATTTTGAATCCACAGAGCATAAATATCTTATTCGTAACCCTAACTTAACTATTCAACCATTATAACTAAACTAGACTTATAATTGCAATAGTAACCTATTGTTTAAATTATTACTATTGTATGGAATGCATTAACGCTACCTTATCAATAATGTAATAATGATATTAAAGAATGCTGAAAACTCAATAACTCTACCAAATATATCTACTGCTATTCTGAGATACTAACATTACTGACTAATTACTCTTCAAACAGATAGAAATAAACACATCATACATTCATTCCTATTTAATAAACATACAGAAATAGATGGCAGAAATTGTTTAAGCTGTGGACAACAACAGCAATGGGAGGCTGTTCCTCCCTACCAACTCCTGGAGAGTGCCCAGATAGCACTTCTCAGGACCCCTGAGCTTGCTCTGGTCTCCCTGGCTAGAACTAGGTGCAGCAAAATAATTCACTCAGCCCAAACATCTATAATGGAACCAAGTTACTGCAACATTCCTCTCAAACAACTTCCTTACTGTAATTCCCTCTTCCTCAATGGGATTCCTGAATAACATTCACCTGAATGTATTCTCCCTCCAGAACAATTCGAACCCCCAGCTTAGTTCATTGAGTACTATTTAAAAGATTGCCTAGGTCTTTGTTGGGTTAACTGTCATTAATGAGCCACCTGCTCTGATTTCCACTTCCTTGGGGAATCATGACCCCAAATATAGGGAAGTTCCCACCTGCAACTTAGGAAGTGTTTGAGGATGCTGCCACTTGTCATTTGCCTTTCTACCTAGTTCCATCAACCAGTTTGACCAGTAACCTCTTTTTAACAGCTCTCCCATGCTGTTGTCTCCATAATTTATTTATTAATAATAAAATATACTGAATTACATTCAATTTCTAGTGACTCTGCTGAGTCATCAATTCCTACTTAGCATTAACTTTAACATAATGTCTCAGGAATATAATAAAACAATTACATAATTTTTTTCAAAATTGGGGTATGTGACACGTGTCGTCCTGTATTTGTCGATAGATTGATGAGAAGTTGTTTTCATCCTGATACAATTGAGGCCAATTGGTCATGTCGTATCCATGCATACTCATCACTATGAAAAGGAGAGTAATGGGTGCTCGACATAGACAATCGGTGGCGGCGTTTGCTTTACCTTTCTGATACTTTATCACCAACTGGAATTGTTGTAGGTAATTAATCCACTTGATTTGTCGAGTTTTTTGTAGTTTCGATAGCGTTGGAGCGAACTGTAGAGCCTTATGGTCAGTGAGGATGATCGTTTCCTTATGAAGGATGTAATTCTTCCATTGCTTGAGATCTTGCACAATGGCGTACAGTTCTTTTACATATGTCAAATATCTTCTAAGTGTGTCATTAAAAGTTTCAGAATGAAAAGTGACTGAGTGATCAGTGTGCCCAAGGCATATTCTAATGCATCCATCTCAATCTCAAAAGGTTGATGCAAATCAGGTAACAAAAGTACTGGTGCAGTGCAGAGCTTGTGTTGGAGTTGTTCAAAAGCTTCTTGTTGTGTTGATGTCCATTTGAAGACATTTTTTCCATTTCCCTTCGTCAAATAATTCAATGGACAAGTTATGTGACTGAAGCCGAGTATGAATCGTCGATAGAAATTCTCCAAATCGAGAAAACTTCTTAGTTATTGAATGCTTTAGGGAATGGACCAATCTTTGAGGATCTGTACTTTGTCTCGATCGACATGAATTCCTGCAGATTCAATTACATACCCCAAATATTTGATGTTGTTCATCGCAAAGGTGCACTTGTCCATGTTTAAGTAAAGTCGATGTTGCTAGATGGTGTCGAGCACTTGTCGAAGTTGTCTAACATGTTCTTCCTTTGATTAACTAGAAATCAATATGTCGTCAAGATAGACAATGACCCATTTTCCGATGAAAGGTCGCAGAATGTTATCCATGTATCGCATGAAGGTAGCAAGTGCATTGGTTAAGCCGAAAGGCATGAATAACCATTCAAACAATTCTTCCTTGGTTTTCAAAGCAGTTTTCCACACATCTAAGGGCTCGATTGGAAACAGTTTGCATTCCTACATATTGTCTGTGTATTTGTGTTTATCTATGTAGTGTATTCTTGCTTTGCTTATTCTATTTCTTAAGCTTCCTCCATAATAGAGTTGACTCATTCAGTCGAGCTACTTTCCCCCTCATGCTTCCTAGGTGTGTGCGGATCACTGTCAGTCGCGGAATGTTTACTACTTGTGTGCACAATTCTTCCAAGTAGATTTAAAATTGAATATTATTGTGGCGATGCCTATATTTGTCATTCAGTGCCTATATATTTTGATATCAGGCTCCTCGGCACACTCTGACATACTCTGTTTCCATCCCTTGGTACTGCGGTGCCTCCATCCATGCAACCAAAGTGATTAGAAGCAGGAGCCATGAGTAAGTGAAGGGATTACCCTTTTCCTGTGTTGCGACTATGTCCTCCATAAATACATTCAATATAAAGGGTGACCATTTCATCTAAACTCTGGCCACACATTGCTCCGCTGATGTGATTACCCCGCATGTGCCCTCGTTGGGGCGGTTTTTGTGAGCTACCTTAATGGCCATCAACTTTGCTATGAGCTTGATCAATCAGTCGTTGATTGTGTCGACTAGCTATCCGTGGGTGTTTTTTACCACCCCATACTAAGCTTTCATCTTCACCGCTAAATTTTTGTTGTTTTCTTTTCCTTAGAAGTACTGCGATGGATCTACCCCCATCTTGGGCAATCCGGTAATCTGTGTGTTGGTTGTGGAGCTAGATCTTCCAGTCTCATAGATGATGATTCAGCCATGTCCGTACCCTAGGTTTGGTTATGATCCTAGCTCGACGCTCAGGGGGTCCGAGGAGGGTTGACCCCCCCCCAACTGGGGGGTGCGGGGGCAGCGCCCCCGAAAAAGGGGGTTTGGGGGAAGAGCCCCCGAGGAAAAATTTTGGGGTTGTTTTTGCCACCAGTTTTCGGGCCCATGGTTTTGGGTAACCCATGGTATTTTCCCATTGTATTTCCCTTATAAAAGAAAGACTTTGTAACACAACTAGGGTTAAAAATGATGTATTAGGTTTTATGACTTGTAAAGATCTCTGAGATCTGTGAAGAGATACTATGAGATAGTGAAGAGGAAGTGCAGTGGTTGTGATGTAGGTTGTATCCCTTCACTTTGTTGGATGAAATAATAATAAGGACTGGCAACTTCAGTGTGGACACAGCCCAAGTTGGGGTGAACCATGATATATCTGTGTCTCTCTTGTAATGTGTGTGTGATTATATTTGCATTTATGTTTATTGTTATTGCTTTGCGATCCTTTTTTTCTAACACCGTGCAATAAGATCCATGTTGATTGGGATCTTCCTGTCAAGCCACAAATATCCACCATGAAAACAGACAAGAAATTGTTTGATGCATGCATTGACCTCCGCCAAGCGCCCAAAATGAAGCATGTGAATAATTGACAGCAATCTTGATCTCTGTAGTCCCAACACCCATGGAATTGGTTCCCTTACAATTGGACCTCCTTCCTCCTGAACTCTTTCCATGAACGTCTATTGGGTGCACTCAGGATACGCTAAGATGACATGGTCCCTATATTGTATCTTGTGCAACTGCTGCAACACTCTGTTGGTGATGTGGACACCCTCCAGTGTCGTTGGTTCCACTATCATGTAGTTGTTATTCTTCCCAAGCCTTATTGACGAAGCCCCTTCTCTCCTCGATGGCACATAGCCTAGAATGTCTGCTGCAGTTGGACCTTGTTGCTTCCTAGCACTTCCTTTCGTTGTTGTTGTCTCTTCTCTTGTGGTGCTTAAAGTGCCAGCTTCTCCTCTTATGGTCACAACTTTTATCATGTTGCGAGTAGTCTTTTCTATTCTTTCTATATCCACCGATTGGTTGGCACTTATTTTCTTTCAGAATATCCGCGCCGGTGCAGATGCAATCTTTGGTTTTTCTTCAATGATAGGTGCCATCACCTAGGGTGGTTTCTACATACTAGTGTTGGATATTATATGTGACATCACAACTGACTTCAATTCACTTAGCTCTGCTCTTCGAATTCTTCAATGCTTTCACCTTCCACACTCACAATGTGCAATGGGTCGGAATGTGTCCCTGCGTGTGCTTTTATAACCCATTGATTCGATTTGGACAATGATTAACCAAATCCACCGTTGATTTACACAATCCTTCATCGATTTATCCAATCCAACGCAATGATGCAGCATTAAATGCATCTACGTCCACTTGTGTCGTCATCCGTCGCATCTTAACTGCTTCATTTATTGCTCGATATGACCAGTTTGCACTTTGTCGGTGTCAATAGGTCCCAAACCTCGTCGTTGTTTGGTCACCAGGAATATGGATTCCAAATTTGTCACAGTTCCCTTTACCGATGTATGAACTCAAACCTCGTCGCAGTTCCATCAACATATGTGTAAACTAAAACTTTGTCGTAGTGTTGTTGATGGACTCCCGAACTACGTAGTGTACCTGTGGCATTTTTGTTTTTCTTTATTTCTTGCATTTTTTTCAACTTGTTATCTTCCTCAGTCAAGGTACGCTGGGCTATCCTGATAGGTGCCATCACCCAGGGTGGTTTCTACATACTAGTGTTCCATCCAACTTTTTCAATTGAACTACGCCCCCATTAGTAATAAAATTTTTGACATATGGACCAAGCCAATGCATTTGAAGCTTACCTGGCTATTTTGTGAACTTACTGTCGTATAGGAGTACCATGTCTCCACGCTGAAAGTGCTTTGTCTTTACAAGGCGATCATGCCATGCCTTATGTCCGTCTTTCTCCACTTGCTATTGAAAACCCACGATGAAGCGATCTTCTTCTAGTTGTAGTAACTGTGGCAATCTTACTTCAATTTCCCCATCGTCGCTCATGCATTTCGCTGCTGCTATTCACAGACTGGGGACAATGTACTCCATAGGCATTACTGCTTCTTGTCCATATACCAGCTTCTTGAAGGGGGCCTGTCCTGACAATATTTTACAAATTGTTCTATAGGCCCATAATACCACAGGAATCTTGAAGTCCCAGTCGTCATGGTTTGTATTGCACACCTTAGTGTGCGCATGCTCCAGAATTTTGTTGAGCGCTTCAACTGCACCATTCGCTTGTGGGTGGTATGGATTACTTCTTCTATGCTAAATCTGAAACCCCTCGGTCATTGCTTTGATAGTTTGATTTACGAAATGCATACCTTGGTTGCTCATCAAGATCTTTGGACACCCAAAACTAGTGACCACATTGTCAAAAATAAATCTTGTTGTTGTCGCAGTTGTGCAATCTTTCACTGGTGCTACTTTGTCCCATTTTTCTAAGTAGTCTTTCACAATAATGATGTACCTCGCACTCGTCCTCTTTCCTGGTGGGTTAATTGGTCCCACAAATTCTACTTCCCATTTTTCAAAAGGTTGTAATGTCAACTAGGGCACCAATGGAATCGCATTATGTAACGATGGTTTCCCCATCCTCTAACATATGTCACAGCTCTTTGAGTAATCCATTGCATCACCATGCAATGTTTTCCACCATAATCCAGCTCTAAGTATCTTTCTGGAAGCTGCGCTCCCTCCATAATGTCCTCCTACGATCCCACTGTGAGCCTCAACCAACACTCTTTCTTGATCACGTGGAAGGACATATCAACGCAGAATTTCATCTGGCCCCATCTTGTATAACTGTCCCTCAATCAATTTGAATTCAGCAGCTCTGACGACTAATTTCTTCCTCTGATTAGTGGCAAACTCTTCAGGTGCTCTTCCCATGGAAAAAAATTGAACAATCTGTTCATAGTGGTTATCGACCATTTCAATGTGGAATAAATGCATGTCGAGAAGGCATTTGTCGATGCTACTTGGTTCCTCATCCGATTCAATCCTCGATAGATGGTTAGGTCATGTGTTCAATCATCCATAATTCAGGATTATTTCAAATTCAAACTCCTGAAACAACAACAACCACCGACAAATCTTCCCCCCAACACAGGCTTGTTGACAAAGTAATTTAGTGCTGATTGGTCAGTAAACATCTTGAAGTGATCTCCTAGTAGATAGTGTCAGAAATTTTGCAATGCATATACAATCGCCGGCCTTTTTTTTTGTCGTTGTATAATTTTTCTCTACAGTCGACAACTTTCAACTAGCAAACGCGATAGGATGGTCGATCGACCCTTCTCCAGGCTAGGCTAATATCACCCCAACGTGACTGATGAAGCATCTATGTCGACATGGAATTCCTTCTTCCCGTCGGGGAAGGATAATATTGGTGCTGCAACCATCTTTTATTCAATATGTCGAGGCTCTTCTGACATTCACCGTTCCATTCAAACTTCGCATCTTTCTTTAATAGCTTCTCCATGGGCGCAGTAATCACTACATACCCTTTTATGAACTTTCTATAGTATCCTATATGGCCCAACGCGGCCCTTAGCTACTTTACTGTCATAGGTGTTGTTAAGTCGACAATGATCGCAATCTTGGATGGGTCGACCAACATACCCTCCTTGCAGACAATATGTTGCAACAAGATACCAAATGGTGTGCAAAAGATACACTTCTTTAAATTCAAAGAGATATAATGTTTTCAACATCTTTCAAGCATCATCCTGAGGCTTTCGACATGGTCTTTAACCAATCCATACATAGTCTAGTCATCCATATACATCGCAAAGAACTTGTGAATAAAATATTTGAAAGCAACGACAACTAATCTCAAGAAAATTGCAGGCGAATTCTTGAGATCGAATGGCATTACTGTATACTGATAGCATCCCCACTCTGTTACGAAGGGGTTTTGTGTTGATCTTCTTTCGCAATATTGATCTGGTGATATCCCGAGAACCCATCTGTGAATGAATATACTTCTTGTCCTCCAACACCTTCAAGTACTTCGTTGGTAATGGTGTGGGGAATGGATCATGAAGGAATGCATCATTCAACTTCCTTAAGTCAATGCAGATTCATATTTGACCAGTCTTCTTGTCCTTGACGACCATCAGGATGATCCATTATGAATCCTCAATAGGATCAATGATTCCTACATCCAACATCCCCTCTATTTCATCCTTCACTCGTTCTTTGTATCTAGGATTCAATCTATACAGTTTCTACTTTACTGGCTTAGCATCGGGTTTAAGGGGGGTCTTCATCTCGCCCAAGTCCCCAAAAATACCCTTCTTCTCAGAAAAAATCGTAGGGAATAGATATTGAAATTCATGCAATAAGTCAGTGAACTTCCCAATTATTGTGTCGTCCCAATAGTCTCCAATGATGGCAAACTTTGGATTCTCCAATGACCCAATCTTTAATTTCTTAATTTTCAATGGTTTCTTGAATCTATCAAATGGCATATTTGGTGCTTCAACGTCGTGGCTTCCTTCTAAAACCAGGGCATAGACAGCTCTAGGATCTTCATCATCATCAGGTCCTTCTGAAACATTGTAACACTCCATCATCATCTTTGGTGTTGTGTTCCATTGCGGTCCCATTGGTCTTTCGGTCGGAACTATCTCGAATATCTTTTCGCAGATTACCTGCAGCGTGCTATCAATTAGAGGATTCTCATTAGCGAAACTGAATGTGCGACTAAAGCTAATGGTTAGATCCTCCCACATGGTTTTTCCCCATCTCATCTCTATCGAGACGTACCAACTCCGCGGTACTTTGTCTAACATGTGGATGAATGCATGAACCCATTCTTTCCTTGGCCTCACCCCCCAGATGATCCCTTGGATTTGTCCTTCCATCATACTTATTTCCTTGGTATCAGTCATTTTCCCCAAATATTACATCCATTAATTTTCAACATTGTTTCCAGTTTGTTATTGATGACTTGTGCGAACCCCACCACCTCGTTGGAGTGTCCTTCAATGCTGTATCTAATGCTAGCATGCATTGTGGCTCTGACACTTTGTTTTAAAACTCATTGATGAAAATTGCCAGGTTAGGTAGCCCTTCATATGTCACTAGATCACATACTTCTGTCGCGACCCATCTCAGTGATTGAGTGATCCGTGCACACTTCTTGAATGACACCTCATGCAATTGATTTTTCCAATTCTCTAGAGCCTCATCAGAGTCTAATGACGCCGAACTCATACTTCGCCACCCCAATTCTCCATCGGCGGTGGGATTGACTTAACATTCTGAGATATTATAGATTTTGTCCCGTCCTCCGGTGAGCTCATCTCTCATTGGATCAACATATCTTTGTCCTTAAAGTGGATCAAGTGGAACAATGACCCTCATTTCGTGGTTCTCAAAAGACATTGTTCTTTTCTTGAAATTGATGACTTCCTAATTTTCCATTGCCCAATCTATCCCCAACAGCGCAGGATATGGACTAGTGTTATCAACTATCTCTATGACATTGAAATCTGCATATGTCTTCAATTCTTCTACCTTGACTGGTAGATGAGGTAACCAACCAAATGTTGTAAACTTGATCTAATTTGCTAAACGGAGCTGCACAGGGGAACATACTAGCTGTGGCTTCCCCATCGCTTCCCACGTTTTCTTGGTTAGGATATTCACATCGGATCCTAAATCTAGAATGATGGAATCCATATCATATGCATCGATCTGGGAATTCATCCTCATCTCCCTTCCTGTTTTCTTTCTATATAGACGGGATCATGTCGCCTCTCTTCTTGTCGATACAAGAAGCGAGCTATCTCTGCTAATGCTTCCTGATCCTTTGCTAATTAGAGACAACTTTCTAGAAAAAATTTGAAAGTATTGATCTTTCCAGGTGACATCTATGACATTGTCAGGTCAAAACTTTGTGGCATCCCATAGATAGGTTCTTTGTGGACTATAGGTGTCGATTGAACATTATTATTTATCAGTGCATCTCGTGCTTCCCAAAAAATTTATTTCTGTGCTTCGACATCAAATCGTACATATTTCTGTATTTTGGGTAGGACATTTGGCGGTAGCCTATCTTCTCCTATTGCATCTCCTACTCTCGTCGGTACTGCGACATTTACTAGTTGACTTTTTACCTCAGCTGAGATCTTCTACACGTTCTGAGCTAGATTCAGGTCTGGTTCAGGTTTGGGTTTGGTTCTGGTTGCGCCACATTCTTAGTCTTCCACTTTGCGATTAATTGGGGACAATCTTTGATGGTGTGATCAGCTGCTCTGGAATAGGTACCATTAGGGGAGTTTGGAGGTCTAAAATGGGCCTCCTAAGGGAAATAATAAAATCAGAGTTATAATAATAAAATCAGAGTTCTAAATTTTAAAGAGGAAAAAGAAAAAACTATTTTTTCTTATTGTATTTTTGACATATATCCTTAACGATTTACCCAAATTTCAATTTTGAACACTCGTTGGATGCGTATTTTAATTCCACATCTAACCCATACCCACACTGCATACTTCTGAGGCACCCATGACATGAGAAATGAAAATTTCAATAAAAAAACGTATTTTAATATTAAAATACTTTTTTTCTTATTGAAATTTTCATTCTTTCATGTCGTGGGTGCCTCATGAGTATGCAGGTGGGTATGGGTTGGATGCGGAATTAAAATACGCACCCAACAAGTGTCAATCCTTGAAATTTGGGTAAACCGTTAAGGAGATATGTCAAAAATACGATAAGAAAATGTATTTTTTTTCCTTTTCCCTCCAATTTGTTTTACAAATTTTACCGTTATGGTTGACATCATCATTTTGAATCCTATTGGTTCTTATAAAGTGAATTTTTATGGTACATTATTTGTTTTGAGGCCCATGTTTTACCTCAAAACTCCCCTAATGACTACGGGGTCGGATTTGGGAAATCCCTTTGATAATGTCGGATATTCCCACAATTATAACATGTGATCGGTCCTCAACCTTGACCAAAGGTTCCTCCATGACCAAAATCTCCCCCACGACCACCACGATATCCTCCTGTCACTCCTCCTCGCTATGGGTTGAACTGTGACTAATCGTACTACGACAGATTGTACTGTGGTTGATTATACTATGGTTGATTATACTGTGGTTGATTATACTATGGTTGATTATACTACGACTGAATATACTACGGCTTATTATTCTTCGACTGTGTTGGATTTTTCTTGTATCCCTTCATGAATTAAGTATCAACAGTCCTTTCTTGAAGCAATTCATATGCTCGACAATCTTTCTCATCATGGTCGATCGATCAACAGAAGTTACGATATATATTACCTGGCTTTGACACAACCTTCTGCAAATACACTTATTCCTTTGAGTGATGTCCTTTTGTATGGAAAACTCGGCACCAAGGAATTAATCATTGAATGAGCAGATTGGGTGCACCAAACTGTAGATATTCACAGAATTCAAGAAACTGATCTTTATGATGCCCTTCGGACTTCCATTGACTACACCATACCTCTTCGAAACTTCCTTCCCTTTCATAATCTCATGTATCTGAATAGTCAAGTTTGCTAGTTGCATCTGGATCTGGCTCATGCCAATCCCTGTTTCTCCAATCGATGAAGCTTCGAGCTTCATCACGATTTCCAAGGCCTCCGCTTGAGATAGGATCTTTTGCTGCATCAACGGCATCCGGATGTGTAGTATCAATCCTGCAATAAACTATTCCTTGTGTTGTACATGTAATGGTCCCTTATTAGGAATTTTATTAAAATTGCAATTTTCCACTTTTTTTTCCTTGTTCGACCTTTGACTAGTTTTGATCTCTAGGTCCCAAATTTGCCCCAAATGATCCCAAATCTTCTGAGAAGGTGTATGAATGATATTATAACATAAATATGTATTTCAGGGATGCCTTTGGACCTTTAAAATACTTCTGCAAATCCTCTTTCAATTCTGATCAATGTAGGTAACTTTACTAGTGATTTTCCTTTGACTAGTATTGGTCTCTAGGTCTCAAATTGACTCCAAATGCCTTCAAATCTTCAAGGAAGGTGTATTAATGATATTAGAACTTGAATATGATGTTTATGGATGACATATGGCCACCAAAAGACCTCTTCAAACTCTCTTAATATTCTGGACCAATTATGCAATTTTACTAGTAATTTGGGGTTCAAATCCCCCTGGGGTAAACAATGAAAATGGATTCCCAAATGCCTCCAAACCCACTCAAATTTATGAAAAGAGGTATTTAATGTGTTAATTATGTTATTAAAGTCTCATATGCACCATTAATGGATTATTACAACTGTTCTCACCCTCTCCCATTCAACTGCAAAAATCCCCAATTCGACCCTTGGGGAAATGGCACTATTTCACCTCCCAATACAACTAAACTGAGTAAAAATGCTTCAAATGCTCAAGTCCAGTACATGAAACTTGTAGAAGACATCCATGGAAGTATATTGATCACAAATATATTAGAGAATCATCCATTCATTCGAAATAATCATCAATACATTGGCTCACAACAAGGTAGTGGGGAAATGGCATTGTTCTTCCATTAAAAATGAGATTTATACATTTCTACTTGGAATTTCGACCTGAAACTTTTTGGAGATGAAGAAAAGAGTATTTAATTCATATTACAAAATAAATGGGGCATTAAAAGCTTCCCCAAAGAGTACAATAGCTCACCAAAAACGCCCTCCCTCAAGGATCAAGAATATGCCATCAAAAACGGAAATGGTTGAAGGAGTGAGCTGCAATAGAAGAAACCATGAGCTGCCCTGTAGCTTACACCTGCAAATAAAGACTCCATTAAAGCTCCAAATGAAAGGTCTGAATGGCCTTTCCAATTACCAACTTGGATGGGAATCTTTCACCCTCGAAATTGGCTAAGGCAAGAAACTAGTCATCCACTAGCTCTCCCTCTACACAAATGCAATTCCAAATTCTACAAATGATCAAAAGCCGGTTTCATTCTTTGTTATTTACATTTATAAACTTATAATGTCCTCCATGGGTCGAATTCCTTCCAAGAGACTCATGCCAACTCATGTTGGGAAGAGATTCCAAAGAACGCCACTTGTACAACAATTCCTAGTCTCCCACTTCCACCAAATCACATGTGGAAGCATCTTAGCTGCCCTAACACCCTTGAGCGCCCTCTTGGAGTCTATTTTTAGCCCTAACATGTCATATATGTCATATGTCAGCCTTCAGGTCTGATTTGTGTCATAGGTGTCATAGCATCTTCATCATTGTTGTCATAGAGCTAGTGAATCTAGCCCAAGTGTCTCACTAGCTCCAAATTGCCTCTTCCTCTTCCATGGGAGTTACTCTTCCTCTATATTTAGACCTTGGATGAGTCATGCAATGAAAAATACCTTTTGGACTCCCCCAAGTATGTTACCATTCACTTTGAATTCGAATTGGTGAGAGAATGATGCCAAGTGTAGTGGGGAAATCTAGCCATATGTGGGTCCCACTTCCTCCATGTGTCTTCATGATGAAATGCCACTTTGATTTTCACTTGTATATATTTATTTAGCTCCTTTATTAAATATTTATGCCATTCTAATGTTCAAACATCATTTATTATCTCCATTATTCCAAATCCCAAAGCTTCCACCCCAAATCTAGGAAACTAGTAATTTTCCTCCTTGGCAATTATTTGACCTTTAGCATCAATTTGACAAACTCTAATGAATAGGGCCAATGTGATTAGGCCATTTTGACCCAATACCAAATTTGGGACATGACAAATCCTCCCTTCCCAATATTGCTTGTCCTCAAGCAATTTTAAACATGGGTGTTGAAGAACCTGCTTTCTGTATAATTCTTTGAAGTTGCCATTGAATTGCCCAACCTTGAGTCTTTGAGTTTCCATGAAGATTTTAGAGAGGAACCACCATGCTTGCTGTTGCACTACTCTGATAAAAATCACTTTATTAAGTGGGGAAATCCATATCCCATACTACTTGTTTCCCCAAAAAATTTGAAACCAATGAGATAAAAATTATTCCAGGGTCCCATTGCTTGTATTGCACCCCAATAATTAAGAGTGCTCTCCAACCCACATCATTAGTTAAGAGGATTCCTGGATCCCATTTTCTTGTATGCATCCTTCCAAACATCATGAGTACCAAATATATATCATCAAAGTACATAACAACATAATGAAAATGTACATCAAGGATATGCTTAATCAAAGAGTCATGAAGGTGCTTATACCTCCAAGCAAGTAGACCACCATTTTCCAAGTGCATACAAGCTTCAAGTGACCAATCAAATATGCTCCAATGACATAGGTGAGGATCCCATGTCCTATAATGCTGCTCCAAAAGGATGTGATATGCATCAAAATATTCAACCGTGTATTCTTTCATCCAAGAAGTGAATGAAGAATCTCCACTAAAATCTGAACCAAATAATGAGCAGAAAAAACAAGGAGACTTCAAATGACTCAAAGAAGTCTCACCCATACATCCATGAATGTGAGAATCATAAAGATGTAACAAAGTATGTGGCTGCCAACAAAAATGTTCTCCCATCATAAATCTATTCACCCAAGTGTTGGATGAAGTTCCTCTAACATAAAATGAACCCAGTGTTGAGCAAGAAAAACCATGAGTCTTCAAGTGACTCAAATCCATATCATAGGTACATCCATGTAGATGTGAATCATCATAAAGTGACAAATGATGCTGCTGCAAATGTGAATAAGAATGTGCTCCAACCATGTCATCATAAAAGTTAAATCTAGGAGTTCCATGCTCCTCATGTGGCACCATCAAAAAGAACCCTTTCACCCATACTTCATTGAGACTAATGTTGCAAAACATGGAATTGTAGGAAGTAGGAGAATGAACTAACTCACCCAAATGATCAAAAAGTGCAGAAGTTTCATCATGGGAAGGATCCAGATGGGTAGTATCATGCAGCTCCTTCAAAAGTGTGAACTCTTTGTCATAGTTTGGTTCCAATGTAGAGGAATCATGCTCTTCTTTAAAAATTGCATAACCTTCATCAAGAGGCAATTCAAATTCCTCTTCCACCACATCAAGTGTTTGGATCTCTTCAAGTTCATCTTCAAACACATCAAGAACATTCAAATTTTCACATTTCTCATGATCCACCATGTCATGAGAATCCTCCAAACAATCTACCATTTGACAATCTGAAACATAGGAGGAAAAACAAGTATCTTGCAACTTTTCAAGAAGTTGCTCATTTTGAATTGTGAGCTTATGAATATCCTCATTATTCTTCAAGTATGCATCATGTAACAATTCATTAAGCTCAAACAAATGGTTTCTATCAAAAAGCAAAGACATGAAATTACCTTTGATGTGGCACATTGCTCTTTGAATCTTCTCCATGTCTTCAAGGAAGGATGTTTCCTCCAATGAAGTAGCTCTCCAACAAGAATTTGACACCAAAGCTTGAGTGTCATGGAGAATGCTGAGGGACTCTTGGATCTTCTTTTCATTCATCTTTAAGGACCCTTCAAGAAAATGAGGCTCTTGCAAATGAACCTCCTCATCTTCTTCATTTTTTCTTGGACCAACTTCATGAAGCTCAAGTGGTGATGGGGAAGTTGATCTTGGTTCTTCTTCAACTGCTGCAAGGTCTTCATTATCATGCTTAATGGAACTTGGGCTTGCAGCAACACTTTCAAAAGTGATCTCTATGTCACCAACATAGAGGTGTGAGCACCCATCAATAGGTACTCCTTCATAGTTTAAGCATCCATCAGTAGATGCTCTTTGGTTCATGTCTAAGCTAGAAGGTGTCTCGAAATGATCTTCCATATTTTCAATAGAATCTTCTTCATTATCTTGTGATGTCTCTTCCTTTTGCTCCTTCAAGCAAGCTGATGCATTTTGCCCCTTGGTTTCCTTAAAATCAATAATTTTTTCCACAAGTTCGTTAGAAAACAATTCGAATCCTTCCTTAAGTTGCTTGGTCATATATTCAAATATTGTTTTCATAATTTTTATATGCTCCTCACCATAATATGAGGCTCCCTTTTCATCCCTAGTCATAGTTTCCTCAAAAAATTTGCTCTTCTTCTCCTACTTTTTTTTTTTCCTCTTCAACAAAAGCACTTTTGGTTTCAATATATAATGGTGGTACCTGAATTCTTTTCCTCATAGATATTATACCACATCAGGTTCCAATATCATGCTCTGATACCACTGTAATGGTCCCTTATTAGGAATTTTATTAAAATTGCAATTTTCCACTTTTTTTTCCTTGTTCGACCTTTGACTAGTTTTGATCTCTAGGTCCCAAATTTGCCCCAAATGATCCCAAATCTTCTGAAAAGGTGTATGAATGATATTATAACATAAATATGTATTTCAGGGATGCCTTTGGACCTTTAAAATACTTCTGCAAATCCTCTTTCAATTCTGATCAATGTAGGTAACTTTACTAGTGATTTTCCTTTGACTAGTATTGGTCTCTAGGTCTCAAATTGACTCCAAATGCCTTCAAATCTTCAAGGAAGGTGTATGAATGATATTAGAACTTGAATATGATGTTTATGGATGACATATGGCCACCAAAAGACCCCTGCAAACTCTCTTAATATTCTGGACCAATTATGCAATTTTACTAGTAATTTGGGGTTCAAATCCCCCTGGGGTAAACAATGAAAATGGCTTCCCAAATGCCTCCAAACCCACTCAAATTTATGAAAAGAGGTATTTAATGTGTTAATTATGTTATTAAAGTCTCATATGCACCATTAATGGATTATTACAACTGTTCTCACCCTCTCCCATTCAACTGCAAAAATCCCCAATTCGACCCTTGGGGAAATGGCACTATTTCACCTCCCAATACAACTAAACTGAGTAAAAATGCTTCAAATGCTCAAGTACAGTACATGAAACTTGTAGAATACATCCATGGCAGTATATTGATCACAAATATATTAGAGAATCATCCATTCATTCGAAATAATCATCAATACATTGGCTCACAACAAGGTAGTGGGGAAATGGCATTGTTCTTCCATTAAAAATGAGATTTATACATTTCTACTTGGAATTTCGACCTGAAACTTTTTGGAGATGAAGAAAAGAGTATTTAATTCATATTAAAAAATAAATGGGGCATTAAAAGCTTCCCCAAAGAGTACAATAGCTCACCAAAAACGCCCTCCCTCAAGGATCAAGAATATTCCATCAAAAACGGAAATGGTTGAAGGAGTGAGCTGCAATAGAAGAAACCATGAGCTGCCCTGTAGCTTACACCTGCAAATAAATACTCCATTAAAGCTCCAAATGAAAGGTCTGAATGGCCTTTCCAATTACCAACTTGGATGGGAATCTTTCACCCTCGAAATTGGCTAAGGCAAGAAACTAGTCATCCACTAGCTCTCCCTCTACACAAATGCAATTCCAAATTCTACAAATGATCAAAATCCGGTTTCATTCTTTGTTATTGACATTTATAAACTTCTAATGTCCTCCATGGGTCGAATTCCTTCCAAGATACTCATGCCAACTCATGTTGGGAAGAGATTCCAAAGAACGCCACTTGTACAACAATTCCTAGTCTCCCACTTCCACCAAATCACATGTGGAAGCATCTTAGCTTCCCTAACACCCTTGAGCGCCCTCTTGGAGTCTATTTTTAGCCCTAACATGTCATATATGTCATATGTCAGCCTTCAGGTCTGATTTGTGTCATAGGTGTCATAGCATCTTCATCATTGTTGTCATAGAGCTAGGGAATCTAGCCCAAGTGTCTCACTAGCTCCAAATTGCCTCTTCCTCTTCCATGGGAGTTACTCTTCCTCTATATTTAGACCTTGGATGAGTCATGCAATGAAAAATACCTTTTGGACTCCCCCAAGTATGTTACCATTCACTTTGAATTCGAATTGGTGAGAGAATGATGCCAAGTGTAGTGGGGAAATCTAGCCATATGTGGGTCCCACTTCCTCCATGTGTCTTCATGATGAAATGCCACTTTGATTTTCACTTGTATATATTTATTTAGCTCCTTTATTAAATATTTATGCCATTCTAATGTTCAAACATCATTTATTATCTCCATTATTCCAAATCCCAAAGCTTCCACCCCAAACCTAGGAAACTAGTAATTTTCCTCCTTGGCAATTATTTGACCTTTAGCATCAATTTGACAAACTCTAATGAATAGGGCCAATGTGATTAGGCCATTGTGACCCAATACCAAATTTGGGACATGACAGTACATCACTCATCCCAAAACTAACTTTATCCATCAAAGTTTTGAACCTCTGATCAAAATCCCACACCAACTCATTAGGGAATTTCTCTATCTCCTTCAATTTTGTGATGTACTGCGATTTTGATTTAGGCTTCTTAAACTCGTCGATCAGCCCAACTCTGATTTCTTCCAGATTCTTCTGCTGAAGTCCTGTAGGTACTTGTATAAAATTCATATACCAATCTAGCGCATTACCTCTAAAGGTCATCGCCATTTGTCCTTAATGGCTTCATCATGTACTTGTTTTACTGTCCACACTGCTTCACACAAGAACCAATATTGCTCAGGATCCTCTATCCCATTACCCTGAAAGAGAGACAACTTCACTTCGTCTCCCCTCATCCTTGTTTTTCTACCGGATTTTGTAGATCCTCTACTATTACTGCTATTATGACACGCAGGACAACCCTGTGAAGAGCTTGTGTTTATTCCTCCAAATTTTGGCAAAGTGTACGGGGTAGTGGGTACGTTGTAGATTTGGGTTTGTCCTTCCTCAGGTTTAGGGGTATTCTGGTCATCCTCTTTGTTGTTGTAAGGTCGCTTAGTCCCTTGTGGCCCCACTTCCCAATCCTCTATTCCAGTCGCACTAGGACTCTCTTTCTCTCTATCTCAATCCTCCTCTTTTTATCCAACTAGAACATCCCCGCACTTCTCAAGCGGCCACAATATTCCACAGGTTCCCTCACAATTTCATCATAGATCATTTCCATCCACCCCACATCATTCTATTAGACCCGCAGCTGTGCAATACCCACAGCCTCTGTACAGTAGAGCTTTACTCATCGGAGTTCATCTTCAATAGTCCCTTTTCATAAATGAGCATTTTAATCCACAATGGTAACACCAATAGGTACCTTCTTCTAGTTCATTTAAATAACTTCCTTTTCGCGTCACTGTATGATCTAACTGTGTCGACACCAAACTCAGTAATTTATCCTTCCAAAATTTTATCTACCCAGACATCGACAACCGTTGAAGATTTATTATTAACACAACTGAATTGTTGGATCAGTTCCGGGGTCCAATGCTCTAGTTTGCCTCCTTGGAAATTATTCTTCTGAAAAGTTAGGTTATCCAACCATTCATACAACAGTATAAGAAACTCACAGAAAAATACCTCGTGGATATCCGTATAGATGTACTTCTATAACCACTAGTCTGTCAACCATCCAGGGTTCTGATTTTCTTCCTCATCAAACTCTCGAGTCTTTTTGTCGAACCACTCCTCGATCTCCAGCTTTGTCGGATTCCATAGCATGTCCTCTGTCTTTTGCACTAGGGTTCCGACAATGGAACCATTTTTTGACACAGATTTTTCAACAGGGGTTCACTTCGCACAGTGTCAACAAAGCTCAACACAAAATCCCATAGATATCAGCCCATAAAGGGTTTAGCCTTTCCGACAACACTCGCAGAGCGAGTGAGGTCTCACCCGAGATACCTAAGGGGGCTATAGGAATCAAGCTTCCACAGGTATAATATGACATGCATCGTTCACATTTAATCACAACACAACTCGGAGATCAACATAGTTAGCAATCGCATCATAACACCAACATTGCATACTAAGACATATTAATCATATCTACACAGTAACACATCATAGAAACATATTCAATAGATCCAAAATACATATCCTAACTGTGACATAAAATATCTAATTATAACTGTGACATAACACAAGTAATCATCACTGCGACATAACAAAAGTGAGACAAAGACATTTTCTGAAACATTCTTGTAACACTAAAAATCTGTTTACTGAAACTTCTCGAACTTCCACTTTTGAAAATACAAATAATCCATGAATATATATAAAAGTTTATAAAATAGATATGGTCTTTTACAAGATAGACTTTCCCGTATTTATAATTGTTTAAAGGGTGTCTAATGCAACTCTTCATAAAGAGTTACACCATTTCACTAATTAATTATATTATTATATTATTCTTGTTTGTTGTTATTATTATTATTATTTATATTTATATATATATATATGTTGATGTTTATTTTATTATTATTTTATTCATAACATTGCCTATCTCTTAGAAAGGCTTTGTCCTCAAAGGCTTATAACGTTTTCGCACTATTCCTTGTGACGTCAAAGCTGACGAAACATGTCGGTGCAAACTTCTAAGTGTAGAGCATAACTTCTGATATGTTGACGGATCAATCCAGCCAAAATTGATTTGTTGATGACTGTTGGGATTCTCTATTGATCTGTCGTCAGGAGCTTTGAGCACATTAGTACCATTATCTTTCGACAATTCCCACTTTTTAGGATACTAGTTTATATGGTTGGGGTGTCGATAGGGAGTTATTGTTGTTTGTTTTTCTGTTGGTTTGAATTCTTTTTGAATTATGGCAAAAACTGAATTTGAATTTATTTCTTCTTTCTCAACTTGATTTTGTTTTCTGGAGAGTCTGGATGCTTCCTTCTAGATTTGTGCTACTTTACTCTCCAGTAGATTGTTATCACTCTGAATTTTCTCGAACCTTTCATCTTGTGACTTTTTGTCCTCTTTTAACTTCTTGACTTGTTCCTCTAGTTCTTGTTTAAACTTTCTCAGGTGTTGGTTTTCTTCTTGCTTTTCTAGTATTCTTCCTTCAAGGTCTTCATTTGAATGCTTCGTCTTCCGACTATGTTTCAGCTTCTTGATTTTCGTAAGTAATGTCATGTTATGACTTCATAGTCAAAATAGTTCGTCGGTATTACTTGCTAATTCGTCCTTAATTTTCTTAATTTCCAGCTTATGTGTCTTCTTAATGTCGTCATACTGTTGTTGAAGTTTTTCTTTCTGTTGTCGATGTCGACATAACTCGGATTCTTGATTTTCTAACATTCTTTGGACTTGCGCTAATTCGTTTTCTTTGTCCAAGATGAGCTTATTTAGACGCTTTATGTCATCTTCTAAATCATCATGACTTCCATATGAAGATTCTTCGTTATCTTTGAACTTTTTTATTTTGTCTTCAAGGTTTTGATTGTGAAATTTCAAACGTGAGATTTCTTTATCTTTATCGAATAACCTTTTCCGTAGCTCTCGTTTATGATCTTCTAAACTACGATTCTCGTGTTCTGCTAAACGATTTCTCAATTCTAGCTTCATAATCTTGAATTGAAGATCTTCATTGGTCGCTTTATTTTTCTTTAATTCATCCAATGCTGCTTGTAATGGCGACGTCATCTGTGATTTTGAATTCGCCATAATTCCTGACTTTGGATGATAACTGGGTCTTCTTTGATGATACTGGTCTCGACTTTGACAATAATTAGTCTTTGTTGACTTGATTTCTTGATAAGGGGGTCTTCCTTGATTTTGTCTTCTTCCCTTTCGAATTGTGGAAAGAATCCTCGATTTTTTTTTGTTTTTTTTTAATAACAATGTTCAATATGATTCTTCTTGTAAAAATGATTTGTGTTGATGCTCTTCTAATTTAATTTCCCCTAAATTTTTGTAAAATGGTGTAGAATGGTTGGTTGGGAGGAATGATTGTAACCTTCCCCACCCAAGTTCAAATCTCACTTTTGGTTTGTTGTTAGGGAATAAAACCAAACCCATTCTCACAAAACCACGTTCACTTTAAAACCATGTGTGGTTTTACTTCTTCAAAACCATGTGTGGTTTTACTTCTTCTGTTTTATTTTTTTATTTTTTTACTTTCTTTTTTTTTCTTGTTTTTTTTTTCTTTTACTTTTACTTTTTCTTATATGTTTACTTCTTTCTTTTTTTCTTTCTTTTTCTTTCTATATTCTCTTTTATTTTTAGTTTTTTTACATTTTTGGACAATGTCCTAGATTTTAGGGAAACCCTAATGATGGCTACAAGCCAAAAATATATATGGCCAAAGGCCAAATCAGCCAATGAGGCTCTGATACCACTGTAATAGTAAAAATCCATTTACTGAAACTTCTTGAACTTCCACTTTCGAAAATACAAATAATCTACGAATATATATAAAAGTCGATAAAATAAATATGGTCTTTTACAAGATAGACTTTCCAGTATTTATAATTGTTTAAAGGGTGTCTAATGCAACTCTTCATAAAGAGTTACACCATTTCACTAATTAATTATATTATTATATTATTCTTGTTTGTTGTTATTATTATTATTATTTCTATATATATATATATATATATATGTTGATGTTTATTTTATTATTAATTTATTCATAACAATTATTTCTCATTAAAAGTAGGCTTCATACATCAAAACCATCTTACGATTCAGAGGATCGACCAAAATACATATCCACAAAACCAATCTTCAATAACTCAGATAAAAGTCAATACAAAGATAGACTGAACCATCGAATCAGATACACATGCACATAAAGACCAAAGATAAGATAAGAGATGCCCCAAGGCTTACAATGCAACCTCTATTTATAGGCTCAATGTCCATTACAAAATCGGTCCACTTCGCAAAGTGGCCATATCTTAACCACTAAGTCTAGCTAACTCTACTCTACTTTCTCCGCTTTGTCCACTTTACTTCCGCGTTATGTGCTTTGTTGCACTCCACGATTGGTCCTTTTCCCTTGTCTCTGTCCCCTTTGTCGCTGGTTGTACCAAAACTTATACAACTTTGCCCCGTGCCAACATTTACATCTGACAAGTTTTCATCCTTTTGGAAGAGGTACTAGATCCCAAGTATCATTCTCCATTAAGGAACGATATTATTCATCCATAGCTACGACCAAATATGGATTCCCTAAAGATTATGCAAATATCTCTAGATCATGATTCTCTAAAACTTGAGCCAAAAGATAATTGGCTCATTGGAACTAAGAACGTGTTTGGTACTGATCTCTGGGATCACCGACAAGATCACTAGTCACTTTGCATGTTGAAAGGACCCATAGAGGAAGTGTTTCTTCTAGTTCAACTAGAGGAAAATGAATAGGAGGAGGTGGATTTTCATCCTCACTATTATCGTCAGAAGCCAGAGTAGGAACACTGGAAAGGAAGTTGGGAGTAGAATATGGCACAAGCATCAAAGATGGATCTCAGGCCACATATGGCACATCCGTTGAATTGGGCTCATAGGATGAGATATTCTCATCAAATTTAACATCTCTTCTAATAATATATCATGGGAATTTGGTTGAATAAGTATATAACATTTACATCTTCATAATATGCAACAAATATGCACTTTTCAATTTTAGGTTACAATGCTTTATGTTTTTCATCCACAATATGATCCCATGCTTCACTAATAAACACATGAAAGTGGTTGACATCTAGTATAATTTTACTCCATGATTCTTCCATTATGATACCATTTAAATATTTAGTGGGAGTGTGAGTAGCTATGTAATTTGCAAAATTTATGGCTTCAACCCAAAATTGAAGATGTAGTCCCTTAGCTTGGAGCATACAATTAGCCATTTCTTTTAAAGTGTGATTCTTCCACTAAGCTACACCATATTGTTGCGGTGTATATGGAACAATCTATTGTTGTTGGATGACCTATGCAGTGCATAAGGTACTGAACTTATTGTTAACATATTCTCCCCCATTATCGAATCTTACCTTAAGAATCTGATGACTAGGTTGTTTTTAAACAAGGGCCTTGTAGGCCAAGAACATGTCAAATATTTTTCTCTTAATTTTAAGGAAATAAACCCAATTGTATATGGAGTAATCAACAACAAAAGTTATAAAATATTTGAAACCATAAAAGGAATAATATGGAAGAAGACCACTCAAGTCACGATGCACAAGTTGCAAGGGGGGCGAGGCGTGCCAAGAGGCACATTGTCAAAATTCTCCCAATGGTGTTTTCCAAGTACAAAACTGGAACAAACACCATCTCTACAAGATACCATCATAATAATTGCCACCATATTTTATTTACATAGTTGTTGTAATGATCTATAGTTTAAGTGACCAAAGCACTCATGCCAAAGTTTTCTCAAGTCACAACTATGAGCAACAAAAACTGAGATAAAAGATGATGTGTTGGCATATATAGCTGAGCTAGAGGTTACTAATGTAGACCCAGATACTTCACGGTTCAAGGAACCAACAAAACCCCTATTCACCATCCCTTTCGTCAACAGACTACGCGCAGCCTGAGGTCTCACCCAAGGCGAAGCTGAGGGGTGGTTGCGGAATCAAGTTTCCACAACCTAGTGATGCGAGTGTAGGAAGATAGATGAGAAGCACAACACCACAAGGACTTATGCAGATAGACAACTACATGAAGTCTCTACTTCACATTGGATACTTTGGCAACTGGAGAAGCTCGCACCACCCGCGTGTCCAAGGATCGCACGGTAATGGGTATTTCCCGCGGCCCGATGATAAGCTATCGACAGCTTATCACGCGGCACTTACGACGGGTCAGCGCGTCAACTAGACCGCGCTTCTGCTCCAAACTTGATTAACTCTAACCAATCTTACTTAACATTTTTTATCCATCCAACACATTCATCTTCTTATCGTTATGTTGCATGCAATTGAATAAACATACAATACTACGCACTCCAACGCTACGCTTAAATTCATCGTTCAACTATGTGACTAATCGACATATTCATACATTCACAGACTGATAAATGCTAAATACTTACCATTCATCCACACATGTATTACTTAACATATTATTCCCATTCTCTTGCGGCGAATACATATAAAAGCAATCACATAACATATAACTGCAATACTAAACATCAATACTAAGCAAATGAACAATCGCAAACACACAACAAATACATAACACACAATTTAAAGTGGTTCACCCCCGGATGGAGGCTACGTCCACAAGAACGGTTGTTAATATTGATCTTTTTGGGAAGGGTACAACTGTTCTTAGTCTGCGCACTCAGGTGTAGACTCTCTTCTCTCTCAGATAGGTCTCTGCACACTCAAGTGCAAAGCCTTTACAATGGCTTTCAAGCTTAATATTTTACAATAATCAATACTGACCAAAAATGAAGAGTTCAATGAAAGATTAACCCTTTCCCATACAAAATTGCCCTATTTATAGGTCATGCCCATGGGTCATGTCTTTACAATTAGTAGGCCGAAACCATAAGGTTTCCAAAACTGGAGTGGCTAACTGCCACCCTAGCTGTCGCCGTCAATAGCTTACTCCGCCTGCTCCCAGCCTTCCAGCTGGGCCACTCGTGGCTTACACGTGCCTCTGACAGCCGCAGTCCTCAAAACAGTTACACTACATCATGGCTTGTCCCTTTCCACTGCTTCCGCCTACCTGTCACCATCAATGTCGTGGCCTAGCTTCTCAACTACTTGCCTCCACTCTCTCTAAAAGTCCCTGCCATCCGTCTTCGTGTCCCAAAACAGGTCGGTTTCTCTACTCCGACCTTTCCTTTCATTCTTTACCCAAAATAGCTGTTGTGTGATGTCTCTGTGTTCATGCTTAGCACAACTCTGCCTTACCATCTACCGCTGCGCGACAATGCGCAGGTCTCAAAAACTACTTCCATCCCTTACCACAGCGCGTAATGGGAGATTTCCAACACTTGTATATTTTCTAACCCCCTTGGGCCCCACCCAACAGGCCCCTAACACTCACCTGTGGCTCATCCCGAGCCACTTCCACTTGCAGATTCTGGTGCCACATCTTCCTCTATACCTAGCTTTGATGTAAAGCTTTGCAGATTTCTTTCTAACTCTACAACTATATCCTTGGTTTTTTGTTCAAAACCTTGAAGCATCTCCACAGTTGCCTATGAGGCCTTCTCCCTAGCCACTTGTGCCTTCATGGTTCCCTCTGCGGCCTGAAGATTGACGAACTTTGCATCGAATTGCTACATCAATTCGAGGCCTTCTTGTTCAATGCGCTGCAACCTGGAATATGTGGCATCCTCCTTCTCTCTAAGCACTACCATGGCTTTTTGCAACTCTTTGACTTCGTTAAACTTCTGTATTTACTCCCTTACCGGTGCAGTATTTACCTCTGTGCTTGCAACGTCTACTTGCTGCTGTGTCTGCTGCAAATATGCCTTTATCTGCTTATGTGTGGGGTCCTCATTCAACCCAGTTACTGATGTTGTTATCTCTTCAAGTAAATCCTGGTATTTCGTTATTTCCAACGAAATTCCCTCAATAGTGGATTTCACCTCCTTAGCTGGAGCTGGGCACTGATCCGGTGGAATGACAGGGTGCCTAGCCTCCAGCTCTGTGATCTTCCCTTTGTAAGAAGCCTCCATTTGTATCTTTTCAGAAGTGAGGGACTCTACCTTGGCCCCAATTTTCTTTATCGTGTCCTCCACATCATCCTCCTCTTCGCATTCTGCTATTTTTGCGCAAACCGCTGAAACGATCTCCTTCATCTTTTGGCTTTTTTCCCTAACTGCGCTCAACTCTTGCTTGTTGTGATTTGATTCCTGCCTTAACTGATTGATATCTTCAGTTAACTATGCACGCTGATCATATGAGGCAAGGCCTCTCTCATGAATCTCTTCCACAACCCTTATGTGCAACTCATTCAGGTCCTTTAGGGGCAAAGCCCCAATATTCAAGTAAAGGCACAAAGTCTTTATTGCCTCCTTAACTGCTTCATTCAGATAAATGAGGTAGCTCGGTTCGAGGTTCAACACGCATGGATACTTACTTACAGCAACAGGTGGTCTTCTTTGCGTGCTTGGTCCCCCTGACTTCCCATCAGGATCTGAACTTAGCTGCCTCAACCCCATATGGGATACCATTGTCTTGACCTCCTCCATAGCTTGGATTATAGTCAACTACAGTTGTTCTTGTTTGGCTTCTTTTTCGACGCGGGTCTCTTCCCATGCTTCCTGGACCTTGGTTGCAATTGTCTCGTAGTCGTCCGGGCGTAATTGTGGCCCAAATTCAAGTTTTTCGGACTTCCTCTTTGTACGTCGGCTTTGCGATTGCGTGGGGCCTTCAGTGGCCTTTATTTTTCCCGTTGTTGTCTTTGTGTTCTCACTCTACGCGTCCTCCTTTTCCTCCTCAATGGGAGTACCAGCTAGTAGCCCTCCCTTCTTCCCTTTTCTTGCTTCTGTTTCTTCCTCTGTACTCTCCTCATCTGAGTCTTTTACATAAATCTTGTGCGACATAGGTTCTACCTATTGTTCATAGTCTGATGCATCATCTCATGACGCGGGGACTTTCCCATCTGCATCCCAATGCTCCATCATCTACTCAATGGTGTCTTCATCCACTCGATAGAACCTACGATACCATAATCCTTCCTACGCATCAGTCCTTGGCTAAATGTGTGACTGATGCTTCCTCACGCTAAACCTCATGATGCATGTATACTTGTCAGTCAGCGGTTTTGAAATGCGCAGCGTTTCCATAATGGCCTCGCGCAATTGGTGATAATAGACATAAAAGACTTTGGCTGTATGCCACTGTCTTGACACGTTCGAGTTCGCCCATATGTTGGCAAAATTCATTCCACGACCTTGCCCTGCTAAGGTCGGAACCCCTTGATACCTCCCTGGCTCTTTCCAGCCTACAAAGGCTATTAATACTAGCAGCTAGCTGAAATGGAATGTTGTTCCATTATCCTGTGTATCTTCAGCATCTGCTAGGAACTTGTTTAGTAAGAATTGACACCAATTGTAGGATTTTCCCCGCAATACGTTAGAGGTTGCTTTGATTGTGACTGCAGGTACCTCAAGCGGCCTACACTTGCGCAGTATCTTTCCTGCAAGCAACTAGGTAGTGAATTGTGTGGCGCGGTCGTTGATATCGATAGTTGGGAACCCACATCCCTTCCGCACTACACCGAATTCTTTTGCTACTTCGGCGCTCATACCTCTATCCTGCGCCCTCTTTATTATCATGTAGGCCAGGTCCTAGCCTCTTTTATTCAGGCCTGTAATATGATGCATCATATCAATGCTGATATCAATGCGGGTATTGAGCCATAAGAAGCCTTCATGTACGCAAGTGAGTAATGTGCGCACTACCGTGGAAAACTCGGGACTCTTAGTAATGTGCGGCATTTGCAGTAAGTTCAACAAGCCTGATGGTTGGATGGCCTTTAGCCAATCTTGGACTTCTAGTCTTTCGGTGCCGGTCTATGCATCCTTTACTCAGTTGATATATCCGTTAGGTCTAAATTGCAGGTAAGTCTTTGGCGTTAGCAGCGTATTTTCAAGCAAGTCCAGGTCATCCAGCTTGCAACCTGGTATGCCACCCAGCAAATTCTCCTCAATCTTCACCCTGGTAGAAATAGTCAGCATCGGGATTTCATACTTAAAATTATTTTCTATGTGGACTGGTGGAGCATCGAGTTTCTGTGGAGGGATGTAGTCGGGTACTGGATAAATAGGTAGGTCTTGAGCCGAGGCCGACTGCTGCAATGGTACTTCAGACCCCCCCTTCTCTGAAGTTGGATCTTTTTCCTTGCTGCTTCCTGTAGCCTACCTTGCTGAACTCCGGGATGCACTTTCCTTTGTCGTCGTCATTGCTACTGGAATCCCTGCTTGCTCAAATAACCAGGATATATCCTCCAACTCAACCTGTTCACTCATATAATGTTGTGTTCGCTCCGCTCTCAAGCAATTCAAGTGCTTCGTAAGAATGGTTAAGTGGCTGAGTGAGGCCTATTTATAGCCTTAGCTGGGCTACAACGTGGTCGTCACCAGTTTGTGACGCACTTAATTCCATATTAATGTCCATCTCCTACCTAAGATATTGGTCGTGACATTCGATCCTCATCATTAGGCCAGATATGTTTCCTTAAATGCCAAAAGGTTGCTTGGCAAGCCAGCGTGTCAACTCCATCGAATCAGCGTTTAATGTCTCATTGTGATGAACCTGCAATAATTAATTAATCAAAACACACAAAATAGCAAATATAATAGAACTCATAATCACTTTTATATTGATCACAGGCCACTTCGAGGGGGCATCCTTTGAGCAAGCTCAATACAAATAACTTCACGGTACCTTCATTGGTCTCAACACAAAGTTATATACTAAGTCTAGGTGCCAATACCATGGGTCAATACCATGTGTCAATACAAACCATGGGGCAATACAAAATATGGATCAACCATTACTACGGGATGACTTACAAAGCATATGCATCCAACAACAATAATACAAACTATGGATCAACAAATACTATGGGACGAATTACAAAGCATATGCGTCCAATAACAATATACTAACAAAGTAAATAGAAGGGTTGACATGGATTCCTAACATCCCCTCTCCCTTAGAAAAAGCTTTGTCCTCAAAGCTTTAGATGTGGAAATTGATGCAGAATATAAAGGAGTGGTTCCCCTGTAGCACCCTCGAGTTGCATTCTGGCCCACTGACGCCTTTTGAGTTTCACGGAGGATTGCTTGGAAGGCTGTAGATGAAGAAGGACCAGATCAACTGCGTAAAAAGTGCGTTCAGAATGGTGCTGATCGGCTTGTTGTTTCAGTTGAATTCTTGCCATGTGAAGATTGTCTTATAGAATGAAAAGAATTTGATCGCAGTTTTGAAGAACTGAGTCAATTTCCTAAACTGGGGAGCTACGGAGCATGTATGGAAGAAGAAATGGCAGTGCCTATCCATAAACTGATTCATATGGTGTCCTTTTAGATACGGTATTGTATGACTGGTGCACTTCTAGGAAATACATAGAAATAGTTGTCCACATCTGTGTAGGGATGGGAAAGGGTTCGAGCAGTCCCGAAAGGAGTGTCGTTTCACCCTTGTTGACCTGGCAAGTATCACAGTCAGCCACCATCTGTTGAATTGTCATTTTCAGTCCCTACCAAAAGAAGTTACATTGTTCCCGGTCATACATTTTGAGGAACCCAGAGTGCCCTGCTAATGAAGAAGCATGGAGTTCATAGAAGAGATAGCCATGTTGAATAGATTGCAACCAATTTGGAACAAGCAGAGAAATAACTGTAAGAGAAACTGGGTCATCAAATGTGCTAGAAGGAGAATCTACCACCATATTGTCCTTACCCTTCTTGTAAGTGATCACATAGGCATAACCCATGAGTTGGATAACCCATTTCAAGTGTGCTGGGGAGGAGACCCATTGTTCCAGGAAAATTTCCAGACTCTGGAGATCACTCTTGATGCAGAAATAATTCCCTAATAGGTATGGCTGCCACTTTTGTACTACATGCAAAATAGCCAGCATTTCCTGCTAAGATGTAGATGCGGCTAAATTTGTACCAAAAAGGTCTCTTGAAGGCGACAAGCCCACTGGTTCAGCAAGGACACCTGCATATCTATCCAAGGAAGTAGGGGAGATCATTGATGAGTGCATCTGAATGGAATGGAGTTGAGCGATGACACCATGTGAATTCTTCTTAAGGATCTTTTCCAGGCAATGTGAACTGATGATGCAAAGAGACCCTTGTTGTAAGCGCTTAAATTTGTGTTGTTTCCCATTGACTGAAAACTTCATCCAAAGTTCAGCAAAATCCCATAAGATGGGGCCAAGTATGCGTAAACATTGAAATCCCAAAACCACATCACATCCGCCTAGGGACAAGGAAAACATGTCAGAGTGCAGGTTATAATCTTCCAAAGAGATACACACATTGTGACACTTCCCTTTGCAAGGTAAGGTGCCCCCATTGGCAACCATGACTTCAAAGTTGGAGCAAGGATGGACAAAACAATCAGCATGTTTGGTGATCCGAGGGTCAATGAAGTTATGAGTGCTACCAGAATCAATGAGTAAGAGGAAGCTTCTTGAAGTAACCCCTGACCCGCATTGTTTGGGGGGTGGTGACGCCAGATAAAGTATGGAGAGATATCTCTAGTTGTTCATCCTGAGATGGGGGGTCAATAGGTGGCTCATGAATGTCAACCTGATCATCTAGTATATTTGGAGTTTCTTGATCAATTGTAGAGGCATGCATAGAATCCATATCCAAGAGATAGAGATTTTCTTGAACACATCTATGTCCCTGAGTGAATTTCTCATCACAATTATAACAAAGCCCTGTTTCTCTGCGTGCCTGCATCTCTATTTCAGAAAAATGCTTGATAGGAGTTGGTCAAGGAGCTGGTGGGATGGGATGTCGTTGAGAACCCATATTTCAGAAGGAAAAAAAAGTGCGTTTGGAGCGCTGTTGGGCTGCAATCTTGTCTTCTTCCAACATAGCCAACCCTAGGACTTCCATCATTGTGTTGGGACAGAACATTTTAACCTCTGACTGGATTTCATCCTTAAGACCACTGATAAAACAACTCATGTAGAATTCATCAAACAATCCTTCTATGTGATTGGCCAGTTTCTCAAATTCTTTCTGATACTCTCTCACAGTGCCACTTGGACGAAGTTTAGTGAGTGCTCTAGTGAAGTCATCAAAAGCACTAGGACCAAATCGGTGCAAAAGGAGTTGGAAAAAATCTGTCCATTTTGGCTCGTCATGAGCCTTGATGTACCAACGGTACCATTGAAGGGATTCTTGTTCCAAATGAAAGGATGCAAGCGAAAATTTTTGGACATCAAAAGTATTATGCAGACTGAAATATTGTTTTGCACGATAGATCCATCTAGTTGGATCGGTACCATTAAAGCAAGGAAATTCAAGCTTCGGACCATGAAAATTGCTAGAAGAAGAGAACCCATTGGTTGTCGAAGATTCGCGCTGTCAGTTATTGTTCATGGCTGATTGCTAAAGATGGAGGCTGAGAAATTTCTCATCTAGATCTTGGAGTTTGGTTTGGATGGCTGCAAGTGCTTCCTCCATGGTTGTTGCTCCTATGCGGGAGACAACCATAACCAGGAGTTTTTTTGTTTGTTTAGTTTTTTTTTTTGGGGGGGGGAATGGATAGAAAAACACAAACAAAAGCTCATTTAGTAAAGGGAAATTTGGATTTGGGAAAAAAACGGAGGGGTAATTGGGGTTAGACTAGGTTTTGGACACTTTCTGAAGGACAGGGAAGCAAAAAATGGGGATTTCAGAAGCGGGGTGAGAATGAGAAAATTTGGGAGAGAGGACAAAGAAGCAGAATTAGGAAAGGAACTCGGTGGTAAAATTTGATTGGGTGAAATCCGAAAAAGTTATGGAAAACCCTAAAAATAGACAAATGTGGGATTTCAGGCTTTGGGAAGTGGAATTTGGGATAGGGTTCTTAGGAATGAAATATGTAGAATGGGATTACCGGGCTATCAGGGAAGTTTCAAGGGAAACAGAGTGAAAACAAGGGAGATATGGCCAAAAAATAGAATTCTTTTTTTTCAAGAATGGATCTGTAACAGTGCGGAAGGGATCTGAAACAGATAGATCTGCAACGATGCGGAAGTGATTGGAAATAAAGGGATCTGAAACGGCGTCGAATGGATCGAAAACGGTTGGATCTGAAATGGATGGATCTAGAACAGCTTTTAGAATGGATCTGAAACGACGCAACAATGATCGGCAACAGTGCAACTGAAAATAGATATGGACCCCAGGTATGTGCGGCTTCCTAACAGTTCAGGGTTTCACTTGGCCACCAATACTGTCTGACGGCTTGCGTATTGGGGCAATACCCCTCACTCCACGGCTCAGGTAAAACTGATAACCGCTTTGCCACAAACAACAACTCTTGGTTTACCTCACGGGTGGGAACTAGTCAATTAGGTAGTGGTCGTTGCCATTTTCGCTGGCAAGTCCTCTCAATGGGCCAACTACTTTGGAGTTCGAATGGTACTCCTCACAATGAATTTTAGGGATTATGCCCAAGTACTTCCCATAGTTAAGCGGATAGGGATTATTCCCAGATCCGAAGCTGCAACAGATGCGAAAAAAAAATTCGCAGAAATTTTACCCAGGGAGCCCAAGAAAATGCTCGGGTACCAGATGTGATGAACCTACAATAATTAATTAATGAAAACACACGAAATAGCAGAAATAACAAAAATCAAAATCACTTTTATATTGATCGCAGGACACCTCGAGGGGGCAACCTCCTTTGATCAAGATCAATACAAATAACTTCACGGTACCTTCATTGGTCTCAACACAAACTTATATACTAAGTCTAGGCACCAATACCATGGGTCAATACAAACCATGGGCCAATACAAAATATGGATCAACAATTTCTACAAGACGACTTACAAAGCATATGCGTCCAACAACAATAATACAAACTATGGATCAACAAATGCTACGGGACGACTTACAAAGCATATGTGTCCAACACCAATATACTAACAAAGTAAATAGAAGGGTTGACATGGGTTCCTAACACTCAGCCTTCCAGCCGGATTTCGATGCTAAACTGGTCACTTTGGCCTTTAAGTGTTCCAAATTGTCACATTTGCCCTTAAATTTGAACTTTAGCAATGCCGCCAAATTCGTTAATAGACCACTAACTGGCCGACAGATGTCATGGTAACGGTTTTCGTCATAATGTGTTGGCGGTCTAACAAGATGTTCACTTCGGGAGGTGCATTCGGTGTGGTCTTCTATGCGACTATAGTTTGCGCGATGTCTACGCAATTCTTACTATGAAGCGCGCTGCACGGCTTCTTGCTTTTTTTTTTCTTTTTCTTTTTTTCACGCGCGCAACTTTAGCAATGTTGCGCGGTACACCTCCCTTGATCATACAAGATTCTGCGCAACTGGATTATCGCGGTAAAGCTTTAGTCTGCTACTGTTTGTGTCAGAAATTGTTACTAAGGCTAGGGTAACAAGCCAACACAATCTCAAGAATAAAATCAATCCAAACTAGGTTTTTAGGGTTTTGTTTTGTAGGTTTTGGTAAGAAAACTTCAAGAGCATAAGGGAATACATTCAACAATAAGTAAAAACTAATTCACATACATTTGTCCATGAAGATGTACATATATCTCAGAAATTCACCAAAAGATTGCACTGAAATTCATTCAATAAAAGACAAGCACTTACTGGAAATCATACATAAAACCAGAAATGAAATTGTCAATCAAGAAACTGTATAAGTTTAAAATGAAGCCAACACATATCAGAAGTGGAATAAGGAGTCATATATTCATAGTTTCATCAAAAATGCAATATGAGAGTTTGCAATACTTAGCAGTGAACAAGTCTGGATGAAAGTACAGTTTGCAGACCTCCTTTAGCTCTCCAAAAATTCGAACCCTTACAATGTCTTTTTTACCTCTATAAATAGTTTTTCATTCCCCCAAAACAGTTAGGGTTTCTCCTATTAATCCTCCATCGAATGACTAGATTAGGCAAAATAACATTTACATTTTTACAAATTACAATTTTGCTAAAAATAGCAAATCCTTAACAAAAAGCTTTAAATGAACCTAACTGCCCTAGATCTCTTTCGATGCCTCCACTAGCAAAGCTATGCCATCTGGACTTGAGGATCTTTTCTTCACCTTTTTGTGCTTTTGCTCCAGCTCAGCTATCCTTCTGTGTAGGTGTTCATTTTCATGCTGCAAGGTCTAAACTGTCCTTTCTAATTCTGAGCAATTCCTGTCAGCCATCCTTTTCCTCCTGAGTGCCTCCTTTGCATCAATCACCAACTCCTGAAAATTGTCATGAGTATCTTGAAGATCTTCTCTCAATCTTCTATTTGCTAGCATTAAACCATCATTTACTTCTTGCATATAGTTCATTTGATGCTTGTACTGTTTCACAGTCTTCTTCAAATTATCCTTGTCAGAATTTACCAGCTTTTCTATTGCAGCATCCTGATCTTCACTTGGTTTCCAAAACATGTTAAACTTCTTAAACATCAATTCCTCTGTCAATGGTTTTATAGTAATATCTTCAATGATAGGGTTTGAAACACCTATTACCTGTGCTGATTTAATACCTTCTGTTAACAATTTTCCAGAACTGTTTTCAACAATGGATTTAGAGCTTTCTTCACCTGTTACATTTACAGACCCAACCTCCTCTTTTTTAACTGAATGCAATTCATTTTTCTTTGACTGCTCCTCCATGGATTCTTCATCAGAAATGTCTACCTTATCAGTCTTCAATTTCGGATTCAACAACTTTTTCATATTTAATCTTAATTTGTTTTTAGACCTAGTTTTAGGTCTCCATAAAGAAGCTGGCTCTCCCATCATTTTTAGTGTCTTTCCTTGATATTGGACAGATGATAACTCTACCACTTCTAGCTTTTTTATCTTCTTCTTAGGCTTGGTAGTTTTGTTCTCTATAGATTGATTTTCTTTAGTCTCAACTTTAACCTTGATCTCTGGAATGAACTGCTCATCCTCTAACATATAGCCCTCATCATCTGAGAGGACTGTGATAGGGCTTTTGGGAAGATTCTGGACTTCCTCTTTTGCTACAGGAATAACCTTGATATCAATTTTCCTCTCTTCATGAACCACTGTTATAGATGATGACTTATTTTCAAGAATTTCCTTTTCCTTTTTGTCATCGAATAATGAAAATTTGACTTCACTGTGCTGTGGAATTTCCTGAAGCTGACTGTCAGTCTGTCCTTCATCTGCTACCTACTTTGTTTCCTTTTTAACTTTAATGCCATGTTTGTTTGCAGGTTTAGCTGAATACCCCAACTTTTGTACCATTACTCTTCCCTTATCAGTTTGCCTTTTGGGTTGCTGGTCTTCTCCTTTAGAATGAATCCTTGACCAAAACAAAAAGAAGTCCCAAGTTTTTTCTTCCTTCTGCAACACTGTAGAGATGATCAACTTGATGAGACCATGATGAAACAATGATTGAGAAGTATGATCATCCTGCTGTTTAATTTTGCTAGACATTTTCTGCAAGCTTTTGAAGAAAAAGAATGGCAAATTCATTTTTGACACCCCTGCCATGTGCTGCAAGAACCTGAGATGGTATTTGAAAACTAATGAGTACCTCCCTTCACAAGTTATATAGCTCTGAAGAATTCTTAAAGGTTCAATCCATTCCCTCTTGAAATTATGAATGATGATACCTTTGTTCCAGTCAGGAACAACATTGGGCAATAAGTATCTTTGAGGGTCAAACTCAAAAGGAGATTTCTTAAACCAGAGCTCGCCTTCATTATCAATTTCAGTGGCTTCTGAAATTAAATCTACAGTCAATTTGAATCTTAAAGGACCTACTATGATCATCTCATTCTTAAGTCCTTTGGCAAAATTGCATGATACTTGGGCATTAAAGCCATCTATCTTCTTGAAGAATTTCAACCATCCTGCCTGTTGGAAAAGCTCTGCACAATCTGGAAGTTTTTGGATCCATGTCAAGTCTGTTGGTTCAGCCCTATTAATCTTACCACTTTTACTGTTTTTTCCCATCTCTTTCTTGTCAAGGAACTGGAACAGTCTAGTTTCAGGTTTCAGAATTGTCTTATAAGCTGCTTTCTGGGCTGTAGGTTATAACAATTTAACCCATGCACAAATCTACAAACCTCCCTGTGTAACACCCGTATTAAACTAGCAGACTTCCCTCTGTTTAAACAAACTGAATTCTACAGGCAATTCTGTGAGTTTTTTAACGCCCTATTCTGATTAGGTCATAAAAGGAACAGTCATGCTAATTCCTTCTATCATGCTTCAGCTAACCATTTCAGTGATGAATTCTTCATCCTTTCATTCTATTACACCTTTCTCAGCGACCAATTTTTCAGAAGAACACGCAGCAGCAAAAACCCCAAATTCTTCAGTTATGAAGGTTTACGTAATACCTGTCAATTACTCCTGCATCGTGGCGTAATGTCTTCAAATTGAGGTGTCAATAACGTTCCTCTTCGAGCACAGGTGTCCTCCTAACGTTTTCCTGGCTGCAGGTGAAACGAATTCAAAGCCCTAATTTCTGCTGGCGCCGGAATCACAGGTGTCTCCTTCCACAGCAACGTAATCCATTGTTCAACGATGAAGACTCCTCCTCAAACACTAAATCCTTAGTGATCATGCATGTGACGAGGGAGATTTGACAGCGAAACCCGGAACTGGCTGGTCTCTGTGCAACTGAAACCCGCATAACCTGTAATGATGCCCTTGTCTCTCTTCGTGATTATCAACCAACAAACATCATGCGAAAATTGCTGCATACACGTGTTAAACACTTCACAAAATGCGATTAGACACTCACACTTTTCATGATGATTGAAATCAGATCAAGATTTTACGAAAAACTCATGCCACGATATTCCTGTAGCGCACTCTGTGTTAAACTTTGGTGTAGCGCTACAAGAATATCTTTAAACCAAAATTTAGCAGATTTTCTAACTTTTGCCAAATTTATCGGAGATTTTAGCAGCTTTTTGGTTTAGGCCACTAGTTTAGCTACTCTCTAAAGTCATAATTGATTCTTCTTTTGAATATATAACTCATATTGACCCACTTCCAATATAAAAATGACCAAAATCAAATGAAATGTGAAGACTGGGCTCAAACTTTATTCAAGCATTCGTAAGATTCTTAAGAAGGCAGAAAACCAAAACTGAAAACCAACAATTAACTAAGGTAAACTCAAAAATCAAACCAAAATTTGGAGAGGAAAAACTAAAAATGCAGAAAAATTTACTGACTTAACAGCTACCATTTATCAAACTTGGCGAGGTATCTCCATCTAATGTAGCTAACTGGAATGTGCCACCATTAGTAACATGCATTACAGTATATGGGCCAAGCCAATGCATTTTAAACTTTCCAAGAAATTTCATGAATTTGTTATTATACAAGAGGACTAGATCGCCTACCTGGAAAGACTTGTTCTTGATATGGCGATCGTGCCATGCTTTTTCACGCTCTTTATGTACTTGTTGGTGGAAGCCTGCGATGAAGGGATCTTCCTCCAGCCCAACCAAGTGTAGGAGCCATTCTTTTAGAGCTGCGCGATCTGTCATGCCTGTAAACCCTGCTATGCACAAACTGGGAATGAGATATTCCATTGGCATTATTGCTTCTTGTCCATAAGCCAATCTGAAAGGTGTATGGCCAGTAAGTTTCTTGCATTTAGTCCTCTATGCCCATAATATAGATGGAATGCGCAAGTCCCAATCGTCCCGATTGACCTTGCATATCTTAGTTAGCGCATTCTCCATCACTTTGTTAAATGCTTCAACATTTCCATTTTCCTGTGGGTGACAAGGCATGCTGCATTGATGATGAATGTGGAACTCTTCAGTCAAAGCTTCAATGGTTCTATTCAAAAACCGAGTGCCCTGATCACTCACTAAAATCTTCGGGCATCCGAACCATGTCAAGATGTTCTCATATATAAACTCTGTGGTTGTAGCTACGCTACAGTCTTTCACTGACTTTGCTTCTGCTCATCTGGTGAGGTAATCAATAGCAGTAATAATGTATCTCGGACCAATTCTCTTCCCTGGTGGGTTAATAGGACCCACAAAATCAATGGCCTATTTCTCACAGGCCTTCAATGTCAACTGTGGATTTAAGGGCATTTCATCCCTGCGCGATGGCTTCCCTATTCTCTGACATACATTACAACTTTGGCAGTGTTCCTTCGAATCTTTATGAATTGTAGGCCACCATAGCCCTACGCACAATATCTCTGCCTGCATAGTGGCCTCCTACGACTCCTAAATGCGCATTAGCTAATATGAATGGTTTCTCATGCTCTAGTACACATCTGTGCAGTACTTCATCCGGTCCCAGCTTGTATAGCTGACCTGCGACTATAGTGAAGTCCGCTACATGCACTACCAACTGCTTCTTTTGTTTTGTAGTGAACTCTATAGGTGCGAATCCTATGGTTAAAAAGTCAATGATGTCCTTATAATAATCATTAGCAACCTATATAGCAAACAACTGCGTGTCAGGAAGATTGTCTTCCAGATTTGTCGGCTCTTCTCCTGACTCAAGCCTTGATAGATGATCAAGTCCTAAATTCAATATTCTTGGATTAAAAACAATTTCAAATTCATACTCTTGAAAGAGTAATAACCATCTTCATATGCATCCCCCTAACACTAGCTTATTGACCAGGTATTTCAAAGCAGAATGGTTAGTGAACATAGAGAAATGTGCACCAAGCAAGTAATGCCTGAACTTTTGTAGTGCATATACCATCGCGAGTCCTTCTCTTTCAATAGTGGTATAGTTCTTCTCAGTGGATGATAAATTTCTGTTGGAAAATGCAATGGGATGATCAATACCTCCCTCTCCTGGATGAGCAAGAACAATGCCCAATGCTATACATGAAGCATCAACATGGACATGAAATATCTTCTCCTAGTCCGAAAAAACTAGGATCATTGCAGTGACCATCTTCTCTTTTAATGTGTCAAATCCTTTCTCATAGTCCTCATTCCAAACAAATGGTACCTCTTTCTTTAGCAGCTTCTCCATAGTTGCGGTTATCTGCGCATACCCTTTTATGAATTTCTTGTAATAGCCGGTGTGCCCCAATGTAGTGCGCAATTGCTTGACTGAATTTGGTGTAGGCAAGTTTACAATGACTGCGATCTTCGCAGGATCAACCATCAAGCCCTGTTTGCACACAATGTGTCCCAACAAGATTCCATAGGGAACACAGAAAACACACTTTTTCAGATTCAATGAAATTTGATGCTGTCTGCATTTTTCCAACATCATCCTGAGGTTCGTGGCATGGTTCTTCAGTAAACCGAAAATAGTCCAATAATCAAAATAAACCTCTAAAAAGTTATGTATGAAGTCTTTAAATGCTGCGACGACTACTCTAGAAAATATGGCAAGTGCGTTCTTCAGCCCAAAGGGCATCACTGTGTACTGGAACAACCCCCATTCTATAGCAAAAGTAGTCTTGTGTCTATATGCTAGATCAATCCTAATTTGATGATATCCAGAGAATCCATCAGTAAAAGAATACGCCTCATTTCCTCCAACATTGTCTAGCACTTCATCTGTAAAAGGTGTAGGAAATGGGTCATGCATTGAAGCATCATTCATCTTTCTGAGATCCACACAGATATTGATCTCACCCTCTGTTTTCTTATCCTAGATAACCATCGGGCTTATCCACTCAGATTCTTCAACTGGTTCAATGATCCCTGCATCGAGCATCTTATCGAGTTCTGCCTTAACTCGTTCCTTGTAGCGCAGGTTTAGTCTATATGGTCTTTGTTTCACAAGCTTCGCGCCAAGCTTAAGAGGAATTTTCATCACTCCTAAGTCTCTGAAAATGCCTTTCATCTCTGTGAACTTGGTCGGGAATAATTCTCAATATTCCTGTAGTATGCCCGTGACCTCTTCAACTGTATCTTCATCCCAATAATCTCCAATAGTTGTGAACCTTGGCTCTGCGCTGGTGCCAATGTTCACTTTCCTTGTTTTCACAGGTCCACTTATATCTGGAATTTCCAGTGGAGGTCCTTCTACCTCACACGATCCCTTTGATTCAGGTATTCGTACATTGCACGGGTCCTCCTCATCAATGTTTGATTTATCCTCGCCTTCCTCAGCGATGTGATAACAATCAAGAGCATGCTCTAGTTGCTCCTCCCATTCAGGCTATAGGCGCGCAGGTACGTTGTTTGCTCCAAAGAATTCTCCCAGTGTCATGGTTCCTTGTGTACAGTCTGGATTGAATATTTTTTCCTTAATGACTTGCAGCGAGTCATTGACACTGGGATGTTCATCTTCGAAATTGAAATCCTGCTGGAAGCTCGCAGTTAGGTCAGACAATTCTGCTGTACCTCTACGCAACTCCAGGTCTAGGTACCACTTCTTAGGAATCGATTCTTCCAGCATATGCACAAACAAATGCACCCATTATGTCTGTGGCCTTTCTACCCAAGCTTGTACACAAACTTCAATATGATCCCTTGGATCTGTCTGACCATTATATTTTTCAAAAGATAGCGTAACCTTCTCAGCAAACTTGATTTCCATTTTAATTCTGCACTGATCCCATGTGGTTAGTGTCTTCTTATGCGCGGCCCACCATCTAGCAGGTGTCCCGCATAGTGCCATGTCTAATGCTGAGACGCGGTGTTCATCCGCAACTGCTGCAGTATATTCTTTGATAAAACAATAAACATTAGATAAACCATCTTAGGTAGGTATTGGAGTTACCTCTTTTCCAATCCAGTGGAGTGTCTTCGTGATCCGTGCACATTTCTTGGCAGATACTTCATGTAATATTCTTTGCTAGTTTTCTAGTCCTACATCAGAGTCTGAGACGCGAGAGCTGTCACAGCGCCAACTGAGTGTGCCATCCGCAGTTGGATTAATATAGTCAGCAATATTAGTTGTCATCTTGTAAATACGGTCCAAGTCTTAAGCTCTAGATTCCTCCTGAATCGGTTCAACATATCGTTCACCCTGTGGGGGGTATAATGGCGCGATGACCTTGATATCATTGCCTTCAAATATCATTTTCATAGTATTCAAATCAATAATGGTAGAGTTAGTCATTTCCCAATCGATACCCAGCAGTGCTGGATAAGGATGGTTGTCATCCACGATTTCAATCACTTCAAAATCTACATAGCTACGCACTCCGTAAATGTCAACGATAGTGTTGGGTAACCTCCCCAAAGGTATACCTATCCCTTGATTAGCCATTCTTAACTCTAGAGGTGACCACTATAACTTTGGTTTGCCCATCTGATGCCATGTCGGCTTGGTCAAGACATTTATTTAGTATCCAAGATCAAGGATGATCTCATCCATCTCATAGTCCCTAATCTGTGCAGTGAGCCTCATTTCCCTTCCTATTCTTTTAGGACTCCTAATATTATGGACTGTGCCATGGGAATCCCCCTTCTCGCTATTTGGCTCATACTGCCTCAGTAGCTTTTCAAATTCCATGAAAGCATCTGCGCTCTTTAATAACTTCAGGCAGCTCCGTAGGAACTGCACAATAGAGGAAACTGCGTTTGCCGCAGCGCTCATCTGATCATATGCCACTGGAATATCCTGTCTTTGCAGTATTTCGCTGCGTAATTGGGTTCTCAGGGAGTCGAGTGGTGGTGTTCTGAACATGTCCCGTGCTTCCTCGAATGCTCCCTTATTTTTCTGTAAGTCTAGACCCTGTGCTTTCCTAGGAGCTTTTCTAATCCGTACCGGCTCACCAGGATTCTGCTTAGGATCGCGCGTTCCAGAAGTCGAAACTTATGTGCGTCCATCCATTCCTTTATCAGTGCCACTACATGATACCACGTTTACACTTGGATCCGTAGATCTTCTCTCTGTTGCGATCAACTAAATGTTGGGATTCGGTGGTTCTGTCCTTCTTCATTTCTGCATTTCCACCTCCAGTACAGGACAGTCTTCAATAACATACTCAAATGACTTACAGTAGTTGCACATAGTGCATGGGTTTGTACAATCTCAAGATACATGACCTGGATGGCCATAGTTATAACAGATTACCTAGCCGCGGCCCCTTCCTTGCACCGGGCCGGCATTTCTTCCTCTCCCGCGGTATCCACCACCACGACCTCTATATCCTCCTTGATCATAGTGGGTGTTTTCTTGTTTCGGCTAATTTTCTTCTTGGACGTGGTACATTCCAGCACCTCACATCGCTTCCACATCGCACTTTCTTTAATTCATGAGCTCATATGCGCGACAGTTGGATTCATCATGTCCAACTGACTTACAGAAATTACAGTATAAGTTTTTAGGTTTTTTTACATATTTCTATATTAGGTAACAGTCCTCAGGTCTGTGTCCTCTACTTCTGCATATTTCACACCATGGCGCCTGATTGTGATTCATATTCATTGGGTTTGGTGTGCCACTGTCAACATAACCTTGAAATAGATGGCAATGTTCTTTGGTGTGGCCCTCTCCTTTGCATCCGGTGCACCAAACTTCGCGTCTCAGTTCATATCTTTGTTCTTTTCCATTCTTCATACCTTGTAATTCTAATGTTAAGGTGGTCAACTGGTTCTGGATTTGTGACATCCCATAACTGCTCTCTCCAATTGGTAAGACTCCAGCTTTATTGCGATCTCCTAGGCCTCTGCCTACGACACAACCTTCTGCCGCATCAGTGGTTGTCTGATATGGGGAAATAGCACAGCTATGAACCATTCCTAGTGTTGTTGCGGAGCTATAACAAAGCTCACTTGGTCTAACAATGTCTTAAATTTTTGGTCAAATTACCAGACCATTTCAGTAGGTTTTTGCTTAATTTCTTTTAGCTCTATTATGCACTGCGACTTGGATTTTGGTTTCTTAAATTTTGCTACAAGTGTAGCCTTGATTTATGTTAGGGTTCTCGGTTGTGCCTGAGAATATTTCATAAACCATTGCAATGCTCTATCTCTGAAATTAGTGATGAACTGCGCTCTCTTTACAGCATCATCCTGAACTTGCTTTACACTCCATATGGCTTCACATAGAAACCAGTGCTGATCAGGGTCTTCTAGACCCGTTCCTTTGAATATCGGCAGTTTTATATCGTTATCTGTCATTCTCCTTCCCGGTTGTGCACTACCCTGAGGAGTGCTATGATTCCGTGGGGGGTTCTGAGCAGAAAAAATAAAGGGAACATTCGGAATAGTGGTATTCTGTGGGATATTCTGAGATTGGGTATTCTAAACTAGACTAGTCTGAGTCGAGATGGTCTGAGCACTTTCTCCTGTGGTGTTAGCAGTATTGACGTTTGCGGGGTGGGTTGCGCTACTCTCACAGGGGGTGGGTTTTGATGTAGGGGTGGCACGGTTTATGCAACCAACAGATTCTGGGGTGTGATAGGGTGGATGGTGGCTGATGACAACGCGGTCTGATTCTTAAGGTCATGCGGGATTTCGGTATCGATGCAGAGTCTGGGTTCTCCAACATTCTTTTCTTTATTAAACTTAAATCTATTTCCACTTCTCAGGTTATGTGTCTCTTCGTCAGAATCACTAAAAATGCTATTAACCATGATAGATTCAAAAATATTACTCGATTCTTAAAATGTCTTTTTCAGCTAAAAGAATTTTAATGTACAGGCTGAGATTGTTCAGTAACTTACCTCTGAATCCTTCGAAAAAGTATGCCTCAGTTTGGCTATAGGATTTCAGCATGTCTACAGTGAATTCTGTTACAAATCCTTCAAGTATGCTATCAACCCAGAAATCGACTTCTCGTGTCAGTGAGTTGTTTATTGCTTTGAGTTGTGATGTGAGCTCTGGAGTCCACTCTGTAGGTACTCCTCCTTGAAAACAGGTTTTCCTTTCTGCGAGTCGCGATATCCACTCGTGCAGCTCATTTCCAAACAAAGCCTAGAAAATCTCATGAATCTCTCTCCACAAATATATGTTCAACCACTATACGTCGGAGAGACATGGATGTATGTTTTCTTTCTCTGCAAACTATCTTTCGATCTTATCACACCAATCCCAGATCTCTTTCTTTTCGTGATGCCAATTGTCTGAACCCAACGGGAACTGGTATTCTTCATCACACATTACTTTCCAAACACACTATAGCATCACTGGTCTTAGCCGAGCAACATAACCATTTGTTGGCATATATAGCTGAGCTAGAGGTTTCCAATGTAGACCCAGGTACTTCGCGGTTCAAGGAACCAACAAAACCCTTCTTCACCGGCCCTTTCGACAAAAGACCGGGCACAACCTGAGGTCTCACCCGAGGCAAAGCTGGGGGGTGGTTGCGGAATCAAGTTTCCAAAACCTAGTGATGTGAGTGTAGGAAGACTGATGAGCAGTGCAACACCACAAGGACTGCCGCGGATAGACAACTGTGTGAATTATCTACTTCACGTCGGATACTTTGGAAAGCGGAGGAGCTTGCACCACCCGCGCATCCAAGGATCACGCGGTAATGGGTACTTCCCGCAGCCCGACAATAAGCTATCAACAGCTTATCTCACGGCACTTACGATGGGTCAGCGCGTCAACTAGATTGCGCTTCTGCTCCAAACTTGATTAACTCTAACCAATCTTACTTATCATTTTTTATCCATCCAACACATTTAGGTTCTTATCATTATGTTGCATGCAATCGAATAAACATACAATATTGCGTGCTCCAATGCTGTGCTTAAATTCACCATTCAACTATGTGACTAATTGACAGATTCATACATTCACAAACTGATAAGTGTTGAATACTTAACATTCATCCACACATGTATTACTTAACATATTATTCCCATTCTCTTGCAGTCAATACATATAAAAGAAATCACATAACAGATAACTGCAGTACTAAACATCCATACTAAGCAAATGAACAGTCGCAAACACACAACAAACACATAACACAGAATTTAACATGGTTCACCCCCCGGATGGAGGCTAAGTCCACAAGAACGATTGTTAATATTGATCTTTTTGGGAAGGGTACAACTGTTCTCAGTCTGCAAACTCAGTTGCAGACTCTCTTCTCTCTGAGATAGGTCTCTGCACACTCAGCTGCAGAGCCTTTACAATGGATTTCAAGCTTAAGATTTTACAATAATCAATATTGACCAAAAATGAAGAGTTCAATGAGAGATTAACCCTTTCCCATACAAAATTGCCCTATTTATAGGTCACTCCCATGGGTCGTGTATTTACAATCAGTAGTCCGAAACCCTAAGGTTTCCAAAACTAGCATGGCTAACTGCCACCCTAGCTGTCGTCGTCGACAGCTTACTCTGCCTGCTCCAGGCCTTCCAGCTGGGCCACTCATGGCTCGCATGCACCTCTGATAGCTGCAGTCCTCAAAATGGTTACACTGCATCATGGCCTGTCCCTTTCCGCTACTTCTGCCTACCTGTCACCATCGATGTTGTGGCCTAGCTTCTCAACTGCTTGCGGCCACTCTCTCTGACAGTCCCTATCATCCATCTTCGTGTCCCAAAACAAGTCGCTTTCTCTGCTCCGACCTTTCCTTTCATTATTTACCCAAAATGGTTGTTGCGCTACGTCTGTGTGTCTACGTTCTGCGCAACTCTGCTTTACCATCTACCGCTGCGTGACAATGCATAGTTCTCAAAAACTGCTTCCATCCCTTACCGCAGTGCACAATGCGCGATTTCCAACACTTGTATATTTTCTAACCCCCTTGGGCCCTTCCCAACATGATGACCCAAAGCTTTTAGATTTGTATAGCCTAGTAACATCGTAAACAATTCTAGTAGCCAGGGTCCATTCTTAGGATCTTTGAAATCCTTTATTACAACTTGGTGAGGTGTAAATGTTATAGTCTTACCTTCACTATGATGAGTAATTTGATAGAATGAAAATACATTGCAAGAAATTCTTGGAACACATAATACATAATTGAACTTATCACCATCAACCTGAACATTTCTAGATCCTACAACATTAAGAGAACTTTTATCACCAACAAATATATGTTTGGTGTTACATCCATTCATTGTAGACAACATGTATTTACCCTTAGCCATATGATAAGATGCTCCAAAATGAATGAGCCACTCATTAGAAGAATAGGGAGAAGATGCATTGAAAGAAAAAACAGAAGCACAAAGTGCATGTCCATGAGTTGTAGAGTCAGAATATGAATCAAGGTTGATGTTGTGCTTCTTAATTGTTCCTTACAATGATGCCATCTTCTTGAGCATTTATATTCCACATGGCCATCTTTTCTACAAAAGTTGCAATGACCCTCAGCCTTCTTACCTTTTGATTGTGGCAGATTCTTAGTATGCCACTTCGCGATTAACTAAGGACGATCCTTGACATTGTGGTTTGTTGTACTACAATAGGTACACTATGGAGTTGGATTCGGGAAATCTCTCTGATAATGTCCGATCTGGCCACAATTATAGCACATAACCGGTCCTCGACCTCGACCAAAGGTTCCCCCGCGACCAAAACCTCCACCGCAACCTCCCTAGAATCCTCATTTGAATCCACCTTGTGGATGATTGTACTGTTGTTGATTATATTTTGGTGGATGGTACTATGGTTGGTTATACTGCATCTGCGGTTGATTGTATGGAGGTTGATTATACTATGGTGGTGGATGATTATACTGCGGCTGTGGTTGATTATACTGTTGTTGCAGTTGTATAGGTGGTTTCTCTTCTCCCTTCATGAAATTAGTATCCACAGTTCTTTCTTGAATTAAAGCATATGCTCTACAATCCTTCTCCTCATGACCGACCAATCGACAGAAGTTACAAAAAATATTATCTAGCTTCGACACAACCCTCTGTAAGTACACACATTCTTCTGAGTGATGTCCCCTCGTTTGAAAAATTCAACACCAGGGAATTGCTCCTTGACTGTGTGGATTTGGTGCGTCAAACTGTAAGTATTCACGGAACTCAAGACACTGATCCTTATGATGCCCCTTAGACTTGCATCGACTGCACCTATAATATCCCGATTTTTTACCTTATTGCATTAAAATTGTAAATGATGTAAATATCATTATTAAATCATGGTGAGGAGATTAAGTCCAATGCCCCACCATCGATTTAGCATTTTATGTATTGGAAATTAAAAATCGATGCATATGGTTCTTGTGCTAGCCACGCATAATAGAAATTAAGACATCATGTAAATATGAATTTTAATTAAATACCCACAACTAGCTATGCAATGGAACAAGATATGGGGGCATGATTTTTTCAAGGGATAGGGAGGGAAAATATTCAAACCTTTGAGCCAATAGTGTTAAGCCAAATGTCAATGAGAGAACCAATAAACCCTCAATTACCCATTTTGACTTATGCACCCAATCATTTAATTCTTCCAAGAGTTGGTTGAGGTAGTTAATGCATTGGGAATGGAGAGGTATGGATGCCCAATTTCGTGTATGGGAAAGCCATCAATTTGGGAAATCGTATTGTCTTCCATGACAAGAAACCACCCACGAAATTGTGCCCAAGCCATTATTCACCCATGGTCTTTTCTTCGTCACGCAGTCTGAGCTAACTGGGGCGTTTTCCTTCACATTTTCCATCTTTTTGCTTCATTTTCCATAGCTGGGAATTCGTTTTTGTGTTGCAGAATGGATGGGAGGAAGAGTGTCACTATTTGGGGTTTTATAGAGGTCGTTTCTGCCCCTTGAATGCCCAAAAACGTGTGGTGAAATCAATTTTTCTCTCCGAGGGTTTACTTACCCTCTAACAGTATGTTTTTGGGTGCCCGCGATTTTGGAAACTCATGGAAACCCCATTTTGGGCATACCACAATCAAAACGTTTTTCTTCATACCCACCACTTGTGTTTTGTTGTCATGTGCAACCCTATTTTGGTTTGAACTTGTGAGTAAGAAATTAGGAGTGGAAGAGGATTATAATTGGCTTGATAAACCTAGTGAAGAGAGTAACCTCACATAAATATCAAAAGGGCCTTGGATACTCTTCTATGCACACCCTGAAGAGCACTAGAAGGGAGGGTATGTCCTGAGGGACTGTGTACCAATGAAGGGAATAATTCCTTGTGTTGGGTGTGTAGGTATTGTGGGTACCAAGATAGATATATATTGTATAGGTATCCATAACTCTTTGGTTGGGGTCACTAGCTTATCAATTCATTCCCTTCCATTTCCTTAACAGCCTGATAAACCCAACTGTGGATTGGCTTGGCCGATTTTGGTGTATATTTTGCTATGTGTGAGTCTGGTGTTCCCCTTTTCCTTGTAGAAATCATGCCCATCTCGGGGGTGGCATTTGTGTTGAGATATTGATGAGCACAACTGGCCTATGGTTGGGTGGAATGTTGCAATTGCATAGCCAGTTGCTCGGGACTACTTTGTTTCAAGATAAGTACTCTTTTGTGTTAATTATGTAATGTCTTTATTTGATCACTATCATGAATATGTTGAATGCATGCTAGATGTGTAGTATAATTTTATTCCGCCATGTCAAATTTAATCATGCATCTGCACACATATATGCATTATGTTTGTATGAATTTATACATTAAATCATGGGTATAAGAACTAGAAACAATCTAGTTTAGTGTCATGTCTTCTCCCTTACATTGGATCGATAGGAGGGGACATGACAACACCATATTTATTCTTGAGCTTCCTTCCCCTTCTTGATATCTTGTAGTTGGATAGTCAAGTTCACTATCTTCACTTGGATCTGGTTCATGCCAATCCCCATTTTTCCAATCAGCGAAGCCTCGAGCTTCATCGTAATTTCTAATGCCTCCTCTTGGGATACGATATTTTGCTGCATCAACGACATCCAAATGTGCAGTATCAATCCTGCAATAAACCATTCTTTATGTTGTATGTCGCTCATTCCAAAACTTACTTTGGCCATCAAATATTTGTACCTTTGATCAAATTCCCATACTGATTCATTAGGAAATCGCTTTATTTCCTTCAAATCTGTGATATATTTGGATTCTGATTTCGGTTTCCTAAATTCGTCGATCAATCCTACTCTGATTTTTCCAAGTTTTTATGCAGACTCCCTGTAGGTACTTGTACAAACTTCATAAACCAATCCATTGCATGACCCCTAAAGGTCATCTCCAATTGTCCCTTCTTAATATCATCATCTTGGACTTGTTTCACTGTCTACACCGCTTCGCATAAGAACTAGTATTTTTTGGGATCCTCTGTCCCATTACCCTGAAAAAAAGGCATCTTTACATCATCGCCTGCCATCCTTAGTTTTATACTGATGTTTGTAGATCCTCTACTCTTACTATTGTTCTGACATGTAGGACAAACCTGCGAAGAGCTTATATTTCTTCTTCCAAAGTTTGGTGTAGTGCACAGGGTTGTGGGTATGTTCTAGCTTTGGGTTTTTCCTTCCTCAGGTTCAGGGGTAGCCTGGTTGTTCTCTTCTTCATAGTAGGATCACTTAGTCCCTTGTGGTCCTATTTCACAGTTCTTTGTTCCAGTAGCACTAGGAGACTCTCTCTCTACCTCAGTCCTCCTCTTCTTCTCTGGCTAGAACCTCACTCCACTTCTCAGGTGACCAAAATCTTCCGCAGCTTCCCTCACAATTTCCTTGTAGCTCATATCCATCTACCTTGCATCATTCTATCAGACCCTCATCCGTGCGGTACCCATAACCTCCACACACCAAAGCTTTACTCATCAGAGTTGATATTTAATATGACCTTTCCACAAATGAGCATCTTGATCCACAATTTTAACGACAATAGATACCTTCCTCTAGGTCCCTTGAAATTTTTTCTTTCTGCATCACTATATGAATTAACTTTGTTGACAACACATTCAGTAATGTATCCTTCCAAAATACTGTCTACCCAAACCTTGACATCCCTTGAAGCTTTGTTGTTCACTTGTCCCATCTGTTGGATCAGTTATGGGGTCCATTGTTTAGGATCACCTCCCTGGAAATTTTTCTTCTGAAAAGTTAGTTGCACCAACCATTCGTATAGAAGTATAGGAAAATTGAAGAAGAATACTTCGTGGATATCAGAGTAGATGTACCTATGCAACCAATCAGTCGTCGACCATCCAGGGTTCTAATTTTCTTCCTTAGCGAATTCTCGCGTCTTCTTGTGGAACCATTCCGTGATCTCCGACTTTGTAATATGCCACAACATGTCCTCTTTCCTCTCGCCTAGGGTCCTAGAAACAGAACCATTTTTTGACACAGATCTGTCGACAAGGGTTCACTTTGCACTAGTGTCAACAAAACAAAACACAATCTCCGATAGACATCATCCCAGAAAGGGTTTACCCTTTCTAGCGACACCCGCAGAGTGAGTGAAGTCTCACCCGATATATCTAAGGGGTGATGTAGGAACCAAATTTCCGTAGATATGAGAGAACATGCATCATTTTTACTCAATCACACAGTAATCCATAGATAGACATGAACATTATTTGCATCGAAACACAATCGTTAGACCTACGACATAACAAATTATTGCAACATAACTAGCTGATCTGAGATATATAGCAGTACTGCAACATTACAGATTCATACATACACCATAGTTAACCGAGCTGCGACACACATTCAATGATATTGCGACAACCCATCATACACCATGTTTAACCATGTTGCGAAATCATACATTCATTTATAGTATGACAGTATATAATCAATCAAAAAGCAACAGGAAAATAGGCATAGGCATAGATAAAACATTCCCTTTTATTACTCATCAACTTGTCTTACACCGCAACATCAATGAATACATCCACAAAACCGATACAAAACATATCCACGGATCATCATCGAGAAACAGGGAAAATACATGAAGGTCCGATCAGATCAGAGATAAAAAGGTGCTCAACATGCGAACCAAAAGATAGATCAAAGGATTCACACCAGGATCGAATCAATAGATGCAACGATCGAGTCGAAGATGATGCCCTTAGGCTTACAATCTAATGCTATTTATAGGCTCACTTGGTCGTTACATTCGGTCCACTTTGCAGAGTGACACATTAATTAATTAACTACATAACTAACTACTCCGCACTATTCGCTTTATCTGCTCTACAACTGGTCCTTTACCCTTGTCGTGGTCCCTTCCATCGCCAAGTGTACCAAAAATTATGTGCCTTGACCCCATGCCAACAGTTCCTAAAGTCTACACACAACCTAATCTCTCCACTCTTTTTTCTGATAGGAACCAAGTTGGCTACCCACCGAAAGAACATCAGGGATACTATGATCTTTTCCTCAAACAATCTCTTTACTTCATTTTAAATGAGGGGGAGGAGCCTAGGGTTTATCCTTTTGAGCTTCTGTTTGAAGGGATTTTCATATTTCTTCACGGGGATGGTATGATGAATAATGGACATATCATAATCCTTCATGTCTTTATAGCTACAAGCAAAAACATATGAAAAATTTCTCATCAACTCAATATATTTACCTCTATTTTCTGGAGTGGGAGACTTAAATAGTTTGATCATTTTTTGTTCTTTCTCTATTCAAATATTGTAGTCCTCCACCTCATTGTCATTTGGAGTGACTTTGGGATTTTTCTATACATCATTACCATCAAACAGTTCTTTCCAAAGGCACCAGTCCTTTAGGGATGTCGTTGTTCTTGATCTGGTTGATTTCTTTACCTCTCAGGGTATTTTGGAAGTATGATGGATCAGGTCCCAATCTTCAACCTTTTGATTTTCTTCATCAATGTGTGTACTAGCAAATTCTTCTAATATTTCGAGAAATCTTTTGATTTGTTGATCATCTTCAAAAAGATTCCAGTGCCTGGTATTATATGGAATAGATGGTCTATGTTTGACTCTAATCTTGTATTTTCTATTTAGGTAAATAGGAATCTTGAAGTTACTAGCTATAGTGGCCAAAGCATCGATTATCATATTTTCTCCTCTTGGAAGGACTGAGATGCTATGTTCTATGAAAAAATTATCAAACATGTCCCAAACTGAATTTCTATAGGCCCCCATTCTAGGATGTTTAGCTTCATAAATCCCATTTAACTGATGAATCACCAACTCCGAATCACCATGACTGGTTATCCCTTTAGCCTTCGAACCTTTGAGAATTTTCAACCCTAAAAGTAAGGCTTCATATTCAGCCACATTGTTTGTGAACTCAAAGACCAATTTAAAAGAATGAATCCTAGCACACGTGTTTGCAGGGTCCAGGGGAATGACCTAGATGCCTGCACCAACTCCTTCTTTTCCAAAAAAACCATCAAAGACCATATTCCATAGATATTCAACCTCATTTTCCGATCTACAATATGCTCTTCTTCTGATTTCTGCTCATTGTTTTTCCCATTGTTTTGCTCACTGATTTCAATACTACTTTGCTCACTAATTTCAATACTGCTTTGGTTTTCTTGCTCAGAACAAAGATCATAAGAAAAAGTAGATAAACCTAAGTTAGTATAAACAAAACATATGGATGGTTTTGAGGCTTATCCTTACTACTCACCACATATTCCATCCTCTTCTCTCTATACAATCATATATTCTCACCAAACACTAGGATGGTTGCATAAGACATGTCCATTTGCAAAGTCCCCTTTAGCTTTGATGCCCAAATTCTAGAGAGCAGCATCCCAAACTTTGGTGGAATGTCTACCACCACCACATCCATAACAACACTCTTTTGATGGATTTGTGTCAGTGAAACCACCATCTCCTTGATCAAACCTAGGCTTAACACTCTTCTTGAATCGAAAGAAAACAAGTCTTTGTAGGGCCTTGCAATCTCCAACCCTAAACTTTCCACAACACATTTAGTCATGAGGTTATGGGAAGCCCCTGAATCCAGCATGGCATTATGTAATACTCAGTCATGAACATTTATAATGATATAGAAAGGAGTCACATCATCATCTTTTGGGTTTTCCACATGAGGACCAAATAGGAGGGTAGGTTGGTCATCCTACAGATTCAGAGTGTCCAATTGTTTTTCTTCTTCTTCTTTTACCATATTCAAAATATGATCTTGATATTCAACATTATTCAGAACTCATTGAAGGGGATGGAAATATTGACCTTGGATATTTGAGTTTCAAGGTTGAAAGAAGGCTGGGATTTTTCCGTTTCTTTCACATTTGCATCACCTTTCCCATCCTAGCCTTTCTTAGGAGCATCTGTCTTTGGATCACCCTTTTTGGAGGCTTCTTTTTTCTACTGATTGGATGCAGTTTGATCAACTTTGGTTTTATTGGGATTTAATATCACATTCCTACTCTTGATGTTATGTTTATTTTGAAATTCCAAAATGGCATTTTGATATCCCCTTTGGTATTTCTCTGATTCTAGCTCCAGTACAGTGCAATCTTGCTCTAGGGAGGATTTGTGATGCTCTTCTTTTGTTAGGTAAAATTGGGTCTGAGAATGGTCAAAATGATGGATTTGATACTTCAGTTGTTCTTCCTCCTTTTCATCAACCAAATTCTATGCAAAAGGTGGCCTCACTTGCTCGTTATCTGGCTTTCTAGGATCCCTTGGTTCCCTCTGTCTGATTTGTGGGGAAAGGGGCATTCTAAACTTAGGGTTTATAATATGAGATTCTGGGGGTTCTCTAGCAGCAGGTCTATTTTATAGGTACAACCTATCCACAAGATTCTCTATGGTATTCATCATCTAATCAAATTCATTATCTATGGATTGGGATGTGGAGGGATGGCTCTCCTCCCTAACCTTCTTTTCTCAGCATCCACCCTATGCTTTATTTTTCTAGATTCCATTAGGTTTTCCTCCACCTCAATGGAATCCTTTATCATGTTAGATGATGATGTGAACCTCCTCTCTCTCAACATCAAGGAAAAGTCATTTTCAAATGCATCAGCATAGTGGATTTGGGAAGCTTCAACAGGGGGTTTCATATCAATAGGTATTGAATTGTATACTTTCATGAACCTAGCATAAAATTCCTGAACCGTCTCCATGTTGTTTTTATTTAGGTTATTGTACTGGGTTAAGATATGTAGGGGATTCTTTTTATCTTCCCAAATTGATAGGAAATCTTGTTCAAACCAATTATAGCTAGTGATACTCCTGTCGGAAGATCCTTGAACCACTTTTTAACCTCCCCAAAGAAACTTTGTGCAAACAATCTCATCTTGACATCATCATCATCCACCTCCTCTAGGTATATAAAGTCATTGAATCTGTTTACATGTTGTTGGGTTGTAATGCCACCTTCCCCATCATAAATTACAATGCGTTGAGCATAGTTCTGAGGTAAATCATGGAGTTGGGAAGGAAGTGCCAGAGGAGAAAATATGACAACCATTTCTCTTGGGGGTATAGGACCTGATATTGAGGCATGTGGAACAATAGGGGAAATAACAGGAATATGGAAGCTAGCAGTAGTATGTCCTTGTGCAGCAGTGGAGTGTATTTAGACCTTTTTACCAGAGCTTGTTTCACCGGGAGAGGCAAAAGGATCTGTTCTTTCTTCTTTAAATTTTTCTTCTTCTGATGCCTGTAAATTTTCCGAAAGAGATACTAATGCATACGATTGGAAATTTTCCTCATCAAACATAGTTTGACTTAATTTTGTTTCAGAAATGGATCTAAACAATTAGTTTTGAAACTTTAAATCAAAGGTGATAATATCTACACTTTCGGCTTCTTCCTTTGGCAAAGAAAAAAATCTCTTTAATTGAGGAGTGCCTGATTTCACTTTTTCCTTTCCCTTTCGGAGGATATCTCTTGGATTTGGATAAAATTATGTGGGTTTAGGATCTGCATTGCTTCTGGTGTACACTCTTCATGAAGACATGATTTGCTCAATGAAATTTCCTATAGATTATTATGGAATGGAAATTTTTTCCAATGAAGTCGCTAGGGAAAATAATATAGCCAACTGGATGTCCAAGTCTCTGTTTTCCTTCAAATATCGGACATGGTCCTTTGTCGTTATTTCCCAAGGAAGATGAATCTTTCTCTCCCCAACAACAACGCAAAAATATTATCACTCTAGTAACTCCCTTGGATGTGGAAGGAAGGGGCAGAGGTAACTATTTCAAACCAACTTGCAGAGTGGAAGCTTGCCCTTCCAACCCAGAGAGGGTCTCTCTTACAACTCATTTTCCAGATGCTATCTTTCAATGGATGGTTGTGTAATCAAAGCAACGGATAGATATTTTGTAGGTAGGTTATGGATTTGGGTGTTTTAAAGTTGTGGGTTCAAGAGAAAATCCCCATTGGCCATGGAGTCAAAAGGACAGAAAACAATCATAAGGGAGATCAATGAATCATTGTAGAATGCTCAAGGAAGTAGAGGAAAGATATCTAATATCTCCTAGTCAATCAGATTGTTGAGGTGTGGGGGTAGAATTGAGGCAAACAATTCATTAAAGCATAACATCCAATGATGAATTCTACCTTAACTTTGGAGGAAATGATAAAAAAAAATTGTTTGAAAGTGCTGAAACAGAGCATGAAGCCAAGGATGAATTATGAATACAATAATTTCATTTAAACAATGAAGATAACACATAAAATAGAAAAACTCATAAATACACACATTCACAAAGGATAACACAGACTAAGAAATATATACACATGAATCTTTGGTAAAAGCATTCAGTGCTTCTGCATTGATATATTTCATTAAACTTAGAAAGCCAACAAGAACCCAATATTCAAGAGTTTTTTCTCTCCAAAATCCTGATCCTTGGATCTTATAAAAACATGCCATACATAGGATTACAATTATTATGCATAAAAAAAACCCTAAATCCTTTTGATTGTTACTAAAAATAGAAAATGGCCACATAAATTCCATGTGTGCAAATTAACCTGAAGTCTAGATTATGACTCATGAACTGCTAGCTAGTTGACTGATGGTGAAAACTAAGAAATAAGCCAGTTGTCTCCTCCACTCGTTCAAATTGTCTTGGCGTAGATCAAAATCCTATGGGATGCCCTAAATTTAGGGATCAAGCTGATTATGTCCAGCTCAACAACTCCTGTAGCTTATTCTAGTTGTATCCCACTATAAAATATACAGAAGTTGAGTTTCAACAATTTTCGCAGCGTACTCCAGTCATTTTCCATAATATGCGCTGCAGAAGTTAAGATACAAAACTTTCGAGCGACCTCTACTTTTGGTGTGCATATGCTACCGGAGTTCTGTAAACTGTCGAAACTCTAGGGTTTCACACCATCAACTTTAAATTCCTTTCTGGGGGCTCAAAAAACTGTTATTTTCCTTCTTATATGTCTGATGTTCATCCATGCATGTGCCAATAACCTTCCACTATTTCAAACCATCAAACAAAATTGAAACCCTAATGAAAACCCTAATGTTGGATCTTTGTGTGAGTAGGGTCCATATTTCTTCCTTATCCCTCACTGTGTTCTTCTTCCTTTGAGTAATATTCGAGTGTTTCTGAGTACTTTCCTTCCCAAGTAGCAAGTACCATTTTCCCAAAATTAGGGCTTATTTTTAGGAAACCCTAGCTATCCCAAAATGTAAATTTTCGAGTCCTACCTATATTCAATCAAAACTATGGTTGGGATGTGAAAGAGGAGATATTCCTCCTGAGAAGCCACTTCAGTTAGGAGCTTTAGGTTTCTCCCCGATGATTTTCCTATGTTGAAAAGTTGCAATTCTTCTCTAACTGCCTTGTTTTCTGCTTGTAATGTTGTCTTCCTTTTGTATAGGTTTTCTACCTCCTTTCTTATGGGAAATCCTCTCTTTAATATCCTTTAAGTGTAATATAACATGCATTCTATCATATATAGCTCCTTTGTCAACTTCCCATGGTATCATTTGCTTTCTTCCTTGATCCGCACATTTCCTTCTTTTTCCTCTTGCAGTTGGGCTTTCAACTGGTTAATTTCAGACTCTGCATCGTCTCTCTATGTAGAGGGATAGGTTTCAGGTGTTTCTTCATCATCCATTTGAATGGGAGATCCAAGGAGAGTGTGAGGGGGAGTTTCAATGGTAGCTGTGAGAGTTCCCTTACCTATGGGAACCATCTTCTTAGTTGCTTACTTGGTCAAGGGGTTTCTGTGAATTATTTTCTTAGTCACCTCCGGTGTGAACTCCAATTTCTCCCCTTTCAACTTTTCCTTCTTCTTATGAGTGTCTGGAACTTTTGTAACCTTGGTTGGCCTCTCATATACTCAAATAGGTGTTTCCTCTTTTGTCTCCTTCCTCTTTCCCTTGTTAGGGATTCTTTTCCTTATCGGTGTTGATTTCATGGCTTCAGGGTCATACCCAGCCAAGAAGAGGAAAGTAATCCATTCTCTCCCTAACTTCTCCAATTATTCTAGTACCAACTACTTTATGAGGCAAAAATGGAAAATGTAACGGTCAATTTCCTGGCCTTGTGACAATTCTTTATCCATCATCTTTCATAGGCTCCTGAAGAGGTAGTAGGGAATGTCTAGAGGTCGTTTCCCTGTGAAATGGAGCAGTAATCTGAAATGGTACTGGTATTGGTATGTTGTGTCAAACCTCCCTTTGCAAGTGAAAAAATCCTGGATAATTAGCATGAGATCTCCATACTTCTTAGTAAGCCAAGCCCTAGGAACCCCATAGGTCAAATATGCTCCTTTATGCTCATCCTTCATAAAATGGTTCCTCACTGCTCCCATACGCCTTGGGTCATTTGTGACCAGAAGAAATCTAGGGCCTGGTTTGATAGTATGGTTCCTCCTTCAACCAAGGGCCATATCCTAAAAATGGAAGCTCAAATTCAGGGACGAGGCTGTAATCCTACTTTAGACAAATTAATTGAGGAATTGGGGAATATGGTCGATGATACTGGATCAACCTGCACCAGGGAGATGTGGTACACCAAAACTCTCGAACTTCTTTGGTATACCAAATTGTTGTTAGGACAAGAAATGGCAGACTATGTTGAGGGTGGGTTTCAGGATGACCCCTGGGGAATAAGTTTGGATGCTTGCATGGCCCCAATTGGAGGGTTGGTTACATCATCTCACCCAGGCGTAGATGGAATTGGACATTTTCCTCAATGCCAAGCTCAGTGCTTTGGCCAAGAATTAAATGGTAAGACCTTTAGTTATGCTCCATCGAATCCCTCGGCTTCTCAAGTGATTTTTCATCGCTCTTCGCAGTCATTCCAACTGGGTGAGACCTCGATTTCCACGAAAGAATTTCCAGGTGACGACCAATTATCTTATCCTTCTATATTAATTTCTGATGATGAATAGATTAGGGCAAAGCTTAGCACTCTTTGAGTATGGCTATGTCTTTGTTACAATTTTTTTGTCTGGTATTAGCATCCAGAACCCCCCACCTATGGGGGACTTTTCAAGTATAAAATTTGTTGCATCTAGTCAGCTTAGTTGATTGGCATATGTCTGGGTCTAGTAAAAACTATGGGGTAAAGTTGTTCTCAGTAAACATTTGGCCTCTCTATTAACTGCCACCCAACACCCTTTATCTTTGTAAATTTTCTTTTTAGTTTTTAATAGAATTTTAAACTTATATATATATATATATCACAAAGAATAATTTGATAATGAATATTACTCTCCCCAATTTATAGATGAAAAAAAATGAATCTTAACCCACAATTAGGGACCATGCTTGGCCAAGACTCAATGACCAATACAATTCAACAAAGGATATATATGTATAGGCCAAAAGTTATCCAAATTATATGAAATGGAAATTGAATAATGCATCTAAGATGGTATTTAATTGGGCTATGTAAGAGATATTTTCATAAAAAGATGGCCACAATGAAGAAGAACCCACATCCTACCATATGCTTTGATCCAAGACATGCCCACTAAGAGTGGAATGACAAATTGATGGGAAGGAATAGAATAATACTCAAACCCAAAAAACCTTAGCACTAGACATTGACTTACCCTCCACTTAGTACACAACCTTGGAGAGAGAGGTGCATGGTTTGTATGGCATGTATGATTAGAGTATGGTCACCCATGACCTCCAAGTGACTATGTTATACAATTTCTATTAATGAAGGTATGTATGGCCCTCTGCCTCCAAGAATTTGTGAAGTATGAATTGACTGACAACCAATGGTCTAAATGGAGAGAGAATTGTTAGCTTTAAGATGATGAGAATGGAAATTGAAATGGAAATTTTCAACCACTCTATCATTGTAGTCATCAAGATCTCTCTCATTAGATGGATGGCGGATATTTATTAGTTCTTGTTATTCACAATAGATAATGGAAAATTCTTTTAATATGCATAAGCTATCAAAACACATGCCACTTTCAGCATATGAACCAAAAATAATTTTAACTGGAAAAAAAACATGTTATATTTGTATTGATACATAACAATGAATCAAACACACAATGATTCACTCACTCTCGATACACATGTAAATTTTACCCTCGAAACCCAAATAGAACAAATGGAATCGTATTTCAATAATATCTAGTTGCAATGCAACTCGAGGTCCATGTCCATCCTTCCACTTTGACCAAAAGACCCTTAAGAATCAAGTTATGCGAAATTATAAAAAAAATAAGAATGATGGAAAAATTTCACTATGCTCATTTAATTCTTTTACTTTTTCTTAATTTCTTCTCTTTTATATTTAATTCTACATTACTCTACATTATCTCTTATATTTTGAATAACCTTAATTATAGATTTACATTTAATAATAATAACAAATCTTATCACCACTTTTTTATTTATACCCATTTCAATCAAGTAACTAACACTATATGATAACTAACCTCACCTCAACCCACCACCACCTCCTCTAAACATTCCACAAAGATATGATCATCATTGCACCAACCAATGGGAAGGGCAAATAAAAATAATATTTGAATACCAAATTTCACAATCTATATCAATTTAGGGTCACTTCATTGAATAGTGCCCTGTATATAAACAAGTAATTGCCATTGGCGATTGATTCAGGCAATCGCTTTACGACCCTATAAGGGACAAAAGAAGACAATAGTCACTAATTCTTGAAAAAATATATGATAATTTTTAAATTTGTATAATGTAAGTATTATTAGGATATTTGAGGATATTAAATCTATTTATATATTCATAAATATGATTTAAACACTTTAAAATTCAATTTTTAGAAAGAAAAAAAATTGTTCCAGATAAAAAATAAAAAATCTAACAAATAAACTACTGCCAAAATAAGTATATTGATTCTAAAATAGTAATTCTTTGAACGCACTTCAAAACGATGAAGCTTGGAAGTCTGAAGTTGAACCACCAACAAAATAGTAATTCTTTGAACGCATTTCAAAACGATGAAGCTTCGAAATCCGAACCACCAACAAAGAAAAGTGAGCACATGATCTTCATCGGTTGGCCGGTATGAAATATTATACGTTATTTTTGTCAACGCACACATGGGATCGGGTGAATCTTTTGATCTTGCCAAAGATTAAATATGGGATGGATGCCAACGGCGCCCCAACGTTATGATTTCGACGGGATTCTCCCTTATAGTCTCCAACTTCCCACTAACTTGTAAAATAATAATATTATGACTTCATCATCATTATCATTTCCATCGTAATCTCGAACTTAATCTAAAGTCTAAATTAAAAAGAATTATCATAAAAAAAAAATTTGGTGGGAAGCCTCACCACTTTGTTGAAAACTCCAATTAGTGCATTAAACCCAAATTTTCAGTATTTGAACTTGAACGTGAGACTTCCAAAGTTTTAATGGAAGAGAGGAGGGTGGTTTTGTTAATCCATCTATAAGTTGCCTTTAACGTATTTACTTAGATTGATGTGAGATAAGGGGTACTCAAATCACCCCCTTATCCTAAGAAAAATAGTCCTAAATCTTGAAGGATTCCCTTGGGTTTTTGGCCCATTTTATGAGAACCTGAATTGTTTGATTTTAAAAAAAATGTACATAAGAAGTGAAACTATACCCCGTCACTTCATATCGACCAAATCCTAGTTATTTACCTTATCTTATTTTTGCAACTAAGAAGATCCATCATTGTTCTCACAACACCTAGAAAAGATGGCTGAATTTTGATCCATCATCGTTCTCACACAACCTAGAAAGGATAAAGAGAATAGAATAATTGCATTCACTTGAATTCATCATTAATTACTAAACTAAACATAGTGATCAAATTTTAAGAATTACTCTTAATTTCAAGTTGAAGGGTATATTCATCCAACCTTTCCATGATGAAAAGTTGTAAAAATAGCAATACTTCAATTTACAAGAGTAAATTCATTATAAATATTAAAAGAAATTATTAATAATAAATAAATTGTAATTTCAAAGAAAATATAATAAACATACTTTCTAATTTCAAATATAACCATGGGTTATATGTACATTTAAAATAAATAAATTTCATAAAAAATAAATCACTATTATTTACTTCATAAAAATATTTGTGGACACCCATATAAAAATCTAGGATTTGTTTCATGTATCCATAGTATACTTTAGGAGAAACTACATTTTAGATCCATAACTTTAGCATATCGCAATATTGTTTAAGCATGAAAGCCAACATCTTTTAAACTCTCAAGCACATTTGTAATGTTCATTGTAGATTTGGTTAGAAAATTAGTAAACATTGAGACCTTTGTTGAGGAGTGATTAAAACATTATAAGAGCCATGAAGAGAGCCCACTTCCTCTATACGTCTTTAAGAACTTAAAACTCTGGCATCATTGCATCCATTGCTTAATATTTGCTAACATTTGCTAATATTTATAATATTTGCTAATCTTCACATTCGTTAGAGATATCTTTGAATTGTCCTTATAAAACAGATTTGAATCCATAGAAAGGCTTGGAAGGTTTCGATTTTGATCATTACCCATTTTTCAAGAAGATAGTTTGAATTGCCCTTAAGAAATAGGTTGTAAAATAAGTTTTAACCCATGGGAAGGGGGCTTGGAAGGTTTCAATTCTGATTAGTACCCATCATCCATGCATCATTCATCTTCATTATCAAGATGGCACGTCTTAGTGGGACCTTGGATTTCTGCGATGGACTACTGGTTAGAACTGTCAGCGTCCTTCCCATTCTCTTCTTATGTGTCCAACGCATAACCTACAGAGAGTATTTTACCTTAAAGGTACGATTCATGGTACAATAGGTTATTTCACTCCCTATTCATGAGACTCATCTTCATAAACACTTTGAGAGAAGTGAGCAATTTGATTTAAAACCAGTGATAGACTAGATGGAAAGAACTGAGTAGTAATGTTTAATCTAGTGGTCGCCAAGACCTTGATTGCGTTGAAGAGGCACATTCTACAACCTAGTAGGGGGGATGTGTAACTCCTTCCGTGCTCACCCTAGAGCTAACAAGTGTCCTTTTTAAAACTAATAAAATATTATAAAAAATATAATGTCAAACTCAAATTAGAGTTAAAACATTTAAGACGACATATATGTAAAACTACACAAATTAGATAAATTAAAACCATAAATGTTGCATTATACACTTACATAACAAAGAGTGTAAATGTTGAGGAAGGGTTTGCACCTAGAGAGATTTGATCCCTCGGCGCTTGGTAGATCCCATTTTAAGATGGATCTATGTTGGTGGTAGACTAGTCCTCAAAATGACCTTTCTCCCTTCCTCTTATCTCTTCGTTATTGCCCATCGCCACTCACCATGTTTGCGTACAAAAACCTACTTGCCACCTAAAACTATATCTTATTCATTGATCCTCAACTTGCCACCCCTAGGATTTGTTGGCCTTGTAGGTTTTCAAGCACTAAGAACCCTAAGCGATCTAGAATTGGTTTGTAGAGCGCCATACGCAGGGATGGATTTGAGAGAAGAAGAGAGGACCTGCATTAGACTGCATCCTAATCCCATTGGTATGATCTCTCGTGGCCGAGTACACGGTTAAGTGATTTCCTCTCAAGTTTATATTGGTTTATTGAGGTTTTTTAAATTATTTAAAATCTTTAGGGATATATAACTCGTAACAAAATGTGAAGGGTATTTGAATATATATATATATATATATATATATATATATATATATATATATATATATATGTATATTAGAGAGAGAAGTAGAGTAGTTCTATTGGATAAAAAGTAAACTAGCAACTGCACTTAACGGTGCAAAGTGTACATAGTAATAAAGAAGCAAGGTGAAAGTGATGTATTTAAGAGAACTTGAGAAGATGAAGGAATTAAAGAAAAGGGTAAATGTGGAAAATGTACAAAATATGTAAGAAATCTAGGTATGAGAAAACGTAAATGTGTTTGTACAAGAAATATGTTTTTGAAAACTATATACAATTGAGTTTACATGTAAATATATTTATATTCATGTTAAAAATTGATATCCTTTGAAAGGAGTTAGAAGTTATAATTGTTCTTAATGTTGTTTACTTAGAGAAGAATAGGGAAGAATGTGTTTAGTAGACTACTAGTTTCATTGAAAAAGCACTAATGAGTGAGAGGTCTTTTTCCTTATTATTATGGTATGTTGCTTTGGGAAATCATTCATCTATGGTTAAAAAGGACATCCCTCGTTGTTTCTAATGATTCGCTATTAAGTTCTATGTCCCAATTTCCCCCAAAAATAGGTAATAAGGACCTTCCTCTGCAACTAAATCTATTGAAGCTCCTGAGTCCTCCCAACAATGAACTAGAGCAGGGTAAGGCTTCTTCAATTAAAAGGTTAAGATGCCTCCATGGAAGGACACAACAATTTCAAACAAAAAAAAATGAAAGGACACAACAATTTCAAACAAAAAATAAAAAAGAGGTGAGGGATGATATATTAGAAATTGTAGCAGAAAATAGTGGTTACCTAATGGAAGCAATCAAATGCCTCAAATGAAGATGGATGCATGTGAATTTTTGCCAAGAAATTTAATACCAGAAATTGAAATCTATTGATGCCAAATGGAGACCAAATACCAGAAGCAAAGCATCGCTTAAACTTGGAGTTTACAGGTTAAGTTGGATGCATTGAAACCTAACAACTAATACCAAACGTCATAGCCGCCACCACCTATTATAGATGAATGGCCAATAATCTCCAAATGGTTGTCTAACCACATCCAATGGTCTTCAATCTTCTGAAGAGTATAAACAAACATACGATTTAATAGATGAAAAATGCCGTACCGCATAAATATGCGTGTATGCTTGAACAAGCACTTAAAAATCATTCAAATGAATCTTTACGTGGACTTTAATATATTGAAGCCTTGAAAAGTGAAGTAACACTTTATATAATGTATTACAAGTTAACCAATTTTTTATTAAATCGATTCCTTTGTTTCTCACTGTTATAGACAAAACTTTTGAATGATGCAAATCAAAGCACCTGGGTTGGGTACTATACATGGCATATGTGTCTAGCAAAAGGACAATCTATCTATGAAATGATGAATATAAAATGCAGGGAGATGGGTTTCAATGTCAAATACTAGACTAAATACTTGAAGAGACAAAAACATCAATATCTACTTCCCAATTATATTTTCTACCCAAGGACAAGAACCATGGAACCTAATTTTAATTCAAGGATTTCTTTAATCCTTCACGATAGTAGTGCATTCAAGAAAATGACACACGTATCCTAACTAAACTATTTGTTCTAGTTATCATTTATGCAATCCACATATTTAAATTATTTATTTGGTCAAGGTAACATAATACTTCACCTAGGTACATTATTTATGCTTCTACTAATGGCAAGTCTAATAGGAACTACATGATAGGTTATATATATATATATATATGACCCAAAGAACATGATATATATTGTCGCTGAGTCTCTTCTTCCTCAAATATTTCCATGGCTTATTGGAAATCTTCCCATGTCTCTTTGTTTGTTATTCTTTCCCGTAGAAGCCTAGGTGTGCATGCATATGCAAAATTCTTATTCTCTACCCTCTGCTTGGAAATCACTTGGTGAGGGTCATATGGAGCTTTCTCTGCCTTTGGAAGGTTGAGTTGACTGAGGTATTCTTATATATATTGAAGAGCATTCAATCTTATGATAATAAGAGGTCATGCCTCTTATGGCAAGTGGAAAGACTTATGTTGCCTAAAATGCTTGAAGTGTAGCTCATCTGAAGCCATTTTTTTCCTTACAAACTCCATGGCAAATAGCCCAGGAGTGAGAAACATAGGTAGCCTATATGGATCCTCTTCAAAACCATATACCCTAATAATAGGTGCTCCTTGATGTCAGGAAAAATCCTGGGAGAACTACCATGTACCAAACTATAATCCACACTCACTAATTTGTCCGTGAATTCCAAGAAGTTTGAGTTATCTACTCTTTTCAAAACCAAGTCAGTCCATTCATAAACTGGTTTCTGCATCCCTTGATTATCTGTGGTCTTTAAGCCCAAATGTTTGAAACTTTCAAAGTTTTGATAGAAGAAGAGGAAAAATAGGTAGGAAGGGAACCTGAAATACTCAATTGCACGGAATTCTTCCACCTGCTCATGGATATTGTCAGCTAGAAAGGTGCAGAGATCAAAATGCGGTGGGTTCCTACCAGGGTTTGTGGTTAGATTCAATAGGATTCCCAAAATGACATCATCCACCGTTTTATCATCCTCCAGGCTAATAATAGTGCAAATAATTGATATGGCCTTTCTGGAGTCGTCATAGAAGGATATTGTAATACCCCCATTTTGACCCTTAGGATATTTTGGGCTACAATGTAAATATTGTATGCATATTATGTACGATTTCTAGTGTGGAGCTCAAGGCCAAGGCCCCGCTAGTGAATTCTCAACCTTGAAGAGGAAACTATTTGGTATTGCTACCCATGAAATAGTAAGCCATGGAAACTGTAAATATACATTTTAATAGAAATGCCCACAACTAGCTATGCAATGCAACAAGAGATGGGAGCATGATGTTTACAAGGAATTGGGAGGGAAAATATTCAAACCCTTGAGCCAATCAAGTCAAGCCAAGTGTCAATGAGAGAACCCATGAACCCTCAACTACCCATGTTGACTTTTGTGCTCAATCATTCATTTCTCCCAAGAGTTGCTTGAGGTAGTTAATGCCTTGGGGAATGGAGAGGTATGGTTGTCCAAATTCAGGGATGGGCAAGCCACCCTTCATAGAAATTTGTGTTTTGCTTCTTGGGCAAGAAAAAAACCACGAAATTGCTACCCAAGCCATTCTTCACCCATCATTTTTCCTCCCTCACACCGTCTGAGCTAGCTGGGGCATTTTCCTTCACATTTTCCACCATTTTCCTTCATTTTTCCATAATTGGGAACTCGTTTTTGTGTTGCACAGTGGATGGGAGGAAGAGAGTCACAATTTATGGGTTTATAGAGTCCATTTCTACCCCTTGAATTCGCATAAACGTTCATAACGAACTACCACCCCCGAAATGTATCCTAAATAAGGAATGGATTAGAAGTTAATTAAAATGTAGCTAGCGTAGTTAATCACTTCACGGAATTCTATCGGAAATATTTTTCGACTGCATGCGGACCCATGTGAGGTAAATTGGTGTGGTTAACGATTTTGCATGGATAATGATGTGCGGTTAGGTAAAAAATTTGAATTTTTCATGCGTGGTAGTAATTATCAGCGGATTTTTTGACCACCCATTTCGATTTTACCCAGAACCTCCATCAGCGAAAGTTTTTCCCCATTTTGATTTTTCCCAGAACCTCCATCAACAGATGTTTTGCCCCATTTCGATTTTACCCAGAACCTCCATCAACGGATTTTTTGACCCATTTCGATTTTACCCAGAACCTCCATCAGCGGATTTTTTGACCCATTTCGATTTTACCCAGAACCTCCATCAGCGGATTTTTTGACCCATTTCGATTTTACCCAGAATCTCTGATCAAACTAGGCCGTCTGCCATGCCTGACCTCACTCACAAGCCCTGTAAGATAACTATGTGAACAAACCAGGTCTCTTCTTGAGAAAAACTAGCAAGATAGCCCTGTGAACCATAGGTTGGTGGATCCCCTACATAAAAAAGAATCACTGATCAAATCAGATCAGACGTGATTCCAGATCAAACCAATTCGGATTGCATGGAAATTGTTTGAACAAAGGGTATAATTTTTTTTTTCAGATATGGTTGTATTTTTGTTTGGGATTCGTTTAATGAATGTAACTGCTGAAAATCCATTTTTTTCATTTATATATTTTTATAAGGCTTGTATCATTTATTTTTTAATTTCTGTTGTACAATTTCAGATCACATGGGATGCGATTCCAGATCAAACCAGATCAAATTGCATTGAAATTTTTTGACCAAAGACAATGTATGATGGTGCAGGATAAGTTTGCCACTATCATTTGTATTTTTGTTTGAGATTCTTCATTTTTATATTTCTATAAGGTTTGTAACATTCCTTTTCTAATTTCCATTGTACATTTTTTTTTCTAACCAGTTTGGCTATAACAGTTGTTTACCAGATACTGTATATGCACAGTAATCAATTTTAACCCTAGTTTTTTATGCAGAAACCTTATAGGACTCGGAAGATTTTATTTTGTTGTGTATGCAACGCCATAACCCTGGTTACAAGGAGAAAATAAATTAATGGTTCTTACCAAAGGTTAGTGTAGCATTTATATTGTGCCTATAGAGCTAGATTGTTTTTTCCACTGTTTATTTCCAATACAGAGATCCCCTGTGTAACCTGTGTGGCCCCTTTGGGCATCTTGTCATGTTTGCAGATTATAAATTTTCATAAATTTAATCATGTTCAATACAGACCCTAATCCATTGCCACATAAAGAACGGAAGTCATTGCCTCCATAAATTGTGGAAGAAGCATTCCGAATACTTGCAAAAGAGGATGCTATACGAGAAAAACAATGACAAATGAAGCAACAATTATCTAAACAATGAAGGAAGTCACGACAATTATGTAAAATTGTTAAAAATGAATGTTGGAGTGATGATGAAATAGAGTCTAGCGGTAATGATGCTTAGGTCCAGCTTAACAATATGCAAATACCTTATCAACTCCGTTGTCGCTCATCTATGCAGTGCGTTAGGGGAAAAGCTCCAAACTTCGATACTGTTGCCCTTCTTAAAGAATAAAGTGGTTTAGAAGAGATCAATCTTTGCAAAGTTATTGATGAGTCCCATAAAGGAAATGTAGAGTTGACAAACTTGGATCCTTGTGAGAATGATCCAATTCTTTACACTATTGGTACTAGTGGCACATGGACACGTAGTATAGATGATGTTTTTCCCGTTCTAATGGTGTATGCAGATGATAGTGGCAAACTTATGCTGCACCATCCTTCATTATCTGAAATAAAATCACAGTTATCTTCAAGGTCATATGAATATCGTTCCACTGCAGTCATCAAGCGAGGGTTTTACATGGGATCTAGGTCATATGTGACTCCCTTATTGGGAGATGATCGTTTTATCAAGATTGGAAGAAAGAAATTCATTCAAACGGATGGGCTTCTAGTGCACAACACAAATCCTTTTGATTTTACCATAAAGGCAGGCATGTATGTATGTATTTATTATGAAAATTTGCCTGGTATTTCTGAAGAAGAGTCATTGAAAATTCCATATCCTGTGGAAGCGTTGAATTGTTTAGTAGATGTTTCTACTAGTGGAACATTCTGTTGGGTAAGAATTTTTGAATGTGAGTTGGATGTTATTGGTAGAGGCCACCATATTCCCGAAGGTGTGAATTTACATCCACATGAGGTGTTATATACAAAACAAGGTTTATTGGTATCAACTGAAATCATTGATGGTGAGTATATCCGTACCTCTTTTAATTCATATTTTTCAGTTTATATCACAATTTTTTTTCACCCAGGAAAAAAACCCAGTTTCTTGCTATTCATGTTTATGAATCAAAGAAAAATTATAGAAAACATAAGGTGCATAAGTTCAAAATAAAACTACCAGCTAGACTCTGTAGAGACTCTTTGTAATAGTCATTAGTTGTATGTTCTACTGGATAGAACAGATTCCACATCAAATCATCAGTACATATTGATCACTATGCCTTATTGATTGAGACAAAAAAATATTAAAAGATGGAAATGTACTAAACTGGGTAGAGTGCACATATGTAAAAGTCTTTAGATAGTATCTAATGCACAAATGACTATATACTAATTACAATGGATAGAACCTTTATCCACTAATGTGGATTCCAGAAATTCCTCAAAATAAAGTGTACCCTCTTCCAGACCAATAGTTTTCTTTCATAGCAAATCTACCTATGTGTTGAGTTCCTTGTGATTATGACAAAAAGATAATACTGAAAATTAGTCCTAACATTTGGTAATCTTTGTTTCCACTGATCCAGATTTGTAACTTGTAACATTGATTTCCCTTCCAACTAGTCGAAGATGCATTTTGAATCTCCACAAACCTGAAGTAATGTGATCCTTTTAAAGTTACCAAAGAATAGTAAAACCCAGTTGGCTATGAGTTGAACTCTAGTGTTTGATCCTCTGCCACAACCTAACCAAACACGAAAAAAATGATTTCCTAGGAATGTTATATAACTACCTCCCCCACATTCACCTAGTTGTGCAACTAATGTTATCTTTATAGTAACTAATGTTATTTTAATTTTTATTGCAGGCATTGTTGATGTTTTCTTTACTGTGAGCTCTATCTAAAGGTGGGGCAAGAGCCCTCGAAAGGGAGAATCTTTTTTTGTTGTTGTTTTATTGCTATGAATGATGATAAGCACACCACTTTCCAACTTCTTGCAACAAAGGGTGATGATAAAGTTGTGACTGCTAGATTAGCTGCCTCTACAGAATATGGAACTCACAATGCATTACCATCATGTATTCGAGTATTGCAGCCACATCAAATCCATCGTCACAATATCCATCTTCTTTCCTACAAATTTTTCAACCACATAAGGTGTCATAACATGATACGTAGTAAATCATTTGTGGAAATTCCTTGTTCAGATGAAAGTTTCATGGTTACTTTTGAGCTTATTGCAATGCATGTCGTACCTCCTGGGATTGTGAAGAAAAAAAAATCACTAGAGTTCACCATAGAAGGCTATGCAAATCTTAAGGAGGTTGTTTTCTATACATGGTCAGCCTTTCCTGATATATATCAACTATCTTCAGGCTCAAGCAATGATAGTCAACATGTTGGAAAATGGAGAGTGGGACCAACATTTAGATTTCGGTATTTGTGTAATAGCCTACAGCCTCGTGGGTAGGTGCACTTTTCATGGGATTCACACCAATGGGATCCTGTCCATCATTGTTATGGATTGGGGATGAGGACTGGTGCAACCCATTTGGAGATGTAAACATTATACCTATCATAAATATGGTGAATTTTGTATGAGAGATCTGTGGTGTAATATCTACGATGAAATGTTTGAACTTTGTAATTTGAAGTTTCTATAAGTAAATATAAATCTGAATCCAGGGAGATCCAAATAGTCTTCTTTGTGTGCTTGCTGGGATTGTTAGTGATTCAATCCTAACTGTGCACTCTGATTTTGTAGCCTTGTAGTATTATCTGTTGATCCTGCAGGGCTGCATCACATGACATATTGATGTTGTGTTATAATGGTTTTTGTTTTCCAAGGAAAAAATCTTTATATTTGATATTTCAAAGTCTGAAATCAGAATATACATTTTTTAGCCTATGGGATCTTGAAAATATACATATGTTCTGTCTTCAAACTATCCTAATAGATATTTATCCTAGTCTTCCATAATGAACAAAATATTTGGTGAATTCTGTATGACAAATCTGTGGTGTAACATGCTTTTTTTTCCTAGGAAAAAAATCATACTTTTCATTTCAGAGCAGAAATAACATACATTCTATATCATCCTCTCCTTTACTGCCTCAGTAAAGATTATCTTTTTCAGTAACTGATAGATAACATTTAGCCTATTTATCATTTTGGCTTCCAAGCCTAAATATGTCAACAAGGATCACTGACCCAAGTATACATAATCAACCATTTAGTTGCATCGTAGGCTACTGAAAGAGGTTTTTGTCAAAAATGATTATGCATTCCTAGCTTTCATTTTTATGCTTATGGCTTGCATTTTACACCAAGTGTCCATAACAATAAAAAAGGTTAAAATTGCACCTTTCATAGATCGACTGTGATCATATGAGGTTAGGTTATATAAAATTAACACAAGGATAGTCTTCTCAATATATCTAACCATCGAATTTCCAAAACCATTTACTATAAGCATTTAATATGAGGGTTTGGCTTGCATTTTTATTAATCTAGGTGGATATTTCATAAATACAAGACAAACATGTAGTGTTTATGAACAACATCTACTTTCTGAACCCAAATTGAAAAACTAAATGTATAATAATGTGGAAAATAGTAAAACATACCATTTCCAACTAAACTCACTCAAAACTAACCAATACTTAGGGCCAGGCAAACATTTCTCTAATCTGGGTAAAACTAGGTTGAAAACACAAAAGTTGTCATTTTGTCAATTTAACTGTGGAAAAATGAAACATAATTTTAAAACACTGAAAGAGGTTTTTGTCAACAATAAATCTATCTTCAAACCCATGGTTTTAGTTTCAAATTTTGACAATTGTACGGACTGTGGCATGCATTTTCCTAAGCCTAGTTTTGAATATTTACACACTGGTTTTTACGTAACAACTTAGAATTTCAATCATTAATTTTGAATTTGTTCAAGATACCTGGAATTTTAGTCATTCATGTTCAATTTGATTGCTATGCATTCCTAGCTTGCATTTTACACCAAGTGTCCATAACAGTAAAAAAGGGTTAAAATTGCACCTTTCATAGGTCGACTGTGAGCATACGAGGTTAGGTTATATAAAATTAACACAAGGATAGTCTTCTCAATATATCTAGCCATCCAATTTCCAAAACCATTGACTATAACCATTTAATACGAGGGTTGGGCTTGCATTTTTATTAATCTAGGTGGATATTTCATAAATACAAGACAACCATGTAGTGTTTTTGCACAACATGCACTTTCTGAACCCAAATGGAAAAACTAAACGTATAATAATGTGGAAAATAGTAAAACATACAATTTCCAACTAAACTCACTCAAAACTACCCAATACTTAGGGCTGGGCAGGCATTTCTCTGATCTGTGTAAAACTGGGTTGAAAACACAAAAGTTGTCATTTTGTCAATTTAACTGTGTACAAATGAAACATAATTTTAAAAACCAGAAAGAGGTTTTTGTCAAAAATATATCTATCTTCAACCCCATGGTGTTAGTTTTAAATTATGACAACTGTACGGACTATGGCGTGCATTTTCCTAAGCCCGGTTTTGAATATTTACACTGTTGTTTACGTAACAACTTAGAAATTCAGTAATTTTTTTTAATTTGTCCAAGATACTTGGAATTTTATTCATTCATGTTCAATTTGACTGCTATGCATTCCTAGCATGCATTTTTATGCTTATGGCTTGCATTTTACACCAAGTGTCCATAAAAGTAAAAAAAGGTTAAAATTGCACCTTTCATAGGTTGACTGTGAGCATATGAGGTTAGGTTATATAAAATTAACACAAGTATAGTATTCTCAATATATCTAGCCATCCAATTTCCAAAACCATTTACTATAAGCATTTAATAGGAGGGTTTGGCTTGCATTTTTATTAATCTAGGTGGATATTTCATAAATACAATACAACCATGTAGTGTTTTTGCACAACATGTACTTTCTGACCCAAATTGAAAAACTAAATGTATAATAATGTGGAATATAGTAAAACATACCATTTCCAACTAAACTCACTCAAAACTACCCAATACGTAGGGTTGGGTGGGCATTTCTCTGATCTAGGTAAAACTGGGTTGAAAACACAAAAGTTGTCATTTTGTCAATTTAACTGTGGACAAATGAAACATAATTTTAAAAAACTAAAAGAGGTTTTTTGTCAAAAATATATCTATCTTGAACGCCATGGTGTTAGTTTTAAATTATGACAATTTTACGGACTATGGCATGCATTTTCCTAAGCCCAGTTTTGAATATTTACACTATGTTTTATGTAACAACTTAGAAATTCAGTCTTTTTTTAAAATTTGTCCAAGATACTAGGAATTTTATTCATTCATGTTCAATTTGACTGCTATGCATTCCTAGCTTGCATTTTTATGCTTATGGCTTGCATTTTACACCAAGTGTCCATAAAAGTCAAAAAAGGTTAAAATTGCACCTTTCATAGGTCGACTGTGAGCATACGAGGTTAGGTTATATAACATTAACACAAGTATAGTCTTCTAAATATATCTATCCATCCAATTTCCAAAACCATTTACTATAAGAATTTAATAGGAGGGTTTGACTTGCATTTTTATTAATCTAGGTGGATATTTCATAAATACAAGACAACCATGTAGTGTTTTTGCATAACATGCACTTTCTGAACCCAAATTGAAAAACTAAATGTATAATAATGTGGAATATAGTAAAACATACCATTTCCAACTAAACCCACTCAAAACTACCCAATACTTAGGGTTGGGTGGGCATTTCAATGATCTGGGTAAAACTGGGTTGAAAACACAAAAGTTGTCATTTTGTCAATTTAACTGTGGACAAATGAAACATAATTTTAAAACAATGAAAGAGGTTTTTGTCAAAAATATATCTATCTTCAACCCCATGCTGTTAGTTTTAAATTATGACAATTGTACGGACTGTGGCATGCATTTTCCTAAGCTCAATTTTGAATATTCACACTGTTTTTTACGTAACAACTTAGAATTTAAGTCATTTTTTTTTAATTTGTCCAAGATACTTGGAATTTTAGTCATTCATGTTTAATTTTATTGCTATGCATTCCTAGTTGCATTTTTATGCTTATGGCTTGCATTTTACACCAAGTGTCCATAACAGTAAAAACTGGTTCAAATTGCACCTTTCATAGGTCGATTGTGAGCATATGAGGTTAGGTTATATAAAATTAACGAAAGGATAGTCTTCTCAATATATCTAGCCATCCAATTTCCAAAACCATTTACTATAATCATTTAATAGGAGGGGTTGGTTTGCATTTTTACTAATCTAGGTGGATATTTCATAAATACAAGTCAACAATGTAGTGTTTTTGCACAACATGCACTTTTTGAACCCAAATTGAAAAAATAAATGTATAATAATGTGGAAAATAGTAAAACATACCATTTCCAACTAAACTCACTCAAAACTACCCAATACTTAGGTTTGGGCTGGCATTTCTCTGATCTGGGTAAAACTGGGTTGAAAACACAAAAGTTGTCATTTTGTCAATTTAACTGTGGACAAATGAAACATAATTTTAAAAAACTAAAAGAGTTTTTTTGTCAAAAATATATCTATCTTCAACCTGATGGTGTTAGGTTTAAATTATGACAATTGTATGGACTTTGGCGTGCATTTTCCTAAGCCCAGTTTTGAATATTTACACTGTTTTTTACGTAACAACTTAGAATTTCAGTCATTTTTTTTAATTTGTCCAAGATACTTGGAATTTTAGTCATTCATGTTCAATTTGAATGCTATGCATTCCTAACTTGCATTTTATGCTTATGGCTTACATTTTACACCAAGTGTCCATAACAGTAAAAAATGGTTAAAATTACACCTTTCATAGGTCGACTGTCAGCATATGAGGTTAGGTTATATAAAATTAACACAAGGATAGTCTTCTCAATATATATAGCCATTCAATTGCCAAAAGCATTTACTATAAGCATTTAATAGTAGTGTTTGGCTTGCATTTTTATTAATCTAAGTGGATATTTCATAAATACAAGACAACCATGTAGTGTTTATGATCAACATGCACTTTCTGAACTCAAATTGAAAAAATAAATGTATAATAATTTGGAAAATAGTAAAACATACAATTTCCAACTAAACTCAGTCAAAACTATCCAATACTTAGGGCTGGGCGGACATTTCTCTGATCTGGGTAAAACTGGGTTGAAAACACAAAAGTTGTCATTTAGTCAATTTAATTGTGGACAAATGAAACATAATTTTAAAAAATTGAAAGAGGTTTTTGTCAAAAATATATGTATCTTCAACCCCATGGTGTTAGTTTTAAATTATGACAATTGTACGGACTGTGGTGTGCATTTTCGTAAGCCCAAGTTTGAATATTTACACTGTTTTTTACGTAACAACTTAGAATTTCAATCATTTTTTTTGAATTTGTCCAAGATACCTGGAATTTTAGTCATTCATGTTCAATTTGACTGCTATGCATTCCTAGCTTGCATTTTACACCAAGTGTCCATAACAGTAAAAAAGGGTTAACATTGCACCTTTCATAGAGCATACAAGGTTAGGTTATATAAAATTAACACAAGGATAGTCTTCTCAATATATCTAGCCATCAAATTTCCAAAACTATTTACTATAATCATTTAATAGGAGGGTTTTGTTTGAGAGTACATCAAAACATGTAAAGAAGAATATTACCATATTATTATATTTCTCACTCTATTACTCTATTTTTTCCATAATAGTTAGAATGCCAAATTTTTACTCTATTATTTACTCTTACTTTATTATTTTCAATAAGTATACTTAAGATGCTAGAAAAATAAGTATACTTAACATGCTAGAAAGTTGACTATATTGATGATATTCATTGATTGATTGAACATTTGAACATTACTTAATGGGAATTCATTAGAAATTAACTATTATCAAACTACTAGAACACTTATCAACTTTGTGCTTGGTTTATTTCTAAAGGGTTTTTCTTGGATAACATTGCAAAAAAAATGTTTAATTCTATAAAAAATGGATAGTATTCAACAATTGACCATCCATTTAGTCATCTTTGAATTAAGAATAGAAACTTTGGCTTTGGGTAATACAATGTAGAGATACATTTTATCTTCCATTCCCTAGTTGGTACCTCTATTAGTAATAAAAAAATATTTATAGACAATCATACTATCATATTTGTGGCCATCCTGAAGGAAACCCAAACCACATATTAAACATAAGTTTAACACTTTCAATTTTATCTACCAAATTAAGGCCATCAACAATTTCTATGTTATGAGCATATCCATTATAAAGAAAAAACAAAAATTCCAAACTTGAAGAACCTAGTATTGGTTTGTAACATAATCTTTAGGAGGGTGATTGTCTAGAATTTGCTTTGCACAAAATGTGGCTAGTCATCCTTACAGGGTACATGTCTGAAACATGATGTGAACTGACAGATTGAATGTCATTCATCATATTTTGAGGCAGATCATCAAGCATTATGGTTCGTAATTGAGGCAGATTATCAAGCATTATGGTTCGTAATTGTACTGTTGCTTTCACATCCACTGTTCATGTTATTAGTAATTAGCAGACTAAAATGAATATGTAGGAGCTCAAGTCTTCAGGTTAAGAATATTATCTCTATGAAGAAAACAACCAGTCGACCCCACAAGCCTGTGAAGTCAAAAATTTATATCAAGAGGAACAACAGGTTAAAAGTTCAGCAAGACTACAAAGACTTCGAAGAGAAGTATACAGCTGGAAGTAACTCCTTGCACCCTTGAGGTTGTAAGAGAAGTAACAGAACCTGAAAGCATGGGAGCAATGAGTATACAAATACCAGAAGCGCCAATCATTAAAAAGGTTTGTGCTCATGTTAACATCCCTGGAACGTTTAAGAGGCGAGCCAAGACTAGGCTCATAAACAATTTTTCGTCAAATATGAAGAAATTTCACAGAGAAAAAAAAATTGAAAATGAAGAATCCTCCAGCGAAGAAGATACGCAGTCCAGAATGTTGGAAGGTATGATTTATAAATATTTACAATCCATTGAAAAAAATATTAAATCAATTCTAGAGATTCCAGTGTTGAAGTTTTAGAGGAAGCAATAAGGATAAGAAAAATCACCCAAGAGGAAAATGTCAAGTTATTCAAATAGAATCAGGAGCTACAGTTTGGATCCAAAATAATTTATAGGGTTCTTGTTTATAGTAGGATAAGACAAGGGTTGGTAATGGATGGCAGGGAAGTGCTACTGCACATTTTGTAAACTTTATCAAATCTGAACCTATATGAGCCAATCTTGCTTTTAAATCGATACAAATACTTTCAGTGTTTTTGATACTTCTGTGGTGGATTTTATGAAAATCAGTGTTTTTGATGAAAGTTTATGATCATTACAGATATTATGTGTGTATTTTCTTATATGTGAAGCTAGTTTCCTTTCATAGATGATATGTTATAGATTGTAACAACTTCTGTTTTCAAAAAATGCACATATATGTTTTTTGGGCCCAAGTTGGGACAAAGTTTTGGTAACACTTTTGATAAGCAGGAAAAGCTGAGCTGAGCGCAGCTCAGAAAAAGATGTAATTTTGTCTAAGTGTTGAGGGTGTTGCAAAGATGTGTGCAGCATCCAAGTTTTGACCATGCTATGAAGTTGTGCGCAACATCCGAGTTTTGGAAGTACCGCGGAGACCAGCGCTGCGAAGCAGTCAGGCCACGTGGAGCCAGCAAAGTGGAGTGCTGGACAAGGATCAGGTGCAGGTACCAGGTGGACCAGTAGTGGTCTAATTTTGGAAAGATGCTCTAGGAGTGCCGAGCGGCGGGCACGAGCAAAACATGAAGGCAGCCAATGCACGAGTTTGTTAAGGAATAGACAGCTCAGGGAAAGCGATTGCTTGGCATGCCTAGCGGGCAAGACCGTTAGAGATGAACGATTCAGTGAAAGAGACATGTTGGCATGCGTGCGACAGGAAGGCTGATAGCGACAAAGTGAAGATGTGGAGAACCGCCACAATGAAGCAGACGCTACTAGATGCCAACAAGCCAGTTTAGGGAAACCGGCATAGTTTTGTAAGCCCTAAGGGTTTTTGGGTTTAGGTCTTCGGCATTGTAAAGACATGACCTTCGGGCATGGTCTATTTAAGAAGAATATTTTGTATGGGATGGGGTTACTGTGTGGTTAGTTTTTGTTGTGACATTTTTGGGTTCGGGATATTATAGTGTAATATCTCTTTTGGGCTGAGAAGATTGTAAATGATCTGCAGCTGTGTGCACAGAGACCTGTCTGAGAGGAAGGAGAGTTTGCAGCTGAGTGCCCAGAACAAGAACGGTTTTCCCCATCCCTTTTTAAAGATATATATTACCAACCATTCTTGTGGACGTAGCTTCCCATCCGGGGGAGTGAACCACATTAAATATTGTGTTGTACGATTGTGTTTTATGAATGAATGCTTATCTGTGTTTTCTGTAAATGAATGTCTAGATGTTTCCTTGCATGCTGTTATGAGAGAACTGTTGTATGCATTTGCCATCAGAGGAGGTATGGAGATGATATGTTAAGTTCTACATGAACAAATGAATGGTGAACATTTAGCTTATGTTTGAGAATAGTGAATCAGTCAGTTGGTTAAGTGTTAAGAGATTACATAAGTACTTCTTTATGCACAATAGAACAAATGCATAACAATTAGATTGTATCAGTGGAATATGCTGAAATTGTAACCATACTAAGTGGATGAACGAATAGTAGATGGATAATCGGTTGAGTAGTTGAACAAGTGGATGAGTGATACTCAGTTAAACATCTTAAACGTTTCTGTGTGATCCAAGTGTAAAGTTGAATCGGATTGTTCGCAATTTCAGTAGAAGTCTCATGGTAGAAGAACATAGTGGTGCGGACCGCAACGTTGCCCATCATTGCGCAGTCTCACCTCGCAGCACATACCCCCTGTTGTGCTGCGCAGTACGTCCATCCAAGCAACTTATCACTTACTGTGGAAACCTGATTCCGCAGTACCCCATAGATACACCTCGGGTGAGACCTCAACCTACTCGCAGGTTGTTGCCAAAAGGGCCGGTGCGAAGGGGTTTTGTTGGTCAAAGGGAAACCACGAAGAACCTAGGTCTTATAGAAAACCTCTGGGTCAGTTATAGCCAACAATGTTTGTTGATAAATAGATAATAGGCTAATTTGCAAAAAAGATTATATGTCTATGTACATAGATGCCAATGATTTGAGTATTTGTATTTTTTATTCCGATTGCAATTATTGCTATCAACAAGGCCAAGAACTCGAATGTGCCAATTGGCTTCTGCAATTACCATAGATGTTAACATTTTACAAAGGTTTTTGTTGTTTGATTTTTTAATTGGAAATTGATAAATGTCAAGGTTTGTGTATGTGTTTTTTTTTGTTTTTTTAGTAATGGTGTATTGTGTGTTTTTGAAGAAAGTTGTTTGCAGTATGTAGAGAGGTACCATAAATATTTTTTTGGGCAAAGTGGAGAGAGATTATGTTTCCTCAAATTTTGGGTTAATGATCATTTTCAGTGAAGTTGTCATTGAGAATCCATGGATTTTTACTATTTTCATGTCTACATCTACAAAAGTAGTCTTGCTTGTGTTTTGTATGGCATAGGTTTGAGTTTTCAAAATAGTGCTTTTATAATAAATTGAGAGATTAGTTTCGCATAGTATTTTTTTATGGTTGTTATATGGTTTTCTTGTTAGAATATAATTAGCATAAGTTATTTCATTATATTTGTCATGTTGGCATGTCAAATATCCTTTAGTTATTCCCATCTATCTTCTATGATGATCAAGACTTGTTGGTGTCTATCTCACATGGAGTTGTTCATGCACCCAAGGTTTCACTAAGAGGGATTACAACATGTTTTTTTTCACAGAAATGGTTGAGATTTATATATATAAAAAAAGTAAAGTAGAACCGGAGTACATAGTGTAGGAGTAGGCTGCTCATCATCATCGATGGTCCGCCTCTACTCTATCAATCATCATGTTAAAAAAAAAAAAAAACTTGCACCTAACAGACCGATCTTCAGACATAGTCAGCTTATAGCCTTGGTTTTACAGATGCTTGACAGAATAATTACAAACTATGACCAACTTACAGATAGACTTACAGACAGACTTACAGACACTAGACTAGAAGTTTCAACATCTTGATATTGTAGAAAACTTAAAATTCAAAAAGCCCTGTTTGTAAAAATAGAAGTCTATTCGGAGTATGAGCTCCCAGCTGATCATGAGGTATTTTCCATACTATTTCGACAAAAAAAGACCAAAATCATTCAACAGAGAACAATCAGAAACACTGCCAGGTGATATAGCAATCACCGTAAATTGTCAAACATGCCCTGCTGATTCATAAGAAATTCCTTCAAGCCCTCACTCTCATCCCAAATTCCTTTGACATTTTCTGCAACTTTGTTGGTAATGGCACGAATCTCCATAATTTGAGCCGTGTCTCGAGCATTCCCTTTCTCCATTGCCACCTCCAGGGCCTGCATTTTTTCCTTCAACCTAATAGCTTCCAATTTTGCTGTAATCTCCGAATTTTTCAGACAGAACACTGTTTCCTTTAATTCCACAACATCCAAACGAAGAACATGGACCTGAGCTTCAAGGATGGTCAACCAATCTTCCATGATGCTGGTATAGGCTTCCTACATCTACTTGTCCAACACACCAGAGTCGTGAGGCTGTTAACACCTAAAAAAGTGCTCACTAGCTCATTCCCTTATTCACATGACCCATTTGTCCACTTTTCCACCATTTGAGCCTCTGAAACCAACAAAAGGTCACCAAAAGACCTTAGTACACACCCTTTTTCCATTAAAAAAGATTATTTTTCCTGAAAAGCATAAAAAAAAACCGTAAAAAAGGGTCCAAATTCCCAAAAATATTAAAAAGGGAATTAAAATATTAATTTTGTTCAAAAAAGGAAAAAGGAGGGAAAAGTACCTAAACCATGTTGGTCAATACCATTTGGTTTCCACAAAACCACAAATGGTATTCCCCACCACCAAAACCTATAAAAAGGTGGTAGGGGCTCATCATTTCACATCCATCCATTATCTCATCCTTATGCTGCTGAAATGGCCCTTGAGCATTTTAGCCATTGAAGCAACCTTGGAGAAGGAGACCTCTTGGAGCTTGGAGCCACTCATCTTGGGAGTTGCTCTACATCAACCTTCACCATTGGAGGTAATCCTATTGCAAGCACTAGCTTGCCCCATTTTCAAATACAAATTTATTTTTTCATAGTTTCTTGTTCTTGTTTTAAAATATTTCCATTATTTGCTTATATTCTTGCATAGATCCATGATTAGTTTTGTTTAGATTAGTTTCTTGTTTAATTCTATTGAAACTGCTGCTACTAGTTAGCAGGTTCCCATAGCACTAAGCCTGGTTGCAAAACCGGGCCAATAGTTTTTGGCGACTCCGCTGGGTTTGAACAATAGATCTCTAGTTTTGCTTTTAATCTTAGTTTTTTATTAGTTTTTAACCTTTAGATCCATAGATCTGCCATCTTAGACAGTAGATCCATTGCTGCTCTAAGTTTTGGCCCCATCTATTTCCATTAACAGCCCGGAATTCTCAATTTTCGGGTTCGTTTTTCGGCTCCCGTGCACGGCTTTCGCCTCGCGGTTTTTAGCCTAACAGTTGCGCGGCTCATCGCGGCTTTTCGGCTTTTTTCCGCGCGGTTCCCCGCGGCTTCGCGGCCTATTTCCGCGCTGCACAACGCGGCTTCGCGGTGATTTTCCGCACGGCCCATCGCGACTGTGCGCCAGAAACCCGCGCGGTCCATCGCGACTTTTAGCCCAAAACCCGCGCGGTCTATCGCGACTTTTAGCCCAAAACCCGCGCGGTCTATCGCGACTTTTAGCCCGAAACCCGCGATGTGATTTTTTGGCCGCGTGGCTCAATTTTCAAACGACCATATCTCCCTCTCCTGAACTCCGTTTGAAACGATTTTTTTTTTCAAATTGGGTGTTTTCGATCAAGGAATCCAAATATGCTATTAGATTTAAGAAATTTTTCATAGAAATTTATCTAATCTTTTATTTTAGTTTTATTTATCACTTCAGTTCACCCATTTTGGCCCATATTTTCCAGTATTAAAATTCCAGCATTGTTTACAGCCATAGGAAAATATTTTACTATTTAGAATGCACATGTGAAAGAAGTCTTTTTAAAAATTTTCATCAATTGAAAGAAGGATCTATTTTTGCATTTTATCTAGATTTAAAATTTTTGCTGTTTGCTTCTTTAAATATTTTACCCATAGCAATTATTGAAAACGAAATCCATTTATTTCGAAAAGAAGTTATATTATTTGCTTTCCTGTTTGAGAGATCCTTTATTTTTCGAATAGTCCTTGAAAAGCATTTAATTTCAATTTACTGAAAAAAGTCATAAATATTTTCTTTTTTATTTTCAAAAGATCCTTTGTTTTTTGAAAATTTTCTGTAAAGCATTTACTTCTTTCAAGTTCAGTTTACAATACCACATGTGCACCCACTCAAACACTTAATTGAACTGAGCCTTAAAACTTACCCTAATTTCAACACACTTTTAACCCCACTTGGGGAACACTAAAAGAACTTTGTAGCTAGGTAGTATTGGGGGGATAGGTGTTCCAATAACACCCCTCAGTTATTACATCTGAGACATAGAAGTTGTCCATTTAGGGAGCTAAAATCTCTTAGTATTTATTGGCGCGGTCACAACCGGTTTGTGGGAAGGCCTCTCCCCTAGGAGGGTTGAAGTCGCGAGGATGGTTCCGGAAGCCTGAGTGGAATACCAAAATCCATTCAGTAACCGAAGGGCTACCATTCGCAGTTCTCGGGATATCCCTATATTGGGATATTGCGATCAAAGGACCAAACGGCAGATTTACCTTTTCTCGACGCGTCATGAACGGAGTATCCTAGTAGCCTTTCTTTAGGATTGATTACCCGGTGTTCCTCCTGGTAGGGGGATATCTAGCCGTTGTCTCAACACTCATATTGTCTGACTTGGATTTCATCACCTTGCCGAGGATATCGTTTGTTTGAGTCACAATACTTTTAGTTAGGTGTTTTCATGATTCAACCCACCTTTGGTCTAGTTACACCTATTTTTTCTAGAAGCCGTTTGCATGTTGGTACTCTGACCATTTGTTGCATTCCTCCACTTATTGTAGCACAGCTGCTAGAATAAGTGCCTTTTTGAGGTTGATTTTCTTTTGCCTGAGAGCCTTCTTTTTCACTCCCCTTCTTGCACACTTGGTTGCATTAGGGTTTTGAGTCTTTTATATATATATCACCACCTCATACTTAAACAAATTTTTTACACAAAACTTATTTCTCACCATTGAGAATTTCAGACGCTCTCGTCGTCTACGGGGCGAACTCCCAGAGTTCAGTCTACTTGGCTCTCCACGTCACCGACGCCGAGCCCTATCCCTTGATTCGACACATCGTCGGTCAACCAGACGGTCATCCGATTCTGACACACCTCAATTCACATCTGATTCTGAGGCAGAATCCGAAAACTACGTTGTATTACCACCAACCACCATTATGGCTGGAACACCATTTGACCCACTATTTACCAGCACCATAGGTGAGACATCCACAGACCTTTCTGCTGCGATGCCATCCATGGCAACAACCACCCCCCTAGGTATGCCCAATATCGGCAACACTCCACATCTAGGAATGCCCAACACAGGGCCACCTCCTATTATAGAAATTCCCAACACAGGGCCACCACCTGTTATGGGTATGCCCAACATAGGAGTCACACCCCCTCTGGTTTCCACAAACCCTATCCCAGGAATCCCTACTTCTATTCCTAACCCAAGTGTAACCCATGTTGCACTTGGAGGCGTTGGCCCATACCAGACCACACCTATTGGAGGGCACATACCCTCCATACCTAGCATACCTTTAGGCACTACTGGACCCCTACATCATACCACAATGACTAGGCAGGTCCCAGTCCCAGTCACTACATCTGCTAGCTTACCATACATGGCAAGTCTGAACCTGCCAGACTTAGCTAGGCTCACTAATGACCCCATCAGACATGATCCTGCGTGGCCTCATATGCCCACCAAACTCCCCTCTGACATCCCTAAGTTTGAGGGTAAGGCAGGTGAAGACCCCCAGAACCATATCATGTCCTTCCATCTATGGTGTTCCTCCAACTCCATAGTGGACGACTCTGTCCACCTCCGGCTTTTACAGCGCACCTTCACTGGCTCTGCAGCTAAGTGGTATATCGAGCAGCCCCATGGGACGCATGCCACATTTACCTCCCTTGCTTCGAACTTCCTGCAGTTTTTCCAGTTACCTGTCCGCTATGATGCGGGCATCGAGATCCTACTATCTTGCAGACAGAACACGGCCACCCACATCACTGACCACATTCATGAGTGGCGTCGACGCCGAAGCCTCTGCAAAATCAAGTTAGACGACCGTATCTTCCTAGATTGGTTTCTAAAAACCCTTCTCCCTCTCATTGCGAAGGATGTGGCATCCGAAAGACCCCAGTCTGAAGAAGAGGCCATCCTCAAAGCCCAACAGTTTGATCTCATTTACGCCCAATCGGGTTATTTGTATACCATTATTCTAGACGCCCCTCGGGGCGAGTCATCCTAACATGATGCGCTGGGGGCATCCCATGCCGCTGATGGCATCATTGGTCGTATGGCCGCACATCCCCAACCCTTTTCCATTACACATCCTAACCATGGTCCCGACCTTTCGTGGGCTACATCTCAGTCTGGAGCAACCAGTTCATATGCTCCCATGGCACATCACCACCATACCCATGGACCTTCATGTTCACCTCAGTGTTTTGGTCATGCACCACCTGCATACGCCCCCCCAGCTGCACCTCAACCATTGTACTATTCAATAACTCAGGGTTACCAACAACCCCAGCAGGTAACTGGACCACCCCCAGCACCACAGGCTTATTATCCACCACAACCTGCTCCCGCACCTGCGGCGAACCAAAATCCTCCCACTGCTCAAGGGCAAGTTTATACACAGCACAACCAACCCCAGAACCAAAACAACCAGCGCAACCAAGGTGCGGAACAGAACCGTGGTAGAGGTCGTAACCGCGGTAATAACCAACAACATCAGCAAGGTCCTCCACCTCCCAATCCTCCGCAGAATAACAATGCTGCTCCTCCCAACCGCAATCCGGATCGGAATCCTAAGCAGCCTAGAAATAATAACCTTAGAACAAACCACCCTTGTTCTATCTGCGGAGTCTATGGTCATTACACGCATTCTTGCCCACATTTGGAGCGAGTTTGGCAACTCTGGACCAACGATGCACATCGTCAAGGGAAAGCGGCTCCTCAGCCGCCACCCAACCCTCCACCACCTAAACATCAACCCTTGGTGCTGCAAAACCCCTTTCCAAACCAGGGTGTAGTGAACACTCAGCTGTTAGCCCCCCCTCAGGGCAACATGCCACCACAGCAGATCACATATGCAGCCCCTGATCAACCCATGTTTGATTCAGGTACTCACCATTTGTTGATGATGTCAACTGCCGATGCCAACCTCCAAACTCGTCGGAACCAATATGGCTCCACTTCTGAAGCACCTCCCGCCGACAAGAATACTAATGTTAATCCCACAGAGGAAATATTACGTATACCTCCGGCTCCACTTGATGGCGCTTCCAAAGCACCTCGCTTCCCACTTCGTCGCATCAACAGTAATCCTAATGCTCGCGCTGCGTCGAATTATAACATTGTCGACGATTTAGCCCAGGCTCCTGCAGCCATGTCTGCTTTAGAAGTTTTAAAAAACTGTCCTTCGCAGCACAAGACTTTGCTCTCTGCCATTGGCGCCATTGACCCCAACGATTCACAGCTGATCGCATTCGATCCAGACCAGTCTGAACCACGCCTGCCTTCATCTTTAGCATTCCAAGTTTCCGTTTCTATTCGGAATCTTGTCATCCATCGGTGCATTATCGATGAAGGGGCCTCCACATGCTTCATGTCCACATTCGTTTGGAAGAAGTTGGGATCCCCTACTCTCCAGCAGTCCACCACTGCATTACGAGCCTACGACGGCCGTTCGGCTCAACCCCAAGGTCTTTTAGCCAATGTCCCCATCCAGCTGGCAGGTAAAACCGTGCTCATTGACATTGAGGTCATCAATGCCCAACTAGACTATAACCTTTTACTTGGTCGTAGCTACATGTATGCCATGCGGGCTGTTGCCTCATCCGTATTTCGCACCATGCAGTTCCCCCATGAAGGACGCGTGGTCAAGGTCGACCAACTCACCTATTACGACCCCAAGGCCCTTGCCACACCTGAAAATGTTCTCCCCATAGTTGAACAACCTTTTTGTGGTGCAACTACCTCATTCATTTCCTCAGTAGGACCCGGACTTTACTCCGAGGCGTTGATGACCTCTACTTTCCAGGCCATTCCACCACCATCACCGGAGACCCACGTCGCGAACCTCTGTACTCTTTCACAGAATACACAACCACCCGGTAATCAACCCTCCTTGTTACCCAAACCACCATTGGTCCCTAGTCACATTGGGGTTACACCCATCCACACAATCCCCTTTCTATTTCCTCCTTCGGGTGTAGTAAGCACCCCGATTATGGCTACCCTTAGTCTACCCGGGTTAACCTTGGGATTACCCGTGTCGTATATTTCGCCTCCCGTTCCACCGCCGACGCCAAATGTCATCATGCAACCGGTGCAACCCATTGTCACTTCTACCCAACCACCTCCCGATATCACGACTCCTTCGTCGTCGACGAATCCCCCTCCATTCGTCAGGCCCACTGGGGGCAGAGGCCCACAACCATACACTGCGGTACCCCCACCCAAGGCAGTTAAACCTCCCCCCGTATTCCATGCTCCTCCAAAATGCTCGCTGTGTGATGAGTTAGGCCATCCAACCCATCAGTGTCCATAGTTACCTGCATTGCAGGAACACATGCAAATGTTGGACGACGACCCCAACATCCTGGTGGTCAAACTAGATCCAAACCCTATGCCTCGTGATAAATCACTGCGTACCAACCACCCATGTGCGATATGCGGTATTTACGGCCACTACTCCCACAACTGTCCTGACATCCCAGACTATAGAGTAGCTCTCTACAAGATGAACAATTTGGACCTAGAGACGACACCCCCTACTATCGAGGAGATCTACCCTCCTGCATCATCCTCATCCGAAGAGATTAACACCATGTACATGATCTCTTCGACTACCACTACCTCATCACTCGATTTGAACACTCAAAGCTCCCGCAATGATGAAGAGGTTCTCGAGACTCCTACTACCTTTGATTATCCCGGGGAAGACATGCACCATCGTCCATACTTCCTCCTGGAAGAGACTTCATCCACCACCGCTACCCAATCCACGGTTGAGTCCAAGGATTTCCTTCCTACTAAAATCGACTGGTTAACGGATCCCATGGCCGATATTTCTCCCGTCATCCACAATGACATCTCTGACCCACTTGGTGCCCTTCATACCATCACATTAGGAACCTCCCACAGTGAGCATGAGATTGGAGAATACCAACAACTGTTCCAATAATTCATTGATGTCTTTACTTGGTCAAATACCGAAATGCCTGGGCTTGACCCCGCCATTTATACGATCTCCACTGGATACCCCTCTGTCTGGTCGGCCCCTTCCATTGATCCCTTTGACACACAGGTTCAACCCTTTCAAATCGACCAGGAAACCACATGTCCACAACATGGGGGCAGGCCCAAAACCTTGCCTACTCATCATGATCGTGATCCTCGTCGGAGATACTGGGGGCATCCACCCCACAAAGGGAATCCCCCATCATCATATCATCACTTCAGTATGCCACCACGACCCACAGCCTCATGGTATAACACCCCGCCAGCAGTTGCTCAATGCCCTATTGATCTCTCTCTGAGACAACATCTGCACCACATTGACACCTCTGAGTTAGGGGGCATAATAGATTACCTCGACCCCGGGATAGGGGGCATGATCAATCATTTTGAACCTTCCCCATCATCTCTATCTCAACACCTCAATGAGCCCATCGTTCAAACCAACACATATGTGATCCACAATCACAAACCCCATGCACATAGCATGGGGACAGGTCATTAACCCTGCTCACTTTTTCATATTCGTGATCTCAACCATTTTTGAGGTCACGTGTCACTTGTATATTTCAGTTGATTTGATACACCTAGTATTTTGCCCCCACGGGTCATCATTTCTCCCCACCACTGCATCCTTCGCTTGGTGTGATCACCTTTATTTGTAGCCATTTTTTAAACCATTCCAGAGTCCTTATGACCTCCGTTTTTCGCACCATTTGCACTGCCGGATTCATATTTCCGTGCCCGTGATGATGCTTGAGATCATTTCTCGCTCTCACCAGGACCAATATCAACATTGTGTCCTGACACCTTGTCGCCTCGGTTTGCGTGCCACATCGGCCGTCGTCCGTTTCTAGTGAGTCTTATATCGCTGGATTCAGTTTTCCGCGCTCGTGATGATGCTTGAGATCATTTCTCGCTGTCACGTCCCAATTTTTAGGGCATTTTTTCCATACCCCCTCGTCACCTCGATTTGCGTGCCACATCGGCCGTTCTCCATTTTCCACATGCCTTATACCGCCGGATTTAGTTTTCCGCGCTCGTGATGATGCTTGAGATCATTTCTCGAACTCACCTTTAGACTTTTCGGGCATTTTTCCCATGCCCCCTCGTCACTTCGGTTTGCGTGCCACATCGGCCGTTCTCCATTTTGGACAAGCCTTATATCGTCGGATTCAGTTTTCCGCGCTTGTGATGATGCTTGAGATCATTTCTCGCTCTCACGCCCATCTTTTTCGGCCATTTTTTCAAAATGCCCTCCCATAGCCTCGGTTTGCATGCCATAACAGCCGCAGACCCCTTTGGACAATCCTTCTGTCACTAGATCCAGTTTTCCGCACTGATGATGATGCTTGAGACCTCTTCTCACCCTCATCAATCCCCTTTTTTGTTCGATATAATTTTATCCCTTTTTCGGGCCGAGCAACCCCTTTTACGAAAAAGGCACTTAGGGAGTTTCTGTTAAGCTCTTTTCTGACTCCTAAAACAATGAAAAGATCGCCGAGCAATCTTGCTTCCATCATGCTCGCTAAACGTATCTGAAAGGGCGTCTACCTGGTATAAGTTTACCCCTTTTCCGGACCTCGTAGACTAATTATGAAAAAGGTATACTCTAGTCACATCGGCTAGAAGAGTTCTCCATCCACATCATTTTATGCTTTTTTGGGCCTTGGAGACTAAACTACGAAAAAGAACACCAATAGAGTCCACTTACCGCTTTCAGACTCTCTAAACATGAAAGCAACCATGAGCACGAGCCGTCCTGGGCTCACAAAATCCACAGGAACGTACCATTTTAGAGCACACTTTTATCCCTTCTTGGAGCTCATTGAAACTACGAAGAAGGCATCAATGGTGCCTCTTGGCACCACAACAGATCATGTCTACTCACATGGCAGCTTCCCCATTTTGGTCGCCTTTGTTCAGAGTATTCTGCAGTATGTCACCCTAAAACTCCCTCGACAGCTACCATCAGCTTCACCCCTCCCAGAGTCAGTACATACCCTTCAATCCCTAAAAAAGATATGATCCCTACACCTACAAGTCAGTCCCCTAAGCTGCCAGGTCAACCATGTCATCATGCTCTGAACAGAGGAAGTTTGAGTCTACCCACTATATGACCCCAGTTACTTCCCATCCCCACAAGTATGTAAATCTACCATCAACACTACAACACTTCAGTTCTACACCTCGTGCTCCTATCAAGGAAACATCATTGCCTTGTTAGTTGCTGGTCTCCCTCTGTCGACGACAACCACATTTATTCCAGAGGATAGACCTAGAGGTTCCTGTGTCTTGGACTCATCACCATTTATGATGAGTGCCTATGAATCATTTCGAGAGGAATCTTCAGTGCCTCTCCAAACGATTGTTTCTCACATGCTCAACTTCAACACCTTGATCGCATCGTTGAGACTCGCACAGGGTATTCATCCGTTTCACTTATTAGTCGAAGACCCCGGATACCTCCTGACTCCTCCACATTTGAGAGTCTTCCTATGGATAAAACCAGTTACACTTTTTCTATAGATATCCGGGTTGCGCATGGCGACAATATTCAGATGTACCCCAGTTTCATACTCCCTTGAGTATACAGTTATATTATTTCTCAGAGATGACTCATAGTCTTTGAGTCCCTACAGATGTTGGACACCTTCAGTTTCAGCAGTTCCTCAGTTATTCCAGTGTATCAGTTATTGAGATCCGTTATGATCAGGAGTACATCCCACAATAATGTCCCCCCTGGACCATTATGGTGTACCAGTAGATTCTTTCTGTATTAGATCCCCCTTCTTGGGACTAATTGTTATGTATGTGTCTTGATACGAGCATGGGAATGCCCGCCTCGTCCATTATCAGAGATTATACCTCATTCATATTGAGGCCATGTAATATTTTTTGTTTCTTACAGCTTCCAAGGGCCGTGGCTCCAGTCTCCAATCGGTCTCTTCTCCTTCCCAAACCCCTGAAAAAATACAAAAGAACTATGATGTCTATCGGCCATACGATGAGCTCCTGCCCTCACACATCAGGGGGCAATCTGTTAACACCTAAAAAGTGCTCACTAGCTCATTCCCTTATTCACATGACCCATTTGTCCACTTTTCCACCATCTGAGCCTCTGAAACCAACAAAAGGTCACCAAAAGACCTTAGTACACCCCTTTTTCCATTAAAAAAGATTATTTTTCCTGAAAAGCATAAAAAAAACCGTCAAAAAAGGTCCAAATTCCCAAAAATATTAAAAAGGGAATTAAAATATTAATTTTGTTCAAAAAAGGAAAAAGGAGGGAAAAGTACCTAAACCATGTTGGTCAATACCATTTGGTTTCCACAAAACCACAAATGGTATTCCCCACCACCAAAACCTATAAAAAGGTAGTAGGGGCTCCTCATTTCACATCCATCCATTATCTCATCCTTATGCTGCTGAAATCTCCCTTGAGCATTTTAGCCATTGAAGCAACCTTGGAGAAGGAGACCTCTTGGAGCTTGGAGCCACTCATCTTGGGAGTTGCTCTACATCAACCTTCACCATTGGAGGTAATCCTATTGCAAGCACTAGCTTGCCCCATTTTCAAATACAAATTTATTTTTTCATAGTTTCTTGTTCTTGTTTTAAAATATTTCCATTATTTGCTTATATTCTTGCATAGATCCATGATTAGTTTTGTTTAGATTAGTTTCTTGTTTAATTCTATTGAAACTGCTGCTACTATTTAGCAGGTGCCCATAGCACTAAGCCTGGTTGCAAAACCGGGCCAACAGAGGCCATTCCATACTTAGACCAAAACTAGAACCTGCAAATTCACCAAGCGAGGAGAATTTACGTTTTCTGTAGACTGTTGCACCACCTTCCAATGCTTTTCTCTGAGCTTGGCTCCTGCTCTGAAAACCCTCCATATACCCTGGCCATGAGGGAGCTAGTTTCAGAAAATACAGAGAGTTGCTGCCAATAATAGGTGTAGTACTCATACATGGATGAAACCCAGAGTTTTCCATACTCTCGAAGCTAGTTTGGAATTTGCAAATGCAAACACATGCCTGAGGCCAGTTTGGAACCCACTGAAATATAGTGTGCATTGCTGCTACCTTTCACACAAGCTAAGAGGGACACCCCATGTGGGAACGTGAATCCTTAATTCCCACGTCCTTTCCTTGATAATCCTAGGTGGGTTTTGAACTGTAGTCTAAAACCTGCTGCCGAGCAAGATCCGCTTGGGGGTGAATCCAAACCAAATTCCAATTGATGTTTGACATTGAAAACAAGAATGTTAAAGAGTCAAGGGATCCCAATATTTTTTTTTGTTGTGACATTGCTGACAAGGACACCTCTACCTAAGGTGACACCCTCATTTTCCTTCTTGTCGGCATTTTGGTTATTCAATCTCGGAACATGGTAGAAGCTAATAGAGTCAAATTCACTAATGAGATACTTGAGTAGGCTATGAACTTTGGAGATTGGCCTTTTGTTATTCAAACTCAGGTTCCCCTCCCTGATTACAATCATAGAGTCCCCATAGACCGCAATATCAGTGATGCCATCTTCTCTTGCGATCTCTAATACTTTCGTAAGAGCAAGCCATTCCGACCTATTATTCATGCTTCTTCCAATGCCCCAAGCATATTCATTTCTCTTATTTCCAGCGGAGTCATGTATTACTCCTCCCGCGCCTTCCAACCTAGAAGAGGGGTTACAACATGTTGCAAGGTCATAAACATTTGATTATTTCCTCCTTAGGTATTCTCCACTCTCAAATTTATCATCAAACTAGAGCAACCACATGCATGTGGATATTGCACCCCTTTTCCATAACTGCAATTATGTACATTGGATGATTGTTAAGCACCCTCCCAATGAGGACAAAGGAAACCAATGAGAAAATGCTTAACTACTATATCAGAAGACTTGATTAGATCCTTTTGGAAGGTAAGGGTATATGTCATGATACAATGCATTCTCACTAGTTTATTTGTATTCTCTGATTGATTATTTTTAATGGTGGTTCGTATAGAAAGGAAGTCACTAAGAAATCCATCTATATTGTTTCCTATGAATGATACTATGGGTTTGGATGCCATATCGATGAGGAGACCTCCAATAAACTCATGGGTATGTACTAATTTTTCCTTGCTTCCATTTTTGGCTTCAAGTCTCCAATGTGCTAGTGTTTTGTTTTTGGCGACTGGGATTTCAACACCATAGATGTTAGCATTTTACTTTATTATTTTCAATAATTTGGGAGGACAAAGGAAACCAATGAGAAAATTCTTAACTACTATATCAGAAGACTTGATTAGATTTTTTTGAAAGGTAAGGGTATATGTCACGATACAATGCATTCTCACTAGTTTATTTGTCTTCTCTGATTGATTATTTTTAATGGTGGTTCATATAGAAAGGAAGTCGCTAAGAAATCCATCTAGATTGTTTCCTATGAATGATACTATGGGTTTGGATTCTATATCGATGAGGAGACCTCCAATAAACTCATGGGTATGTACTAATTTTTCCTTGCTTCCATTTTTGGCTTCAAGTCTCTAATGTGCTAGTGTTTTGTTTTTGGCGATGGGGATTTCAACACCATAGATGTTAACATTTTACTTTATTATTTTCAAAAAGTATACTTAACATGCTAGAAACATAAGTATACTTAACATGCTAGAAAGTTAACTATATTGAAATTGAAAATGTAAGTTGTGTATAGTTGACTTGAAACACATTTGTAATTTTTATTATAGTTTGGAAAAGGCAGAACACATTTGTGATTTTTATTATAGTTTGCAAAAGTGAGAACACATTTGTAACTTTTATTATAGTTTGGAAATGTCAGAACACATTTGTAATAATTATTTTAGTTTGGAAAAGTCAACGTGCTGGTATCCTGTGCGTGCATCCCCTTCTTCCTTTCTGAGCATGCCATCATCCTGCAAAATGGAAATAGCAGCCTCATGTTCCATGCCATCAACCGAAACAGGGAGTTCTGAAGTTGCTGAGAGGTTCACTATCAGAAAATTTGGAGAGAGAACTGAGGCATGGGGTGACAGAACCAAATGGCTAGAAGGTATGCTAAATGTCCTTGTCAGAGGAGGAGTGCATCGTTTTCTTTTCGGTCAGTTCAATTTCAACAATGAAGAGATAGATAATGCCATTTCTAGTTATGATGTACAGTCCAAGGAATTGATTATTTTTGGGAAGAGGGTTTGTCTGGACCCCGATTTGTTGTCCAGTGCAATGAAAATTCCACACAGGGGGGGGGGCAATGTTGACCACCAAGAAAACCCTCAAAGTAGAAAAGGGTGAGATGGAAAAACAAATATGTGGAAAAAAGGTTTTTGTTGGCCGGAATGGTTTAAAGATGTAAGATGTTCCCCCAGGACTATACAAAACCTTAATTCGAATTGTACTTAGGAAAATTATGAATCACCAGAAACAAGATATTTCAGGTGATTGTATGAAGTTGGTGATTCATTGGGTTGAAGACCTGGCCCCTCAAATATTGGGAAAAAAATGCATTTTGCACTCCAGGACAACAAAATGAAGAGAGTGAAGTTCAGTTCCCCTGGTACACTACAAAAAAATATTGACTTATATCAACCCAGCACTGTAGAAGGAAGCATATTTAAAAATACATACGTTAAGAGGTCGAAACTGGACAAAATTAACTAGGAAGTTCCTCAACAATATCCAAAGGAAAATGTACAAGTCCCTGAAGAGCCTTTTGAGTACTGTATTCAAGGTATGGGAAGTGACCCTGAAGAATTTGATGTTGTCTCAATTTTGGTCGGATTACATGAAGGCAGAGAAATAAATGTACACAAGATGCATGATGTTGGGTTTAATGAACAAGAGGAGCATAGTGATGATGATATTTATGCTCCTGTAGAAATGCCACTTGTTATATATACACCTCCATAGTGGGGAGTTGAGAAAACTTCCTCTCCAAAATATTTTGTTGATAATAAAAAAATATTTAAGTTATTCGATGAAATGTTGCATTTCAAAGAAAAAGCTGAATTTCAAAGAAAAAACTTTTCCTATTGGTATATTACCACAATACAGAGCATAGAACTTTGTAGGATTAAGGAGATGCAAATTCAGGACCTCTTAAAGGTAGGCACTATTTTTCAAAAAGAAATAGTTGCCAAAGTCCTTTTTTTGAAGCCTCGTTAAAATTTTCACTATTTACAGGTAATTGCAAGGTTAGAAACAGAACACGTGGATACCATGGAATCTTCTATTAAAAATTTGCAAATGTTGGACCTCTTTAAGGTATGAGGCATTTTTCAAAGTTTTTTTCCAAAAAAAAAGTTTCCAAATTCCATTTTTTGAAGCCTCCTTAAACTTTTCCCTGTTTACAGGAAATTGCAGGATTACAACAATCCCTTGTGAAGATTGTGGATAGTTCAAGAAGGCCAATAGAAGGAAAGGACAATGTTATTCAGTCTTTGAATAAAGAACTAGAAAAACTTCGAGATGGATTTAAAAAGGAAAATGATGCACGCAGAGAAGAATTCATTATTTTTCGGAAGAAAGATGAAGAAACCATAAAGAGACTGGAAGATGAGCTGAAACATCGATTGGAGGTTTTGGAAACCCCCCCTCTAAACACTGTTATCGGCCAGGAAGCAAAACTTATGGCTGAAGTCAATAAGGAAAATAGAATAATTGAAATAATGAAGGATGGATTTCAAGAATCCCTTGCTGAAGACTACAATAAACATCAACTTGAGAGAAATGAATATAGAAAAAAAGAGGAAAACATGAAAAACATAATTGCTAAGAAAGATGAAGAGTTGAAAGGAAAAATAGTTGAACTTGAAAAGATTACTGCAGAACTACAGACTAGAGGAGTTGAACTACAGAGTAGGCATCTGATTCCTGGTCAAATTTATGATATGTCAGCACACCAACATGCTTTAATAAGGTATGAGAGTTCCCTGCAAAATAGAGAGAAGGCACTGGACGTAGCTTTTAATGCAATACAAGCTCATAAAAAAGTCAAAAAGGGGTTACAAAGCTATCGTGCCTTCTTAAGAATTCGAGAGAGGTCCTTGATGGATGCTGTGACGTACCCCATTTTGACCCTTGTAATATTTGGGCTGTAATGTAAATATTGTATGCATATTATGTATGATTCCTAGCGTGGAGCTCAAGGCCAAGGCCCTGCTAGTGAATGCTCGATCTTGAAGGGGAAGGTATTTGAAATTATGCTACCCATGTGCTAGTGAACCATGGGAATTGTAAATATGCATCTTAATATAAATGCCCACAGCTAGCTATGCAATGCAACAAGAGATGGGGGCATGATATTGCAAGGAATTGGGAGGGAAATATTCAAACCCTTTGAGCTAATTGAGTCAAGCTAAGTGTCAATGAGAGAACCCATGAACCCTCAACTACCCATGTTGACTTTTGTACCCAATCATTAATTTCTCCCAAGAGTTGGTTGAGGTAGTTAATGCCTTGGGGAATGGGAGGTATGGCTGTCCAAATTCGGGTATGGGCAATCCACCCTGCATGGAAATTCATGTTTGGATTCTTAGGCAAGAAAAGAGCCATGAATTGCTCCCCAAGCCATTACCCATCAACCCACTTTTCCCTCTCACGAGTTTGGAGCTACCTGGGCATTTTCCTCATTGGTTTTACTGTGTTTACATTCATTTTTCTAGCTGGGAAGGGTGTTTTTGTTGTGGCTAATAGTGGGGAAGAAGAGGAAACGATTTGGGGTTTTATTGAGGCCGTTTGGCCCACTGTATGCTCATACATATGTGGGAGAAATCGGTTTTCTTCCCTGGGGTTGGATTCCTCTTCTCACAATCAGTTTTAGTGTGCCTACGTTTTGGGAAAACCCCTGTCCATCTATTTCCTAAGTCCCACTGTTGAAAGTGTGTTCCAGAGCCATATCTGAGTTTGATGTGCACAAGAATGCTGGGGTTGAGTTGGGTATCCATTGATTTGGTTGTACAGGGTTTGAGAGTCCCAAGTTCCTTGTAGATATCATGCCCATCTCGGGGGTGGTCTCTGAGTGCTGAAATAATACAGGCTGGGAAGAGACCTACAGTTGGGAGGAACGTTGCATCGACATAGATAGTTGTTGGGACAACATTACATCAAGATGAGTATTTTCTTATGTAATTACTTCTACAAATGTATTAATTTGTTGGCTTTGTTAAATTGAATAACAATCATGTAACATGTGTGTTGTTGAGTTCATTTCCGCTGTGCATGTTTGTTTAATTTACATCTGCACACATTTGTTTTTAACTGTATGCATCTAATGAATTGGCTGAGTTTTATGAAGAGCCCCTTAGAATGGCATCATGTTCTCTCCCTTGCCTTGGATGGATGGGTGGGTACATTACAGATGCTATTGCAATAGTGAATGCTAGAGCAGATCTCACTGCGTGGTCAACCATACATGAAACATTGAAAAAGAAGATAGATGAGAGGGAAGATGAGATTAAAGAGCTCAGATTGAAAATACTAGAGGATAGAGAATCACAACATTTGGGATGTAAGTATGAGATAGAATATCTTAAATCCCAAATTGCCACTCTACAGAAGAACAAGATACTTCAGTGAGTAGCAATTGTGTATACTCCAGATAGTACAGAATTGAGGGAAAAAGAGTTGGAGAAAGAGACAGAGCAGCTTAGGAAAAAATTGACCCAAGTTCAGTCTGAGTTGAAACATGCAAATGATTGTCTTCAGCGAAAGGAAAAGGAACACAAAGAGAAAAATAAGAAGAATGTGGAATTGTTGAAGAAGTACATCCAATATAAAGATAGATTGACTGAGAGTTTGCACAAATATGCAACAAGAGTGAAAGATTTACAACAAAAATATGAACATGCACCTGCTGCAGTTTCTGAAGAACCAGAAGCTTCTAGACAAGGCAAGAGACTAGAATGTAAAAATTTATCTTCTCTAGAAAAGGAGGACTTGTAGCTTAAGCCTCCTAAGCAACCTAGAACTATGGAATAACATTATTTATATATGTTGTGTATGTAAATACATTTCAAGTTTTAATACAAAAATTTATATATGTGTGTGTGTGTATTTCTCGACAATGTATATGTTTTTGGTGCATTTAATGTGAATGGTAGATCCTAGTTGTTTGCTTGGAACTGTGGATAGTATAGGGATATTATGGGGATGATGGATTGAGAACTTTCAAGTTCTTTATGAGAATTTTGATGCTATGTATTGTTGTATTTATGTAAGTTTCTTTATCTAATGAAATTGAAATTCCAATTCTGGAACAATGTCATACAATTCTACTCATGCAACCAAATTTCAGTGAATAACCAAAAGCTGTAGTGCCTATAGAACTGGCCTAAAAAAGACAGAAATTTACAAAATATAATCAAACACAGAAAACAACTGTAATTTTATGACCCAAAAAAATAAATTAAATATTTAATATGCCTTCCAGCATTTGTTACATTTCCAAAATTTGGTAACATGAATGTTAGCACAATAGAATAAATTTTCAGTACGGCAAGATCACTAGAAATGCTTATTGCAACATAAGTTTATTTCACCATTTTGCATACAATGTTGCATTTCGATCATCTATGACTTTTTTCTTTTTGGCTTGTCTCACACTTCTTATACTGACATCAATTTTTATAGGATTCCCAGCTTCCATCTTTTGGATATCAACTACTACCCCTTGAATTTCTTGTTTTTCACCACTCTGCCCTGTACCATTTACCGATGATGGAACACCCTTTTAATTGTGAGTGATAGCCTCCATCATTGGCATATCAATAGCAGTTGCTCCATACACTTCTTGTAATTCATTGATTTTCCCTGCTTCATTTCTTGAGGATGAAACACCGATTTCACAGTAATTTGCAGTGGCCATCATAGGTATTCCAACACTAGCTGCCCCATTCAATTATTGCATTTGATCAGTTTGCGCTGCCACTTTCCTCTTGGATGAAACACTTAGAGTTTTACTGTTATTTCTTCTTTGAACATTATTTTTTGCCTTGCGCCTTCCAAAGCGATGTGATTCACGAAAAGCCTCTTCACCATATTTGCTTATTGGCCTTGATCTTGGAAGATGATTACTGAACTGCGAGAACATCTTAGTAGTTAGTAGTTAAAAACATATTATGAGTCCTCACACCATAAAGTGAAAGCAGAATTAGAGACCATTTAAAATTAGGGCATACTTACTGTTGGTGGTGCAATCAATGATTTCTTAGATTGTCTTACCCATGACTGAAATAGTTGTTTTACTTGTTTAGAAGTGACATCAGGGAAGCGGGATGCCAATTGTGCTGCAGTTTCGTCATTTAGTGGACTTCTTGTCTTTTCATATTCAACACGAAGTTGACATCTAATATTGGAAGCCAAAAATCCTTTTTCTTTAAAATTTTGGAAAGTACCCTCTGATCTCATAACTAGTTTGAAAAATTGTGCTTGCATCTCATTTACAAGACACATTTTGTCATGTTCAAATGTGTTTCTATACTCCTTAGCAATTCCTCTTCCTCCTCCTTGGTTGTTGTTCAAATTTTTCATTTCCCTATGCTTATGTTCTATTACTTCATTCCTTAACCGTCCTAAAGTATAAGGATGAGAAGCCCTAGTCATCTGAAGAGCATGGGCCCCTTGGATATGCATATAAGGAACCATCTCATCTCCTAAACAACAAGAACACAACCAAAGCCACTCACTAGAAAGGAATCCAATCCTGCAATGATAGTGGATCAAAAGTTATATTGTGAATGAGATAATACCACCATGCTGAAATACATAAAACTATGAACTTAGCATAAATTGGCGTACTTTTCCTCATATTCATATTTATCATCCCCTACACACCCTTGCAATTGCACCATGTGGAATTCTTTATAACACTTCCACATCCTCACCAACTTTTTATACTTTTCTTCATCTAGTAGACCTTCAATAACCTACAAACACAAAATTTCATTGTACATGATACACTACTTAATTTTGTATTAAAATTGCATAAAAATAAGAGCAAATTTCACTCTTGTGCCATCATAAAATCATCACTTATTGTTATTCAAGACCCACATTAAAAATATTGGATATGCTAACATAATTATTAAACCTTTAAAATACCCTCATGCCGAATGAGGATCTTGTCTGATGCGGATCCATCTGATTTCCCATAGTTAAGATCATTGTACTGTTGGCCCCTATGATGGTATGGTTCCCCGGTCTTACATGGAACACCATTTTTTTCCATCACCTCCCAAATTTGAAAAAAATTCGTTTCCTCAATCGCTCTAGTTGGATGAACCTTGTCGTAATCTTGTGCAATTTTTAGAATTTCACGAAACATCTTCAAAACAGTTTTGATTCTGGCATGGCGAGCACAATATACAAGGTTGGACATTGATCTAGGAGTCAACTATAATAAGTTGGTAGCACATGTTTCAATAGGTACAAGTTAGTTAAATAATAATAATTTCCCTTTATAGTAACGAAATAATTCTGAAAACATGTACCTTTTGATCATTTGTTCTATTCATGAGATACTTTTTGATAATATTCAATTCTCTGATGCATAAGGCTGGTTGAATGTCTGTAATACACTCATCCAGCTTTTCTTCCCATCCTTCAATGCTTTCTTCCAAAGTAGGATTCAATTCCTAAAATTTTATCCCAAAGTAAGATTAAGAAAGTCATGGCAAGATATCAACACAAATCGGTAAACTTTTAATAAATATGTAAAACATACTATGAGCAAGTTTGGTGACATTGCATAATACTTGGAAATGCTACGAATAGTATCCCCATCTTGAATTTTGATTTTATCTGTAACCATGTGTATAGATTTTTTATGGCATATGCACCAAGGACAAAAATTATTCCCCATTGGAGAAACATTATTATTGCATACTAAACTGCATATGGACACTAGATCATGGCACTCGAACAAATTCACTTCCACTACCCTTCCATCTCGCATTAGGATCCCGTCTTGTGAAAGTTTGTTTATCTGATTCATTAATTTATCCTCATTTGTAGGATCAACAACATGTGCTAAAACCTATTTATATTCTTCATTTCCATCCCATTTTCCAAGGCTTACATAGGACATCAAGCCACTATCTTCTAGTAACTGAAATAATATCTCACATACCTTCCCACCTCGATCATAATGGACACGAGAATCAATACCAAGTTTGAAAGAAACTTCAATGAATCTACTTCCAGTCCTCTTTTCATAGGACTCAACCATAAAGGAAGCATATGACTTTACTTGCTTCACTCTAACTCCATATGTGAGACCATCAGTTCTCTCCCAACCCATATCAATATCCTCAGCTTCTTTGCTCCACTTTTTCATCTCCTTGGAAACTGAAGTTGGACTAACCCCTTGCAATACACCATGACGGTCAATCCGCTTCAGACATTGCAAAGCCTTATGGCTCATGCTTGATTCAATAAATACATAAGCCATATTCCTAGGCATAAAATCATTACGAATCTCTTGCATAACAATTGATCGAAGTTTATGAAGCACTCCATCTAGGTGTTCCAGAACATCCTCAAATTTAGAATCTTGACTATAGTTTTTTCTCATGAAGTACCCAATTCTAGAAATAATGTCATTTTCATCTACATCTTCAAGTGACTTCCCATAGAACCATCTACCAATTTCCTTAAACTTTTTTTTCCCCTCATTTAGTTTGCGATTAAACCATCCAGACCGCTTCTTAAGACTCAATTAAGGATGTCCTCAAGTGGTTTCCCGCTCACCTTCTAGTTACAACATATGTAGTTTTATCTGCTGAACACCCTTCAGGAATTTCTACTGAAGCTTGTACATCTATAGAATTTTGATTTTCTGTAGGTGCATTTTCTATCCATTTGTCCTTTTGGCATTTCTACCGAAGCTTCTACATCTGCAGAATTTTGATTTTCTGTAGTTGCATTTCTATCCATTTGTCCTTCAGGCATTTGTACTGAAGCTTGTACATCTGCAGAATTTTGATTTTTTGTAGTTGCATTTCGATCCATTTGTCCTTCATGAATTTGTACCGAAGCCTGTACATCTGCAAAATTTTGATTTTCTATAGGTGCATTTCTATCCATTTGTCCTTCATTCATTTCTACTGAAGCTTGTGCATCTGCAAAATTTTGATTTTTTGTAGGTGCATTTCTTTCCATTTGTTAGTGAAAGGTAGTTCTTTCAACTGTTTCATGACTTCTAGTTGTATCCAACTTCTCAAGGGATGCATGTTCAAATTGTTTTCCACTAGGTAGGATTACACTTTCATTCCCTTCAACCGTAACCGGAGACAAAGGAAACCTAGGTTGTTGAGAAAAAAAACCTTCTATACTTTGAAACAAATTATTTGTAATCGCATCATCATCAACAATTGATCTTTGAGGGACATTTCAGACCACATTATGTGAATCGGAGTTAATAGTATGGTCAAGAGTTATATCTTGTACATTACCGTTTCCCTCAATTGTAATTGGAGTCAAAGGTTGTTGACAAACATTGTTGTTTGCCACACATTACTTACATACAGGACATCTAATTTCAACAATTGCTTTCATAGTATTATTTTATGGTATGGAGTTCTAATCTGTAAGTGCTTGACATTGTTGACAGACAACACGGATAGTAGCTCTTTTACCCCCAGCAGGAGTGAATTGAAGGACAATATCATGTCGGGAAAAAATTGGAATATTATTCAATTCTACTTCCTTACGTCGACCTCTTTTTCGATGAATATTTTGTTGAGGTGACTGGTTCGAATGATCCATTGATGGGTTATTCTGTAAAATCAACAAAATAATCAACATTAATACAAAATATAGTTTTTTTGTATGAAAAATACTTTTTATGGCTAAAAACGAAAACATGGAATAGTACAAGAACATGGGAGGAGGAAACATATATTCTCCAACTTAATCCAATTAAAAATACCTAAGGATGGAACTTATGCTTGCTTTTTAGTGGACAAAGCGGGCATTTCACATTTACAAGGCAGCCTTGCAATGTTTTTGCACACCAGTCATGTTTTTAGCCAAGATTAGAAAAATAGAAGTACACGAAGGTGTAAAACAATAAAAAACACCATATCCAACTGATATCACTCAAAAATACTAAACAATGAAGGCTAGGCGTGCATTTTACAGACCTAGTCAAAGAAAGTTCAAAACAGAAAAATTGAAATTTTCAAAACTTTACTCTACACAAAATAAACATATTTTAAAAATTATGAAGGAGGTTTTTGTCCATAGTATATATATCTCCAGGTATATGGAATTAGGTTTTTAAAATCACCTCTATAAACATTATGGTAGGCATTTTTCTAAGCCCATTTTTACAGATTTACACTCTGCTTTTACAAAACAAAATTGTTAATTTAGACATTCTTTTCAATTATGACCATGCTATTTATAAATTATGATAAGTCATAAATGTATAATACATATAGTATGATATAAATAGAATAATATCTTGAGGCTGTGGGCCTGCTACAAGATCTTGATGCAAATGTTATGAGACATATTTGGACTTCATGCAAATATTATGAGACATATTTGGACATGTGTAAGAACATGGGAGGAGGAAACATATATTGAAAACATAAAAATTGCAATTTTTTTGCATAGCAATCAAATTGAACATGAATGACTAAAATTCCAAGTATCTTAGACAAATTCAAAATTAATGACTGAAATTCCAAGTTAACGTAAAAAACAGTGTAAATATTCAAAAATGGGATTAGGAAAATGCACGCCACAGTACGTGCAATTGTCATCAGTTGAAACTAACACCATCGGGTTGAAGATAGATATATTTTTGACAAAAGCCTCTTTTAGTTTTTTAAAATTATGTTTCAGTTGTCCACAGTTAAATTGACAAAATGACAACTTTTGTGTTTTCAACCCAGTTTCACCAAGATCCTAGAAATTCCTGCCCAGCCCTAAGTATTGGGTAGTTTTGAGTGATTTTAGTTGGAAATGGTATGTTTTACTATTTTCCACATCATTATACATTTACGTTTTCAATTTGGATTCAGAAAGTGCATGTTGTTCATAATCACTACATGGTTGTCTTGTATTTATGAAATATCCACCTAGATTAATAAAAATGCAAGCCAAACCCTCCTATTAAATGCTTATAGTAAATGTTTTTGGAAATTTGATGTCTATATATATTGAGAATACTCTCCTTTTGTTGATTTTATATAACCTAACCTCGTATGCTCACAGTCGACCTATGAAAGGTGCAATTTTAACCCTTTTTTACTATTATGGACACTTGGTGTAAAATTCAAACCATAAGCATAAAAATGCAAGCTAGGAATGCATAGCAGTCAAATTGAACATGAATGACTAAAATTCCAGGTATCTTGGACAAATTCAAAATTAATGACCGAAATTCTGAGATGTTATGGAAAAAATAATGTGTAAATATTCAAAACTGGGCTTAGGAAAATGCACGCCACAGTCCGTACAATTGTCATAATTTGAAACTAACAGCATGGGGTTGAAGATATATATATTGTTGACAAAAACCTCTTTCAGTTTTTTAAAATTATGTTCCATTTGTCCACAGTTAAATTGAAAAAATGACAACTTTTGTGTTTTCAACCCAGTTTTACCCAGATCATAGAAATGCCTGCCCAGCTCTAAGTATTTGGTAGTTTTTAGTCAATTTAGTTGGAAATGGTATGTTTTACTATTTTCCACATTATTATACATTTAGTTTTTCAATTTGGGCTCACAAAGTGCCTGTTGTGCAAAAACCCTACATGGTTTTCTTGTATTTATGAAATATACACCTAGCGTAATAAAAATGCAAACCAAAACCTCCTATTAAATGCTTATAGTAAATTGTTTTGGAAATTGGATGGATAGATATATTGAGAAGACTATCCTTGTGTTAATTTTATATAACCTAACCTCGTATGCTCACAATCGACCTATGAAAGGTGCAATTTTAACCTTTTTTTGACTTTTATGGACACTTGGTGTAAAATGAAGCCATAAGCATAAAAATGAAAGCTAGGAATGCATAGTAGTCAAATTGAACATGAATGACTAAAATTCTAGGTATCTTGGACAAATTTCAAAACAGAAAAATTGCAATTTTCAAAACTTTACTGTACACAAAATTAAAATATTTTAAAAGTTATGAAGGAGGTTATTGTCCATAGTATAGATAGCTCCAGGTATATGGCATTAGGTTTTAAAAAACACCTCTGAAAACATTATGGTAGACATTTTTCGAAGCCCATTTTTACAGGTTTACACTTTGTTTTTAGAAAACAAAATTATGAATTTAGACATGCTTTTCCAATTATGACAATGCTACTTATAAAATATAATAATTCATACATGTAAAATACTTATAGTATGATATAAGTAGGATACTATCTTGGTGCTGTGGGCCCAGGTTGTGGCATGCATTTTTGTAATCCTAGTTTTATAGATTTACACTCAGTTTCTTACATAACAACTCATGATTTTACTCATTAATTTTGAATTTGACCAAGTTACTTACAAATTATGAATATGTACATATTTAATGCATAAAGTATGATACTCGTTACTATAATAAAGTCATAATATATGAATGGTCAAATTTGTTGACTCATTTTAAGTCTAAAAATATCCTTCTCTGCAAAAATGACACTGCAGACACTTTTGGAACCCAAATTGAAAATATATATGTACAGTAAGGTGGAAAATAGTAAACCACACCATTTCCAACTTAAATCACTAAAACATACTCAATAGTGACAGTTAGGCGGGCATTTTTATGAACATCATAAGACTTGGTTCCAAACATAAAATTTGTTATTTTGTCAAATTAACTACGGGAAACTGAAACATAATTTTAGGAAACTGAAAGAGGTTTTTTTGAAACATATATATGTCTTCAATCCCATGGTATTACTTTAAATTAATAATATATGTATGGACTATGGCATGCATTTTGTTAAGCCCATTTTTGTAGATTAACACTCTGTCTTTTACATAACAAATCGGGATTTTAATGATAAATTTCAATTTCAACAAAATACTTACAAATTATGAACAAGTATATGTTTAATGCCTATGCTATGATACTCTTTATTATGATAAATTCATGGTATCTTCATGGTCAAATTTGTTGATATAATCATTTTAAGACTAAAAATCCCATGCTCTGTAAAAATGCATACATTAGTCACTTTTTGAACCAAAATAAAAAAACTAGTTGTAGAACGTGGAAATCTTTATAAATTCATGAAGATGATGTACAAAATACAGTGTCAAAAACCAAGTGAAAGACAAATTGAAAGACAAATTAAACAACAATGTCAAAAACTAAGTGAAAGACAAATTGAACAGTAATGAAAAAAAAAACCTTCGAGACTACGGTAGACTGTAGAAACGACTTAACAGCTTTCCCAAAATAGATAACAGCTTCATTGCTGGATAAATGTACACATATTGATCTTAACAGCCATCACATTAACATACTATAACATTGACATCAAAGCTATATGAGAAACTAATAAAGCAAATCCATATCACAATGCCATATCAGCCAAGTGCATTCATTACAATTTTATTCTATATGCTACTGTCCGGATTCTTTCCATTTTTTACTATCAACAGAAGTGATAGGAAAGTGCAATTTACTATCACTTGAGATAAGGATGGGACTGTATGAAGTACAACGTAGACGTACTTGAGTTAGAATAATATAATTTTGTGTGGATGAGTCAAGGTTGGTAGACTTCACACCAAAGGAGTCTCATCAGGTAATGCCGCTTCTTCTGCCAATTTAAAATTCTGAAGGTATCCACAAGACATTTTTACATAATCACCAGGCAGTCCAAAAAAAAACCACAAAGAAGTTTGTCTAGTTATGATGCAGGGTACCAGGTAGTCCAAAACACCAGACATTCCAAAACAAAAAAATTGTTATGAAAATCACTCATTCAAATTCATGAGAAATGAAATTTTTTAAAACTACCCGCCATGCTCAATTGATCATGGATGCTCAATTGATTTCATTCCACCACATAGATCTAAAGGAGGCTCATATCATAACTGTGCCACCCATTCCTAGCATGTCTTACACTTCTAAGAAAGTTACTAATGGTGCTAATTTAATGCAATTTCGAATCTCCATACGCTTAACCTATGTTAAACCCATGGTGGGTTGGAAATTTCGGTTTGGTGACTATGCTTGCTTTAAGAAAACGACCAGTTAACTTATATTTTTGATCAGAAATTGTCCCGATTTCCTTTTTTTGGGCTCAAATCTTTTCGATGAGTAGACTCATTTAACTACTTTACAATAAAAAAATAATATTTTCAATAGGATGTGAGCAATTCTAGCCAATAAAAAAAAGCATCTTTTGATATTCCTTGATTAACATTCTTAATGATTTATGATACATGCTAGTGTATGATAGTTTGTTATGTTTTTTGAAATCGATTTGCTCTCCCAGAGTTGATTCCCCATCTAATATTTCGTTTTTGGGTGTGCCACAATTTGGGGAAAACCCATGGACCCTATTTTGTAAATCCATTGTTGAAAATGTGTATCCATGCCCATTTTTTGAGTTTGTTGTGTGTAAGAGAATGTTGGGGTTGAGATGGGTATCCATTGCTTTAGTTGTGCTGAGCTTGAGAGTCCCCTTTTCCTTGTAGATATCATGCCCAGCTAGGGGGTGGTCTCTGAGTGCTGACAGAATATAGGTTGGGAAGAGACCTATGGTTGGGTGGATGCAGCAACCGTATCCGGTTGGATGTTAATAGTCGAATCCGACTCTCATATTGATTGATAAATAGGAATAATATATTAGATGCTTAAAATATTACAAGAGAGCTTGCCTTTTATAAGGCTTGAGCGTGCTTAAGGAAAGGTTATGTACCTTCAATTAAATAATTAATCATTTAATGTTTAATTTAATAGATAATTTAATATTTATAGCATTGCCACTCCCTTTTAAGGAGATTTTTCCTCAAAGCTAATTTTTCTAGTATCAACTTTATCCTGGATTTGTGTTGTAATCCTTTCTGCTTGAGTGGTGAGTTTTTGAAACAATACAATTTGTAATTATTTATCTTCCATGTCACCTTTTGGATTCCATGTATGAACACTTGTGGACCTTCATTACTTCCACTTTTTGCATTGGTTGTGGTTCCAACATTGAATGTCATAATGATGGAGGTTTTTTTTAAAGATGTTCTTCGATCTTGGAAATTAGGACAATGGTCATTCTTAAGACTTTGAAGTTTGAAAATCTCCACATGAGTCTTCTCAATTTCCTAGAGCCATATTATTGTAGATGGATTTTATCTTACAATCTTAGTGTCTATGCACTTAAATTCCAACAATTTCAAAGATATGTGGTGGTTGTCACAAGAAATATGCACATCTAAACTTACATCAATTTGATTAGAAGTCTTTAGGTCTTGTACTAGTTTCCTCTGAATCGTAGCCTTCATGGAGGAAACTAGTACAAGGATCCAATTTTGGAACAACATAAATGTTGTTCATCTGTCGTAACTTGCTCCAGAGGAATTCCTAATGATGTGGATGAAATACCATTTATGTCCTTTAGCTTACCAACATTAGGCCCATTATCATATTCACGATCATTTGGAATGTAAGTGACAGTGGGCAAAGAAACAATTTCTACATAACTATCTACACTTGTATTTGTAGAACCATCATTAGTTCTTCCAACATGTTTAAGTAGACATTTACTACTTCCATGGCTTCCAACTTCATCAATCAAATCAATAGATTTATCTAATAAAACTATTTGGGAACAATGTTCAAGTGTCTTCTCATGCTCTGTCGCTTTGATGTCATCTTTTTCTTCAATTTCTACAATAGGTTTCCTTATTCTATCTTCCTTATCTTCTGTGTATATGTCCTCTTTTGGATATTTATCAACAATGGCTTGGCTCTTATCAATGTCATCTCTATACGTGCCAATTCCATGGGAGACATAGGTTTTAAATCTTTTTTCCTCAAAAATATCATCGTCGTCACTAAGAATGGCCCAATCTTTTGAATACTTAATAAGAACAGTGGCTTGGCTCTCCTCAGTATTGTGAACAATGCCATTCTTACTTGTTTCAATTCTCTGAGAGATGATGGCTTTAAACCTCTTCTCCACAAAACTTTCATCGTCATCATTAAGTATCGATAGATTTTGAGTGACAGCAGTTTCATCTCTCCCTCTTGAATTGCTCAAGAAGCTTTATCAATTCTTCATTGGATGACTTCATGATGTATGTAAAAATTGAAAAGAAATACAATAATTATTACTATCTAAAACAATAATATTATTATATTATATTCATATTTTAAACAATAATAATAATGATAATATTTTATTATTATATTATGATTTTTTTGTTTTGTTTTAGGGTTTACGTGGAGAGGGTTGGGAGGTGGCGGTTGCAAGAGGAGGAGGAGGAGTAATTGAGGTGGTTGAGAGTAGTGGCATGGCGACAGGTTACCAGGAGGAAAGGAGTTGGTGCGTAGGACGTGAAGGAGAGGGAGCCAAGAGATGGAGGGGGCGGTTGGTGAGGGGAGGAAGGGTATGCTGGCAGTGGGCAGAAGAGGGTGGCGCTGGAGGAGCGTGGAGTGGGAGCTGTGGGGGAAAGGTGGAGAGGTGTGCCTGGAAAGGAGTAGCAGGAGGGAGTGGAGTGAATGGGGTTGGCGCTGGAGGAGAGGTGCAAGGAGGTCGGCCCAGGGGTTGTGTGCGCAAATAAATGGTGGACGGTGGAAGCAGCTTTTGTTTGTAGCTGATGGCTAATGGCAGATCGTGGAGGGATGGAAATTGGTTTGAAGGAGGAGGGGCATAGAGATATGGAGCAGGTGAGGGGCGTGGAAGGGATGGATGCATGGAGGGGGAGGGAGGAGGCACAAGAGGGCGTAGTGGTGGAAGGGAGCCGCAATGGTGGCAGAAGGAGATTGGAGCGAGGAAGCTGAGGATGGAGGAGCCTACGTGGAGCGTGGGTGGAACAGGCGACTAGAGTGTGGGAGGGTAGTTGGTGTAGAGGAGGATATTGGGAGATGGGGATGGCATAAATGACTACAGTGTTTGAAGGATGGGGTGTGGGGTTTACAGGATGGAAATTAGGAAGTGATGGATTGACGGGGGCGAAGTGGGAGAGTGAGGAGATATGGGAGAGATGGAAGATGAGAAGGGTGGTGGAACAGGAGCTGAATCCGAGCTCTGAGGGGGAGGAGATAAAGGTCTGATACCAAATGCGGCAACCGTATCCGGTTGGATGTTAATAGTCGAATTCGACTCTCATATTGAATGATAGGAATAATATATTATATGCTTAAAATATTACAAGAGAGATCGCCTTTTATAAGGCTTGAGTGTGCTTAAGGAAAGGTTATGTCCCTTCAATTAAATAATTAATAATTTAATGTTTAATTAAATATATCATTTAATATTTATAGCATTGGAACGTTGCAACGACATAGCTAGCTGCTTGGGACAATTTCACAATGAAGATAAGTATTCTCTTTATGTGTATACTCCTACAAATGTTTTTAAATTGGTGCATGTTTATCCATATACTAGAAATTGCATGCTATATGTTTGTGTAGAATATTACTTTTGTTGTGTTAAATTTAATGGTATTTGCATACATTTGTTTTATTGTTGTGAATTTGATGAATGGGGATGAGCATTGTGTAAAATCGCAAATCTTAGTGTCATGATCCTTTCCTTGCGTTGGATTGACGGGAGGGGATGTGACAGATATTGTAGCATAGGGAAGAGGAATGGTTGGTATAGCCATTCCAGGATCTACATGTTTGGATAGGAATAAGTGACGATCAAACGAACTTAATCCATTAAAAGCAGTGGCTAGGGATTTCTTGTTGAGACTGTAATGGGCTAACGACTCAGGTATGCAAAACATCTTTCTTAGGGATTCTGGGGTAATGAAAAATAGGTTTTTGGTTGATTCAGTTGATAGAACTGCTCTTGTTGTGGGGGATTAATGTTTTGAGCACTAGGTAAAAAATTTAGGGAACACAACAAACCTATAGAAAATGGAATAGGAAAACTTGGACCTCCATGGGTTAAGTTTCTCTTGGTCATTGAAAACGAGATCTCTCGCTTCTCAAAGGGTCTCAATTAGGTCTGAATTGTGGATAATGGTGGCAAAGATGTCATCCTCATGGTCATATACATGTTCTTCTATTGAGAAGCAGGGGTTTGGAAGAGTGACTTTGGTATTGGGCGCCATTGTTTTCGTTGGTTCACAGTATGAGGGAAAAAGGATGGAAAAACCCAACTAAAATTTAGGGATTTCTTCAAACTAGGGATCAAGTAAACTGATAAATAAAAATAGGATTACAGTAATAGGAATAGTCAGAAGTGGAAGATGGATACCCATTTGACACCTAGAGGTTGACTCGGATTGAAATGACCTAGACCAGTATAGCTCATTTTCTTCTGCTGACCTGGTAAGATGGTTTTCGATTGAGCACGCTTCTTGGATAAAAATAGTAAAATATTGAAGGTAGGTTAAAACCTTTTACAGCGTAAGCCTAAAGATGCACTTTACACGTTGGATACCAGAAGGAGAGTAAAATAGATAAGCATGGGGTTCATTGGACAGATGGTAGGCATGTAGTGGATGAATGGAATGTAGGAGTGATGAGACACTTTGGACATACGGTAGGTGGGGATTTGACTATGAAGCGACAGATTGTTGAGTCATGCTGAGCTATAAAGCACTGACTCTTTAAGTTTGAGAGGATACCACTCTGGTTTCCCATAGTGGTAACACGTCGATATTAAGTGGGTTAGAGAAACTTCCTTCAAGGAGGCATGACCAGTAATTGTGGGGCACTTTCCTGTGTAGTTGCAAGTAAAATGCGTTCTTGAGATCCCTTTTGGTGGATGCAACTTATCGATGTGCGCTCAATCGGAGCAGTTGATCCTGATCAACGAGTGGAGAAACTGCACACACGCTATCCCTGATTAACTTTTGTTCTTTTTATGAGTGCGTGTGATATCTGGACCGTTGATATTTCTCGCGATCTGATGGATGACTGATCCTCTACTTTAGCTCTAAAATATTGTCATGTGGTCTTCAACTGTAGGTCCTATTAGCATCCCGCCAATCTTTCGCTAGGATCCTTTACCCTTCCAGGGATAACATTTCCAAAAACTTATTTTCTTGGGCATCACATGAATGATTTTATGTTCAAGAAAATATTCGGTACTAACACCATGTAGCCAAATTTGGAGTGGAGAATCACATCACTTTAAAGGAAAGCAAGTGGGAGGATTTTAATGAAGGAAAATTCATAAATAAATGTGTGGCCCTCTCCTCCAAAGCTCTATGATCCCTAGATGTGGGTGACCATGTTGATGGAACTTCGCATGCAAGAGAATGTGTGAAGACCAGAGGGGAGACAAATGGGCAAGTGGGGAAGGTATCACCAGACGACAGCAATTAGGTATGATGTGTGAAGTACAAGCCACTTATGGAAAGTTAAGGAAAAAGATAAAGTGGAGTGTAATGAAATAGAAAGATAATAATGCAGACTTCGATGGAAGGATGATAGAGGACCTCTGTAGCAAAGGTAAATTTATGAATAATTATGCCACATTTGTGGGAAAGGACTTTGTGGCCAAGGTGAGACATAGAATTAATACCATGGTAGTTAAGGAAAATGCATTTGAAGTGAGGTAGATGCAGGTCATTCGAGCATGGGAACTTTTGTATAAGAATATATTTAGATGAGGGAGAACGAAAATGCACTTGTGAACCGAGGAAATAGCGAGAAGTAGATCTAAGCATGAGAGAGTGAGCACCTACTAGTTCTGAATTTGTGTAAGAGTAAGAATGGCACTGCGTCAAAAAATGAGAAGCCGACAAGCAAGGAGGGGCCAACATGATAGGAAGAAGGTGTTGAATTAATAAGAGTAGGTTTACATAGAAGGCATACCGACACATATCAACAATACCATAACTATGATGGAAGATGAATAAATTATAGAACAAATTGAGAATAAAGGAATGGAGGCATGGTTGGACCCTTATTGGATTCTAGGAAATATTATTGTGAAGACTATGATGGAAAGGGCAGATATATGGAGATCTGGTTATCCAAGTATTTACCAATATCAAGGAGGATGTGTCTAGAAACCTAGGGGATATAGAAGATGTGGAAAATATGGCATCCCCCACTTTCAAGTGCAACCGGGGTAATGAACATCCACAACCTATGGCAAAAGATGAACCAGAGCAAGATCGCAATGCAACAAGATCGAGTGGAAGTTCCAGACCGACCCCAGGCGAGGCGTAATTCGGGGTTTGGTCTTTTTCTTATCTTTTTTTTCTTGTTAAGTCACAGTTATATAAACTGTTATGTTAATAAATTATGGCTCTGTGTCGATGGATTGTAAAAAAATTGTATGGTTTGGTTTCTGTAATGTGTGAACTGTTTAATTTTGTGGGAAAGGAGAAATAACTGTCATAGGAATGGGAAGATATCACATTTTGGTTGGGGAAGGGGGGTTCCGAATGAAATTGGCTCTCACGCTAAGAGGGTCCTCTCCATTTTTATATACTATGCAAATATTTTTGTTCAGTAACAAAAGGCTAAGATACTTACTCATAAAAAAAAAAGTTAACATATCTATTCATTCCATTTTGACTAATTGCTTTGGATTTGTAACATATCGATAAAAAGTAAAGACATGTTATTAATTTTGTTTTCCCCAAAAGTAAAGACATGATAATTTTATTTTAACTAAAGAAATGGAATCCAAAAAGGATTAGGCTCCTGAAAATTAACTACATCACAAATGTGGATGTAGTCAATTCACATTGAACTCCTTCAGCTAGTCCATCGAACTATAACAAGGAGTTATATCTCGCATACTAAAAGGGTATTTATCCTTTAATTATGTAGTTTCTAGTGAAATATTTATTTAATCAAAATTATTAGGATTTACACTTTGTTTTAATTATACTAAATAATCCATTTACATGAACAATTTTATCTCTCAAGAACAATTTTTTTGTTTCCATAGAAAAAGTCATGTTCTATTCATTCATATTGAAATATAGAATACATCCTTTAGGTGCATGTTGCGCTTTACATTTTTTTTATTTTCTGCATTGGTGTTTCAAAAGTTTACATATCATCAACTATTCAGATTGTTTGAATTTACTGGCACAAAACATGAACTTTTCAAAAATTAATAATGTCAAAAAATTAAGTTTCTTTCAGAGCAAAAATTCCACATTTATCCTTTGTTCTTCCATCTTACCTTCCTTTCTTCTAGTCACCAAGCATATTCCTATAGAAATAAGAAGACCTTCTTTTGATAATGCATCAGTAGTCTCATTATGTTCCCTATAAACACAACTGCACTTGAAACTGTTAAACTATTTTACTATTAGATCCAGGTTTTGGCCTATGCCTTATAGATTTAGATTCCTAATTATTTTCTCCTTACTCATGAATTTAATCCAGAATTCTAAGTCTCCAAATATCTTCAAATTATTCACCTTTTCTTCTCTATATATATGCACTAGAGTTCTCAACGCCAAACCTTCAAATCTATTATTGGTTCCTATCCCTCCATTAGCTTTAAATTCTAAAGACTCTAGATATGAGAGAGAGAATCCCCCCCAATCCACATTTTCTTTCTGGTCCTTCACAAGCTCCATAAAAAAACCTTTATTTCCTCCTTTCCTACAGTGATATCTTTCATTATCTTATCCTTGACCTTGCTTTCTTTATCTATGAAGAAGTTATAGGTTTCAAAAATCTAGGATATAACATAGAATGAAGGAAACGATATGTCCTCAAAGATTGTTTCATTTCTTTCCTTCCAAATACTCCATAGGACTAGGAAAGGAATGCACTTTAAATATTTTAGACTTAAATTCTTGAACTGGGATTTTAAGCTCTTCTCTATTGAATATGCCTCCCACATATGTTCCAAATGAAGAATTTTCCCTATACCTTCCCATACGTTTTTTGAAAACGGACAATTTATAAATAAATGTTCAATTGTTTCTTCAACACACCTACAAAGACTACAAAAACTTGGACCACAAAACTTCTTTTCCTCAAATTGTCCCATGTTAGGACCTTTCCTCTCAAAATAAACCATATGAAAATCCTACACTTATGAGTGTGAAAATCCTCACAGCAGATCTAAGAGATGATGTATCTCACAAGAGAATAATTATGATTAAGCAAGAAAATAGAAGAAGAGTGATACATGCAGTATAATGAGCAACAGAATAATATGGTACAGTAGAACTCAGATAGAAGCAATAATACTTCGGTCATACTAGATTATTAATCACAAATGGACATATAAATAATACAATGCATGAGGAATTCGAATGCCTAAGGTGGCAATTCGAATTAGCCTTCATGGAGTGATCAAAGGATCACTGGAGTGTCATCGGAGCACAACTAGGTGTCCTCATGATCATCGGAGCGCAACTGGAAGTCTTCATCATCATCAGTGGAGTCATCAATGCTCAAGTAACTGTCAACCATCAGTCAAACTAACTCTGGTAGGTGTAACTCAGTGTAACTAAGTGTAACTCAGTGTAACTAAGTGTAACTCAGTGTAACTAAGTGTAACTCAGTGTAACTAAGTGTAACTGAGTGTAACTGAGTGTAACTCAATGTAACTAAGTGTAACTCAATGTAACTAAGAGTAACTGAGTGTAACTGAGTGTAACTCAATGTAACTGACTGTAACTGACTGTAACTGAATGTAACTGAGTGTAACTGAGTGTAACTCAATGTAACTGACTGTAACTGACTGTAACTGAACTGGTAGGTGAAGAAGGGCGAGTTGCTCCCTAAAATCAAGGAAGAAGGGCGCACTAAGCAACTGGAGGGCTAAAACTGAAAAGTGAGAAGCTCCTAGGGGCTGGCTAACTGAGGGCTAGGTGCTGGACTGATGACTGGGATGCATGCAAAATGCATGCAAACCCTAGAATGCATGCAAACCCTAAAAAGGTGCATGCATGACTGAAAATGTAAATGATCAAAATACTGGTGGGACTAGGATGGAGTATAGGAATATCCTAACACCCCCCCTTAATCCATCCTGGGCCCTGGTAACTAAGACCAAAGGTCACCCAATACAATGAATAATAACAATCAATAAACCAAGGAAGTGGGAAAATTTCATGGGAAACATACCCCCTCCTCAAAAAATAGACTGTAAGGCACACATAAAAAAAAAATAAAGGCTCCAAACTCAAGCATGTGTGATGCTTGGTCATATGTCTGGAGGTATCTTCTTCTTGGGAAGAAGTGGATCATGCTCAAAAAGCATGTGCTTGTACTTGCTCTTCAGATCGAATGTGATGAGAACAAATCCAACAGTATGAGAATGATCCTTGAACCTATGATTCGAATCAGATGAGGTAGGATCAAATCTGTGAAAGTGCATATAGTCTTTTGTCTTCTCCTTCGAACCACCATGGGTGAGATTATGCCAAAAATAACTATTACATGTTTGCTTGAAATCAAAATCAGATTTAAGACTTTCAAAACAGTTTCTTGAGATCTCTTTTGAACCAGCATGGGTGAGATCAAAACTATCATATGATGCATGAGAAATTATCTCAAGCGGGTGGCAATGGCCATATTCTTCAATAACCTTCTGAAAGCATGTGCTAATGATCATATAGTAGTAAATAAGAGATTTTTGCTGAAGAGGAGCGAATGCATTACCTCCAATAGCTGATGTTACCTCTGAAATAATCATGTGATCATGATGCAAACCAACAAACTCTGGTGCAAGAGAGGATTTAGGACCTTCTGCAATATCTAGAGTGTGAGCTGGCACAGAAAGAGAAGAAAGTTTGAGCATGAGCGGAGAATCTGCAAGTTCTTTGTCAACAACTTCAATATGAGATGATACTGGTTCATGATCTGAGAGATCATCAAGGGGAGCGAATGCAACATGATCTGAGAGACCATCAGGAGGAGCGAATGCATCATGATCTGAGAGACCATCAAGTGGAGCGAATGCATCACCTTGCTTGCTTTTGAAGGGATTTGGACCAAATCCATCATTCTTTTTGCCGAATCTTTCATCTAGATGAGCCCATAACTCTTTTGGAGTTTCAATATCAATGATGGTCGGGTACAATATGTAATCAATCATAGCAAGCATCATTCTTCCAATGTGCATGTCACCTTTATTCAACCATTTAATCTTCTTTGTAGAGGATTCGAACTCTCTTTCAAAATAGCAATCAAAGAGATCATGGCTCTTCAAATATGCTATCATTCTTGGTTTCCATTCATCATAGTTGAATGGAGAAAGAGGAGTAATTTCTTCTAAATTCATTGAAGTTGTAGAAGACCTGCAAAAACAATATAGAATAACTGCAACTGCTACTGCTGCAAAAATGCAGAAACTGCTGCAACTGCTGAACTCGAAATCTTGGTAATAACCTGCAAAAAACTCTCAAGAATGGAGATAAACAATACTCTCAACATGCTCTGATACCATGTGAAAATCCTCACAGCAGATCTAAGAGATGATGTATCTCACAAGAGAATAATTATGATTAAGCAAGAAAATAGAAGAAGAGTGATACATGCAGTATAATGAGCAACAGAATAATATGGTACAGTAGAACTCAGATAGAAGCAATAATACTTCGGTCATACTAGATTATTAATCACAAATGGACATATAAATAATACAATGCATGAGGAATTCGAATGCCTAAGGTGGCAATTCAAATTAGCCTTCATGGAGTGATCAAAGGATCACTGGAGTGTCATCGGAGCACAACTAGGTGTCCTCATGATCATCGGAGCGCAACTGGAAGTCTTCATCATCATCAGTGGAGTCATCAATGCTCAAGTAACTGTCAACCATCAGTCAAACTAACTCTGGTAGGTGTAACTCAGTGTAACTAAGTGTAACTCAGTGTAACTAAGTGTAACTGAGTGTAACTGAGTGTAACTCAATGTAACTAAGTGTAACTCAATGTAACTAAGAGTAACTGAGTGTAACTGACTGTAACTCAATGTAACTGACTGTAACTGACTGTAACTGAATGTAACTGAGTGTAACTGAGTGTAACTCAATGTAACTGACTGTAACTGACTGTAACTGAACTGGTAGGTGAAGAAGGGCGAGTTGCTCCCTAAAATCAAGGAAGAAGGGCGCACTAAGCAACTGGAGGGCTAAAACTGAAAAGTGAGAAGCTCCTAGGGGCTGGCTAACTGAGGGCTAGGTGCTGGACTGATGACTGGGATGCATGCAAAATGCATGCAAACCCTAGAATGCATGCAAACCCTAAAAAGGTGCATGCATGACTGAAAATGTAAATGATCAAAATACTGGTGGGACTAGGATGGAGTATAGGAATATCCTAACAATGAGGAGATCGATATTTCCAAATAAATTTCCACCACCAACTACCTATTGGAGTTAAACTTTTCCAAAACAATTTGTAAGCTGAGCAAACAACATACTCACCTCCCTCCTCATTTCCGGTCCAACGCAGTAAGTTTGGAGTTTCACTCTGAAGTATAAACCCCTTGTTCAAGTAAGATATCCATTTTTTCCAAGTTTCTTCCTACAACTCCATAATTTCAAGGTCTTCGACTATTTTCCAATCATATAATAAGCTTTGGATCCTGCCTCTACTTGTTACATCATACAAAGAATTAAATCCTTGATCATTTAGGTTCTTGAGCAATTCTTTTGGCAGGTTCCTTTGGTTATCTACTCCCACAATATTATCATTTCCCAACAAGACTTTTATTCCATCATCAACTTCCCAAGCCAATATTTCACCTATAACCGAAAAAGATGAAACTATTGATTTCCAGAACATTGAGCCTTCCCTAGAGTTTTTCATTGGATCTCTTATCCAAATTGAGATTGTAAAATTTTTCAAGTATTTTCTCTTTAAAATTAATTTCCATTTTCCTTCCTTGTAAATAAACTTCCATCTAGATTTGGATGCTACGGTTTTCCTAACACCATTCTCTGATACCACTTGTAATGTCCCTTTTTACAATTTTTATTAAAATTGCCCAATTTTTCACTTTTTCCCCAATTTCGACCTTTGACTAGTTTTGATGTCTAGGTCTCCAAATTGATCCAAATGCTCCCAATCTTCTGTGAGGGTGTATGAATGATATTAATACTTGAACATGAGTTTCATTTATTATTTATGACCCTTCAAATACTTCTACAAACTTTTTTAAGATTCTAGACAAAGTATGGAATTTAACTAGTAATTTGGGGATCAAGTCCCCCAAGGGTAAGTACTGAAAATGGCTCTCCAAATGCCTCCAAAACCATTATAAATTCAGAATAGAGGTAGGGGGTGTCTAAGGGACATTAATAATGTCTCATATGCACCATTAATCAGTTATTATATCTGTTCTAACCTTCTCCCAAACAACAACAAAAATCCTTAATTCTACCCTTGGGGAAATGGCACCAAATCTCTTCCAATTGGAAATAAACTGAGCAAAATGACTTCAAATACTTAAGTGATGAACATGAAACTTGTAACAGTCATCAATTTATGTCCATTAATCATAAATATATCATATAAACATTCTTTCATTCGAAATCATCAACATTACAATGGAATACATCAATGTAGTGGGGAAATGGTCATCGTTTGCTCATTAATCATCATTTTTACATACAACCACTTGGTATTTCAACCTGAAAAATTCCAAATCTGAATAAAATAGTATATTAATATTATTACAAATGCATCATGAGAAGATCTCCCAAAGAGTACAATAGCTCACCAAAAATGCCCTCCCTCAAGGAGAAAGAATATGCCATCAAAACTAGAAATGGTTGAGGGAAAGTGCTACACTAGAAGAAACCACAAGCTTCCCTGTAGATTACAACTGCAAAAGCAAACTCCATTAAATCTCCATGAAATACCTAAGTGTCCTCTCCAAACACCAACTTGGATGGGAATATTTCATCCTCGAAATTTGCTAAGGCAAGAAACTAGTCATCCACTAGCTCTCTCTTCACAAATGCAATTTTTCTCAAATGATCAAAAGCCATTCTCATGCTTTATTGCTGCATTTTATAACCAAAATTAGTCTCCTATTGTTTTAATTCCTCCCATTATCTTCTAGATATTTCCACTTAGGAAATATTCCACATTTTCCACTTGTCTCCCTAGTTCCCAACTTTCCATCTTCTCCCAATTTGAGTAGGGACCTCTTTGGCTTCTCCCACTCCCATGAGCGCCTTCTTGGAGCCTATTTTTGGGGCTGACATGTCATAATGGTCAGATGTCAGAAGTTGGATCTCAAATTTGTCATAGATGCTTCATCATTGTTGTCATAGGGGCTAGGGAATCTAGCCCAAGTGTCCACAAGATTTCAATTTGACTCTTCCTCTTCCATGGAGGTTACCATTCCATCCCAATTTGACATAATATGCTCAATTCCATGTGTATTACTTACCAACTCACCCAATAATTTTTTCCTTCTCATGGATTCGAAATGGCAAGAGGGATGTGCCATGTGGCAGTGAGAAATCAAGCTAGTGTGGGTCCCACATCCTCCAAATGTCTTCAAAACCATTTGTCACCTAGAGTTTCTCTTGAATTTATTTATTCAACCTCTTTATTAAATACTTGAACTATTATAATGTATAAATATTATTCATTTTCTCCCTTATTATAATTCCAAATGTACCCATTCAACCTAGGGAACTGGTAGGATTGATGGGATTCTCCTGCTATGCAATTATTTGAATGGGGACATTACAGTCCTCCCCGCCCAAGATTTATTGTCCTCAAGCAATTTCAGGTTTGGATGCTGCAAAATCTTCCCCTCTTCCCATGTGGGATATTCATTTGGTAAGTCCTTCCATTGCATTAAATATTCTTTGATAACTCTACTCCCCAACCTCATTTTCCGTGTCTTCAAAATATTTTCCAGAACAAGTGTGAGCTGACCTTCATCATCCAAAGGAGTATGTATTTCTGAAGTGATAATTTGCTAACCAAGAGCCTTCTTGAGACAAGAAACATGAAATACATTATGGATTTTACTCCCTTCCAGAAATTCTAATTCATATGCTACTTCTCCAACCTTTTGAACTATCTTGTATGGCCCATAGTACCTTGGTTTTAGCTTTTCTGCTCCATTCTTTTTGAGAGATGTTTGTTTATATGGCTGCAACCTCAAATATATTAAATCATTAATCTAAAAGGTCCTTTCTTCTCTATGTCTATCAGCATATTGTTTTTGCTGATTTTGAGCAACCTGCAAATTGTCTTTCAAAAGCTTTAAAATTTCTTGGCTCTCTTCCACCCAATATTTAGCCTTTGGGGCTCTACTATCACCAAATATAATTTAAGCAAATGCAAGTGCATCATAACCATATAATTATTTGAAAGGAGACATCCCTATTGACGTATGATAAGTGGTGTTGTAGCAAAACTCACGCAAGTGTAGCCATTTTTCCCATGCTTTTTGCTGCTCCCCCACATAATTTCTTAGGTACCCTTCCAACCATTGATTAACCCTCTCTATTTGTACATCATTTTTTGGATGATAGATGGTACTTGGATTCAATTGAGTGCCCACCAATCTAAAAAGTTCTTGCCAAAAAGCACCCATGAATCTACTATCTCTATCACTAACAATGCTCTTGGGGAGCCCATGCAATCTGAAGATTTCTTTGAAACAAATATCAGCCACTTGTGAAGCACTAAAATATGATGTAATAGCAAAGAAATGAGCAAATTTTTTCAACCTATCCACTACCACATATATGCAATCCTTACCCAAAGATTTGGGAAAACCGGTGATGAAGTCCATTGAGATATTGTCCCATTTTTGCTCCAGAATGGGAAATGGTTGCAATAGGCGAGCTGGGCATGTAAGTTCTGAGTTGTTTTGCTGACATACTTTACATTCATTTACATATTTCTGAACATCTTCCTTCATCCCCTTCCAAAAAAATCTTTGCCTCAATTGCCTATAAGTTTTGAAGATCCCCAGATGGCGAACTAGTGGGGAACCATGTGCTTCTTACAAAATTTTGTACTTGAGTTTTGAATCTTGAACCAAATAAATTCTGGCCTTATAATATATCATCCCATTCAAAATCTTGTATTTATCATCCCCTTTGATTCCATCCAACACATCACAATCAAATTTGTCTTTGTCATATTCAACTAGTAGCATGTTTTTCTAATCCTTGGCAATGTCCATGAGAGAAAAAGAAGGTCTTCTAGATAAAGCATCTACCACTATTTTTATACCTCAATATTACACAATAAACCCTAGTGTCACATCCTTACACCAAACGACCTAAATGACACTTCCCCTTGATGATCATTTGGACACCCAGGAGTGAAGTCTATTTACTAAACACTGAAAGCAACATCTTACCTGCCACATGTCACCCAAACAGATCCAATCTGCAGGAATTATCGCGCTCTGCACATCTATGGAGGCGCGATAATTAGGGTTACGACATTTTGCTCCTCCCCTAGGGCGCGGTAATACCCCGTTATGATTAGACCTAGGGGAGCGATAATCCAGTTTTATCCTTTTTCCATGGATTTTGGGATCTTACCTTTCGAGAGATTTTCTTTGGCCATAGCCTTGTTTCGATCCCAACCCCTCTCTCTATTTAGTAGGCCTGATCCACTAAACACTCTTTAGATCCATTTTACTCTCCTTGTGGTTACTCTTCCCAACACTATAAAGGAGAGGCCTTCCATGGGCCAAAGAGAGGACTTTTGGGGCATCAAACCTATGATCATAAGCCTTTTGCAGAGATAACTAGAGGAAGGACTTGGAGCTGGAGTTGACTTGGACATCAAGGAGCTAGAGTTGGCTTGTACATCAAGCAACTTTTGTAAGAATCTTGAAGTTGTAATAACGTTAACTTGCCTTGTTTCCCAACTCATGTGTGTTGATTACATTTCAATTTCATGGCTTGTATCTATGTGGATTTAGATTCCAACTCGTGATTTAGAGATAATGGAGAATTGTGTATGCTTGTGTACTATTTGATCTCATCAAGTTCATCGCGAGGACTTCGGGATCGAAATGAAGAGCATGATGAAACATCAAGAGTGAAGGTGAGTTACTTTCTCTCATCCTCTTCAATATAAGAATTCTGAAATACTTGTTTAATCTAGGGAACAAGATCACATTTGTTTCATTTTTTTCTTAGTATAAAGTTGATCTTTCTTGCTTTATCCTAAGAGGGCTTCTTCTTATCTGTAGGAAGAATTCTCTACAACAACTATATTATTCTTTCCTTCGACATATTCAATATCAAAATCATAAGCTTGAATATTTCTTACCCACTTTTGTTGCCTTTCATTTAGATATTTTTGGGTGAGAAAGTGTCTTAGACTATTGTTGTCAGTTTTCACCACAAACTTGCTGCCCACCAAGTACTGTCTGAATTTGGCCAATGCATGCATAATGGCCAGCATTTCTTTGTCATAGATGGAGTACATTTTTTCATGAGGCTGCAACTTTCTTATCTCAAAGGCTATGGGGTGTTGGCCTTGCTTTAGGACAACCCCCATTCCTCCACCTGAAGCATCACATTCCACAACAAAAGGTTTAGTAAAATCAGGAAGTGCAAGTATGGGACAACTACTCATTACCTCTTTAATTTTTTGGAAGGCCTTTTTAGCATCTTCATCCCATTTGAAAGCATCCTTCTTAGTCAAATCAGTGAGTGGAGAAGTCAACTTGGAGAACCCTTTCACAATTTTGTTGTAATAGGTGCATATCCCAATGAAACCTCTTAATTCTGTAATATTTTTTGGTGATGGCCATTCTAAGATAGCGCTGATTTTTTCCCTATGTACCTTCACTCCTTCTTTCCCAATAATGTGCCCAAGATACATTATGTCTTTCATCCCAAATTCACAATTTGTTAACTTAGCAAATAAGGACTCTTCTTGCAAAATTTTTAACACAATCTCTAATTGCTGCAAATTCTCTTCCCATGTTTTACTCTAAATGAGAATGTCATCAAAGAAAACCAAAACAAACCTTCTCAGTCGCTTGAAAAAGATCCTATTCATGCATGCTTGAAATGTGGCTGGAGCATTAGTTAACCCAAAAGGAATGAAAAGAAATTCAAAGTGGCCATAATGACATTGAAAAGCAGTCTTTTGCACATCTTCATCTTTCATTTGATTTTGATGATATCCTCATCTAAGGTCAATTTTGGAGAAGTATTTGGCCCCATGTAGCTCATCCATCAGTTCATCAATCCTAGGAATAGGATACCCATTCTTGATAGTCTTTTTGTTCAAGGCTCTAAAGTCTATGCACATTCTCAATGTTCCATCTTTTTTCTTCACTAGCACTACTGAAGAAGCATAAGGGCTAGAGCTTGGTCTAATGAGTCCAAACTCTAGGAGTTCTTACATAGATTTTTTAATCTCATCTTTGAAATTTTTAGGATGTCTATACGGTGGTATTTCAATGGGTGAAGTACCTTCTTCTAAAACAATGTTGTGCTCAACCCCCCTATCTGGTGGTCTACCATGTGGAAGATCTCTAAAAACTTTTTCATATGTTTTCAAGAGTCTCTCTATCTCGTTTGGGTGTTCAGAAACTTTTATGTTTGGCTTGGGAGATGTAATATGACATTCAGCAACCCATTCTATGTTCCATGCCTCAATATATATCTCATATTATTGCGAGTCACTACTTGATTTAGATAAGTGTGCTACCCTCTCACAACCCTTAGTACTCCTTCTGAATCTTGGAATTCCATTTCAAGAATTTGATAATTTACTGTATGCTCTCTTATAGAATACAACCATTGCACTCCCAAAACCACATTAGTATCAACAACATCAACCACATAAAAACTATCAACAAAAGTATAGTTACCTACAATGACTTGCAAGTTTGGCACCCATGTTTTGCACTGCATTGTGTTGTGACCGGGAATGACAACTGTGAAGCCATCGAATGGCTCAATAGGTATATTCCTTTTCTCCACCATCTTTGCATCAATGAACTTGTGTGTGGCTCCTTGATCTACCAAAATTGGAGCTCTTTGTCTTAGTACCACACCCTTACATCGGATAGTATGATAGCGAGGTACTGCTGAAAATACTACCATTCTTGCTCTGTCCAGTGAAGGTTGATTTTCTTCTTGTCTTTCCTCTTCTACTGCTGTCTCATATGCCTCCTCTTGATCTGAAATATGTCCATCTTCATCCATTCCCCCATTATATTCATCATTATCAGAAAATATTTCTATGTATTGAGCACAATTTCTTTTTTCGAAGTTCATCCCTGTTTAGTCCTTATTTTATATTCTTTTCAAATGATTCTATTTTCCAAGGTTTCTTATCATATGCATATCTTTTCCAAGGTTTCTTTTCAAATTTGAAGTTAGGCTTGGGAGGAAATCTTGTTCTAGGAAACACATTTTGGAGATTCCTAGTCAAGCTCATTACATCTTTTAATGTAGTTGGCTTGTCTGCTTTGAACAAAGCTTTCAAAGGTTCATCCAAACCTTCAGTGAACAGAAATACCAACCTTCCCACAAACACATCAGCCACCTTCACTGATAATTTCTGAAAGTCCATCATATAATCAGTAGGGGTCCCAGTTTTCTTCAATTGAGCTGGTTCCTTGAAAGGCAATTCTAGATCTTTTTTTTCAAATCTCTCTAGTAGCCTGTCAACAAATTCCCCATATGTTTTAACTTGATCATGACTGTTAACACCCAAAAAGTGCTCACTAGCTCATTTACCACATTATATGACTCATTTGTCCATTTTCCTACCATATTTCCATTAAAAATCCCAAAAAACCCATTAAAAAGCCTCCAAAAGGCCTAAAATGCCTCCAAAAGGCCAAAAAACCATCAAAATAGCCTAAAAAAGGCTAAAAAACCCCCTTTTCCTCCAAAAATAGCAAAAATTCCCTAAAAAGGGAATAAAAATATAAAATAACAAGGAAAAGGAAGAAAAAACCCTATACAGCTGCCTAAAACCATGTGTTTCCTAAAACCATGGGTCAGCACTCCACCACCAAAAAACTATAAATAGGTGATGGAGATCCCTTATTCCATATCCACAATCACAAGCACCCTTACTCTGCCAAAATCTCTCTCGAAACCCTAGTCCACCTTTGAACTAGTTTCACCTTGAGAGCCACCTTTGGCCCATCCCCAACATTGGAGAAGGAGAAGGAGCATTCTTGGAGCTTGGAGCATCCTCTTGGACACTGCAAAGGGCTTCACCAACCTTGACACTCAAGGTAACATCAATACAAAGACATTCTTTCATTTTGGTGTTTATGCTTCATGCTTGTATTAGAAATAATTTAATGTTTTGTTTATTGCATTATTAGTTTAATATACTGAACTGCTACTAAGGAGTCCATTCTCCTTAGTAGGTGCTCATTGGCACAAGCTAGGGGTAAAACCCTAGCTACAGTTTTGGCGACTCCCCTAGTTTTCGAATTTCTGGTTTCCGTTTTAAATTTTTTCTTTCGGCTGTCCCTTTCGGCCGCTGCATACCGCGTCTTTTTCCTCTACAGTCGCGTCCCGACCGCGCCTTTCAGGCCTTTACCCGCGATCCGACCGTGGCTCTCAGACTGCTTCCGACGCTCAGTCGGCGGATTCAAGTCTGTTACCTGCGATCTGACTGTGGCTAACCAGCCTGTTTGCCGCGATCTGACTGCGCCTATCGGCCTTGTTCACGCGTCTCGACTGCGGCTTTCTGCCTCTTTCGGGCGTCCCGACTGCGCTTGTCAGCCTTTTAGCCGCGACCCGACTGTCTGTTTTTCCTTTGTTCCTGCGTCCCGACTGCCACTGTTGGCCCGATAGCCGCGACCCGACTGTGCCTTGTCCCCTGTTTCCTGCGTCCCGACTGCAACTATTGGCCCGATAGCCGCGACCTGACCGCCGCTGTTGCCCTCAAACCCGCGGTCGGCCTGTTCTGACCCGCCACAGACCCGCGGTCTGATTTCTGCTCTTTTCCTGTTTTTGAGCCCAGCCCCTCTTGCTGCAATATTTTCTGCATTTGAACAGCCCTCTGTCCCACCTGCAGCCTACTTCCTTACAGCCTTTCTGCAACATAATTTCTGTTCCTTTTACAGAATCTTTTTAAAATTTCAGTATTTTTATTTTCAGAAAATTTTGCAAATTAAAAGAATCAATTTCAGCATTATTGATAGATTGGAAGTTGCCCTCCCTTGTGGCACTTCTGTTTTTGGGTTCAACACCTCACGAGCACACACTCTGTCACATTAAATCAAGTGAGCCTTAAAAAGTACCTAACTAAACCAACATTCTAACCCCACTTGGGGAACACTAAAGAATCATTGTAGTTAGGTAGGATCAGGGGGATAGGCTTCCAATAACACCCCTTGGTCATTTCACTTGAGACATAGTTGTTGTCCAACTAGGGAACCAAAATCCCCTAGTACTTTTTGGCACGGTCACGACCAGTTTATCAGAGGGCCTCTCCCTTAGGAGGGTTGAAGTCGGGAGACTGGTTCCGGAGGCCTGAGTGGAATACCGCACTCCATTCAGTAACCGAAGGGCTACCTTTCGCGGTTCGCGGGATATCCCTGTATAGGGGTATTGCGGTCAACGAACTAAACGGCAGATTCACCTTTCTGGACGTGTCATGAACGGGGTATCTTAGTTGCCATTCTTCTAGGATTGACTACCCGGTATCCCTCCCGGTAGGGGGATATCATAGCCACTTGGCTTTCCTACTCATATTGTCTGACTTGGATTTCATCACCTTGCAGAGGATATGTTTAGTTAAGTCAGAATACTTTTAGCTAGGTGTTTGCATGCTCCTTTACCTCCCTTGGTCTAGTGAGTCCACCATTTTTCTTTTCTAGGAAGCCTGCTGCTTGTTGGTATTCTGACCATCTTTGTTGTTACTCCACCTATTGTAGCACAGCTGTTGCAGTGGGTGTTTTGAGTTGGTTGTTGGCCTGAGTGCCTTGCTTTTTAGCTCTCCTTCTGCACACTCGGTTGCATTAGGATTTTTGAGCTGTTTTCAAACTCACCTCAACCCACAGAGATTTAGACACCATCTGTCACCATTGAGTCCCCGAGACACTCTCGGCGCCTCAGGGGCGAGCCCCCACAGCACGGTTCTCTCGACACCACTCGTCATAGATTCCGATCATTGTCCGTTGATACCACTCATCACAGATCTAGAGCCTTGTCACTTGACTCCACCCGTCAGCGACGTAGGTCTCCGTCACCAGATAGTGACGCACCTTACTTTACCTCTGATTCTGACGAAGAGTCTGAGAACCCTATTTATACTGCCCCTACTAGCCCCATGGCTGGCACGACTTCCACTCCATTTGTCATAGGGACCATTGGTGGCACATCCACCACTACACCAGTTACTACACCTGTTTTTGGTATGCCCTCCATGGGGCAACCATCTACCGTTTCCCTCACGGTACCTATTCCCACAGCGGGAATACCTATCCCCACTACATCAGTGGCTCACACTACCCATGGTGGTGCTGGACCATCCTCCACTACCTCAGTTCCCCCACTTGGGGGCACCACCCTAAATCTTGTCCCTCCACTTGGGGGCACTGGCCCCAACTTGGTCCATAGCACTACTGTGTCGCAGCCTTCTTCCAGTTTGCCATTCATGGCTAGCCTCAACCTACCTGACCTGGCCAGATTGACCAACGATCCTATTCGACACGACCCTATGTGGCCTCATATGCCTACCAAACTACCCTCGGACATCCCTAAATTCGAGGGTAAGGCCGGTGAGGACCCACAGAACCACATCATGTCTTTCCACCTATGGTGTTCCTCTAACTCCATTGTGGATGACTCTGTTCGCCTCCGTCTCTTACAGCGCACTTTCACGGGCTCTGCAGCCAAGTGGTATATTGAGCAGCCTCATGGGACCCACGCCACCTTTTCTTCCCTGGCCTCGACCTTCCTGCAGTTCTTCCAGTTGCCAGTCCGCTATGACGCGGGCGTTGAGATCCTTCTATCTTGTAGACAAAACACGGCTACCCATATCACGGACCACATCCATGAGTGGCGTAGACGCCGTAGCTTATGCAAGATTAAACTAGATGACCGTATCTTCCTCGATTGGTTCCTCAAGTCCCTGCTTCCTGTCATCGCTAAGGATGTAGCTTCAGAAAGACCCCAGTCTGAAGAAGAGGCCATCCTTAAGGCACAGCAGTTCGACCTCATTTACGCCCAGTCGGGTTACCTTTATACCATTATACCTGACGCCCCTCGCGGCGAGTCCTCCCAACATGATGCGCCGGGGGCATCCCACGCTGCAGATGGTATCATTGGCCGTGTTTCTTCGCATCCCCAACCATTTTCTATAGCACGACCTACCCCTGGCCCCGACCTGTCGAGGGCTACCTCCCAGTCTGGAGCAACCAATTCATATGCTCCCATGACACATCACCATTCCCATGGGCCCTCATGTCCACCACAGTGCTTCGGGTATGCGACTCCTGCTTATGCTCCTCCAGTCGCCCCTCAGCCTTACTACCATCAGCAGGCTGCCTCAGCTCCTGCGCCTTCCCAAGCCCCACCAGCTTATTATCCGCCCCAGGCAGCCCCTGCGGCACATCCACAACCGGCTCCGCAGTCCTATCAGCAACCCCCTCAAGTTGCTGCACCTGCTCAGCCTCAACCTGCATATCATCCTCCGCAGCCTGCTCCTGCACCTGCACAACCTCAAAATCCACCTGCTGCCCAAGGGCAAGTTTACGCCCAACACAACCCGCAGCAAAACCAGAATAACCAACGTAACCAGGGCCAACAGAACCGCGGCAAGGGCCGTAATCGGGGAAACAACCAACCTGCAGACCAAGCTGGTCAACCGGCTAATCCCCCTGACAACAATAATGCGGCCCCCGCTAATCAAAACCCCGATCGCCCGCCCAAGCAGGCCAAAAACCCCAATCTGCGAACAAACCACCCTTGTTCTATTTGCGGGGTCTATGGACATTACACCTATGCTTGCCCACACTTGGAGCGAGCTCGGCAGCTTTGGGTTGACGAGGCCCATCGCCAAGGGCATGCGGCTCCCCAAGCACCGCCCAACCCCCCCCAACCTCAGCAACCCCCTTTGGTGCTGCAAAACCCCTTACCGACCCAAGGCGTGGTGAACACTCAGCCGTTGGCCCCTCAAGCTAACGTGCAACCCCAACAACAACAGATCACCTACGCTGCTCCTGATCAACCCATGTTCGACTCAGGTACCCACCACTTACTGATAATGTCATCCGCTGACGTCAACCTACAGACCCGTCGGAACCAATATGGCTCCACCTCTGAAGCCACTCCCACGGATAAAACTACTAACGCCCACCCCACCGATCAGGCGTTACGTATCCCTCCGCCTCCCACAGACGGCGCTGCGAAAGCACCTCGTTTCCCACTGCGCCGAATCAACAATAACCCTAATGCACGGGCTGCGTCAAACTACAACATTGTAGACGACCTAGCCCAATCTCCCGCAGCCATGTCTGCGTTAGAAGTCTTGAAGAACTGCCCTTCCCAGCGCAAGACTTTACTTTCCGCCATCGGGGGGATTGACCCAACTGATTCACATTTGATGGCGTTTGATTTAGACCAGTCTGAACCACGCCTACCTTCTAGCTTAGCCTTCCAAGTTACAGTCTCCGTTAGGAATCTTGTTATCCATCGGTGCATCATTGACGAGGGTGCTTCCACATGCGTTATGTCTACATTTGTATGGCAGAAACTAGGATCCCCTCCTCTCCAGCAGTCCACCACTGCGTTACGTGCCTATGACGGTCGTTCGGCCCAGCCCCAAGGCCTCCTGCCCAACGTTCCTGTCCAGTTAGGTGGTAAAACAGTTCTTATTGACATAGAGGTAATCAATGCCCAATTGGATTACAACCTTCTACTTGGCCGCAGCTACATGTATGCCATGCGGGCGGTTGCCTCTTCTGTCTTTCGCACCATGATGTTCCCCCATGAAGGACGCGTGGTTAAGATTGACCAGCTCACCTACTATGATCCCAGTGCTCCCGCGGCACCGGAAAATGTTCTCCCCATGGTTGAACAACCTGTTTCTCCTGCCTCCACCTCGTTCGTTTCCTCTACGGGGCCTGGAGTCTACTCAGACGCGCCGATGACCTCCACCTTTCAATCCATTCCTCCGCCATCATCTACGCCCGAAATGTCTGACTTATGTACCTTGTCCCATGACATCCTCCCACCTAACAATCAACCATCTTTGTTGCCTAAACCACCCTTGGTACCTAGTCACATTGGTGTTACACCGATCCATACGATCCCCTTCCTAGTTCCTCCAGCAGGAGTAGTAAGCGCCCCGGTCATGGCTACCCTTAGCCTTCCTGGGTTAACATTGGGATTACCTGTATGGTATCTTTCGCCTCCCGTTCGCCCGCCGACACCAGATGTCGTCCTCCAGCCGGTGCAACCCATGGCTACTACCACTCAGCCACCTCCCGGTGTCTCTACCCCTTCGTCCTCCACGACAACTCCTCTTCCTCCTCAACCCACTGGGGGCAGAGGTCCACAACCTTACACTGCTGTCCCACCTCCCAAGACAGTCAAGAACCCTCCAGTGTTTCGTGCTCCTCCCAAATGCTCGCTGTGTGACGAGTTGGGCCATGCGACCCACCAATGCCCACAGTTACCCGCATTGCAGAAGCACATGCAAATGCTCGATGATGACCCCAACATCCCAACTGTCGAACTAAACCCCACTCCTAAGCCTAAAGATAAGTCCCTACGTACCAACCACTCATGCGCCATCTGCGGTATTTACGGGCACTATTCACATCATTGTCCCGATCTCCCGGATTACAGAGCGGCTCTCTATGAGATGAACAATCTGGATCTTGAGACGGCACCACCTACCATTGAGGAGATCTACCCCCCGGACTCTTCAACTTCCGGAGAGGTCAATACCATCTATATGATCTCTTCCACCACTATCCCCTCGTCAACCGATTTGACGACGCAGACTTTCCGTACTGATGAGGAGATTCTTGAGGCCCTAACTGCCCCGGATTATCCTTGGGATGATATGCACCACCGTTCCTATTTCATCCCAGAAGCGTCTTCCTCTAGCACCGCTACCCAATACGCGGTCGAATCCAAAGACTTCCTCCCCACCAAGGTTGACTGGTTCAAGGACCCTATCCCTGCTCCTGATGCCTTCGAGGAGGGCAACATGGCCAACATCTCACCTGTCATCCAAGTTGATATTGCTGCTCCAGGTCGTGCCCCTGAACTCATTACTTTAGGAGCATTCTGCAGTAAACAAGAGATTGAGGACTACACACACCTTTTCAAAGAATTCCGTGATGTCTTTGCCTGGTCTTATACCGAAATGCCTGGTCTTGATCCCGCCATTATAGAGCACCACCTTGACAACTCTAAGTCAAGGGGCATAATAGATCACCTCGACCCTGGGATAGGGGGCACGATCAATCATTTTGAACCTTCCCCATCACATCTATCTCAGCACGTCAATGAACCCATTGTTCAAACCCACACATATGTGATCCATAATCACAAACCCCATGCACATAGCATGGGGGCAAGTCATTAACCCTGCTCACTTTTTCACACTTGTGATCTCAACCATTTTTTGAGGTCACATATCACTTGTAGATTTGATTTGCTTTTATACACCTAGTATTCTGCCCCCGCAGGCCATCATGATACACCTAGTATTATGCCTTCCATTTTTTCGCACCATTTGCACCGCCGGATTCATATTTCCGTGCCCGTGACGATGCTTGAGATCATTTCTCGCTCTCACAAGGACCAATATCAACATTGTGTCCCGACCCCTAGTCGCCTTGGTTTGCGTGCCACATCGGCCGTTCTCCTTTTTTCACATATTTTATATCATCGGATTCATTTTTCCGAGCTGGTGATGATGGTTGAGATCATTTCTCGCTCTCACCTCCAGATTTTCTGGGTATTTTTCAAAATGCCCCCGTCACCTCGGTTTGCGTGCCACATCGGCCGTCCCCCATTTTTGACATCCTTTATATCGCCGGATTCATTTTTCCGTGCTCGTGATGATGCTTGAGATCATTTCTCGCTCTCACCTGGTACAATTTCAACATTGTGTCCCAACACCTTGCTGCCTCGGTTCGCGCGCCACATCGGCCGCTGTCGGATTGTTCCACATTTTTACATGAGCCATTCACTCCTGTCATACTGCAAATGTCTCGTTATTTTGCCACCATTTCATCTACCCTGCAAGGAGGTCCATCAGTGTTCCCACCTACCCTCGTTCTTGGTCATCATTCCTAAACCTTGATTGAACACTTCCTCCTTGCCTGGCCATTCCTTTTGTTCGGTATAATTTTTTCCCTTTTTCGGGCCGGACAAGTCCTTTACGAAAAAGGCACTTAGGGAGTTTCCGTTAAGCTCTTTTCTGACTCCTAAAAGAATGAAAAGATCGCCGAGCAATCTTGCTTCCTTTCATGCTCGTTAAAGTACCTGAAAGGGCGTCTATCTGGTATAAGTTTAACCCTTTTCCGGACCTGGTAGACTAATTACGAAAAAGGAATACTCTAGTCACACCGGCTAGAAGAGTTCTTCATTGCATCCTTTTATGCTTCTTTGGGCCTTGGAGACTAAATCTACGAAAAAGCAACCCCCTGGAGTCTTCTTACTTGCTTTCAGACTCTCTAAAATTGAAAGCAACCACGAGCATGTACTGTCCTGGGCTCGTAAAATCCACACGACAGTACCATTCCACTACCTCAGAGTCTTCTTATCGCTTTCAGACTCCTTAAAATTGAAAGCAACCACGAGCATGAACTGTCCTGGGCTCGTAAAATCCACACGACAGTACCATTTTACACACACTTCTTCTAGTTCCTTAACCCATGAAGAAGTACCCTCCTGTGCCTCCTGGCACTATGATCGATCATCTCGGCAGCACCCCCAATTAGGTCGCCTTTGTTCAGAGTATTCTGCAGTCTCCTGCCACGTTACACCAGCTTGAGTCTCCCTCAGCCAGTTATTCCCCCAGATCCATTACAGCTATGATCCCTTTCCCCTGAGTCAGTTTCATATGCTGCCAGATCATTTCCATTATCATACTCTGAACAAAGGAAGTTTGAGTCCACCCACTCTACTTGCCCAGTTGTCCCCCCACAGTTTATCAGTCCTGCCATCAGCACTATCACATTTCGGTCTTGTACCTCGCGCTCCTGTCAAGGAAACATCATTGCCTTGATAGGGGCAGGTCTCCCTCTGTCGACGACAGCTCCTCTATTCCAGAGGATAGGCCCAGAGGTCCCTACGCCTTGGACTTATCACCATCTGTGGTAGGTGCCTACGGATCATTCCGAGAGGAGACATCATTGCCTCTCCGAGTGGTTGTTCCTCACATGCTCGACTTCAGCACCTTGATCGCATCGTTGAGGATCGCGTAGGATTATATTCCATCAGTTTTTTGTCGAAGACCCCGGATTTCCCCCGACTCTAGCACATTGATGAGTCACTTCGGAACGCCCAGTTGTATGTTCCCGTGGATGTCCGGGCTGCGTTGGCGTTTGTATTCGGAAGCCATCCAGTTTCATGCTTCCTTGAGTACCCAGTTTCAGTTCCAGATCAGTTCCAGTTCCGTGTACCATGGAGAGTTTGACCCCAGTCACTATGATCCAGCAGCTCACCAGTTCCTTTGGTACCACACTCAGTAGCACTGTTGATTGTTCCGGTGCACCAGTTCTACAGTTCACACATGATCCACTCAGCAGTATGTCCCAGATTTGTGTCCCCTCTGGACTCTTATGATGTACACAGTGGTCATGTATCTTACAGGTCCCCTTTTTTGGGCCTCACAGTTATATTTATGTATCTTGATACGAGCATGGGTATGCCCGCCTCGTCCATATATTGAGATTATTCCTCAGTCAGTATTTGAGGTCATGTATATTTCAGGTCCCCATTTTTTGGACCCCATTGTTGTTATTATGTTATATCCTGATACGAGCATGGGAATGCCCGCCTCGTCCATATGATCAGATGATTCCTCATCCTTTATTGAGGTTATGTACTTTTAGTTCTTGCAGTTGTCCGGGATCGTTGTTCCGGGCTTCAGTTTGTTTCTTCTCTTCTCTCCACATCCCAGGAAAACCATTCATGACTTATGATGTCCATCGGCCATACGATGAGCTCCTGCCCTCGCACATCAGGGGGCAATCTGTTAACACCCAAAAAGTGCTCACTAGCTCATTTACCACATTATATGACTCATTTGTCCATTTTCCTACCATATTTCCATTAAAAATCCCAAAAAACCCATTAAAAAGCCTCCAAAAGGCCTAAAATGCCTCCAAAAGGCCAAAAAAACCATCAAAATAGCCTAAAAAAGGCTAAAAAACCCCCTTTTCCTCCAAAAATAGCAAAAATTCCCTAAAAAGGGAATAAAAATATAAAATAACAAGGAAAAGGAAGAAAAAACCCTATACAGCTGCCTAAAACCATGTGTTTCCTAAAACCATGGGTCAGCACTCCACCACCAAAAAACTATAAATAGGTGATGGAGATCCCTTATTCCATATCCACAATCACAAGCACCCTTACTCTGCCAAAATCTCTCTCGAAACCCTAGTCCACCTTTGAACTAGTTTCACCTTGAGAGCCACCTTTGGCCCATCCCCAACATTGGAGAAGGAGAAGGAGCATTCTTGGAGCTTGGAGCATCCTCTTGGACACTGCAAAGGGCTTCACCAACCTTGACACTCAAGGTAACATCAATACAAAGACATTCTTTCATTTTGGTGTTTATGCTTCATGCTTGTATTAGAAATAATTTAATGTTTTGTTTATTGCATTATTAGTTTAATATACTGAACTGCTACTAAGGAGTCCATTCTCCTTAGTAGGTGCTCATTGGCACAAGCTAGGGGTAAAACCCTAGCTACAATGACCCAAGGTTTTCAGGCCATGAAACCACCATTCATTGGCATCTCCTTCCAAGTGCAAAATGGCCATTTTTAATGCATCCTCCTCCCCCATAGGATTCAACTGAAAATATACATTTAGTTTTTGCACCCGAGTGTTAGCAGAATTTTGAGAGGAACCATCAAAAGTAGGAAGTGACATTTTACCAATAGCACAATTTAATTCTTTCTTTTGGATTAGAGCCTTATTGTTATCCTTCCTTTTTAATTTATTTGCAATAATAAAGTACTGATCAAATAGTAGACTTCTCTTACAATCTTCACTCAAATCATTCCATTCGTTTGCTATTGTACTAAGATCCACTTGAATGTTAGGCTCTTATTTGGGTATAAGAAATTTAGGTGTAGTAGGCCTTGGTGTGCTCTGAAATTCATTTTCTCTATTATGGGTTCATGTGCTTGAGAAAATATGCTCTCCCATAGGCTTCTTTTCCTCACCATGAGAACTATTGTTGCCTCCTATTACTCCTTTAAGGCCTACTACTTGACTAGTCATTTGACTAGATATTAATTCAAATCCCTTCATCATATTTTTTTTCATGTCTTCAAGGAAAGGTCTTAGGGTTGAAATAAATTCCCCATTACGTTCGATTGTTTCATCCTCCTCTCTACCCATGGTTTTTACAAAAGACTCCTCTTCTCCTACTGTTTCTTCTTCAACAACAACACCTTCAACTTATGTTTCTAATGGTGGTGGTATATTTCTTTGAATTATTGTCAAGCCATCAAGTTCCAAGACCATTATATGATACCACTTGTAATGTCCCTTTTTAAAATTTTTATTAAAAATGCCCAATTTTTCACCTTTTCTCCAATTTCGACCTTTGACTAGTTTTGATGTCTAGGTCTCCAAATTGATCCAAATGTTGCCAAATATTCTGTGAGGGTGTATGAATGATATTAAGACTTGAATATGTGGTTCAGAGATGATTTATGACCCTTCAAATACTTCTGCAAACTTGTTTAAGATTCTGGACAAAGTATGGAATTTAACTAGTAATGTGGGGATCAAATCCCCCTAGGGTAAGTATTGAAAATGGCTCTCCAAATGCCTCCAAACACATTCAAAATTCAGAACATAGGTAGCGGGTTTCTGAGGGACATTAATAATGTCTCATATGCACCATCAATTAGTTATTAGATATGTTCTAACCTTCTCCCAAACAATAGAAAAAATCCCGAATTCAACCCTTCGGGAAATGGCACCAAATCTCTTCCAAATGCAAATAAACTGAGCAAAATGAATTCAAATACTTAAGTTCTAAACATGAAACTTGTAGAAATCATCAATGGATATCCATTCATCATAAATATATCATAGAAACATTCTTTCATTTGAAATCATCAACATTACAATGGCATACATCAATGTAGTGGGGAAATGGTCATGGTTTGCTCATTAATCATCATTTTTACATACAACCACTTGGTATTTCGACCTGAAACTTTTTGAATAAGAAGAACGGAGTATATTAAGCTTATAACAATTAGAAATGGATAATGAGAACCTCTCCCAAAGAGTACAATATATCACCGAAAACGCTCTCCCTCAAGGAGCAAGAATATGCCATCAAAACTAGAAATGGTTGAGGGAAAGTGCTACACTAGAAGAATGTTAGGATATTTAGACACTTAGGAGTTAGTTAATATCAACTTGCGTAATATATCTTTTAGGGAAGGTGTGTTTCTTTAGTATGCATTAGTATGCATTTGTAAATACTTAATCCGACGGTCACGATATGTTCCCGACATAGAGTGATCCGACAGCTCAACTTCTCTTAGATCATACCTAACCTTGATCCGTGGCTTAGCACTCGATTGGTCCATGATCTCTATTTAAAGAGCATGGAGGGTCATTGTTTAGTTGATCGATTATGAGAAGCTAATTTGTAACTTTCTTTCTTTTTATAATAAATTGTCCCATAGAAGCTTTTTGGCTGGGCCGTGGAGTGTTTCCCTCACGAGGGTTTAAACAACGTCAAAACATCGGTGTATCAATCTATGATATATTTGTGTGAAGTGGTTGCTCTAGGTGTTCGGTATTTTTGGAGTACCCTGTGTACCCGAACATGGTATCATATCTTTTATGAAGAGCTGCTTCCGGTTATGATCTAGATCTTGAACTGTTATTGCCGAAACTTGAAAGGGTTTCTGGTTTTGGTATTTCTGTTCATTTCTAGGCTATGGGAGGTGTTCCATTGTGTCTGGAGCATCGTTTCCATTGGAAAATAGTTTTCTTTTGATCGAAAACGGTTCCCGATTGCTTCAGAAACGCGTATTCAATCAGATCTGAAGGTATAATGTTACAGTGACGCATTTTTTTATTTTATGTTTAAAAAAAAAAAATTCTCATATTTTATCAATTTTTACTATTATATTTTTTTGGTTTCGGATTGTTCCTTTCTCTGTCTACGTATGCTCTTTGTTGTGCACCTTGAACGATCTCGGCAAATCAGAAACAAAAAGGGAAAGGGTTTTTCTCGGCTGTGTATGCTCTTTGCCGTGCACCTTGCGCGATCTCAGCAAATCAGAAACAAAGAGAAAACATAGACTTTCTGGGCAAGCTAACGAGATCTAACTCCACAAGTGTGGAAATTTTTTTTTTGTTTCGAAGAGTTAAAAAAAAAAAAAAAACTCTTCCTCCTTCCCATATTTTACATACCTTTTAATCTAGCTCACTTGGTTCAAAGTTGCTTTACTCATTAATAAGTCTTGAGTTCAAGTCTTAGGAAGTTACTTTTAAAAGAAAAAGTGCATGCAATTTCTATTTTCAAGTTACTTTATTGTAAAGGTACATCTCACTTAAATAATAAAAAATAAAAATACAAAGTGAGTCACTTAAGTTCCTTTTTATTGCTGCACTATTTAAAGTAAATCATTGTAAAAGTGAAATCACTTAATTTATAAAAGTGATTCACTTAAAGCAACTCTCTTGTAAAGTGATTGTAAAAGGTTCATCTTGGGAAGAGGGGGGTTCTTTTTGTTTAGCTGGTCATTCTCTATGTGCCATGTCACTATTGGGGACATTTTCAGCATTTTCTTTGTTCAAGCATAACTTCATCATCCGAAGTCAGTTTTCAGTGCCATTTTTTTTTAAACCTTCTATTTTTTCGACCTCTTCACATCTAGACTATTGGTTTCTACTTTTACAGCCATTAATTTACAAATATCGCCGCCCCTTGTGATATTCTACTTACCAGTTCCAACTATTTCTCATGGAAATCATGTATGGAGGATGTTCTACAAAGTAGAGGACTTCTTAGAATTACCTCAGTGAAAGAAACAGAACCTACAGATGATGATAAGAAAATCAAATGGGAAAATTTCTACTGATTGGGATGTCAATCTCTATTGATTTGTCATTCCACATATTTGGAATTCATGAACCTGATGCTGCTTGGGACAAGTTGGAATCTGTGTTTGGTAAACACAATGAAATTCGAGGTCATTAACTCGAAAATGAGTTGATTTCTTTAAATCCAAGTGAATTTTTATGCATTCAAGATTATTTATCTAAGTACAAAACTCTTAAACTTTTATGTGTAGAATGTAATATTAAGAGGGAAGACAAACAATGCATTTATCATATTCTTTCAAAACTTGGACCTGCATATTCTATTTTTGTATCTACATTCTATTGCATGAAAGAATGCTTGAATGCAGCTAACTATCAAGAGCCTAGTCTTGAATCCTTTTGTGATTCCTTGATTAGAGAGAAAGATAAACTCATCTATCCTGGAATAATCAACAATGCAGATACATCTGGGAAAGCCTCATTGTCCCAATAGAAAGAAAAGTCCAAGCCTCCCAAGAAACAAAATTTTCGCAATAATAAGTCAAACAAGGGTCCCAAATCCTCTCAGTCAACTCATTCTTTAAAAAATGACAAAGGTCGAAGCCAAAAGGCAAGAAGACTGAACATCATTGCAACTATTGCGGGAAAGATAATCATGATGAATCTAAGTGTTTCAAGAAGATGGCAGCCTTGGAAGTAGCAATGAAGAAGCACCACATCAGCCTAGATTCACCTTCAGAATCTACCTCTCATGGACATGCACTTTGTGCTTCTGGTTATTCTTATAATGCATCTTCTTCTTCTACTTCAAATGAATGGCTCATTTATTCTGGAGCATCTTATAATATGGCAAAGGATCAAGCCATCTTTTCTACTATGCATGAATGTAACACAAAACAAATATTTGTTGGTGATGATAGATCTCTAAGTGTTGTAGGAGCTGGAATAGTTCCAGTAGATAATGGTCATTTTAGTGATGTACTATGTGTTGCAAGAATTTCCTACAATTTGTTATCAGTCTATCAGATCACTCATTCTGGTGAAGGTAAAACTGTGACATTTACACCTCACCAAGTTGTAATCAAGGATTTTAAAGATCCTCAACAGGTCCTCGCTACTAGAATTGTTGATGATATTACCAGGTTGTACAAATTTAACAACTTTGTGTCATCACCTTTTCTTTCATTTTTTGTTTCTCATAGTGATAACTTGAGCAAACTTTGGCATGAGTGATTTGGCCACTTAAATTATCACTCATTGCAACAACTATGTAAAGACAATATGGTGACAGGTCTTCCAATGGTATCTTGCAGGGATGGTGTTTGTTCTAGTTGTGTACTCGGAAAACATCATCAGGACAGTTTTGACAAACGTGCCTCTTGGCATGTCTTGGTTCCCTTGGAGCTTGTGCATAGTGACTTGTGTGGTCCTCTTCCATCTGCTTCCTTTTCTCGTTTCAAATATTTCTTAACTTTCATTGATGATTACACTAGATGCACTTGGGTTTATTTCCTAAAACTTAAGAGCGAAGTATTTAACATGTTCTTGGCCTACAAGGCCCTTGTTGAAAAAAAATCTGGTCATCAAATTATTAAGTTAAGATCTAACAATGGAGGAGAATATGTTAAAAAAAAATTCACTATTTTCTACACTGAACAAGGCATCCAACAACAACACATTGTTCCATATACACCACAACAAAATGGTGTAGCTCAGTGGAAGAACCGCACTTTAAAAGAAATGGCTAATTGTATGATCCAATCTAAGGGACTAAGTCTTCAATTTTGGGCTGAAACCATTAATTGTGCAAATTACATAGTTAATCGCACCCCCACTAAAGCATTACAAGGTATCACACCAGAAGAAGGATGGAGTAAAACTAAACCTGATTTAAGTCACTTCCGTGTGTTTTGTAGTGAAGCATGGGCTCACATTCTGGATGAAAAATGGAAAGCATTGCAGCCTAAAAGTGAAAAGTGCATATTTGTTGGATATTCTAAAGATGTAAAAGGTTATAGACTTCTTCAACCACATTCTCATGATGTAATCATTAAAAGAGATGTTAAATTTGATGAAAATCTCTTGGTTTGCAAGCCTAACTTGACGATTGTGCCATATTTGGCCTGCGAGCCTGATTTGGTGATTGTGCCTTCTTCTTCTTCTTCCAACTTCCTTGGCAGGTTTCCAACTCCAGTTTCTGATGATGATAGTGAGGATGAAAATCCACCTCTACCTGCTCATGTTCCTCCAGTTGAACCAACACAAGTGCTTCCTTGATGGGTCCATTCAACATGTGAAGTAGCTAGTGATCCTAGATACCAACGTCGAACACGTTCTAAGTTTCAGCAAGCCTCTTCTCTTTTGGCTCAAGTTTCTGAGAATCATGATCCAGAAACTTTCACAGAAGCTTCAGGAAATCCATATTGGGATGCAGCTATGGATGAAGAATATTGTTCCTTAATGGAAAACGATACTTGGGATCTCGTACCTCTTCCAAAAGGAAGAGGAAGAAAACTTGTTAGATGTAAATGGGTCTACAGAACTAAGTATGCATCATATGGGAGTGTTGAAAGACTTAAGGCAAGGTTAGTTGCCAAAGGTTCTTCCCAAGTTGAAGGGATTGACTACAATGGAACCTTTGCTCCTATCGCAAAAATGAACTCCATCTGCCTTGTTCTTTCTCTTGCAGCTTTACATAACTGGGAAGTCCATCAAATGGATGTCAAGTCTTCCTTCTTACATGGTGATTTACAGGAAGAAATTTACATGGAACAACCTCCTGGATATGTTCATAATAACTCTAGCCTTGTCTGTCGCCTTAAAAAATCCTTACATGGCCTTAAGCAAACTCCTAGAGCATGGTATGCCAAAATGGATAGCTTTCTCCTTGACACTGGTTTTTCTAGATGCCATTCTGACCCCAATGTCTATACCAAGAAAGTAGGGAACCATCTCATCATACTTGTTCTATATGTTGATGACCTTATTCATACTGGTAGTGACCCTAAGCTTATAACCCATGTGGAATCCAATCTTAAGCAAAATTTTGAAATGTTAGACTTAGGACATTTGCATTATTTTCTTGGTCTCCAAGTCCTACAAACCAAAGAAGGAATATTTCTTTCTCAGTCTAAGTATGCTTGTGACCTTCTTCGTCGCTTTCACATGGAAGATTGCACACCAGCCCCTTCTCCCTTCCAGTCTGGAGTCAAACTTTATGCCACTTGTACTTCACCTGAAGTAGATGCCACCTTGTATCGTCAACTTGTTGGTAGTCTCTTATACTTGACTCATTCCCGTCTTGACTTTTCCTTTGCCTTTAGTCGTGTTGCCCGTTATATGAAAACACCTCATGGAAGTCACTGGAAAGAAGCTAAAAGAATACTTCAATATATTCGAGGTATAATTCAGTTTGGGATTCATTACAGTACAGGGGGGAAACCTTTGTTGGTTGGTTTCACTAATTCAGATTGGGCCGACGATCTTGATGATTGAAAGTCTAGTGCAGGTTATGTTTTCAGTCTGGGATCTGGACCTGTCACTTGGGCTTGTAAGAAACAACAAGCTCTTGCTCTTTCTTCAACAGAGGCAGAATGTCGAGTAGCAATTAATGCTAGTCAGGAAGCTTTATGGCTTTGACAGATCCTTTTAGAGTTTGGATTCGAGCAACAGCAGCCTACTCCACTTTGGTGCGACAATCAAAGTGCCATCAAGCTTGCCAAAGATCTAGTTCTACATCAACGCAGCAAACACATTGAGCTACATATGCACTTCATTAGAAATCTTGTTCATGATCGTGTTCTTGAAGTGCACTTTTTCCCTACAGATGATCAAGTTGCAGATATCTTCACCAAGTCTCTTATAGAAGCGAAGTTTTTTAAACTTCGATCTATGTTAGGAGTTCAAGAACTTGTCATTAAGGGGGGATAGGCTCTAATGCCTCCTTCCTTCTCCTAATAGTGTCACTTTTGTAAATCCTTCAATCCTATCGCAAGTTGTTCTTAAGGGGGGATGTTAGGATATTTAGATACTTAGGAGTTAGTTAAGATCAACTTGTGTAATATATCCGTTAGGGAAAGTGTGTTTCTTTAGTATGCATTTGTAAATACTTAATCTGATGGTCATGATATGTTCCTGACATAGAGCGACTTGATGGCTCAACTTCACTTAGATCATACCTAACCTTGATCCATGGCTTAACACCCAATTGGTCCATGATCTCTATTTAAAGAGCATGGAGGGTCATTGTTTAGTTGATCGATTATGAGAAGCTCATTTGTAACTTTCTTTCTTTGCATAATAGATTGTCCTGTAGAAGCTATTTGGCCGAGGTCATGGAGTGTTTCCCTCACGAGGGTTTAAACCATGTCAAAACATCAGTGTATCGATCTGTGACTTGTTTGTGTGAAGTGGTTGCTCTAGGTGTTCGGTCTTTTGGGAGTATCCTGTGTACCTGAACAACGAAACCACGAGCTTCCCTGTAGCTTACACCTGCAAATACAAACTCCATTAAAGCTCCATGAAAGACCTGAGTGTCCTCTCCAAACACCAACTTGGTGTGAAAATCCTCACAACAGATCTAAGAGATGATGTATACCTCACAAGAGTAATTATGATTAAGCAGGAAGATAGAAGAAGAGTGGTCAATGTAGTGTAATGAGCAACATAATAATAATACAGTAGAACTCGGATAGAAGCAAAAATACTTCACACACACTAATTAATTAATCACATATGGACAAATAAATAGTACAATGCATGAGGATTCGAATGCCAAGGTGGAAATTTGAATTAGACTTCATGGAGTGATCAAAAGATCACTAGAGTGTCATCGGAGCACAACTAGTAGTCTATCTCATCATCAGTGGAGTCATCAATGCTCAAGTAACTGTCAACCATCAGTCAAACTGAGTCTAACTGAGTGTGGTAGGTGTAACTAAGTGTAACTGGAATTAGCTAAATGAAGGAGACTCAGTGGAGGGCGCATGAGGAGCTAATTGGAGTCAGAATGGGCATTCAAGTCTCACTAGAGGTCCATCGGAGTGATACAGTTAGTCTAGCCTTAAATCAAGGAAAGAACTAAAGATAACTAAAGATAACTTAATGGTAGGTAAGGAAGGGCACCTTTCTCATGCAGTAGGTGAAAGGAGGGCGCACTAAGCTCTAGGAGGGCTGAAATTGAGTGGAAGGAAGCTCCCAGGGCTGGCTAACTGAGGGCTAGGTGCTGGGACTGATGACTAGGATGCATGCTAATGCATGCAAACCCTAAATAATGCATGCAAACACTAAAAGTGCATGCATGATTGAAAATGCAAATAATGAAAATGATGGTAGGACTAGGATGGAGTATGGGAATATACTAACACCCCCCCTTAATCCATCCCGGGCCCTGGTATCTAAGACCAAAGGTCACCCAGTACAATGAATAATAACAGTTAATAAACCGAGGAAATGGAGAAAACCTCATGGGAAAAATACCCCCCCTCAAAATAGACTTTAAGGCACACACAAAAATAAATTCTCCAAACTCAAGCAGGTGTGATGCTTGGTCATATGTCTGGAGGTATATTCTTCTTGGGAAGAAGTGGATCATGCTCAGAAAGCATGCGCTTGTAGTTGCTCTTCAGATCGAATGTGATGAGAACAAATCCAAAAATATGAGGATGATCCTTAAACCTGTGATTCGAATCAGCCGAGGTAGGATAAAAAATATGAATGTGCAGATAGTCTTTTGTCTTCTCCTTCGAACCATCATGGGTGATATTATGCCAAAAAGAACCATCAAATAATAATGATTGCTTGGAATCCAAATCAACTCCAGGACTTGATATATGGTTTCTTGAGATCTCCTTTGAACCAACAGGGGTGAGATCAAAACCAGCATATGCATGAGAAATTATCCCAAGTAGTAATTGCTTAGAATCCAAATTAGATCCAAGACTTGAATCATGGTTTCTTGAGATCTCCTTTGAACCATAAGAGGTGAGATTAAAGCTAGTAAATGCATGAGAAATTATCCCAAGTGAATGGCCATGGTTTCTTGAGTGTTGATGTATATGTAACTTTGGAATGTATTTCACATATATGTATATTGTATTCCTATAGAGATGTTATTATTCCTCTATACGGAAGTGGTTGTATTCCTATAGAGATGTTATTATTCCTCTATATGGAAGTGTCGTCATTTATATTGTAAGTGTCATAACTTATACTTGATGGGTTATTAGACCACCTTGTTGGGGTCGGCCCTGTATAAGTCATGTGGGTCAAAGGGTTATTAGACCACCCTATTGGGGGTCGGCCATGTGGGTCAAAGGGTTATTAGACCACCCTCGTGGGGATCGGCCCAGTCAGCATTATGTTAAGTGGTTAAGTTGAGGCCGACCTAGTTGAGTAAAGGTCAAGTCAAGTTAGTGTATAAATAGAGAGTGTGTCTCTCTCATTTTACACATTCTATTCTCTCACTCACACTTGGGAGAGTAGCGCACTTGTGGAGGAGGAGGCTCTATTGCTAGGAGAAGACTATCTCTTGTATTCTGGTTGTCTCATTGCTCTATCTATCTCTGAGGAAGTTATTGGGGTTTTTCACTTTTATGGTTTTCCCCAAGTAAACTCTATGTCTCTTGTGTGCTTGCATTATTGTGTCCATGATTGATATGCTGTAGATTAGCTATACATGTTGTTCTCTCAGTTAAGATCCTAGATCAGATTGAAGTAAGTTATGAAAATTAAACATGGTATCAGAGCTAGCCTGAAAGAAGGCACGATATGGCATGTATGACACTTGTTTCACTTACGATGCTAGGGCTTGATATAGCAAAAACCAGTCATCGTAGAATTTTCACTATAAATATGTTTTGGAAAAGTTGTCAGATATGAAACCTTTACAGGTCGAATATTAAATCCCCATGTACCTTGTGTCCAAAGGACAACCTCTAATTCGTTGTACTTTGTGATTTATGATCTGTACAATATAGGGTTTCTGCCTTTTCCAGATCTGAGTCAAAATCAGGTGACCTTGGGAAAAAGGTCATAACTTGGGCTAGGAATCTCCAAATGCAATTTAGTAAAAAGTGACAGGTAGTACACAGATTGTACTATCTCATAAAAAACATTCCGAGGCCGAAGTTGAACCTGTGACACGTGGCAGGCCGTACAAGTTCGCTCCCCTGTATTATCTCATAAAACGTTCATGTTACGACACTTGGCATAACTCTATCTTAGAGAATCCAATTGAGATCAGACCTATCGAGATGGAAAGATAACAGGTTGGGATATCTCAGGAAAATGTTTCAGACCTTGTGGATCAAAAAGTTTAGAGTTACACCAGAAACAATCAGGTACATATTTCTGTCAAAACAAAATTATTTTTGAGTACCTTCATTCATGGCTTCCAGAATTTAGGGCTTCAGAGAAAGTTGGAATTTTTGTACTCGGAGACCACGGATGGATTCTACTCATCAAAATTGAAATTTAGAGACCAAGATCTGATTTTTTGGTTGGGCAGAAGGTCGGGCTTGATCAAACCCCAGTTCAAGACTTTTATCGGAAAGATGGAAAATTAGGGCTTTTGCAAAAATTGGAATTTTGGAAATTTGTGACCACGGCTGGAAGCTCCTCAGAAAAATTAAAGCTTAGAGTTTTGAATCAAATCTTTTGGTTGGGTGAAGATATGGGAAACTGAAACCCTAATTCAGGGTCCTCCCGAGTGAATCCGGAAATCTAAAAGACAATTTTGAGGGGTGAAACTTTGCAGTTTTCAAATTCTGAATATACCGGCTTGATCAGCTCATCAAGGTGCATATTTCTATCCTTTTGGAAGTTTGAAATTCAAAGTTTGAATTTTTGGGGTTTCTCTGAAAAACCCTATTACAGCTCAAGATCCAGTTCCTGCAAATCAAGTGGATTGGGTTAATCCTAGAAGAGGATGGATTGGTCACCTGCATAAGTGAAGAAGTTCCTGTTTTAGAGGGAGATGTGGCTAAGGCCTTCCATAAGAAGATTACAAGCAATCTTGACAGGTATGGCTTACAGGTATGTTTCGAATTTTGATTAAGTTTATGATATATTTGTCTTCATATCATTACAATACAATCTTGATTAATTACTAGACTTGTCATATTACCTTATAGAATATATTCATTGATTAAGGTTTTGACACTTATGATTGTACTAATGCATTGTGATGTTGTATGAGGTTTATGTTGTTTGCTAACACAAAAGGTACACCAAGAAAGTCAAATCATGTTCTACTTCAAGAACATATGCTCATGGTGACATGAAGACAAAGATTCATCCATTGTCATGGATCACATAGAAGATCTACTTTCGAGGTTTGTATAACTTAGTTCTACAATGGTTAACTTATGAGACATGCAGGTTACTAGCACAAGTCACTGAAGAGAACCAGAAGACATTATGCGGGTATGTTAGACATAACTAGCTAGCATGCTAATCCATGTATGTTTTTCCTATATAAAGCTAGAATCCTACCTTGTGTTAGGATCTTATACTGTTGTGTTGTTGATAATGATTATTCATGAAGTCTTAGGTTTGAATAATCATGGTTGTATGCATATTATGTTTCTTACCATAATTGATGGTATGACTAACCAGAAGAATCATGAAGGTATAGGTTTGAATAATCACGGGTTTTATGCATATTATATCTCTTATCTTGATTGATGATTCAACTAACCAGAAGAGTCCTATGATCAAATAAGAATATGTATGAGTAAAAGAAGACTTCCCTGAAACCTTGAATACTAATGTTTATTATCTGTGAATGATCATGAATATACATGTTTAAGATTATTGTGTTTTGATAGTATTAAGATTATACTAATAAATGTGTGATTATGTATGAGACCTCAAGGATAACACAATGATGATACTAATGAGCATGCATAGTGATTAAGGATGGATGTAAGTTCAAGGACAAGTAATCCAGGAAGCAAAGATCAAGAGGGAGCACACTCTAGTTGTTCCTGCAAGAAAGAAAAGGAGCGCACTTTAGTAGTTTCTGCAAGGATGCAGATATTCAGAGGGAGTTGACCACTTCTCACAATCCACATAAGAATGGAGTTGCAGAAAAGAAGCAAACACTGAGAGGGAGTCAACCCAACAAACAAACAAAGATAAGTATTTGAATTGTCATTACTTGCATATTTTATTGTTTAAATAATACTGTTCAATAATGTATATACTGATGTTCCTAGAATTAGGTTGTGTATTATGCATATTAGAATAGTTGCATTGATGAACAGTATACTACTAATATGCATGGGTAAGTAGCCTATGGAATTGTACAACATTCCATTGCTACTTATCTAGAATGAAACCTCTTTGCTGACATGTTGGGATTTGTGCACACTCTTAACAATGTTTTGGTAGAGATTGGAAGGCATTTAGAAAGTTACGGGATATGGATAAATGTTGTATTGAAGCATTGGCTAAGATAATTGCATGACTATATGACATATTTCTTTATGTGTAAGAATTTGTTCTTAAAACTATGAGATGTTTTCTAATCATGCAATTTAACTTGTTGTGTAGGAAAGATTGTATGCCATCACCTACAAAAGAAGAACTACAACATTTGTTCAGCAACAAAATGATCTATTGAAGATATTGAAGTTCCCAAGATATGGGAAGAATGCCATGATCCGTCGATCATGAAGAATGATGTTTGGGATGTAGTCCCAAGACCTGAAGGGAAGTTTGTTATGAATTCCATATGGATCTGTCAAGATCAAGTATGCTGTAGACGATAACATAGAAAAATATAAAAGTGATGAAATAGAAGATACACCAGATGGATTTCAAGACAGCCTTCTTGAATGGTGTAGTTGAAGAAGAAGTGTATGTGGAGCAGCCACTTGGTTCTGAGACACATGACAGGAAATCATATATGTGCAGAACTTGGTATTGTAGGATAGGCACCTTTCTATCCAGTTTGATCTTTACCAAGAGTAAAGCGGGTTCCAACCTTTACTACAAGGTTAAGGAAGGAATCTAGTGATACTACTATGTGGATGACCTGTTTGTATCAAGTGAGGATAGATCGATTGCCGACACACAGCGGAAGCCTGCTGCCGAGTTCGAGTTGAGGAACTTGGGGATGATGCACTCTTTGTTTTTGGCATGGAGGTGTGGTAGAGTGATGGAATCTTCCTTGGACAAGGGAAGTATACAGTAGAGATCCTGAAGAGGTTCAGGATGATGGACTACAAGGCTATGGCCACACCTATGGCATCGAACCTGAAGCGTCTGTGTGATGCTTCATCTGAGTCGGTTGATATCACTATGTATTGTCAGATGATTGGGTCCTTGATGTACCTGACAAACATGAGACCAGATATTTGCTTTGCGGTGAACACATTGAGCTAGTTCCTAATGGATCCGAGGAGTGTTCACCTGGTTGCTGTAAAGCATGTTCTGAGGTACCTGAAGGGTACAATGGATTATGGGCTTAATTATGAAGCGAATCAAAAGTTTAACCTGTGGGGTTATGTTGATTCAGATTGGGCTGGCAGTGCTGCAGATAGGAAGAGCACATTTGGGTGTTGCTTCAGTATGGGATCAGGTGTGATCTCTTGGTTTAGCAGGAAGCAGTCCTGCATAGCACTGAGTACAGCTGATGCAGAGTATGTTGCAGCCTATTCAGCTAGTTGTGAGGTAGTATGGCTACGGAAGCTACTTTCTGAGTTATTTGATCTCCCGTTGGATGCTACTGGTATCTTTTGTGATAACCAGAGTTGTGTGAAGCTGTCCCAGAACCCAGTGTTTCATGACAGGTCAAATTACGTAGAGATCAAATATCACTATATCAGGGATATGGTGTAGAGAGGAGCTGTGAAGCTCCTGTACATTGCGACGGATGAGCAGATTGCAGATGTGCTGACGAAGCCACTAGCCAGGGTGAAGTTCTAGTACTTCAGGGAGAGGCTTGGTGTTCTTCAAATTGATGACACTTCGAGGAAGAAGTGATGGACACATTTGCAGAAGCCATTCCAAGCATGTTGGAAGGAGAATTCTTTACATGGCTATGGATGTAAGTGCTGGATGATGAGCATTAGGATGATGAGCATTAGGATGATGTTCTAGTTTCTGCTTTGTATGATTAGTTGGATCATTTATATGTATGTGTGCATCATGTTGGATGCTGGATATGATCAGTTGGATCATTTATATGTATATGTATGTGTGCATCATGTTGGATGCTGGATATGATCAGTTGGATCATTTATATGTATGTATGCATCATGTTGGATGTTGGATATGATCGGTTGGATCATTTGTATGTATTGTGTATATGCATCATGTTGGATGCTTGGACCATGTATCTGTATATGTATTAGATGGATCATGTATGGTGATATGTATCATGTATTTTTATTTGTATCAGGTGGATACACTGTATGATCAGGTGGATCATGTATGATGATATGTATCAGGTAGATACTTGGCATGCATCAGGTAGATGCATTGTATGATCATGATGATCATGGATGACGAGCTTCAGGATGTTGCTCCAGATGACATGCAGCAGGATGTTGTAGTGATGATGATCAGAATGATCATGTGTACATCAGGATGATGTATGGTGAGTATCAGGTTGATACTCTATGGCCATGGAACAGGTTGTGCAGATAAGCATGTAATTTGTGCCCTGGGAGATTTGCAGATAGTCTTTTGAGGTTTTTCCTATGGCATGTAATTTGTACCCTGGGATATCTGGAAAATGCTCTTTCGAGGTTTTGCTTGGGAGGACATATAATTTGTGCCCTAGGAGATCTGTAGATAGTCTTTCGAGGTTTTGACTATGTCATGTAATTTGTGCCCTGGGATATCTGGCAGATGCTCTTTCGAGGTTTTGTCCTATGGCATGTAATTTGTGCCCTGGGAGATCTGATAGGTTGAGCCGTGTGCTCGTAATCAGTCCTCGGATGCTCTTTCGAGGTTTTGCCATAACCACATGTAATTTGTGCCTTAGGAGATCCGATAGGTTGAGCCTTGTGCTCGTAATTAGTCCTGAGATGCTCTTTCGAGGTTTTGTGGTGACCACATGTAATTTGTGCCCTGGGAGATCCGATAGGTTGAGCCTTGTGATCGTAATTAGTCCTGGGATTCTCTTTCGAGGTTTTGTGGTGGGGTCACATGTAATAAGTCCTGGAGATCTGGACAGGATGAAAAAGGCCTCAGATGCTCTTTAGGGTTCTTTCTAGTCAAGAGACTCTTTTAAGGTTTTGTGACGCATGTAATAAGTCCTGAGGATTCCATGGTATGGCTAGTGATCACGAAGACCTGCAAGTGGTGGGCCTACATCCAGTATGAAAAAGGACTAGCTATGTAGAACTTCCTATGATGAGTAGATTCAAAGATTGATTGAGATAGCAGCAGCAGTGACGATGATGATTATCCAGTGACGATGATCCAGAGAAGATGACTTGTGCTAGAAGACCTGTGTCGAGAAATACCTTCCTAGTTAAGAGGGAGTGTTGATGTATATGTAACTTCAAAATGTATTTCACATATATGTATATTGTATTCCTATAGAGATGTTATTATTCCTCTATACGGAAGTGGTTGTATTCCTATAGAGATGTTATTATTCCTCTATACGGAAGTGTCGTCATTTATATTGTAAGTGTCGTAACTTATACTTGATGGGTTATTAGACCACCTTGTTGGGGTCGGCCCTGTATAAGTCGTGTGGGTCAAAGGGTTATTAGACCACCCTATTGGGGGTTGGCCATGTGGGTCAAAGGGTTATTAGACCACCCTAGTGGGGGTCGGCCTAGTCAGCATTATGTTAAGTGGTTAAGTTGAGGCCGACCTAGTTGAGTAAAGGTCAAGTCAAGTTAGTGTATAAATAGAGAGTGTATCTCTCTCATTTTACACATTCTATTCTCTCACTTACACTTGGGAGAGTGGCGCACTTATGGAGGAGGAGGCTCTGCTGCTAGGAGAAGACTATCTCTTATATTCTGGTTTTATCATTGCTCTATCTATCTCTAAGGAAGTTATTGGGGTTTTTCACCTTTATGGTTTTCCCCAAGTAAACTCTGTGTCTCTTGTGCGCTTGCATTATTGTGTCCATGATTGATATGCTGTAGATTTGCTGTACATGTTGTTCTCTCAGTAAAGATCCTAGATCAGATTGAAGTAAATTCTGAAAATTTAACATTGAGATCTCCTTTGAACCCGCAAGGGTGAGATAAAAACCATGATGTGCATGAGAAATTATCCCAAGTGAATGACATGGCCATATTCTTCAATAACCTTCTGAAAGCATGGAATAATGATCATATAGCAGTAAATAAGAGGTGATTTCTTCAGGAGAGCGAATGCATTACCTCCAATAGCTGATTTTACCTCCGAAATAATCATGTGATCATGATGAAAACAAACAGACTCTAGTGCAAGAGAGGATTTAGGACTTTCTGCAATATCTAGAGTGTGAGCTAGCACATAAAGAGAAGAAATTTGGAGCATGAGTGTAGAATCTGTAAGTTCTTCTTCTTTGTGGACAACTTCAATATGAGATGTGTTAGATACTGGTTCATGATCAATGAGATCATCAAGGAGGGAGAATGCATCACATTGCTTTCTCTCGAAAGGGTTTGGACCAATCCCTTTATTCTGTCTGCCATATCTTTCATCCAGATGGGACCATAGCTCTTTTGGAGTTTCAACAACATCAAGGTATTGGTATATCATGTATTCAAACATAGCAAGCATCATTGATCCAAAGGCTCCGTCACCTTTATTTAACCAATCAATCTCCTCTTCATAAAATTCGAACTCTCTTTCAAAACAATAGTCAAACACATCATGGCTCTTCAAATATGCTATCATTTTTGGTTTCCATTCATCATAGTTGAGTGGAGAAAGAGGAGGGATTTATTCTGAATTCATTGAAGCTATAGAAGATCTACAAAAAAATTAGAGAATATCTACAACTCTTACTGCTGCAAAAATGCAGAAACTGCTGCAACCGCTGCACTCAAAACCTTGATAATAACCTGCAAAAAACTCTCCGGAATGGAGATAAACAATACTCTCAACATGCTCTGATACCATGTGAAAATCCTCAAAGCAGATCTAAGAGATGATGTATACCTCACAAGAGTAATTATGATTAAGCAGGAAGATAGAAGAAGAGTGGTCAATGCAGTGTAATGAGCAATAGAATAATAATACAGTTGAACTCGGATAGAAGCAAAAATACATCACATACACTAATTAATTAATCACAATATGGACAAATAAATAGTACAATGCATGACGATTCGAATTCCAAGGTGGCAATTCGAATTAGCCTTCATGGAGTGATCAAAAGATCATTGGAGTGTTATCGGAGCACAACTAGTAGTCTATCTCATCATCAGTGGAGTCATCAATGCTCAAGTAACTATCAACCATCAGTCAAACTGAGTCTAATTGAGTGTGTTAGGTGTAACTGGAACTAACTAAATGAAGGAGACTCAGTAGAGGGTGCATGAGGAGCTAACTGGAGTCAAAATGGGCAGTCAATTCTCACTGGAGGTCCATCAAAGTGATACAGTCAATTGAGAGTCAGTCTAGCCTTAAATCAAGGAAAGAACTGAAGATAACTTAATGGTAGGTAAGGAAGGGTTCCTTTCTCATGCAGTAGGTGAAAGGAGGGTGCACTAAGCTCTAGGAGGGATGAAACCGAGTGGAAGGAAGCTCCAGGGGCTAGCTAACTGAGGGCTAGGTGCTGGGACTAATGACTGGCATGCATGCCAATGCATGCAAACCCTAAATAATGCATGCAAACACTAAAAGTGCATGCATGAATGGAAATGAAAATAATGAAAATGCTAGTAGGACTAGGATGGAGTATAGGAATACCCTAACACTTGGATGAGAATCTTTCACCCTCGAAATTGGCTAAGGCAAGAAACTAGTCATCCACTAGCTCTCTCTTCACAAATGCATTTTTTATTAAATGATCAAAAGCCATTCTCATGCTTTATTTCTGCATTATATAACCAATCTTAGTCTCCTATGTTTTGAATTCCTTCCATTAGCTTCTAGAGATTTCCACTTTGGAAATATTCCACATTTGCCACTTGTCTCCCTCGTTCCCAACCTTCCATCTTCTCCCAATTCGATTAGGGACCTCTTTGGCTTATCCAACTCCCATGAGTGCATTCTTGGAGCCTATTTTTGGGGCTGACATGTCATAATGGTCAAATGTCAGAAATCAGATCTGAAATTTGTCATATATGTCATAGATGCTTCATGATTGTTGTCATAGGGGCTAGGGAATCTAGCCCAAGTGTCCACAAGATTTCAATTTGACTCTTCCTCTTCCATGGAGGTTACCATTCCATCCCAATTCGACCTAAGATGCTCAATTCCATGTGTATGACTTACCAACTCACCCAATAATGTTTTCCTTCTCATGGATTTGAAATTGCAAGAGAGATGTGCCATGTGGTAGTGAGAAATCAAACTAGCGTGGGTCGCACATCCTCCATATGTCTTCAAAACCATTTTCCACCTAGAGTTTCTCTTGAATTTATTTATTCAACCTATATATTAAATATTTGAACTATTATAATGTATAAACATTATTCATTTGCTCCCTTATTATAATTCCAAATGTACCCATTCAACCTAGGGAACTTGTAGGATTGATGGGATTGTCCTGCTATGCAATTATTTGAATGGGGACATTACACAATCCCCATAGTCCCTCATATTTTGGTTTAGCTATTGATGACCATGTTTTCCAATGAATCCCTCATTCATAATTTCCTTTCCATAAGAATTTGAAAAACATTTTTCTTAATTTATTCAAAACTCCTTGAGGACTTTTTGCAATTATCATCCAGTAAGAAGGAATTGCATTAAGAACTGCTTGAATAAGCACAGTTTTACCTCCTCTAGATAGAAACCTATTACACTAAAAGTGAATCCTCCTTTCTACATTTGAGATCAACCATGCCCAATCTATCTTACAGTAGTTGTTCAGTTTTAGATAAAAACCCAAGTTCTTAAAACCATCTCTTAATGGAAACTACTCCATTGGAATAACTTCTTTAAATGTTTGCAGTTGTAGATCCTCTAGTTCATTGCGATAACAAGCCGACTTACCAAAGTTAATTAGCATTCCTTTTGCAAAGCTAAACTTTCGTAATATCTCACCAACTCTCGGGTCCTCCTCTTCAAAATTTCTAAGGAAAAGCAGAGCATCGTCCACAAAAAATATATGTGAAATGTTTTCTTCTCCAAAACTTAACCCTGCAATTCTATTACAACTTTTGGCCTCTAATAAAGACCTACTAAGACTATCCATAACTAGAAGAAAGAGATAAGGGGATAGGGGACATCCCTAGCATAATCGTCTGGAGGCTGCACCATTAATGCTTAAAGAAAACTTAACATAAGACATACAAGACCATATCCAATTAACTACTTGCAACGAGAATCCCAACTGGATAAGAACCAGCCTTATGTATATCCAACATGTTCTATCATAATATTTAGACATGTCTATATTGATATCCTTAGCATGTATTTGTTTTCTTTTAATTGTATGTATACACTCCTGTGCAGTTCCTACTGCTTCATGTATATTCCTGTCAGCTGAAAACCCAAACTGCTCCGGTAAAATGTGAAGATCAGGGAAGGGTTTGAGTCTTTCTACTAGGGTCTTTGAAATTATTTTGTAAAGGGCATTACAAAGTGAAATTGGTTGGAAATCCTCAAAGGATACATGATTATCCACTTTTGGGATTAGTACAATGAAAGTATAGTTGAAGTAGGATAGCATTCTACCCGAAGTTCTAGAATATTCAGTTACTCTTAGTAAATCAGTTCCCAATAGGTCAGAAAATGAGAGAAAGAATTTCGAGGTCCAACCATTTGGACTTAGACTTCTATATTTTTTGGCTTTACCCAAAGTAGCTTCTAGTTCATCCATGGTAACTAGTGCATAGAGAAAATAATTATCTTCATCCTTAATCCATTTTGGAAATTTTGAACAAGATTGAAAAATATCAGGAAGATTGTCCTGATCTGGCTTAGAATAAATATCTTCAAAAAATTTTACTCCTTCTGTTGCCAAATGTTCAAATCCCCTTATTACTTCCTCGTCGCCTTTATTTAATTCCCAGATTGTATTGGATCTCTTCCTTTGGTTAGAAAATTTATGGAAATAAGCATTATTCTCATCCCCTAAAGTTAGCCAAAGAGCTCTACTCTTCATTCTAATTTCAACTTCATTTTCCTTTAAAATTTCCTTCCTACTAACTTCTAGTTTTACTAAATCATACAAGTCCTTAGTACTTAAAACCCATGATAAATCATTATAGAAAAATCCTATCTTTGATTCAATGGTTTTTAATCTTATATCCCTGCTCTTCATATGTTTTATAGACCATTCTACTGAAAATTTCTTCGCTTCACTTAAGGAATTAGAAAATTGTCTACTATAGGAGACATTCAACAAAGCATCAAAGCATTTCCAATTAGCTCTTATCATACTAGTATATTCAACATTTTCCAACCATCGGGGATTAAAACTATAAGGAGAAGTTGGTTTCTTCTCTCCTTTTTCCAAATTTCAAAGAATAGGAAAATGGCTTGAACCCCCACTTGGAAGCCTCCAGGATATTACTCTTTCAACTTTCCTCAATAGTTCCCCAGCAAAAAGGAAATGATTGAGTCATTTTGAAATTATTGCCTCTCCATATCTCTTTTTGAACCAAGTAGGTTTGATATTAGTTGGTTCAATATCAATTAGGTCCATATCCTCCATTTCATACTGAATAAAATCCTGTAAGGAATCCGGTCTTTCTCTTTTCCCCCAAACCTCATCTCTATTCAACGTAAAATTTAGATCGCCAACAATTAAGTAGGGAAAATCCTGAAGGAAGTTTTTCTTAAAAAAACCCTCGCAGAAATCGAATTTCCGGTTGTAAGGACCATAAAGATTGAAAATAGTAAACTTCAAATATAATTCATTACTATTAAAGGACGCTCCAATCCCTGAGTTAATAGTAAAACTATTAAAGAGCTCCAAATTATCTTTCCAGACGGTTAATAATCCTCATGATAAACCTCTTCCACTAGACCAAACAAATTCCCACCCTACCAACAAACACTTGAATCTTTCAACTAAAACAAACTCACCACACATCGTTTCCTGTAAAACCAATAGATTCAGTCTGTTTAAATCTACCAATATATATATAGATACTTGATATTTTGGTTGAAAATAGCAATAAATCAACTTTACCAACCAACCAAATCTTCATTAACCATTAATCACATTTCAACTAATTAAATTTAAATGACATAAAAATGACATAAACTATTGATCTTTTGACCAATTACTTTGATCACATTCTCATCCCAAAATAGAAAGTTTAAACTTCTCTTCAATAATTCATTGTGAGGGGTGTTATTTTTAAAGGAAATGTCTTGATTGCTTGGACATAAATAAACGCCAGACCTATATGTTTATGATGAAGGCATGCAACTTGTCGTCCAAAACCTCTTGATGTAGTATACATCCTAATCTTCCCTACTACACACACCCCATTGTTACACACTGAGGACATCATTGTGCCCACGATTAGGTTGTAACCCACTTATGTAAGTTTTCATTTCCACCATTTTTTCCATTGGGAACACCAAGTTTCTAGCATAGATACGTTGAGAAGGGAAATATTCTAGTTTAATTATAAGCTTTGATGTGAACTATTAGAATCAACCATATATTGGATCAGCATTAGGATTATAGGATGGCCATTCATTTCCTCCATCCAATGGTTGCTTTGTAACACGGGTCATACCTCTATTGGTTGCCACTGCATCCATTAATTAATACATGGCATTGAATAAATTTTGTCGAGGTTCAAAACCAATTCACCAATCTTTTGTAGGTGATCAACCCAAGTATACGTGGTTTTAGGCAATATTGACTCACAAGGCGATGACCACTCGCACCCCAAGGCAAGGTGAGTTAAGTAACTTGTGCTTATATAGCAAGGCAATTTATTATATTGGATCGTATGTTCTCTAAAGATGATGACACAAACGAGAGAAATATAGTTCTAGTACTCACGAGTCACGATTAGAAGCTTGCCCCTTTGTCCTATTAGACAATCAAGGTAGTTTACTAAAGTTTGTGCAAACCATCAACTTCAAAAATTATATAAATTAGAGAAATTTCACCTAAATTTGCCCAAGATTTTAACTTTCCTAATATAGACTCAAATTTGCAAATTTACTTGATTTGATCTCTTTTGCATAAATATAAGATTCTAAGATTTTTCCAATATAAATTTATATATAAAGCCACATTTTAGTTTTCAGATCATACGTGCTACCAACTTAAGTGAGAAATGATTATAAAACTTTTGGTTAAAATTACCAACCTTACAGGCAATCAATCGATGAGGTTGATTCCACCACAAATAATGAAGTGAGTCATGACCCTCTCTCCTTTCCTTCATCTATGTGATTAAATTCAACAAACAAATTTAATATCAAGCATAAGGACACGAGCTGGTATCCTGCTATCGCACTGGTATCCTACCATTTGTTTCATAGCTCTAAAGATACTGTCAAAACCCTGCAAGTATTGAGGTCATATGCAGTGGTAGCGAGGCAACGGGCAAGGGGACATCGCGATGGTGGCAGATCAATAATGGTAGATAGATGCATGGATGGTCATGTAACACATCCAACGATTTGGAATCTTCTGTAAGCCCAAGAAAAACATAGGATTCATTAAGGAAAAATGCCTTCAGACGTGACAAGAAAAACATAAGATTCATAGAACAGAAACATCTTACGACATAATAATAATATATTTGAGTTAATATATTAATATAAATTAAAATGGTATAAACATTTTAAAATTTTATTATCTAAAATATTTATTAAAACCAAAGTTTTTAATTAAAATAATATATTAAGTAAAATTTAACAAATACAATTTTAAACATAAAAAATAAAACTAAAATATAAAAAATAAAGAATATTGAGTAAGCCTCACTTAATAAGTTTATATATATATTAAAAGCTTATGGAGGGGTATATTTGGCACATCTATTTGGTCCTACGTTCTGTTGTAAAATATATGAAAGAAGATACCATAAATTGGTTGAGAAATCCAAAAAAGAGGATCATGGGTACTTTTCCTATTTCGCTAGGCTTCATGCATATATACAATTTGCTATCGAATAAACTTATTTGGAAAGTTGGATACGAGGAAGATATTTTAGTTGGGATTAATCCCATTTTGGGACTCGAAGAAAACTATACTCTCTCAAAACCTATCACTACACATCTCATGGATTTTGAATTATCCACCCTCAAAAAAAAAAAGGAGAGGATCATCCGAGTTTGAGTACTGGTTAAACACAAAGGATTTGGGTTTTTATGGCAGAATCACGTGGGAGTGGGATGGTTACATATCATCACTTAAAAGTACAGGATGCAGATTGAATAAGACAAAGGACATTCTCATCTGGAAAGGAAACTCAGCGACGGGAGTAATCACTACAAAGTCTGCTTATGAAAAATTAATTATGGACAGATGCTTTTTCCCGCAAAAGTTGTGGTACAAACGATTATGGAAGTGGAGAATCCCACTGAAATATAAATGTTTCATGTGGTTTACATTGTCTGACAGACTAAAAACATGGGACAACTTAGTCAAGAGAGGTTGGAATGGTCCAAAGATATGTCTCCTATGCAAATCCAATGTTGAATCAGGTAACCATATTCTTGTTCAATGCATTTTTTCAAGAGAAATCTGGAGAAGAATATGTTACATCCTAAATATTGAGAATGTTTGGGGACTTGAAAATTTCAAACAAAGCTCTCTATCCTAGATTAGAAAGAATCGTGATCATCCATATCTCCCAGCTATCATCTCCTGGAGTTTATGGTTTCACAGAAATCGTGCTTTCTTTGAAAATCAGTTTTCAAATATTTCGCAAGTCTGCTCTCAGGTCATGCATCTATACAAGGAATTTAAAAAAACTTATGTTTCTAAAAACATCAAGAAAATAGGCATTTTTAATTGCACTTACAGCTTCCCTATGGCTTTTTTCAATGGGGCCGCGAGAGATGTGATCAATGCAGCCGGGGGAGTCATTTTTCTGAATCAGAGGCATTTTTTCTCTTGGAAACTAAATTGTGGTACAAGTACTATTGGGCCTGGCCCAAGTAAGGCATTTTTGTCAAGACAATTTTGGGAAGCTGTAAAGTTACACCACAGTGCAGGAGCGGCAAGATAGGAACCCGCAGCTAAGCGCCAACTCCACGAAGTGGCAGCACCGCGCAGTGCCAGTAGAGCACCTATTATGGGTAAGGAGTGTGAAGGAAGGTTGTGCTGTGAAAGTGACCTATTTTGAGTAAGAAACTCTAAGATTCCCAGGAATGAGTATGGAGCAGCGTGGAGGCGGATGGAAGCGACCTATCAAGAGAGTGGTGGAAAATAGTTGGAAGCTAAGCCCATGAATCCCACAGCATCAGGAAGGCCAAAGGGGCAGAAAGTGACACGTCACGATGTAGTATAATCGTTCTTGAAGACTGCAGATGGCAGAAGGGCGTGCCAGCTACGAGTGGTCCAGCAGAATGACCAGAAGAGTGTGGAGAATTTTTCGACTGCAACAAGCCGAGTTAGGGGGTAACTGCACCATTTTGTAAACTTAGGGTTTTTTCCTATGCATTTTAACAAACATGACCTATGGGCACGATCTCTATATAAAGGGAAATTTTGTAAGGGAAAGGGTTAATCTTCGATAAGTTGTTGATTGTTGTTTGATCTCTGTTGAGAGAAGATTGTAAAAGGCTCTACAAGCTGCATGCACAGAGACCTACTGAGAGAGAAGAGAGTCTGCAGCTGAGTGCGTAGACTGGAACATTTTTACCCTTCCCATAAATAATATAACAACAGTTCCTGTGGATGTAGCTCCCATCCTTGGGGTGAACCACGTTAAATTCTATGTTATGTGATTGATTATGCATCTGTATCTGTGTAATTTCTCATGTGAATGGTTAAGATTCTATTTATGAATGCATGTGTTCTTGCTTTTATATGTATTCACCATAAGGATAAAATATGGGGACAATATGTTAAGTAACAATATGTGTGAATGAATGTCGAATGCACCAGTATTTCTAAGTCAGATGAATGCATACGTTAATCAGGTAAACACTTAACCAACGAAGTTTGTATAGTGTGATTCCCTGAGTGCAACACCGGAAGTGCGCAGTTATAGTGTTTTTGTTATAGTGTATAAGTTAGCAGGGCTTGCAATCCATTATGTTGTTGAATGCATAACTTACACTAGGTAAAGTCCATTAAAGTGGTTAAGTACCGAAGAGGAAGCGTAGTCTCAATTGCACTGTCCTATTGTTGAAAATCCATTCTGAGCCGTGCATTCCGCAGATGCGTTATTGTATAAGCATTACCCGTGAAGAAGTGAACTGCAGGTAGTCCCCAGTTCACAGCGCGAGTCCTGAAGCACGCTACTTGCAAGTCTATTAAGCGCTCATCACCCAGTTGTGGAAACCTGATTCTGCAACCTCCCCATTAAATTCGCCTCGAGTGAGACCTCAGTCTGCTCGCAGACTGTTGCCGAAAGGGCTAGTGAAAGGGGGGTTTTGTTGGTTCCTTGAATTGCGCAGAACCTGGGTCTTTCTAGAAAACCTCAAGAATAGTATCAGTAGCCAACAAATGGTTTCGTTGTCGTGCTTGAACTAGTGATGAGTACCTAAAATTGGCATCCAGACAAGAAAGAAATATGGAACTGGTTGGATAAGACATAAAGAGATTTTGCAAGAAAGGAGAATAGACATCCGTGTCTCTCTGATGTAGATTAGTTAAATAAATACCTATGGAAGGATATTCACGAAATTTTCTGGGCAAGTTTTGGAAATGATTTTCATGAGTGGTTATCAAGACTCGCAGAGTGAAAGAACTGTTTCCAAGAAGGAGAACCTACCGAGTGGAATCCAGAACTTATTCAAAGGCTCAAAGAATTAGATAGTCCACTCTCACGAGCAGTCGACTTTTGGGTTGATAGTATACTAAAAGGCTTCGTGACAGAGTTCCTTGTGGACACCCTAAAGTCCTATAGCACAGCAGAGGCATATTTCTTCAAAGGATTCAGAGGTAAGTATCTGAACAATCTGAGTTTATATATCAAAATTCTTTTGGCTGAGAAAGGAGTTTTAAGATGCAGTAAAATTCCTAGAAGTTTTGAATATGTAATGGTAGATAACATCTATAGTGACTCTGACGAAGATACACACAATTTAAGAAGTGGAAAAATATATAAGTATAATACCAAGAAGAACCTGAACTCTATGTAGAAACTGAGTTAGAAGTAAAGACTGATAGCTAGACAACACCTCCATCAGCTACATATCAGCCTATCACTCTGCAGAACCCACCTGTTGAGAATACTGCGAATCCTATTGCACAGAATCCGCTAGTTCATAATACTCCAATTGTTAATATTCCTAATCCTCAGAGCGTCAATACCAGTAACACCGCAAGAGTATGTACCTAGAAAATTCTGACTCAGAACATTCCGCATAGTAACATCCCTAACACCGCTCAGACTACTACGCAGAACACTGTACCACCTAGAAGGAGAATGACTAATGATATTAAGCTGTCGATTTTTAAAGGAACGGGTCTAGAAGACCCTGAGCAACATTGGTTTCTATGTGAAGCCACGTTGAATGTCAAGCAAGTTTAGGATGATGTTGTTAAGCAAGCGCAGCTCATCACTACATTCAGAGATAGAGCCTTGAACTATTTTATGAGGTATTCATGGGGACAGAACAAAACTCTAGTGCAAATTAAGGCTGCACTCTTAAGAGAGTTCAAGAAACCCAAGTCAGAATCACAATGTATAATAGAACTGAAAGAAATTAAGCAGAAAATGAATGAGTCAGACTGGGAATTCGACCAGAAGTTTAAAGGACTATTAGATCAAGTCAGTTTTGACATAGCACCGCAACAACACCAAGAGTGGTTCATAGCCACGTTGTTTCCCCACATCATATTGTAGTTGATGCAACAAAAGGTTGCGTCGTAGACAGAAGCATTAGAGATCACGATGAATCTAGAAGCTTCGTCGATAGGAGAAACAATTCAAGGTATGGTCTGAATCCGGAATTAGTTGGCAACGCTGACACTTCAATTACAGGACATAAAAAAAGGGAAAAGGGACTAGAGAAGAGATCTGGTGTACCATATGTAAGGGAGAAGGACACCCAAAGGAACATTGTCCTTTGTTTCAAGATTACCTAAAAAGTGGAGTGCCAAATCCACTGAATCAGAACCAAGGGCCATGGTGTGAGATCTGTAGAACTAGAGGACAGAGGATTGCTATTTGATCCAGAAATATGTGAGGACACCAAAGAACTTGTATTGCATTTTCCGTAAGTCCGGTTGACATGATGATTCCAACTGCAAAGCATACAACCTGATGATAGAAAGAAAGCATGATGTGTATAGAGTCCAAGAAGAAACATCGCAACACCATGATAATGCGCAGTATGATCAAGGGGCATACAAAGGTCATGGTGGTTTCTGAGGAAGAGGAAGAAATAGTGGCCCGGGACAAGGAAGAGGAAGAGGTCATATTATTTGTTATAACTGTGCTAAGCCTGGCCACCTTTCTAGAGACTGTACAAATGCTACCACTACATTTAGATATTGTAAATACTTTGACCATGTTATTGAAGCATGCCCAATGTTACAAGCAAAGATGCAAGAAAGAAGGCAAGAAGCACCGAACCCGAATGTTCAGATGATCGTAGCAGAGAAAAGAGATCCAAATGTCAATGTTGTGATGCGAAGTGGTGTTTCCACAGGAAAAGACAAAGAACCAGAAACCTCGACTTCTGGATATCACCAAACAAAGCAGACCCCTGCTGAAGCAGTCTGGATCAGAAAAGCAATTAGGAAAGCATCTGCTTTCAATCTAGAGACAAAAAAAAAAGCCTTTGAAGAAGCACGAGACATCTTCAAAGAGCCAACACCTATGTCACCAAGAATTCCTTTGCGAAGTGAAACAACACACATACAAGATATTCCAGTAGCATACGATCAAACCAGTACCGCAGCAGAAATAGGCACTTCTGTTACACAGTTTCTACGAAGCTGCATGAAATTATTGAAGAGCGCAGATGTTGTAGTAGAGTTGCGATATTTACTAAACCAATATGAACCATGCAGTAAGATGGATACTGCCCAGAGTACAGTTCACCATATCAAAATCCATAAAAGAACAGGCCGAGAAATGAGGCTAAGTGCACAAATTGGAGATTATGAGATGGATGAGATCATCCTTTATCTAGGATCTGAAGTAAATGTCTTAACTAAGCAGAACTAGGTACATATGGAAAAACCAAAGTTGTCATGGTCACCCATATAGTTAAGACTAGAAAACCAACAAAATCTTCTACTATTTGGAAGGTTAGCCAATGTTCCTATTGACATCGACGGAGTGCGAAGCCATGTAGACTTCAAGGTTATTGAAATTATGGATGATAGTCAACCTTCTCTAGCGCTATTGGGGATAGTTTGGGCCATGGAAAATATCTCAATCATTGACTTAAAAGAAAAAACAAATGATATTTGAAGGGGCGGATATCAGGGTCATCGAACCCTTGGACCCTTTGCAAGGAGAAGGATACAATGAGTCAATATAGGAAGAATCCAGAGCACAATATCTTGATTGCATCTACAAGATGACTATGAATCAATATGACTACATCAATCCTACGATGGATGGAAAACTTAGTTGGCACTGTGACAGCTCTTGCGTATCAGAATCCAACGCAGGACTGGAGAATTGTCAAAGCTGAATGCATGAAGTATCTACCAAGTGATGTGCGCAGATCACAAAATCATTGCGATGGATTGGAACAGAGGTAAGTCCAGTCCCCACTTATGATGGTTCAACTAACGTCTATTCATTTATTCAAGAATATACTATATCAGTTTCAGCTGAACATAGGATACCAGCATTGGATATAGCACTGGGCACTACACCTTCCAGATGGTGGGTCATGCATAAGCAGACTTTGACCACATCAGAACAGTGCAGACATATGATGCAAATAAGATTCACAGAGAAAGTCACACTGACAATGGAAAAGTATAAAGGACAAACAGATATGAGGGATCACATAGAGAGCTATTCACAAGCATGGGAAAGGAGGCCACAGACAGAATGGGTTCATCTATTTGTGCACACATTGGAGCAGATTCCAAAGAATTGGTACACAGACATTGAGCTTCGCAGAGGAACCACAGATTGGTCTATGTTGACTGTGAATTTCCAGAGAACTTTCAGTTTTGAAGATGAATCTGCAAATATAAATGAAGCTCTGCGGATTATTAAAGAAAGGATATTCAAAGGAGAATGCCCAAGTACAAACGAGGCATTAGAGGCAATCAAAGATAGGATACTTACAGGCATAAAAGTACCTATGAACCTAAAACCAGAATGCGCAAGAGAAATAGAGCATGCCCTTGAATTTTATAACCTCGTTGAAGATGCCGAAGAAGATCCAGAGGAGAGCGATGAGGAGGATCCGCGCAACATCAATATACCTGAATCCATAGGAGAGCGCAATGTAGAGGGACCTCCACTCGAAATTCCAGATATTAGCGGTCCTGTCAAGACAAAGAAAGTGAACATTGGCACATGTGAAGAGCCGAAATTCGCATCCATTGGAGATTATTGGGATGATGAAATAGTCGCGCAGATCGCATATCTTCTACATGAGTATCAAGATTTGTTTCCAATGAAGTTCGTTGAAAAGAAAAGGCATTTTGGGTGACTTGGGAAAATACCTCTCAAGTCAGGCACGAAGCTCATGAAGTAGAGGCCTTATACGATGAATCCCAGATACAAAGAAAGAGTTAAGGCAAAGATTGATAAGATGCTTGATGCAGGAATCATTGAGCTAGTTGAATAATCAGAGTGGATAAGCCCTATGGTTATCTAGGTCAAGAATTTTAGTTTTTCATCATTTAATTCAATATGATCTAGGATCTTAACTGAGAGAATAACATGCATAGCAAATCAAACACAAGAGACAAGAGACACAAATAATTTCACTGAGGAAACCATAAAGGAGAAAACCCTGCAACTTCTTTAGAGATAGAATGAGCAATAGTACAAAACCCCAAAACAAATAGATGGTCTCCAGCAACTTCCTTCTCCTCCACTTGTGCGAACTCCTCCTCTCTCTTACTAATGCCAAGTGAGTGAGTGTGTGAATGATCAAATAGAGAAGAGCACCCTCTCTATTTACACTTTACTTTCCACTTAGCCTCAACCCCAAATAGGTCGTCCCCTAAGTGTAACTGGCTGGGACAACTTCTCTAGGAGAGTCTAATAACCCATTAATAACTTAAATCTGGGGTCTAATTCCCCGACATACATGGGAGGATTGACCTCAATGACTTTACATGACCCAAGTACAATAATGACTCCTCCAACCGGAGGAATAAACATCTCCATCGGAGGTACAATAATAAAATACAAATACAATATATAAGTGAATACATTCGGAAGTTACAAATACATCAACAGTCCCTCTTAAATAGGAAGGTATTCTCTTGACACAGTTCATCGGCACAAGTCTTCATCACTGGATCATAATCATCACTGTTGCTGCTATCTCGACCTTAAGTCTCCAATCTACTTGTCATAGGAAGTTCTACAAAGCCAACCCTTTTTCATGGTGGATGTAGTCCTAGCCTCCATGTAGGTCTTCATCATCTCTGGGAGCAAGCCATCAAGTATGTACATCTCAGGACTTATTATACACCTCTGCAAAACCTACAAGATCTCCCAGGACTGATTATATGCCACTACAAAACCCGAAGGAGCATCCCATGACTGATTATATGCCACTTGCAAAACCGGCAAGATCTCCCAGGACTGATTATATGCCACTACAAATCCCAAAGGAGCATCCTAGGACTGATTATATACCTATGCAAAACCTTTGTACCATACAATTACCTCATCATCTTCATATCATCTAGTCGTCAACGGAGCATAGCCTAGATGCACACAGCACAACACTTACAATCACCGGCATGGAAGGAATTTCCTTTGACCATCCGGGAAAGGCTCAACACTTACATCAATGAACATGGAAGGACCAACCTCTGACCATGTCAGAAAGGCTACAACAATTACATCAACGACCATGGAATGAATTTCCTCTGACCATGTCGGAAAATCTTAGCAATTACATCAACGACCATGGAAGAACTTTCCTCTGACCATGTATGAAAAGCCTCGACAATTACATCAATGACCATGGAAGGACTAACCTCTGACCATGTCAGAAAAGCCACGCCCAACCCTTACATCTGCACCATGGGAGGAATTTCCTACCACCATGTGAGAATGGCCCAGCCCTTACATCTACACCACAGGAGGACTTTCCTACCACTATGTGAGAATGGCTCATGTGCATCTACGTATTCTGAACTCATTACTTCCCCTTGGAAGGAATCTCGATCTGAAGTACACCAAGATTCTCTCTGAAGTACTCGAAATTCACTCTGGCTAGTGGCTTGGTCAATACATCGGCTATCTGCTCATCGATCGCAACATACTCGAGCTTCACTGCTCCTCTCTACACCATATCCCTGATATAGTGATACTTGATTTTGATGTGCTTTGAATTGTCATGGAACATCGGGTTCTTAGACAACTTCACACAACTCTGGTTGTCGCAATAAGTGACATCCAATTGCAGATCAAACAAATCAGATAGTAGCTTCCTTAACCATACTGCCTCACAACTAGCCAAACAAGCTACAACATACTCTGCTTCGACTATACTCAGTGCCATGCAAGACTGCTTCTTGCTAAACCAAGAGATCACACCTGATCCCACAGTGAAGAAACACCCCGAATTGCTATTCCTATCAATGGCACTGCCTGCCCAATCTGAATCAACATAACCTTCCAAGTTAATCTTCTAATTTGCATCATACTTGAGCCCATAATCCACCATACCCTTCAGGTACCTCCGAATATGCTTTGCAAAAATCAAGTGAGCATGTCTCGGATTCTTCAGGAACTGGCTCAATGTGTTCACAAAAAAGCAAATATCTGATCCCATATTCATCAGATACATGAAAGACCCAATCATCTAACAATACATCGTGGCATCAACCGACTCTGATGAAGCATCACTCAATAGGTTCATGTTTGATGTCATAGGTGTGGCCATGGCCTTGCATTCCATCATCCCAAAACTCTTCAGGATCTCTACTGCATACTTCCCTTGTCTAAGGAAGATTCCATCCACACTCTACCACACCTCCATGCCTAGAAAATAGTGCATCAAACCAGGATCTCTACTTCACATTTTCCTTGGCTAAGGAAAAATCTCATCTGATCTCAGCCACATATCTAATCACAAGAATCATGCCAAGATTATTTAACTTGGAGATCTACTCCCTCTGAAGTGTAGTTTTCTATATTTGAGTATTTTCCTCCCTCTGTGTGTAATATCCCTTTTTAATAATTTTATTAAAATGACCAATTTTCCACTTTTTCCCCTTATTCGACCTTTAACTAGTTTTTGGCTCTAGGTCTCCAAATTGCTCCAAATGCTATCAAATATTTTGAGAAGGTGTATGGATGATGTTAGAACATAAATATGTATTTCAGGGATGCTTTTGGAACCTTCCAATACTTCTTCAAATCCACTTTCAATTTTGACCAATGTAGGGAACTTTACTAGCAATTTCCCTTTGACTAGTATTGGTCTCTAGGTCTCCAATTGGCTCCAAATGCTACCAAATATTTAGTGAAGGTGTATGAATGATATTTGTACTTGATTATGATTTTCAGGGATGATTTATGACCATCAAAATACTTCTGCAAATTTTTTTAATATTCTGGACAAAGTATGGAATTTGACTAGCAATTTGAGGTTCAAATCCCCCTAGGGTAAGTTCTGAAAATGGCTCTCCAGATGCTTCCAAACCCACTCAAAATTATGAAAATATTTAGGGGATGTATAAATTAGATTATTCATGTCTCATGTGAACCATTAATTAGTTATTAAGTTTGTTCTAACCTTCTCCCAAATAGCAGCAAAAATCACTAATTCGACCCTTGGGGAAATGGCACCAAATCTCTTCCAAATGAAAATAAACTAAGCAAGATGGATTCAAATGCTTAAGTGCTAAACATGAAACTTGTAAAAATTGTCAATGGAATTCCATACATCATAAATATATCAGAGAAACATTTTTCCATTTGAAAACATCATAAATACATTGGCATATATCCAGGTAGTGGGGAAATGACACTGTTCTTTCATTAAAAATGAGATTTATACATTTATTCTTAGAATTTAGACCTGAAAATTTATGGATATGAAGAACATAATATTTAATTCATATTAAAAAATAAGTGGGGAATGAGAAGCTCCCCCAAAGAGTACAATAGCTCACCAAAAATGCCCTCCCTCAAGGATCAAGAATATGCTATCAAAACTAGAAATGGTTGAGAGAATGTGCTGCAATAGAAGAAACCATGAGCTGCCCTGTAGCTTACACCTGAAAATAAATACTCCATTAAATATCCAAACGAAAGGTCTGAATGGCCTTTCCAATTACCAACTTGGATGGGAATCTTTCACCCTCGAAATTGTCTAAGGCAAGAAACTAGACATCCACTAGCTCTCCCTCTACACAAATGCAATTGCAAATTATACAAATGATAAAAAGCTAGTTTAATTCTTTGTTATTGACATTCATAAACTTCTAATGTCCTCCATGGGTCAAATTCCTTCCAAGAGACTCATTCCAACTCAATTTGGGAAGAGATTCCAAAGAACGCCACTTGTACAATAATTCTTAGTCTCCAACTTCCACCAAATCACATGTGGAAGCATCTTAGTTTCCCTAAATCCCTTGAGCTCCCTCTTGGAGACTATTTTTATCCCTGACATGTCATATATGTCATATGTCATCCTTCAGGTCTGTTTTGTGTCATAGGTGTCATAGCATCTTCATAATTGTTGTCATAGAGCTAGGGAATCTAGCCCAAGTGTCCCACTAGCTCCAAATTGCCTCTTCTTCTTCCATGGGAGTTACTCTTCCTCTATATTTCGACCTTGGATGAGTCATGCCATGAAAAATACCATTTGAACTCCCCCAAGTATGTTATCATTCACCTTGAATTCGAATTGGTGAGAAAATGATGCCAAGTGTAGTGGGGGGAATCTAGCCATATGTGGGTCCCACTTCCTCCATGTGTCTTCATGATCAAATGCCACTTTGATTTTCACTTGTATATATTTATTTATCTCATGTATTAAATATTTATTCCATTCTAATGTTCAAACATCATTTATTATCCCCCTTATTCCAAATACCAAAGCTTCCACTCCAAACCTAGGAAACTAGTAATTTTCCTCCTTGGCAATTATTTTACCTTTAGCATCAATTTGACAAACTCTAATGAATATGGCCAATTTGCTTAGGCCATTGTAACCCAATGCCAAATTTGGGACATGAAAAATCATCCCTTCCCAATATTTCTTGTCCTCAAGCAATTTCAAACATGGGTGTTGAAGAACCTGCTTTCTGTATAATTCTTTGAAGTTGTCATTGAATTGCCCAACCTTGAGTCTTTGAGTTTCCAGGAAGATTTTAGAGAGGAACAACCTTCCTTTCTACTGCACTACTATGATAAAAAATTACTTTATTAAGGGGGAAATCCATCTCCCATACTACTTGTTTCCCCCCAAAAATGAAACCAATCAGACAAAAATTATTCGAGGGTCCCATTGATTGTATTGTACCCCAACAATAAAGAGTGCTCTCCAACCCATACCATCAGATAAGAGGATTCCTGGATCCCATTTTCTTGCATGCATTCTTCCAATCATCATGAGTACAGAATATATATCATCAAATTACATAACAACATAATGAAAATGTACATCAAGGAGATGCTTCATCAAAGAGTCATGAAAATGCTTATACCTCCAAGCAAGTAGACCACCATTTTCCAAGTGCATACAATCTTCAAGTGTCCAATCAAATCTGCTCCAATGACATAGGTGAGGATCCCATGTCTAATAATGATGCTCCAAAAGGACGTGATATGCATCAAAATAGTCATGTTGGTAGGCGGTTAGGATGGGTCAGTCTTGCAGCACCGCGATACCATGAAAGGCGGAAAGTCGAGCACAAACACTGTTATGTTTTTGTATTTTTGGGTCAATTGTACCGCAGAATGCGGGTTTTGGGTCATTTGGACCACATATTATGTAATGTTGAGTCGGCTATACCGCAGAATGCGGGTTTTTGGTCGTTTTTGGATAAGTCAGTTAGATATTAGGTCATTTGTCCATAGTGTCAGTTAGGAAGTCGGTAGTAAGTGGACAAGAGTTGTAAGGCGGAAGCCTATATATAGATACGAATTGTAAGTGCTGAAGATATAATTCACGGGAGAAGGATGTGAAGCTTTGATGTTGTATGATTTTCGGCTATTTTGATGTCAAGAGTCATTGCGGAGATCTAGTTTTTGCAGAGGCATTGTATCTGGGTTGACAGTGATAATATGATGAAGCTATTTTGGTGAAATACCTATGTTCAATTTGTTCAGTTATGATAATGTGATATTGCACTATACGAATAATGTCATGCTTCTTTGATGGGATGCTTGCTTTACAATTACTGTTGTTGCAATGATGAATGTTTGGGTTGAATGTTGCTTTACTACTATGTTTAATGCTTAAAGATCTATGTCGCCGTGTTGCAATAAGTTTAGGTATCATAGCTGCAACCATCCTCCTTCATTCGGTGGAAACATGGTTCCGTCTGCTCTTCCTCGACACCTCGGGTGAGACCTCATCTACTCTATAGGTGTTGCTGGGCAGGATAAACTCTGTCCAGGCCGGTGCTCAGGAAGATTGCGGTATGTGTTGACAGTGAGTGGGACCCCTGTTGACTGGTGTCGCACTAACAAATGGTTCCGTTGCCGAGACCGTGTACGGATTGAAAGGAGGACATGTTGTGGCACTCGACGAAACCAGAGATCCAAGAATGGTTTGATCAGAAGTTGCAGGAATTCGCTGAAGAGGAAAGTAGGAACACTCGATTGATAGTAGATCAGTGGGTGGGTAGATGAATTCACGATGGTCCACATGAATGGTTCTTCTGTGATTTTCCGGTCCTATTGTTCGAATGGTTGGCAAAGTTGACCTTCCAAAAGAGGAACTTCCAATGTGGTGAACCAATGACCTGGACCCCTGAATTGATTCAGGAACTATAGGAAGTTGATAATAAAGCATCACAGGCTGTCGAAGTGTGGTTCGACAGCATCCTAGAAGGCTATATCACAGAGTTCGCGGTTGATACTTAGAATTCCTATAGTGAAGTCGAAAGATATTTTTTTTGTGAACCTCGGGGCAGGATTTTATTGTTGCTTCAACTGTCGATCAAGATACTTATTTGCGAAAAGGGTATATTGAAGATGCATCTTGATCAGTAAGCAACCTGGTGGGCAGAGGCCGTGGGTACCGCGACTGTTGGGGGGCAGTACATGGAATGGTAAGGGGCAGATGGGTGCAGGTCATGATGAGACTGTGAGTGAAGCTAGGGAATAAAGTGGTCTTACGAGGGGAGGAGCGAGGTTCCAACAGGAAAAGAGGCAGAGGACGGGAGAAGGTCCTGTTGTGGTCAAACCACAAGACCGTGAAGGAAGGCCACACGGGACGAAGCGACCTCACAGTCTTGACAAGGTCAACTAGGATATGCCCAGGATAGAGGCAGGACCAAACCTCGGCACCAACGTACCCACACCTCTGCTCACTATCTCTCAGATAGCAAGAAATACCACTTCGACACTGCCAAGTTTGTCAATTCCACAGAAGTTAATTGGTAGTAGTACAATGAAAGGAGGAAGGAAGCCCAGAATGGCGGGCGATGATGCTAAGTTACCATTATTCCACAGGAGTGAGACAGACAATCCAGAACAATATTGGTTTTTGTGTGAAGCGGTCTGGACCATAAAACAGATCACCGATGATGCTACTAAGAAAGGACAGTTAGTGACGACTCTGCGAGGTCATGCATTAGATTGGTTTATGAAGTTCGTTCTAGTCCCTATAGGAGCCCCAGAGAAGTTGCTAGATGAGATTCGGGATGGGCTGATTGCCGAATTTAGAAGGCCCAAGTCTGAGGCTCAATATATTATAGAATTGAAGGAAATTAAGTAGTATCCCAATGAGACGGTATGGGATTTCGACCAGCGATTCAAGACGCTGATGGAAAAGGTTAGTTTCGATATGAGTGTCGTCCAACATAAAGAGTGGTTCATCGCGGCATTGCTACCACACATCCAGTTTCCATTGTTGCAACAAAATATCTCAATGCCCAGTGAAGCTCTAGAGATTGCAATGCGATTGGAGGCATCGCCGATTGGAGATAATGTAGCTGGGATGTCGCAGATACAGACATAGCTCGCTAACTTGACTATACAGCTGGAAGATTTGAAGAAAAGAAAGGAACAACGCGATGAAGTATGGTGTACACGATGCCGAGGAGAAGGGCATACGAAGGAAAATTTCCCAGATTTTCGCAATTATTTGGTGTCAGGTGCGCCAAACCCGTTGAATGGCAGCATCATGCCATGGTGTCACATCTGCCAGGTGTATGGGCATAGTCACGACAATTGCCCTTATATGCAGAAAATGGTCGCAACCCTGAGAAATCATTATAGCACATTTTGCAATTTGGTGGGTCACGATGACAAAGATTTCCATGCATATGGGTTGCTACAAGAAAGAATGTATGATGCATTCTATGTCAAGGACGATCAGCGTGTCGTACAACAATCACAACCGCATTCGTAGGTAGCCCAGTTGCTACCTCAACCACAGATGCAATTTGTACCGCAGCAACAGCAACCGCCGCAGTTCATGCCACAATATACTCCAATGCAGATGGCTCCACAACATCCATAATATGTACAGCAACCGCAGTATGCACCACAAGGGCAAGGGTTGCAACCGGCAACAATGCAGCAACAGTTTAACCAACCATAGTACCAACAGCAGGGAGGATACCAGGGAGGATACTGGGGAGGATGTGGTGGAGGATTTGGTCGCAGAGGAGGACGACGTGGTCGTCGACCTGTTCAATGTTATCACTGTGCGGTATGGGGACACTATCAGCGAGACTACCCACTGCTGCAGAACTAGTGTACGTTCTGTTTTGTTAACGATCATATCATTGAGAATTGTCCACAGTTGATTGCATCATGGCAGGCAGGGAACCCTCCCCAGTTGCAGACACAGCCCCAGGAACAGAAGCCTACTCAGAACCAAATACAGAAACCAGTGCATAACTAGAATCCGTGGTCGAATCAGAACATAAATCAAAATATAAATCAATCAGGGAACGTACCACCGAATCAGCATCATAGTGGAAACATTGCGACAATTTCTGTAGAACCAAGACCGCAAGATGCTTCTGTTGCTGTGGTCACTCTAGGAGGAAAGACAACTGGAGAAGATACCTCAATGATCTGGTTAGTTGGACAAAAGAAGGTATCATTTGATATTGATGCGGAACGGGAGACATTTCTTCAGGCACAATGGACCTTAGGGAATGACTAGGGTAAAGCCGTCATGTATGACATGCCCTCTGCTTTTGATGCTACTTCGGAGGTTATCCCGTCGCGGCGGTCCAGCACACTTCGACCATTTTTGGAACATTGTTTGTCCCTAGCAAAAGATCTCAATGCTCTTGCTGCCATTGAAGCCTTATTGCGATGACCAACCCAGGATCAACAAGATCTCGCAGTTAATTCCTTGCAATGACGGAAGATGGATAAGGAGATGCGGATGAATATGCAAATTGGTGACTATGATGCTGATTCAGTTATTCTGGATCTTGGTTCGGATGTCAACATCTTGACCAAGCAGGCTTGGCAGAAGATGGGGAGCCCCCCATTGAGTTGGTCTCCTGTACAGCTCTGATTGGATAACCATGCGAAAGTAACACCCATTGGGCGAGTTTCACGGCTAGTGGTAGATATCGAGGGTATGAAAACCTATGTTGACTTTGATGTCATAGAAGTTATCGAAGGAGGAAACTCTTATCCCACGTTGTTGGGGATTGGATGGGCTAATGATAGTGGAGCTGTAATCAACTTCAAGCAACGGATGATGATTTTTGAAAATCGCGATCTCAGAGTTATCGCCCCGTTGGATCTGGCTGAAGGATGCCACTACATAGAACCAATGAAGGACGATGATCCTAGCGGATGGGACCATGCATTCAATATTTATGAAGATTATATACATCCGACTGCCAACAATGAGTTGGGATGGAACAGTGATAGCTCTGCGTCTTCTGACTCTGATGATGTGCTGGAATATTGGTAGAACCGCTTGCACAAAGTGTTGCTCCATAAGTGTGGGTTGGTCACACAGTCATTATTGCATGTCGCAAATGAAATGGTTACACTACCAATATATGAAGGACTACCTGGCTTATCCAACTTTCTGATGGAGTTCGAAGAAAGAGTTTCTGAACCACAGCACTTGCTAACATTGAATGAATCATTGAAGGCTACTCCAGCACGTTGGTGGGAAACACACAAGGCATCAATTGATGGATGGTCAAAATGACGAAGATTGATGATGGTATGTTTTGGTGATACTGAGGTTTACCACACTGGGAAGTATGATGGGCGGACTGATCCTGGTGGTCACTTGATGGAATGTCAATGGCTATGGGTATCGCGACCAAAAGATGAGTGGGTCCATGCTTTTATCCATACTTTGTATGAGATGCCACGCTCATGGTATACTGCAGCTGCTTTGCGAGGGGAAATGTCTGCTTGGCTGGAGCTCATAGTGTGTTTTTCCCATACATTCAGTTTTGCAGATGCCGATCCAGAGGTTAATAATGCATTACAGCTCTTCTGTGATGTAATTATGCAGGTTGTCCTGGTAGCATATCCTGTGGATCCGCACATGCACTGCCAGATGCAGTCTCTCATGGAGTGTTTCAATATCAGTGGTGGGCCAGCAGATGGTGATGATCCACGAAATGTGAATATCCCAGAGTCAGAAGGAAGTTGGGCTATGGCACCACCTGATGCGCCAAGCGACCCGATCAGTCAGCCACTGAGGATCAGCAAGATTAACATTGGGACAGAGGACACTCCAAATTTCGCAAATGTCGGGGATTACTGGGATGATGAACTGATAAGCAAGGTCACTGATTTGCTCCATGAGTTTCAAAAAATATTTCCTACTAAGTTTTCCGAAATGAAGGGGATTCTGGGTGACTTAGGAGAAATGAAGATTCCATTACAACTAGATGCTAAGTCGATCCAGTAGCGACCCTATCGATTGAATCCGCGACATAAGGAGCGAGTCAAGGCTGAGCTAGATCGCATGTTGGACGCTGGTATTATTGAACCAGTTGAGGAGTCGGAATGGATTAGTCCTATGGTGGTGCAGGATAAGAAGACTGGTGAAGTGCGCATTTGCGTTGACCTCAGGAATCTAAATGATGCATGTTTGCACGATTCGTTCCCCACTCCATTTACCGATGATGTGCTTGAAGGTGTGGGTGGCTAGGAAATGTACTCCTTCATAGACGGGTTCTCTGGCTATCATCAGATCCGCATTTCCAAAGAAGATCGCCATAAGACAACTTTCGTTACCAAATGGGGCTGCTTTCAATACACTATAATGCCGTTTGGCTTGAAGAATGTACCTACGATATTTTCGCGGGTTGTCATTGCTGCATTTAAAGATTTCATTCAAGAATTTTTACACGTATACTTGGATGATTGGATGGTCTATGGTTTGGTCCATGATCATTTGGCGAATCTGCAGTTGATGCTTGAGCGATGCCAATAGCACTAGATATCGCTGAATCTAAAGAAATGCATCTTTTGTGCATCGTTTGGGATATTGCTCGGCCATATTGTGTGTAAGCAAGGGTTGTTGGTCGATCCGGCTAAGATTGTGCTCATTTTGAGTTTGCAACCACCGACCACTGTTAAGCAGTTGCGGGCGACCCTGGGACACACGGGGTATTATCGTAAGTTCATCAGGGGTTATGCTGCGATTATTTCCCCTATGGAAAAGTTGTTGAAGAAGGATGTGGCATTCCAGTAGAGCCTAGAATGTCAGGATAGCTTTGAAACACTGAAGGCAAAGATGGCATCGGCACCGATATTTGTATTTCCGAACTGGAGTAAGGAATTCCATGTCCATGTTGATGCCTCATCGATTGAATTGGGTGTCGTATTGGCTGAACTAGGAGAAGGCGACCTTGATCATCCTATTGCTTTTGCAAGTCTGAAGTTGTCCTTTGCAGAAAGAAATTACAATACCACTGAGCGGGAAGGTCTGGCAATGGTCTATGTGCTGCAGAAGTTCAGGCACTATTTGTTGGGTGGGCACTTTAAAATGTTAACCGACCATTCCACGTTGAAATACCTAGTCAATAAGCCTATGTTGGGGGGGAATATATGTCGTTGGCTAGTTCTTTTTCAAGAGTTCGATTTTGAAGTCATTGTGAAGCCAGGCCGGTTGAATGTCGGTCCTGATCATCTCTCGCAGATCAATATAGGAGAGGAGCTGACCAACATTGAAGATGGTTTACCAGATGCTCAACAGTTTCGGATTGAGGTTGTAGATGGCTACTTTGCAGAAATCATCCAGTTTCTAACAACGGGTACTACACCAGACGAGTTCACCACCAGTCAGAAGAAGCAGTTAGTAGTCAAAGTTGCAGACTTCCATCTCATTGCAGGAGAGTTATACAAAATGGGTGCTTATGAGGTATTGTGCAGATGTGTCTTTCCGCATGAGCAATCACAAATATTAGCAGAAGCGCATGGAGGCGTAGCCGGAGGTGACTATGGCAGTAGGGAGACTGCTAGGAAACTGTTACGTGCTAGGCTATGGTGGCCCACACAACATAATGATGTGACAGACTATGTGCGGTCCTGTGATGTCTGTCAGTGAATTGGAAAACCATCCCGATGCGATGAGATGTCGTTGATGCCCTAGTTGACATTACAGTCGTTCCACAAATGGGTAGTGGATTTTGTAGGAATGATCAATCCGCCAGGGAAGCGCATGGGTGCACGCTATATTATCACTGCGATAGAGTATTTGACTCGATGGGAAGAAGCTACACCAGTCATTGATTGCTCCGCGGCCATAGCCACGTGGTTTCTCTTGGACCACATTGTCACTCACTTCAACTTCCCCAAGATATTATTGAGCGATCAAGGCAACCACTTTCTTAATCACACCATTGGTGCATTGATGAAGGAGTTGCAAGTACAGCATAAGAAGAGTACACCCTATCATCTGCAAGTGAATGGCATGGTGGAGGCTTTCAATAAGGTATTGGGGCATGCAATGAAAAAGATGTGTAACGTGAATCGCGATGACTGGGATCTCAAAATCCCAGTAGTATTGTGGGCCTATTGCACCACATGTAAATGGCTGACAGGGCAAACACCATTTAAGCTGGTGTATGGACAAGAAGCAATTATGCCCATGGAGTATATTGTCCCGAGTCTACACATTGCGGCTGCGATAGGATTGGATGATGCAGTGGCACTCGATGAATGTCTAGAATAGTCAGTGCAGTTGGAGGAAGATTGTTTCATTGTTGGGTTCCACCAGGGGGTAGAGAAGGATCACCAGAAAGCATGGCATGATCGACACATAAAAAACAAATAGTTTGAGCAGGGCGACTTGGTGTTGTTGTATGACAGCAAGTTTATGAAACATCCAGGAAAGTTGTAGATGCATTGGCTTGGTCCATATCACATCAGTAGTATTACTTCAGGGGGTGCGGTTCAGCTACAGCAGCTAGATGGGGCGATGCTCCCAAAACTGGTGAATGGTCATAGGTTGAAGCCCTCCCAGTCGGGCTTGGAACAGCGCGATGACTGAGTTGCATCGGGAAAAAAAAAGGGGAAAAAGAGAAGTCGATTGATTGGTGGCAGGCTGGCGCACCCACACGGATCGAATGTGGAAGCAGGGAGGCTCCTACTGCAAGTTTGGAGTGGTCGGAGACACATGGAAGGGTTGTGATAGTTCTTGCGCTGCGATTGGTTCAAATCAAGAATCATTAAGAATCAATAGCAAACGAAACTTTTTCTTTTTACAGGTATGATTGTTAGGTTGCTCGGATTTTCGCAAGATGCACACATGTTTAGCACGAAGAGCACACCGTGGCAGCATGGCCGGTGGCACCCGTGGTGATGGTTTGCACACTTTGGCAGAATGGCTATCTGCAGCAGTATGGTTGCCACTCCGCACATCAGAAGTCTAGTTCATACACACAAGGAAAAGCGAAATGATATGATTGGCACCTTATGTGAATGATTTTTGCAAATGATTGTCAAGGAAGACGTCTGAACGAAGGCGATGCATAAATATAGGAACCAGAGGATACCAGAGCACAAAGGTATTTCTAGTTGAGAGGTATTTATGCTGCGAGAGGGTCAGGCATCTAGCTAAGTTAGGAATTCCAAGGAGGCTGTGGAAATGATCCATTTCATTTTGTTTGCTAGCACACCAAGTGCATTGAGGGCCCGAATGACAAGTGTGCATGAGCGCCTGGAGCAAGCTGCACCTCGAACACTCTGGGGCTACAAGCATGAAGTTTCATCCGAGATGTCTAGGCAGTTGGTGATGGTTCGAAGTCTCGTGGTCCCTTCGACCACACAAAAAGGGGGGGTCTTTGTCCTTGGGTCCCTGTAACTTGTGCTTACGGGTGCGAAACTGATGTGCCAAAACCACTGGCCTATTTTACACCCTGGTGTTGCTTGCAAAATTCCTTTCCATCTACAATCGGTCTCTCAATACTGGAGGATGCGTTTGCAAGGACTACAACGGTAAGCCGGGAAGATTCCAATTTTTGGGAAAGAAGTACATGATAGTGAGTAGATGATCAGTGTAGCAGAAGGAGCAGGACAACACCGCGCGATCCAGACAACAAGAACAGTTGCAGAAACATAGTTCAGCCATAGAAGAGTCTGAGTACACCATGTCCCACTGACGTGGCTCGAGGGCAAGCCACAAGATTGTGTTGGGGGCCTATTGGTAGGCGGTTAGGATGGGTCATTCTCACAGCACCATGAGTGCTGTGATACCACGAAAGGCAGAAAGTTGAGCGCAAACGATGTTATGTTTTTGTATTTTTGGGTCAATTGTACCACGGAATGTGGGTTTTGGGTCATTTGGACCACATATTGTGTAATGTTGAGTAGTCTATACCGCAGAATGCGGTTTTTTGGTCGTTTTTGGATAAGTTAGTTAGATATTGGGTCATTTGTCCATAGTGTCAATTAGGAAGTCGGTAGTAAGTGGACAAGAGTTGTAAGGCAGAAGCCTATATATAGATAAGAATTGTAAGTGTTGAAGATATAATTCACGAGAGAAGAATGTGAAGCTTTGATGTTGTACGATTTTCGAGTATGTTTTGATGTCAAGAGTCATTGTGGAGATCTAGTTTTTGCAGAGGCATTGTATCTGGGTTGAAAATGATAATATGATGAAGCTATTTTGGTGCAATCCCTGTGTTCAATTTGTTTAGTTATGATAATGTGATATTGCACTATATGAATAATGTCATGCTTCTTTGATGCGATACTTCCTTTACAATTACTATTGTTGCAATGATGAATGTTTGGGTTAAATATTGCTTTACTACTATGTTTAATGCTTAAAGATCTCTGTCGCTGTGCTACAATAAGTTTAAGTATCATAGCCGCAACCATCCTCCTTCATTCGGTGGAAACATGGTTCCGTATGCTCTTCCTGGATGCCTCAGGTGAGACCTCATCTGCTCTGTAGGTGTTGTTGGGTGGTATAAACCCTATCCGGGCCGGTTCTCAGGAAGACTGTGGTATGTGTCGATAGTGAGTGGGACCCCTATGGACTAGAGTCACGCTAACAAGTCATCCATGTATTCTTTCATCCAAGAAGTGAATGAAGAACCTCCACTAAAATCTGAACCGAATAATGAGCAGAGAAAACGAGACTTCAAAGGACTCAAGGAAGCCTCACCCATACATCCATGAATGTGAGAATCATAAAGATATAAAAAAGTATGTGGCTTCCAAAAAAAATATTCTTCAAGCATAAATCTATTCACCCCAGTTTTGGATGAATTTCCTCCAACATCAAATGAACCATGTGTTGAGCGAGAAAAACCGTGAGTCTTCAAGTCACTCGAATGCATATCATAGGTGCATCCATGTAGATGTGCATCATCATAAAGTAACAAAGGATTTTGCTGCAAATGTGAATAAGAATGTGCTCCAACCATGTCATCATAAAAAGTAAATCTAGGAGTTCCATACTCCTCATGTGGCACCATAAAAAAAACCCTTTCGCCCATACTTTGTTGAGACTAATGCTGCAAAACATGGAATTGTAGGATATAGGAGAATGAACTAACTCACCCAAATGATAAAAAAGTGCAGAAGTTTCATCATGGGAAGGATCTATATGGGTAGTATCATGCAGCTCCTTCAAAGGTGTGAAACCTTTTTCATAGATTGGTCCCAATGTAGATGAATCATGCTCTTCTTTAAAAATTGCATAACCTTCCTCAAGAGACAATTCAAGTTCCTCTTCCACCACATCAAGTGTTTGGATCTCTAAATGATCTTCAATATTTTCAAGAGAATATTCTTCATTCTCATGTGATGTCTCTTCATCTTTTTCAGAGTCACTTGGGAGTGACCTTCAATCCTCTTTGTGTACTGCTTATTCTACTTCACCTATTTCAGAACTAGGTGGTTTATGGGTCTCCTCCTTTTTCTCCTTCAAGCAAACTGATGCATTTTTCCCCTTGGTTTTCTTAAAATCAATATTTTTTCTCTCAAGTTCAATAGCCAACAATTCGAATCCTTCCTTAAGTTTCTTGGTCATATCTTCAATGATTTTTTTCATGATTTTAATATGCTCCTCACGATCATATGAGGTTCCCTTTTCATCCCTACTCATAGTTTCCTCAAAAAATTTGCTCTTCTTCTCCTACTTTGTTTTTCCTTCTTCAACAAAAGCACATTTGGTTTCAATATCTAATGGTGGTACTTGAATTCTTGTATTCATGAATATAATACCACATTAGGTGCCAAGATCATGTTCTGATACCACTGTAATATCCCTTTTTAATAATTTTATTAAAATGACCAATTTTCCACTTTTTGCCCTTATTCGACCTTTGACTAGTTTTTGGCTCTAGGTCTCCAATTTGCTCCAAATGCTCTCGAATATTCTGAGAAGGTGTATGGATTTTAGAACATAAATATGTGTTTCATGGATGCTTTTGGAACCTTCCAATACTTCTTCAAATCCACTTTCAATTCTGACCAATGTAGGGAACTTTACTAGCAATTTCCCTTTGACTAGTATTGGTCTCTAGGTCTCCAATTGGCTCCAAATGCTACCAAATATTCATTGAAGGTGTATGAATGATATTTGTACTTTATTATGATGTTAAGGGATTATTTATTACCATCAAAATACTTCTTCAAACTTGTTTAATATTCTGGACAAAGTATGGAATTTAATTAGCAATTTGAGGTTCAAATCCCCGTAGGGTAAGTTCTGAAAATGGCTCTCCAAATGTCTCCAAACCTAGTCGAAATTATGAAAATAGGTAGGGGATTTATAAAGTATATTATTAATGTCTCATGTGCAACCTTAATTAGTTATTAATTTTGTTCTAACCTTCTCCCAAACAGTAGCAAAAATCACTAATTCGACCCTTGGGGAAATGGCACCAAATCTCTTCCAAATGAAAATAAACTGAGCAAGATGGCTTCAAATGCTTAAGTGCTGAAAATTAAACCTGTAAAAATATTCAATGGAATTCCATACATCATAAATATATCATAGAAACATTCTTCCATTCGAAATCATCATCAATACATTGGCATACATCCAGGTAGTGGGGAAATGGCACTGTTCTTTCATTAAAAATGAGATTTATACATTTATACTTGGAATTTTGACCTGAAACTTTCTAGAGATGAAGAACAGATTATTTAATTCATATTAAAAAATAATTTGGGCATGAGAATCTCCACCAAAGAGTACAATAGCTCACCAAAAACGCCCTCCCTCAAGGATCAAGAATATGCCATCAAAACTGGAAATGGTTGAGAGAATGTGTTACACTAGAAGAAACCATGATCTGACCTGTAGTTTACACCTGCAAATAAAGACTCCATTAAAGCTCCAAATGAAAGGTCTGAATGGCCTTTCCAATTACCAACTTGGATGGGAATCTTTCACCCTCGAAATTGGCTAAGGCAAGAAACTAGTCATCCACTGGCTCTCCCTCTACACAAATGCAATTGCAAATTCTACAACTGATCAAAAGCTGGTTTAATTCTTTTTTATTGACATTTATAAACTTCTAATGTCCTCCATGGGTTGAATTCCTTCCAAGAGACTCATGCCAACTCAATTTGGGAAGAGATGCCAAAGAACGCCACTTGTACAACAATTCCTAGTCTCCCACTTCCACCAAATCAAATGTGGAAGCATCTTAGTTTCCCTAACTCCCTTGAGAGCCGTATTGGAGGCTATTTTTATCCCTGACATTCCATATATGTCATATGTCATCCTTAAGGTCTGATTTGTGTCATAGGTGTCATAGCATCTTCATCATTGTTGTCATAGACCTAGGGAATCTAGCCCAAGTGTCCCACTAGCTCCAAATTGCCTCTTCCTCTTCCATGGGAGTTACTCTTCCTCTATATTTAGACCTTGGATGATTCATGCCATGAATAATACCCTCTGAACTCCCCCAAGTATGTTACCATTCACCTTGAATTCGAATTGGTGAGAAAATGATGCCAAGTGTAGTGGGGGAAATGTAGCCATATTTGGGTCCCACTTCCTCCATGTGTCTTCATGATCAAATGCCAGTTTTATTTTCACTTGTATATATTTATTTATGTTATTTATTAAATATTTATTCCATTCTAATGTTCAAACATCATTTATTATCCCCCTTATTCCAAATCCCAAAGCTTCCACCCCAAACCTAGGAAACTAGTAATTTTCCTCCTTGGCAATTATTTTACCTTTAGCATCAATTTTATAAACGCTAATGAATATGGCCAATTTGCTTAGGCCATTGTGACCCAATTCCAAATATGGGAGATGACTCTGTGACTGAACATCATTCACACTCTGCATTGAGTGATCTTCTACATATCTATCTGTTCCATCTCCCGTCAGATGGGTCTACTGATATGAGCCTCAAGATCACTCGAAATCTATGGTGAGTTCCTTCTTGCATCCATATGTGTATAGAAACCATCTTCAACCTTGTAGCAAAGGTTGAAATCCAGATCACCCGTGGTGATCATCAAGCTCATCAAATGACTATCGAACCTGGGTACCTGTTGAACCCGTACAAAACCTTCTTCAGTCATATGATTCTCTATCAAATCCTAGGAGTTTACTCGATATGCACTTCTTCTTCAATTACACCATTCAAGAGAATGGTCTTATCATCCATGGGTGCAATCTACCACTGGAGCAAACATCTCATCATGATTCTCTCCCTCTTTCTAAGAGAATCCTCTAGCCACGAGCCTTCCTTTTTACTTCTATAGTATGTTTGATTTGTAAGTCTTCTTGTTGAACATCCATCACTTGTTCTTTGGAACAGGTGCTCATCATCCTTATTTTTATCATAGCACATGATCTTTCCTACAAATCAAATTTAATTACATGATTAGTAACACTTCATAATTATCAAATCATGTTTGACATTTCAATGAGAACCTATTATGCATACTGATATGATTCACATAGTTATGCAACTATCTTGACCAATACTTTGGCACAACACATTTCCATATCATGTATGCATAAAGTGGCTATCTAGATGCCTTCCATCTCCACCAGAACATACTATCAAGAGTGTGCACAGCTCCCAACATGTTAGCAAAGAGGTTTCATTCTAGACAAGCAACAATGGTATGTTTGTCATATGGATATTAGTAGTATATTGTTCAATGCTATATGAATGCTTACACTATGCATGATATATTCTAGGAATACAAATATGTATACAACTATTACGAGCAATATCATTAACTATTCAGAGATTCAAGAAGTAATTCAAATAACAACTCAAATACTTATATTTTATGTTTGTGTGGTTGCCTCCCTCTTGATCTCTATTTTTCCCTTTATGAAAGCATCATGATTATATGTCTTTGAGATTCTATCCATCCTAGACCACTATGCATGATTAAGTGTGCACTAGTGTCATCATTGTGTCATCCTCAAGATCTCATACATAATCATACATTCATTAGTATAATATCAATACTATCAAAACATTATGATTCTAAATAATCTTAAACATTTATGGTCATGATCATTTCATACACAGGTAAGTTATCACAAGTCTTAGTATTCAAGGTTTCAGGGAGTACTTCTTTTACTCATGCATATTCTTATTTGACCATAGGACTCTTCTAGTTTTTCATATCATTAATCAAACTAAGAAACATAATATGCATAAACCCTTGATTACTTAAACTTTTAACTTCAAGAATAATCATTATCAATCATACAAAAGTATACTTATCTAAGATCCTAACACAAAGTAGGATTCTAACTTGATATAGCAAAAACATACCTGGATTATCATGCTTGCTAGTTATGTCTAACATACCCAAACAATGTCTTCTTTGTTCTCTTCAATGATTTAGAGACCTTGTGCTAGTAACCTGCATATCTCATAAGTTAAGCATTGTAGAACCAACTTACACATACCTTGTAAGTAGATATTCTATGTGATCAATGATGATGGATGAGTCTTTGTCTTCATGTCATCATGGTCATATGGATTTCTCTTTCTTGAGGTACCTTTCATGTTAGAAGACAACATCATCCTCATACAACACCACAAGTGCATTAGTACAATCATAAGTGTCATAGCCCTAATTAATGAATGTCTTCTATTATTCACATGCATTCATACTTTAACTAAGGTGATCAGACAATCATGATTGTACTAACCTCAATAATATGAAGACAAACATATCATGAACTTAATCATGAAACATATTTCAAAACATACCTGTATCTCCTCAAGTCATACCTGTCAATATTGCTTGTAGTCTTCTGTATACGGGTAAAACCCTAACCATCCAAGGTATATCACTTGTAAACATATTATATAGGTTCATGGTGCTAGGATGATAGAATATCAGTGCCATTTAAACCTCCTTCATTGATGCCCTATGAGTCTCCCAACTTTGCTAGGGTTTCTTCTTACTTGGAAACCCTAATTTTCAATCTCCTTCCTCCCACAACATTTTGATGGAGGATTAATATCTATGATGAATGGATTCCAAATCCACTTTCAAAGTTTCCAATGTTGCATCAGGTGTCTCCAACATTGTATTAGGTCCTACCATACCTAAAAACTGAAAACCCTAAGTAAGAGCTTCTTCCTCCTCTTCTTTGATTTCCTCCGTTGAGCCATTTCAGATGTGTCGTATTGTTTCTGGTGTATCTCTGAAATTTCGTATCTCTAGGGTATGAAACTTTGGGTTGTGGTATCCTGACCTATCATCGTTCCAACCCCACAAGTTTGAGCTTCATTGGATTCTCCATCAGAGAGATATTCTCAGTTTCCCAACATGACCTGTTTAAGGGATGAAATAGTATAGCGAACTTGTACGGAGTGCCACATGTCACTGTTTCAACTTTAGCCTCTGAAAATTGGACTTGTGAAACTACAGTCCATGCCCTAACTGTCACTATTTACAAAATTCCATTTGGAGCTTCCTAGCCTGAAATATGACCTTTGTTCCTAGTTCACATGTTTAGAGCTACATTTTGGAAGAGGCATAAACCCTAACTTGTATGGATCATATCTCACAAAGTACAATGAATTTGAGGCTGAAATTTGAACACAAGGTATAGGAAAATTTCATATTTGTCCTGTCCAATTTTCAGATCTTGAACCTTCGCCGAAATTGATTTATAGCCAAAGTTCCACGATGAATAGGTTTTTCTATACAAAGCCCTAGCTTTCAAATTGTCTCAAGTGAGACAAGTGTCATAAATGCCATACAATGCCTTCCTTCATGATAGCTCTGATACCATGTTAGTTTTTCATCATTTAATTCAATATTATCTAAGATTGTAACTGAGAGAATAACATGCAAAAAAAATCAAACACAAGAGACAAGAGACACAAAGCATTTCACCGGGGAAACCATAAAGGAGAAAACCCCGCAACTTCCTCAGAGATAGAATGAGCAATAGTACAAAACCCCAAAACAAATATATGGTCTCTAGCAGCTTCCTTCTCCTCCACTTGTGTGAACTCCTCCTCTCTCTCACTAATGCGAAGTGAATGAGTGTGTGAATGATCAAATAGAGAGGAGCACCCTCTCTATTTATACTTTACTTTCCACTTAGCCTTAACCCTAAACAGGTTGCCCCCTAAGTGTAACTGACTGGGACGACTTCTCTAGGAGAGTCGAATAACCCATTAATAACTTAATTCTGGGTCTAATGCCCCAACATACATGGGAGGATTGACCTCAGTGTCTTTACATGACCCAAGTATAAGAATGACTTCTCCGACCAGAGGAATAAACATCTCTATTGGAGGTACAATAATAAAATACAAATACAATATACAAGTGAATACATTCTGAAGTTACAAATAAATCAACAAAGAATACTAAAGGAGAAATAAGAATCTGCGTAGATCTAAGGAAGCTGAATGATGCTTCGCTACATGACCCATTTCCTACCCCATTTTTAGATAAGTATTGGACAATGCTGGAGGAAATGAGGCCTACTCATTCACTGATGGATTTTCTGGATACCATCAAATCAGGATTGATGAAGTAGATAGGAATAAGACCACTTTTGCTACTGAATGGGGCTCATATCAGTACAATGTTATGCCATTTGGATTAAACAATGCACGTGCCATCTTTTCCAGAGTTGTTTTTGCAGCATTGAAAGACTTTATTCATAAGTTCTTAGAAATCTATTTTGATGATTGGACTCTCTTTGGTTTGATGAAGAACCATTATGAGAACCTAAGAATGATGTTAGAAAAATGTATACAACATCAGATTTATTTAAATTTGAAGAAATGTATCTTTTGTGTGCCCTATGGAATTCTATTGGGACACATTGTCTGTAAATAGGGTTTGATGGTTGACCTTGCAAAGATCGCAACTATTGTGAACTTGCCAGCACCAAATTCAGTGAAACAAATTTGCACCATGTTGGGACACATGGGATACAATAGAAAATTAATCAAGGTTTATGCGTAGATAGCCATGCCGATGGAGAAGTTGTTGAAAAAAGAAGTTCAGTTCATCTGGAACGCAGAATGTGAGCAAGACCTAGACACACTAAAGGAGAAAATGGTAACTGTGCCTATCCTTGTATTTCCAGATTTGGACAAGCAATTCCATTTACACGTTGATTCTTCATCCATTGCACTTGGTGTGGTGATAGAACAGCCTAAAGAGGGAGGCATTGACCATCCCATTGCATTTTCGAGTGGAATCTCTCATCAGCTGAAAAGACCTATACAACCATAGAAAGAGAGGGTCTAGCTATGGTGTACTCACTGCAAAAATTCAGGTACTATTTGCTTTGTGTGCACTTCTCAATGTTTACTGACCATTCTTCTTTAAAGTACTTGGTCAATAAACCATTGTTAGGGGGGATAATATGCAAATGGATACTACTCTCCCAAGAGTATGATTTTGAAATTGTGGTTAAGCCAGGAAAATTGAACTTAGGACCTAACCATCTCTCAAGGATTGAGTCGAGCGAAGAACCCACCAATCTTGAAGACATTTGGCCTGACGTGTAGTTATTCTCCATACAAGTCGCTGACGATTATTACAAGGATATTGTAGACTTTCTGACTACAGGATTGGCACCTACAAAGTTCACTATGTAGCAAAAGAAGCAGCTGGTAGTCAGAGCAGCAGACTTCATTGTCATAGCAGGACAACTATATAAGTTTGGACAAGATGAAGTGCTGCGTAGATGCATGTTAGAGCATGAGAAGCAATTCATATTGACAGAGGCACATTTAGGTTCATCAGGAGGACACTACGTAGGAATATCTATTGCGCAGAAGATATTGAGAGCAGGGATATGGTGGCCTACAATTCATAAAGATTCAAAAGAACATTGCAAGAGTTGTGATGTCTATCACAGGACTGGAAGGCCATCACGCAGAGATGAAATGCCATTGAATTTGCAAGCATTTGATAAGTGGGATATTAATTTTGTGGGACCTATTAACCCACCAGGGAAAAGGACTAGTACAAGATATATTATCACCGCGACTGATTATCTCACTAGATCGGCATAGGCTAAACTAGTGAAGGACTGTAGCGCAGTTACTGCCACACAATTCATCTTTGAGAACATCCTTACCATATTTGGATGCCCACAAATTCTAATGAGTGATCAAGAAACTCAAATTTTGAACAAAACTATTGAATCCCTTATTGAAGAGTTCCACATCTACCATCAGAGGAATACACCATACCATGCTCAAGCCAATAGAACTGTTGAAGCTTTCAACAAGGTATTGGAGAATACACTGACAAGGTATGCAATGTAACCGGGGATGATTGGGATCTGCGCATTCCACCTGTGTTATGGGCATACAAGACCACTTGCAAGAAGTTGACAGGCCATACACCTTTCAGATTGGCCTATGGGAAGGAAGCTGTGATTCCAATGCAATACGTCGTACCAAGCTTAAGGATTGCTGCATTCACAGGCATGTAGGACGAAGAAACAATAGAGGAAAGGCTTCTACACTTGGTTAGATTGGAAGATGATCGCTTCATTGCAAGATTTCACTAGCAAGTGCAGAAAGATAGAGAAAAAGCATGGCATGATCGCCACATCAAGAACAAGTCCTTTCAGGTAGGTGACCTAGTCCTCCTATATGATAGCAAGTTCACGAAATTTCCTGGAAAATTTAAAATGCATTGGCTTGGGCATATACTGTTATGCATGTTACTAATGGTGGTGCAGTTCAGTTAGCCATGTTAGCCGGAGATAAATTACCAAGTTTGGTGAATGGGAGTAGACTAAAACCCTACAAGGATAGTCCTACTTCGCAGAACCCTCAGTGATCAGAAGACAAGGAAATTTCTAAGTGTCAAGTACAATTGAAATTGGGCACTAGAAATTCAAATGAGTTTGTACACAGTTTTGGTCCGATACATGAAGTTTGATGAATAGAATGCATCGACCGCATAGAACTAGTTGAGAAGTGAAGCTACGCATGAACAGGAAAGAAAAAGCATGCAGTTGTGAAGCTCAAAATGTAGCTGCGCAGATCAAATAGAACAACAAAGATACAAAGTTCAGAAGGAAGAAGAACAACACCGCGAAGTAACCACACTGGGATAGTGACAACCCTCCACGCAGTTCGATGCAACACTCCAAGAATCTAGACATTAAAATGTCGGTCGAAAAACTAGTCATTATAAAGTGATTTTGCCAATGACTGCTTGAGCATTTAATGAAAAAATAACCGTTCTAAAGAAGTTAATGAAGGAAATCACTCGAATCCTCAGCGGATTTGACCAACGGACATGCCATTTAATGCTTATCTAGCCGTTGATGGGCGCGGCTATGCCTCAACTATGCCTATAAATACCATTATGTCTAGACTCGTGGGCGTTACCGAAACTATGAAATTTTCCAGCACACCCTAGTTCAATATGATTCCAGTAAATGCTCAGTTATCCCGTGAGTCTGCAGAGAACAATCCAGTGAATGTCTGATGATTGTATAGTTGAGCAAGAGCCCACAGTTGAGCAGGCTGTGAAGGTAATTAAGCAAACCAGGCTTGAAGGGTTGATGAGAACCCCTGCAAAGAAGGTTGTTACAGAACAAGGACAAGGCTCACGACGTTCACTACGACACTCTACACAAATGCAAAGCAAGGGTAAGGAATCCATAGTTGAGAAATTCAAGGTGAAAGTAATGGGCTCCAAGCTACCAGAAGTTCCACTAGGGGATAAGGAGCTTCCATTAACCTTGACTCCAAAATATATCTCTCTGCGTGCATAGGATGCACCGGCCATTAAGGTCTCCAGAAATACCAAGTATGAGATACCACTTCCACCCATATCCAAACATGTAAAACCAGAATAATATCTGTTGGGTAATATCACAGATTGTAAGTTCGAAGATTATGACTTGCTGTAGCAGCAGAAGGATCCAGACAAGCTGAAATACCCACAATTTCATCTAGATAGATATATGTGCTGGAAGACAGACATCAAGAACAACCCATTGTTGGTTATGCAGAGCTGGCTATTTGAAGTTGTCGAACCATGGCTGCTGAGCCTATTGAGGCTTCCACACTTCGACCGAAGCCTAGAACTTAACATTGTGGTGCGCACACTCATGTCGCGCACACACTAAGCATACCTTTGGTTGGACAGAAACGTCGACCTCAACATAGAACTCATCCATCGGATCACAGGGCTAAGAAAGCGATGCAAGGACCCAAAGAAGTTCTTTACCGGCAAAACCAGGGATAAGGATATTTCTGTGCATATGAAAGAAGATTACAATATCCCCAAAAGAGAAAGAGGATTCATCACGGATGATATAAAAGATGATGCTACGTAGTTTATGGTACAACTACTAGCAGGGGAAATATTGCGGAAGGCCAGACGTACAGAAATGCCATCTAACACAGTGCTTCTTTGGGTGAAGGCAGTGCAGGGTGGAAGATTTAGATGGTGACGATATTTACTGGACGAGTTTCTGCAAGATGTCCATGAAACTCAGGTCAATGATGTCGCGTTCCATTACAGTTGGTTGATGGTACTAATTACCTTTCTAGGATGGAAGGACCCAAGGCACTATGTTGGCCTCACTTCTCCCAGCAATGACTATCGAGGACCCAAGGCACTATGTTGGCCTCACCTTTCCCAGCAATGACTGTCGAGGACCCAAGTATGCAAATCTCTAGGCAAATCTGATGCCAGAAAGACAGTGCACGTTGAATGAAGTATTCTACACATATTACGAGCAGTTGTGTGATGTCATCATTTGCACACCGCACATCTCCAAAGATGTAACATCCAAGTATATTCGCACCTTAAATTTTAGTGCTGACATGCATTCCATTTATATTTCAATGAAGGCACAAAAAAAGAACCCAGAATGGTTCCAAGGGAACTATCACATGGATGAAGCAGATATCGAGCTCATTAAGAAGGAGTAATTAGATGAATGGAAGGTCGAAGGACCTATGATCATTGAAAGTGAATCGGATGAAAGTAACCCAATACCAACAACAATTGTTGAAGAGTCACCAATAGGAAAAAGAAAAGAACCTGAAAAGAACATGACCGAGATATGGTCATTTTCAACCAACACCAGGAATTACATGAAAATTATAAACAGTTGCAAGAAGCAAGTGCAAAGAAGGCTAAGGCACTTGAAAGCGAACAGGAGGAACGATGAAGAATAGAGCAGACTATCGCTTCAGTCTGCGTGGATATCCCAGAGTGCAACAAGCAGCTAGAGCTTGCAGATACTATAAATAAGATCGGCTCGGTAGTCAGCGATATTAAGTCTGAAATGGAAGACATGGAGATAGACTATAAGGAAAAGACTGTTGCCTTGGAAGCAGAGAATTAACCGAAGACACCACCAGACCAGGTAGAGCTTAGAGCAGCAGAAGCGAAAGCCACCATAGATAGCATATCTAGTGAAGTGGCTAAGTGTCAAAACTTGCTGGACAAAGCTGAGAGAGTGTTTACTGCACTGCAAGAGGAACCTCAACTGCCGCAGGTCCAAACCAGTTTGCAGGAAAAGTAGGCAGCGTTAGATGCTCTGAAGGTGGAGATGAAGACGCTACTACCAATATACAGACTCTACCAATTTCCAGAAGTCAAAGAGAAATTCAAGTATTAAGGGAATAAGAGGATGAAGACGGATATAAGTCACTACAGGAACTAATGAAGCAGATTGAAGAAAAACTACAGGAACTCTACGACACGAAGGCGTTGGTACAAGAACATACTTAGGAAGATCCAACACCGGATGTGTTGGAAACAATTAGAGCAATTGATCAGGATGTCAAGGATATAGTTGCGAAGTTGAGGGCAACTTACTAGGAATTCGCTACGAAAATAGCTCCGCAAGAGGAAGAGCAGACCATGGAACTAGAAGTGAAAACTGGCTTGGGGACGAGCCATATGTAAGTGTTAGGGGCTTGTTGGGATTGACCCAAGCAAGGAATTTTTTTTGAGACAATTTTGGGAAGTTTCGAAGTTATTGTGTAGTGCAGGAGCGATAGGATAGGAACCGCACAACTAAGTGCTAGCTCCATGAAGTGGCAGCACCGCGCAGTGCCAACATAACACCTATTTTGGGTAAAGAGTATGAAGGAAGGTTGAGCAGTGAAAGTGACCTATTTTGAGTAAGAAAATCCAGGATTCCCGGGAATGGGTATGGAGCAGCGTGAAGGCGGATGAAAGTGACCTTTCAAGAGAGTGGAAGAAAACAGTTGGAAGCTAATCCACGAAGTCGACAGTGACACACAGGCCAGAGGGGCGGAAAGCGATATGCCACGATGTAGTATAACTATTTTGTGAAGACTACGGATGTAAGAAGGGCATGCGAGCTGTGAGTGGTCCAACAAAATGGCCAAAAATGTGTGGAGCAGTTGTCGACTACAACAGGCCGAGTCGGTAGGTAACTAGACCATTTTGTAACCTTAGGGTTTTTTCCTATACATTGTAACAGACGTGACCTACGGGCACGATCTGTATATAAACGGAAATGTTTTAAGGGAAAGGGTTAATCTTCGATAAGTTGTTGATTGTTGTTTGATCTCTATTGAGAGAAGATTGTAAAAGGCTCTGCAAGCTACGTGCGTAGAGACCTATTGAGAGAGAAGAGAGACTACAACTAAGTGCATAGAATGGAATTGTTTTACCCTTCCCATAAATAATATAACAACAGTTCCTGTGGACGTAGCTCCCATCCTAGGGGTGAACCACGTTAAATTTTGTGTTATGTGATTGATTATGTATCTGTATCTGTGTATTTGCTCATGTGAATGGTTAAGATTCTATTTATGAATGCATGTGTTCTTTCTTTTATATGTATTCGCCATAAGGATAAAAGATGGGGATAATATGTTAAGTAACAATATGTGTGAATGAATGTCGAATGCACCAGTATTTCTAAGTCGGATGAATGCATAAGTTAATCGGGTAAACACTTAGCCAGCGAAGTCTGTATAGTGTGATTCCGTGAGTGCAGCACCAGAAGTGCGCAGTTACAGTGTTGTTGTTATAGTGTATAAGTTAGCAGGGCTTGCAATCCATTATGTTTTTGAATTCATAACTTAATCTAGATAAAGTCCATTAAAGTGGTTAAGTACCGAAGGGGAAGCACAGTCTTAGTTGCATTGTCCTATTGTTGAAAGTCCATTCCGAGCCGCACAGCCCGTGGATGCGCTATTGTATAACCTTTACTCGCAAATAAGTGAACTTCGCGCAGTCCCCAGTTCGCAGCACGAGTCCTGTAGTGCACTGCTTGCAATTCTGTTAAGCGCTCATCACTTGGTTGTGGAAAGTATATTCCACAAACTCGCCATTAACTTTGCCTCGGGTGAGACCTCATTTTGCTCGTAGACTGTTTCCGAAAGGGCCGGTGAAAGGGAGGTTTTTTTGGTTCCCTGAACCGTGTAGAACCTGGGTCTTTCTAGAAAACCTCAAGAACAGTATAAGCAGCCAATAGGTACCAATCTGAAGGCATAGTTTTTGGCTTTATGGGTTTTCCTGAATGTGGTGCATAATTTTGGGCTAGTTGAGCTCAAAATATTTGGCGATTCTTGAGTCACTATAAAGTGGGAAGAAGGAGAGTATAATCTAAAAGTTACTGCTCTTCTTCAATGGTGCAAAAGGATCAGCACGACTATCAAACTTTTCAAGAAAAATTCCTTCAAGCATATTTACAGACATCACAATTCACTTGCTAACAAGCTCTCAAAGTTGGCATTGGAGGGAGAAACAAGTTATCTATTTTGGGAAGAAATTCAAGATGCCCGCATATGTGACTCGGGCACTTTATGGTTCTATGATTAATTCTCTAGAAATGTTTTGTATAATCATGATAGAGAGGGACATAACAGTTTTTGGTAGATATAGTTGATTTTGAAACTTTGGATTCATGATACGAACCATATGAACTCTTGCAAATGTTGAAATAGTCGTATACAAAAACAATAATCCTATCGATGTATTATTTGATTCTCTTATGAATAACAATAATATGCTTTTTCTTCTTTTAAAATATATATATATATATATATTATTTTATTGATTTTCTCATTTGACCATTATCAACACTTTAAAAACTTCAATTTTCCTCATGAAGAAGCATTGTAAGCTCAAGAGAAAGATTCCACACCAGTGGAGATAGTTTGAATTAGGCTTTAGATTATATATATATGTGTGAGAGATAACGAAAGCATTCAAAGTTTCAATATAAAATTTGATAATGAATTGAACAATAAACATTACAATAGGTTTGATTCATGTTTGAAAAATTTATTTCAATTATAAGAAAGAAGGTCATTTTAATAGACTTTGATTACATATGTGTTTGAATTACTATAAATTTCAATTAGCTACGATGATGTATTATGTTTTTAGATTTATATGAATTCTAGAACTCTAGAAATTATTAATATGAAAAGTAAGTATTTTTTATAAAAATAAGCAAAAATATTTTTTTAAACAAAAAAGTAAATACTTAGAAATGAAACTTAAATTTATAATTTGTTAAATTCTTAGTTGATTTGGAAGGGCTTTGTTTTGTATGGTGATTTGAGTTTGAACTCAACAAACTAGTTTGGAGGAAATACTTAAAATCCAACCATGTTAAGGATTCCAGGTGTAATTTAGGATGGGTACGATCCTTAAATGATATTCTTTAAACCACAAACTAGTCCCACAAATCATAACCAAAATAACAAATAAAAAAAACTTAAATTTATAACTTTATTATGTTCATTATAAAATTATTTTATTAGAAATATTAATACACTATTTCAAACCATATAACATATAAACCTCCTTTATGGTTTGTCTTACATATATTTATAAACTTTATTAACAAAATAATTATCACTCTAAAAAGTAAAAAGTAGAGCATTGAAAGAAATTAATTACAAATGTTTTATTTTGCAAATATTTTTTTTTAATTTAATATATATATGTGTGTGTTTTTAATTTAATATATATATGTGTGTGTGAGAAAGAATATGCGAAAAAAGAATAATTTAGTAATATTAAAATAAATAATAAAAGGTAAATTAAATATTTTAGTAATTATATAATTTATTTATAAATATATGAACAATAAATAAGAAAATAAGGGTTGGTGCAAGGTAGTGCTATCCAATTATGACACATTAGTTGCAATGGAAACCTATAAAAACTAAAATTTGATCACTAAAAATAAATATCATAGGCATTTACACAACGTTTTAGAACACTATGTAAGAAGATGAAACATAGACAACCAAATTACCTTCGAGAGAATACATAACTTTTATTTATGGAAAATTATTGTAACTCCAAGAAAATGGTGTTCTCCTAAGATTGGTAGGGATTTTTTTCTAAAACACAATCCATATGTTTGCATTAGGCCCTGGGTTTGGCAGCCAAACACTAAAAGTTTTTTATTTTATTTTTGCAGAGTTGTAGCTAACATGCGGTTCTTCCCTAGCACTATTTTTCCATAAATATTAATGTAAATTATATATTTTTTAAAATTACTAAAGCGAGTGAAGCCACAGAATTATAAGGTTTAGTGTTAGGCCCTGCTATGATGGTCTTAAAACAATCAATCATTTTTTTAGTGTGTAGGTATTTGTCTACACTTCTACAGGTTCTTTTTTGTTTTGAAAATAGGTCAACCAATTAAATGTTACAAAGGAAATAAGAAAGCTATGTTTTTTACAAATTTAACATGCAACCAAATAAAAATAAATATAAAATATAAAATATAAAACAATAAATAGTTTTCCTAGTATATATATATATATATAATCTAAACCTAAATCTGTATAAGTCTATGCATTTTCGTTAGCAACAAACCATTCTAGCATATGTAGATTCCAGGTTGAAAAATGGGGAAATGAAAAAATGGATGTATTTTGTTAGTTGCAGGCCCAAACCATAGGTTTGGCAATCCAAACCTAAAACCATAGCAGAAAACTCATCCACCATATATGTGGGAAAAGTCATCCGTGACAATTTTTTTTTTCAAAATAAAAAATGTGCATGCGTAAATAATGTGTGTGCATTATTAATGCTCGTGTGTACTTTTAGCACATAATTTTCATCTCTCTCTATCTCTATCTCTCCTACAACCCTCGTCCTCCCCAAACCCTTAACCTCCTTGATCTATGTCTCTCTTCCACAACCCTCCTCCACCCTCTCTCTCTCTCTCTCTCTCTATATATATATATATATATATATATATATCAATCTCTCAAACTCTCTAAACCCCTAAACCCTTAATATATTTCTCTCTCTCTCTCCCCTGCTCCCTCTACCCATAACCCCCCACCACTAACCATCAACAGCCACCCCCCCCCTCTCCCCTGCTCCCTCTACCCATAACCCCCCACCACTAACCATCAACAGCCACCCCCCCCCCCCCTCTCCCCTGCTCCCTCTACCCATAACCCCCCACCACTAACCATCAATAGCCACCCCCCCCCCCCCGTGATCTCTCTCTCTCACACACACATACACACACACACAAAAACACACACACACACACCATTAACCACCTCCACATCCCTCTCTCTCCATATCCCTCTTATCCCTTCTTTCGCTCCCCTTAACCACCTACTCACTCTCTCTCTTTTGGTTTCACACCTACTCCTACCACTAACCCCCCCCCCCATTCTCTATCTATCTCTCTACCCCCCAAACACCCACTCACCCTCATACCCCTACCCACCACTCTATCTCTCTCTCCCTACCACTAACCACCTCCTCATCCCCCCCCCCTCTCTCTCTATGTGTTTTCAGATGTCTTATATCTTTTATAGTCCTCCTATCCATACATTCTCATTAGTAGATATTAGTGTATAACTTAATTTAATCTAACTAAGAAGAACTCATCACATTCACCATGGACCATGTAACAATCATAATATATGACATCAAATCTACATCAATAATGTTAAAATCCATAAACACGTTGTCATAAACACTAGATGAAAACCATGCATTTGTATTGGAAATAGGTCCAAAAATTCAGTTTTATACAAAATGGAACATCATTCCCAATACATAGAATGGATGCTCATTGCCAAAAATGGAATAAGGATAGTCTGTGGCCTAGACAAAAATAAACATCTCCCACCCAAAATGACAAGTTGTGGCTAATGTGCATATTGGGTGTCGCAATCACCCTAGCCACCATTGACACCCCGATGCTTATCTCCAAAGTCCATCTTGATCCCCTTTGAGCTAGAGGAAGCTTGATCCCTCGATGCTCAACGATTTGAAAGGGAAACAACAACATATCAATTTTCCCATAGTTCTATCAATTAGTACTTAAAAATTATAATTAGAATTCAAATCTTGAGTACTCACGTGAGAAGAGATAGAATATCGTAACGGGGGTTGTCCGTCTTTTGGATCCAAGCCTCTCAATAATGCCTTCCTACAACAATTACAAAAATCAATTAATACATAAAAATCAAAATATTCTATTCTATGAATTTCATTCATGATTTATAAGATTTTAATTAAATTATAACTCTCACCACGAATATCTCAGGCATTGTGGGAGGTTGGCCTTCTTGGCTAGTAAGTGGAGTAGTAGGTTGAACAATGTGCTCTAAGGAAATGGTGGGAGATAACAATGATTTAGGTGGAGGGGGAGGGGATTATATAGGTATGAGGGAGGGAAATGATGTGGGTAGATTGGTGGGGGATGATGTAGGAGCAATGTATGGAGCCGATGTGAGTGTAGGGAATGGGGCTACAATGGTGGGTGCAATCGAAGGAGGGATAAGATGGAGGGTAAGAGAGTATGGCCATGGGTGGATATATAGCCCCAGTGGTTGTACAAGGGATGGAATCACCATAGGGGGAGATGGTTATGCCAATAATGGGGATATGGTGCCAAGTTACAATGCTCGACATAAACTATGGAAAAAATGAACAAGGTGGAAGATATGGAGGGATATATGGGTGTGGTGATCGGATGGTGGGAGATGGTATCTGCATAAACATATGCAATATGTTTCATTAGTATAAAAAACATGTAAATTAACCATACAAACACAATGAATTTCACATCTAATATATAATTGATTTCACAGAAGTTACCTAAGTGACCGGTGATCTGCTCAACCCAAGTGGAGAACTATGCTCAATCTCTTCACTAAGCACATGTGGAAACACGAAAACATTAAGATTGATTTCTCATAAAAAACATTGACAATCGCAACTAAATCAATTTTTAAATCCTACAATCATACACATTTAAATACATGTATGTGAGGTGTTACAATATCTGATGTTTTTTCCATGGAGAAATCAAGGTTGGGGGGAGTAATGTCCTCCCACCTTGATTCAATTGTCACCGATAGGATCCCTTTCCCCACTGGGTGTCATGGATGGTCCATGAATAGTGGGGCATGAAGGACTTACACCTGATGGTCCTCCATACTCCTTTGATGGGTCATGCCTAGATGACACCACAAATGTGTTGTGCTGCAGTACATTATGTGTAAGTTGTGATAATCCTATAGAAGTCTCAGCTAGGTGATTGAGTAACTTAGGTGTCTATGGGGGAGGTTTAATCATATGCCTAGGAGAAAATAACCCTCTCATTGGGTTACACCTAGCGGTCGGTCAATCCTGGGAAGATCCAAGACCAACCTCTTGAAACTCACCAATGTCAAAGTAGTTGACATGTAGACCCAACACGAACTCCACATAAAGTTTTCGAAGAAAATATAGTGGAACTTGCCTATTGTTGCAAGGAGGTTTCTCAAAAACCATAAACCATCGACTCATATAGTTATGATTAGAGAGCTCATATGTGCACTAATCCATGAAAATGTGCCTTTTGCATGGATCAAGGGGTAGGTTGGTCCCGGGGTCAATGAAATAACTAACTAGAGTTTGTTTTAAGATGTTCAAATATTCAATTTGTTCTTTAGTGAGACGAATGGAATAATACTCTCACTAGAAGAAAAATGGGTGATAGATGACTACGTGACTAAAAACGTTAGTCACGACAGTATTTTTAAGATAAATATGACTAAATTTAAGCAACACAACTAAAAATGACTAAATTAAATAACTAATTTAGTAATTGGATAAAAAATACATCTAATAATAACTCACAAATAAAAATGACTAAAACAATGACTTTAGTATAGGGATTAAAAATATGATTCGATAACGGCTACAAGGTCAATATGAAAACGAAAATTGCAGTTTTGACAATGAGAATTTAGGCTTTAGTAATTTTTAACACTACACATGGATTCAAAGACCTGGGGTATTTAAATCCATTTGCAATGTTAAAATTTACTAAATCATAAAATAATTAGGTGTTATAGCTTAAAATGTCACTTCTCCATCCATGACGACCCTTGTATCGCTTGGTTGCATGACGACACTTCTTGAGATCAAGTTTAGTCACACAACAGGACACTTGTGGATTGAAGGGTCATTTGGGACACTAGAAATGGTTGAAATTACCTCACTCTTGGCCCATTTGATGGTTATAACCCTTAGGAACATTTTTCTAGACCAAACCATCTCCTGAAAATCATTAGAAAACCCTGTTTTTGGCCATTTTTCTCCAAAAACGTTGGTTTCCTATGTATAGAGTAGGGCATACTAGGATGCGTGCATGACTCTTATTCCTATAGAGTAGGGCATATGTGTGACTCTACTTCAATAAAGTAGCATGCACCTTGAAAAATGCACTGGTTTGCAGTAGGAAGAGTAGGGCATTTTCCTGAACTAGTCCAAATCTTGAATTTTGGTTAGTTTGAGTTGGTTTGGGAACTTCCTAATCGGTTATGACTTCTTTTCCTCTCCTTCATTGACTTTATAAGGAGAGTAGAAGGGCCATGTGAGGGGACCAAGCCCATAATAATGTTATGCTGGAGGAATGGAGACCCTCATCCCCCTCTCTTGTGCCTTAGTTTTTTGTAAACCCTAGCACAGTTGATTAGAGGCTCGGATCCTTGGAGAACAGGAGCAGGAGGCCTTGAATCTAGGTTTCGTGAAGTGTCAAGCTTGAAGGAAGGTATAACTTTATGTACTTGCTTCATTCATTAATAAAGATCAGACGTTCTTTCCTTTCCAAAGATGACCTATTTATATGTCTCTTAGATTTGATTACTGTTTGATTATAGTTTGACATCTTATTATGTCATGGATATCAGTCTTATATATGTAGTCAAATGTATTTGAGAAAGTTATCAAGTTGTTTTGCAGGTGTGGGCATTGTGATACTGGACATCATTGAAGAGCAAGGCAGAGGAAGCTTGGGATCAACCTTCGTAATAAGGTACTCATCTTCTAACCTTAAATGTATTTGCTTACTAGTTGCACTTGCAGAACATTTGTAGGTCTATCTTTCATACCTGTAAGTTGGTAGTTTCTCCCTTGAACTATAGGTGCATTTTCCTCACAACAGAATGGTGAATCCGCTGGGGACAACCTAACTACTTAGGGGTATCCAAGGTCATTTTTTTAGTTTTGTTTGGAGTTCTTTGTTCAATTTCTTAATTAGAATCAGTTATTAGGCTTTGTTTGACCTTCCTTGGCTCTTACAGACCCTTCCTAGCCCTTTCAGACCCTGGTGGACCCAAGCTGGGGGGTTTTAACCCCATTTTTTCAACTTTTCCCACCTGTGTGCTACTGCTGTGAAGCACAGTAGCGCATTCCTCTGTTATGGGCACTTGTATGCCTCATACATAGTAGCACACACATTCTAGGTTTGTGTTTTTGGGTTGTGGACCCAAATTTGGGGGTTGTGGCTACATTTTTGGGGTCCTTGATGATCCTAGGTCTGAGTTAAACCACTGTAAGTGGTCTCCTATCCTTGTAATGATCCTATGCTCATGATTTGGACCTCTTTTGATCAATTTGGGCTTGTTTGGAAAGTTTTGGAGTTTGTTGACCCAAGTTGGAGGGTTATGGACTAGTTTGGTGTTTTGTACCCTAATTTGAGTCTGACTGAACCTGCTTGCTCCATTTCCACTGGATTGAAACCTATTGAGTCTACTTGGCCCTGTTTGTATCTATTTGAGTGAAATTTCTCTTTAGATTGGTTTCATATCCTCCATTATGCTTTTAGTTTTCTTTTTGTAGTGAAAGCTCAAGTGTCTTTGTTGTTGTTCAGGACCTTGACTGCACTGTTTATGTGCAGACCTGAATTTACCAAAACATACTTCTTTGTAGGTCATTTGCTTTGTTTGGGTCCAAAAGTAGTTTTCATATGCTTTTCCCAATGGTTGGCATGCTTACATCAATAAGAATTTGAAAGTCGTATTGGTAGCTTTTACCATTTCAATAAGGAAATCTGAAAGTTCTTTGCTTTTACTTTGATAATAGGTTAGTTTCAATTTCAGTTTTGTTTCTTACCTTTGAAAAGTATAGAAAATTCTTGATTTATTTTCTGAGTAGCGTACCTTGCAAGCGGCTTAAAGGATTTAAGAGTGCTTTCCATAAAAAAGAAGAAATCTTTCTTTTGCATACTTATTTGTTTGAGTAGCTACATTCTTAGGTTTTGAGTTTAATTTTGTACATTTAGACTTTATTTTTACCCTTTTTTGCACTCGAAAGACTAAAAATTGCATTTGCATATGCATTCTAGATCGTATCTTTAAGAGTTGCATTTAAAAGAAAAGATTTGTGTAGTGGTAAGCATTTCATTTCAGTATTCTATCTCTGTTATAACCACTCTCACACACCCACTTCCTTTTTAAGTAAGCAAGTAACCTTTAAAATGAACCCTAATAAATTGTACTAGTAACATTTTTTTTTCTAGGTTACACTTTTCACCAACTAGTTTTGGTTCTGATCTTGGGTTTAAAACACCTTAAACCACCTAAGATCACACATTATGCAAAAATTGTAGTTCGACTATCGCAGGTAAACCCACCTCATTCAAAGCTTGCCTGGGATCTATGCAGTAGGTCTTGTGAGATCGGATTGTTAGTAATAAACCTCCTACTTTATGTTTCGAGCATATACCGGGACTAGATCGCGTTTGGGGACTCTTTTGAGTTTCGGGCTCAGTTACCCTACTCACGCCTTCTGATTCGACCAGAGACTGTTCCCCCAGGAGTTTTCGGTGTGGTGGTATCCTTAGTATCTGACCATACGATCATACACAGGTGATGAAGGAGGGTTATATCTGTTGTACCTAGGACAGACATGGGAGGAAATCCCTAGCAGGTCTTTGGGAGGGCAGTTGGGTGATTCTAGCGCTTGCACCCTTAGTCATTGTATTGTGGAGCCCAGGTAATTGTTCTTCTTCCTTTGTTGATCTGTTATGGGCCCTCATCATCCCAAACTCTTCTCCGGAAGGCATCTGTTTGACAAGTTTGATTTACTTAGGACCTTTTTTAGTGGTGTGCTCTTTGTGCTTTGTCTTAGTTTTCCTTAGAGAACTTCTTGCTCATTTCAGCAGGAAACTATGTCTAGCATTCCGGCGAGCGCCAATCAAGGTACCCCTGTTCCAGGGGATCCTTGTGTTGTTCCATTCATTGGAAACATTGGTACTCCCTTAATGGCTACTCTGAATCTTCCTGGATTCACTATAGGGCTATCGGTTTGGTTGTTCTCCACTCCAAATTCCTTGCATGCTCCTGACGCTTCTTTTGTGAGCACCTCAAATCAAGATCAAGAGCTAGAGAACCCTGTTCCTTCTTTGCCAGTAACATCTTCTCCTCCTCCTTATACTTCATGTGGCGAAAGTAGCAATAATAGTAACCAACAATCTAAAAGGAATAAACGGAGGAAGAATAGGAAGAAGATGCCAAAACAAGGGGGAAGCAACCTAGCCTCTAGAAATCATGCTGGGGGCAAGCACCCTGCCTCTGCAAATCATGCAGGACGAACCTACCCAGCCTCTGGAGGTCATGCTAGGAGAAAAATTTTCGTCACTGAAAATCACACTGAAATTTTGTCTTCAACCACTGTCAGTCATGTTGAGGACACGTCATTGATCACTGCTAGTCATATTAATGACAAGTCACCAGTTCTTGTGAGTCATACTGGAGACACCAGATCAGCCACTACAAGTCATGTTGAGGGAGTTGACATTATCGACAAACCCAATAAACAGAAGTGTAAGTTCCCTTGCAAGTTTTGTGAGGGAGACCACCTTACTTACTTGTGCCCTGTACTTCCAGGAGTGCAAAAAGTGTGGTCCCTAGTTCAAAAGTCTTATGCTTCTGAGAAACCAGCCACTACTAGTCATGCTGGGGGAAAACTGTCAGCCAATGCTAGTCATGCTGAGAGTACTAACGTTGTAAAAGAGTCTCAACTTATAGGACTGAAACCAAATTTCCCTTGTAAAATTTGTAAGGGATATCACCTTACCCACCGATGCCCTGCCATTCTAGAGGCATGAAGAGTGTGGTCCATGTCTGAAGGAACCTCTATTCCCGAGTTGTCTATAGATTCCCTACAGTCATATCAACCTTTGGTTGATAAAGTGGTTGAACCAATGCAATCTTTGGTGGACCCCACTCTTCCTTCGGAGAGGGAAGTAATCGAATCGATGCAATCTTCGACCGATCCCATCAGTCCTTTAGAGACTGATGCACCTATCCTCGAAGTTTTTTGCATTACCAGTTTGGATGTTCCTGAAAAAGGGGGTACTTCATCTGTGCCATGTTAACCCCTACCAAGCCCTAGGACCATTTCCTTTGATTGGAATAGTCTAGCCGAGCCTCGTCTTCCTTCTTCGATACCTTTCCAGATAAAGGTTGATACCAGGAACCATACGGTTGATCGATGCATTGTAGATGAAGGAGATTCTGTTAGTATCTTGTCTGCTTATGCTTGGAGAGATTTGGGTTTCCCTAATGTTATTCCAGTTCCTAATTGGTTGTTGACTTTCGATAAGAGACCTAGTTTACCGTTTGGATTCCTTTGTTAGGCACCAGTTACTTTGGGTGGAAAAACAGTCTTAGTTGATTTTATGGTTTTAAGGGACCCTGTGGACTTTGATATGATCCTCGGGCGTGATTACGTTTATTCTATGCATGCTGTGGTGTCTACGCTCTTTCATGTGATGCATTTTCCTCATAACGAAAGCATCGTCACTATCGACTAGCTTGCATTCGTTGATCCTCCTTATTACCCTACTGTAGACCAGTCAGATCCCTCGTCATTAGGCACTACTATGTCACATGGAACTTATGTGGCATATTGTTCCTTGAGTTCAACTGCTACTGAGAAGAAGTCTCTGAGTTCATGCTTACCTTCTCGGGACTTACTTTCGGCTTTTGACCAAGTGACACCTCCATCTGAATGTTTAGATATGTATTCTATCTGGGATGATATGCTTCCTTCCAATGAAGTTTTCCTAGAGTCTATAGTACAGTCTGCCATTCATTTGGATTTTGATCCAGTCACAGTTATGTCTAGCCCCGGTTTGACCTTGAAGTCTGATCTTCTTACTGTTGAGTCTTTGGACTCTCCTATAGATCCGCAAATTGGTGTTCCTTATGAGTTTGATTCTGCTTCTAGAATTTTAAACTCCCATGATGATGAATTTGTTTCTGCAGATTCCATCATGTCCTTCAACTTTGATATTCATCCTAAAGTTGATCTTGTTGATTGTAAGTCCTTGGGCTTGAGTACCATAGAGTCTTCATTTGAAAACTCTGCCTTGTTTATGCCTGCTGTTGATGATAGTGAAGTTGAAAGTATTTCTACCATAGTGACTTGTATCGGGTCTTTCTTTACATATGTTTTAGATATGATCCTGTTACTAATGTTTCTTGGAGACAGGATTCTTAGCTGGATTTATACATGCTTATTGGTCCTTTTCGACACCTTGTGCAACCATGTCAGGTATATTCGAAACTTTGCATATAGGTTTAGGCTTCCCCACTGTTATGTTGCATTTGAACCTTTTGACATCTGCATTCGCCATAGGGTCGAACCTGTTGGATATTGGTGTGTCAGCCATCTCTTTATGCATTGTGCGCCAGTTCGACAGCAGAGCCTACCTAACATGGGTCACCCTAGTCAGCACCCTTATGCCATTTTGGTGGCCATGTTGAGTTTTTCTCATAGGCTCGGGAGCCTTCTTAGATTTACCATGACTTTGACAAGAAGCCTCATATCTTTCTTCCTCATATATTTCTGGCCATCCCTGATAAGGCTCCCATCTTTGTGTTCAAGTTGCATATGCATCTATTATGATCCCGTTTGTGCTAATGAGCCTGATGCTAGCTTCCACGGTTTTAGCTCGTTATATAAGCCTCCATCTCTAATCTCATTTCTGCTAAGCCCTGTATCATTTTGCCTTCGCAATTTGACACCTTTTACCTGGAGGAGACACACCTTGAGTGTCTTTATCTTGCTCATGTTCCTTACATTAGGCATAGCTTTGTTCCATGTGCTTGGAGCTAGTTTCGCATGTCCTTGACACTCGTCTCCTCCCATTTCGAGCATTCTTCTACCTTTACTTCGAGCTCGTTAAAAATAGTAAGTAGGTTACAAGCAGTCTTCCACCTTTCCTTTGAGCTCATTAAAAACAATAAGGAGGCTATGAGCATTTCTTTCATCTTCACTTCGAGCTCATTAAAAATAGTAAGGAAGTTATGAGCATTTTTCTGTATCTCCTTTGAGCTTGTTAAAAAGCAGTAAGGAGGTCACGAGTTTACTTTTTCGGACTCGTTAAACTTTTACGGAAAAGATCCCTATGGAGTTATTTTAAGCCCTTTTTAAACTCCTTAAATAGGGAAAGTTTGCCAAGCATAATTGTCTTTTGGGGCTCGATAAAGTAACTGAACTGACATCCACTTAGGTATAGAATTACCCCTTTTCCGGGCCTTGGTGGATAATTTACAGAAAATGTATACTCTAGGTATACTCTGGTATGTGCTAGAAGAGTTCTTCTTCCATTATTTTACACTTTTTCGGGGAAGCAGACTAACTTTACGAAAAAGGACCTTTGGAGTCGTCTTTAGGGTTTTCAGACTCTCAAAAAGTGAAAACACCAAGCGAGCATTCACCTACTCGGGCTCGATGTGAAATCCACGAGATGGTTGATAGAGGACTGTTTAAGTTTTTCAACTCTATAAACAAGAAAACACCGCCGAGCATAGACCAATCCGAGCTCGATATAAAATCCACGGATAGGTGTATGGAGTTTTCTTCTATGTTTTTAAGACTCCTTAAATATGAAAATACCATCAAGCATGCTTTAGTTCTTTGTCAAGCTTGTTAAAAAATGAAAAAGGAAAGGGAAGGGAAGAATGTTAAAATATCTTTCAATATGATGGCAGCAAGTCAACTATCTCCTTGAACAAAGCACCTGTTTTGAGTCTATCAAACAAGTTGGGTTCTAGTGTTGGCCTTAGGATAAACATGATCTCAAAGTTCTTACTCCTCCATTTGGTTAATTTTACAATCATACGGAGAATTTGTTAATGTCTCCTACATTGCAGATTTGCATCGTGGTCCTTTTGTGTTAAAAGCTGCCTAAGTCACTCTTGTGTCATGCTCATTGTTCAAGGATATAACCTGTGTCGGCCATTCTACAGTTGCCTTGACCTCATGCGTCGGCCATTCCTTGGTGTCAGTATGTTTCATCATGTGTTCTGTCCTACTCCAAATCAGCTCATACCTGTTGAGTGTCCCTCGTGTTGGATGATGGAGGATTCCTTAAGGCCTCCCTTCCAATGGACTTCTTCCCATTGACTTCAACTCATTGTGCTCTGGGAATGAAGTTTAGAGTTTCGGTTAGTACCTTGGGGATTGCAGTCGTTAGTGGCAGTTTCCCTCGCTATTGGACAGATGGGAATACATCAATGTCTCCTATCCGATGGATTCTTCAAGTGTTTGATGGCAAGACCATTTATTCGCACTTGCTTGAATGTACTAGGTACCTTGGGTTCCATTTTCATTATTGGTGGACACCCTCACGTTTGTTCCATTTTCCTCACAACATTAGGGAGTCTCTGAATTTATCTACTATGTTAAAATTTATTAAATCATAAATTTATTTTACGATTTAGTAAATTTTAATGGAGCCAACTAATTATGGAGCATTTTCCCCTTTCCAGCATGTTATTTGACATAATCTGATAATGAAAATTTTCAATTTTGACAATCAAATTGGGCATTTTTAAAAATTTTAACACTGTGGATGCTCATTTAGAGACACTCCTTTTCATTCGACCACCTCCTTAGTGGAATTTCAATGATTAAAACTTGCAACTTCATTAATTTGTCAAAAAATGTACGGGAATTAAAAAACAAAAACTTGTGAGAAACATCGAGAATAATGCTCCATGATTAGCTTTCTCCAATTTTAACACTGCATACATCTAGAGTGTGCATATAAAATAGGGTGGAGGTGGGAACACTCCTCCATGATTAGCTTTCTCCAATTTTAACACTGCATACATCTAGAGTGCAAATATAATATAGGGTGTAGGTGTGGATAGAGTGCACATATAATATAGGGTTATAGGATGTATTACTAATATATGTATTAGGGAGTATAAGTATATATATATATATATATATATATATATATATATATATATATATATATATATATATATATATAACTAAGGTTATATAAGGTTATATATAATATGTTTTTAATATAAATATATCATAGTAAAATATTATATTATATTATATTATATATAATAATATTAATAAATTAAAAAAAAATCACATTGACTTAGATAAATTGGGGGGAGTTTTGCAACATAGTTTCAAAACTAATCTTATCAGGTGTAAGGATTGAAGCTAAAATATTGCCTCTAGAAGCTTTTCTGGCCTTTAGATTCAATGACAGAGAAATCGAAAGTCGAAATAGAATGGGAATGTTAACCATGCATGACTCATCCACTTCGGAACCCTTCTAGTATGTTTTGGTTGGGTAAGAACATTGGGGTTTAAATTATGCATCTGTGATTTCTTTCAAGTATTTGTATTACATTAAAAAATTTCTTGTATTTGAATATGCTCTATATTTTGAGTTGATTAAAAGTTGTCCTTGCTAGGGTTCTAAGTGATATCGGTTGGTGTATAGAGAGCATCTATCCTTTTTCATTAAGGCGAGGCTCGTCCTTCCTTTTTCAGGTACAGATTCCGATCTCTCATTTTAAGAAACCATTTTAACTGTTTTTGAAATTTTTAAGAGCCGTAGGAGACAAATCGGTTAGATGTAGTAATTAAGTTTGGGTTTTATCCTTCAAATGAAGTTATCCGGTTGTCAAGATGTAGCCCTCACCCAAAGGATTGGGGGGAAGTCTTTTGAATCCTTAACCCTTGCTGATAAAGGACACTCATGTTCATTCCTCCTAAGTCTTCCTTTTTTTTCACAAATGTTTCCATTCTTCTTATGCTATCGCTGTCCTCCACTATGACCATGTGAGTACTTAAATGAAAGGGTAACCAATGCAGCCTCTCATTTGATGTCAAGACAAATCTGAATAAGAATGATATCAGAGGGTGTATCCAATGGTTGGTATAAGAGGGTGTATCCAATGGTTGGTATAACAAAATGATTGTTCTTGATAACACAAATGAACAACTCCCACTAAATCATGACCTATGGGATATTGCATGATAAAATTTATATTGGATCCATGTGGGATGCTACAACTAAAGTTTGTGCCAAAGTTTTTAACTACTTAGGCTTGAATTAAAAGTGACAATATAATTTTGACTACTATAGAGAGTCATTGTAGGATGGCATAGTAAATGATTGTAAATGGATATGTTTCATGTGTAATCAATATGGGAGATCGTTTTTCCCATAATGGTGGGAGGTTGTTTTTCTCATCTACGGCTTCTCTAAGGGATGTTAGGGCAAAAAATCATGGATTGTGAAGAAAAGCATCTTCATCACCAGTCTAAAGATAAAAACTTCATAACGGTTGTGTCCATGGACAATCAACCCACCAGAGCTACGAGACTATAGGGCTCAGATAGGTTCTACAGGAGAAGAGGGTTGACCATGACTTATAATTCCAACGTGAATACAGCTGCTATGATCATCACGTTGTTCTATCTGGTGTTCTACGACCAACTCTGTGTAGTCTTCTTCACATGTGCATGATGGTATCTGCTCCCAATGTGGGGAGAAAATTCAAAAAGGACGAGAGTGATGAGCACCTGTAATGATAACACGATGGTGGATCTTCAGGAAACTCAGTACATGAAGAAGGTGATCATGGGTAGATTTCTCGCAAAATTGGTGCATATGGGACCAACTTGGATGGGCCTAGGTACTATTTATATGGAATAGATTCATTGCATCATTCAAGCATAGAATAGGACATGATAAATTACAATGGATCACCTCCCTCCACTCCGGCATGATCACAATCTCATTTCCCCACCAGGATGTGGAATGTAGTTCAGTTCAATGTATTAGAAAACACCAAATATAGTGTGCTAACTCAGGCCGGGACTTCAAAAGTATCTCTACCTTGATAAATCCATAACATATTTTGGGTTTTTGTTTGCAAGGAACTAAACCCTAGTTAAGTAATACAGCTATAAGTGACTTGTTTTATATGCTATCACTTTGGGTATTGATCAATTTGCAGGATTCTGGTATGAGCAAATGGTTACTGCGATTTCTCAGGCTATGCAAGAGCAATGAACAACTTATCCAATTGTTGTTCCACCACGATTTCTGGTGAAGGGGCAGACAGGAAATTAGTCAAGCACAGTTTGTTACCTTACTAATAACTATGCAAAGAAAGCTAACTGCATTATTCTTTCCATTGTATAACACTGTACAGATTTGCAAATAGTTGGTCTACGTAGATATTGGAAGACATTCGCAATTGATGAAGTGGTATTTAGAAAATAGTGTTCTGATAATATTGTCCATTACAATATGCCATTTAATGTATAAAATTATAAACCTTTAAATGCTTCTCTCCCCTCGGCCCACTCCTAGTGACTCTTAATGATTCACAAAGGCTTTATCAGACTTAATTGCAATAGAAGTCGTTATTTATGTTTTTGTGATGAATGTAAGTCCATGAGATTCTCTCAAGCATTGTTCAGTACGTGGTACAATGATCTCTATTTAGACTTGGTAACAATTTTTCTTTACAAAAAATCATGTAAGAAAACTGACAAATTTGATTACAATTCAAGGAATCTAGGAGGGATGAAATGTATACTACCTTTCCATTTGGCCCAAAAGAAAATCCTATTGTTTGCCAAGTGCTAACTTCTTTCTTTCTTTCCCGCTGATGTTTATAAAGCACTTGAGAAATGTTAAGACAAAATAAATTGAAAAAAATATTATTGTGTCGAGAGGCGCTCTACAGCCCAGTATATGGGGATCTTGTTAGTTTAGTGTTTGTCGAGTAACAAAATAAAGTAAAAAAAAAAGAATAATACAAAGTAAAAAGTAAATATGAGACTTAAACTAGAGACTTTACATTTTACTTTTAATACAAAGTAAAAAGTAAATATGAGACTTTAGAGTGTTTGTCAACAAAATTATACAAAGTAAACAAAAAATAATAATACAAAGTAAAAAGTAATAAATATTATGTTGGCCATAAACAAAAAAGTTAATACAAAGTAAAAAGTAGGTTATTTGCTTTGTTTGGATCTAAAAGTAGTTTTCATACACTTTTTCTAATGGTTGGCATGCTTACATCAATAAGAATTTGAAAGTCGTATTGGTAGCTTTTACTGTTTCAATTAGGAAATCTGAAAGTTCTTTGCTTTTACTTTGATAATAGGTTAGTTTCAATTTTAGCTTTGTTTCTTACCTTTGAAAAGCATAAAAAATTCTTGATTTATTTTATGAGTAGAGTACATTGCCAGTGGTTTAAAGGATTTAAGAGTGCTTTGCATCAAAAAGAAGAAATCTTTCTTTTGCATACTTATTTGTTTGAGTAGCTGCATTCTTAGGTTTTGAGTTTAATTTTGTACATTTAGACTTTATTTTTACCCTTTCTCGCATTCAAAAGACTAAAAATTGCATTTGCATATGCATTCTAGATCAGATCTTTAGGACTTGCATTGAAAAGAAAAGATTTGTTTAGTGGTAAGCATTTCATTTCAGTATTCTATCTCTGTTATAACCACTCTCACACACCTACTACCTTTTTAAGTAAGCAAGTAACCTTTAAAATGAACCCTAATAAATTGTACTAGTAACATTTTCTTTTCTAGGTTACACTTTTGACCAACTAGTTTTGGTTCTGATCTTGGGTTTAAAACACCTTAAACCACCCAAGATCACACATTACACAAAAATCGTAGTTCGCCAATCGTAGGTAAACCCACCTCATTCAAAGCTTTCCTGGGATCTATGCAGTAGGTCTTGTGAGATCAGATTGTTAGTAATAAACCTCCTACTTTTTGTTTCGAGCATATACCAGGATTGGATCGCGTTTGGGAACTCTTTTGAGTTTCGGACTCAGTTACCCTACTCACACCTTCTGATTCAACCAGAGACTGTTCCCCCAGGATTTTTCGGTGTGGTGGTATCCTTAGTATCTGACCATAGGATCATACATAGGTGACGACGGAGGGTTATATCTGCTGTACCTAGGACAGACGTGGGAGGAAATCCCTAGCAGGTCTTTGGGAGGGCGGTTGGGTGATTCCAACGCTTGCACCCTTAGTCATTGTATTATGGACCCCGGGTAACTGTTCTTCTTCCTTTGTTGATCTGTTTTGGGCCCTCATCATCGCAGAATCTTCTCCGGAAGGCATCTGTTTTCCTAGTTTGATTTACCTAGGACCTTTTTTAGTGGTGTGCTCTTTGTGCTTTGTCTTAGTTTTCCTTAGAGAATTTCTTGCTCATTTGAGCAGGAAACTATGTCTAGCATTCCAACGAGCGCTAATCAAGGTACCCCTATTCCAGGGGATCCTTGTGTTGTTCCATTCATTGGAAACATTGGTACTCCCTTAATGGCCACTCTGAATCTTCTTGGATTCACTATAGGGCTACCGGTTTGGTTGTTATCCACTCTGAATTCCTTGCATTCTCCTGACGCTTCTTTTGTGAGCACCTCAAATCAAGAGCATTAGAACCCTGTGCCTTCTTTGCCAGTAACATCTTCTCCTCCTCCTTCTACCTCATGTGGCGAAAGTAGCAATAATAGTAACCAGCAGTCTAAAAGGAATAGACGGGGGAAGAATAGGAAGAAGATGCCAAAACAAGGGGGCAGCAACCTAGCCTCTGGAAATCATGTTGAGGGCAAGCACCCTGCCTTTGCAAATCATGCAGGGGAAACCTACCGAGCCTCTGGAGTTCATGCTGGGAGACAACTTTTAGTCACTGAAAATCACACTGAAAGTTTGTCTTCAACCACTATCAGTCATGTTGATGTGATGCACCTGCAACAATTAATTAATAAGAATATGCGAAACAGCAGAAATGACAGAACTCAGAATCACTTTTATATTGATCACAGGCCACTTCGAGGGGGTAACCTCCTTTGAGCAAGCTCAATACAATTAACTTCATGGTGCCTTCAATGACCTCAACACACACTTATATACTAAGTCTATGCCCAATACTATGAGTCAAAACCATGGGACATATAATACTACGGGACGACTTACAAAGCATATGCGCCCAATACTATGGGTCAATACTGTGGGATAATACAAACTACGGATCAACAAATACTATGGGATGACTTACAAAGGATATGCGTCCAACAACAATATACTAACATAGTAAAGAGAAGGGTTAACATAGGTTCCTAACATTCCCTCTCCCTTAGAAAAAGCTTTGTCCTCAAAGCTTTGGTTGGAGAAATTGCAACAGAATCTGAAGGAGTGGTTCCCCGGTAGCATCCTTGGGTTGCATTTCAGGCCACTGACGCCTTTGGAGTGTCAAGGAGGATTTCTTGGAAGGTTGTAGATGAAGAAGAACCCTGTCAGCTGCATGGAAAATGCGCTCAGAATGGTGCTGATCGGCTTGTTGTTTTAGGCGAATTCTGGCCATGTGAAGATTGTCCTGCAGAATGAGAAGAATCTAATCGCGGTTTCGAAGAACCGAGTCAATTTCCTAAACTGGGGAGCTGCTAAGGGTGTATGGAAGAATAACTGGCGGTGTTTTTCCATAGACTGCTTCATATGGTGTCCTTTGAGATGTGGTATTGTATCACCAGAGCGCTGTTAGGAAATCCATAGAAATAGTTGGCCAAAGTTGTGTAGGGATGGGCAAGGGTTTGAGCAATCTCGAAAGGAGTGTCGTTTCACCCTTGTTGACTTAGAAAGTATCATTGTCAGCCACCATCTGTTGAATTGTCATTTTTAGTCCCTACCAAAAGAAGTTACATTGTGCTTGGTCATAAATTTTGCAGAACCCAGAGTGCCCTGTTGATGAAGAAGCATGGAGTTCATAGAAGAGAGAGCCCTGTTGAACATATTGCAACCAATTTGGAACAAGCAGAGAAAGAGCTGTAAGAGAAACTGGGTCATCAATTGTGCAAGAAGGAGCATCTTCCACCATATTGTCCTTACCCTTCTTGTAAGTGATCACATAGGGATAACCCATGAGTTGGATAACCCATTTCAGGTGTGTTGGGGAGGAGACCCATTGTTCCAGAAAATTTTCCAGACTCGGGAGATCAGTCTTGATGCAGAAATAATTCCCTAATAGGTATGGCTGCCACTTTTGTACTGCATGCAAAATAGCCATCATTTCCTGCTGAGAGGTAGATGTGGCTAAATTCTTACCAGAAAGGTCTCTTGAAGGAAGGAAGCGCATTGGTTCAGCAAAGATACCTGCATATCTATCCAAGGAAGTAGTGGAGACTGTTGATGGGTGCATCTGAATGGAATTGAGCTGAGCGATGACACCATGTGAATTCTCCTTAAGGATTTTTTCCAGGCGATGTGAACTGATGATGCATAGAGACCCTATTTGTAAGCCCATAAATTTGTGTTGTGCCCCATTGACTTTAAACTGCATCCAAAGTTCAGCAAAATCCCATAAGATGGGGCCAAGTGTGTGTAACCACTGAATTCCCAAAACCACATCACATCCACCTAAGGACAAGGAAAACATGTCAGAGCGTAGGTTATAATCTTCCATAGAGATACGCACATTGTGACACTTCCCCTTGCAAGGTAAGGTGCCCCCATTGGCAACCATGACTTCAAAGTTGGAGCAAGGATGGACAAAACAATCAGCCTGTTTGGCAATCCGAGGGTCAATGAAGTTATGAGTGCTACCAGAATCAATGAGTATGGTAAGAGGGAGCTTCTTGAAGTATCCCTTGACCCGCATTGTTTGTGGGGTGGTGACGCCGGTTACAGCATGGAGAGAGATCTCGGGTGGGTTGTCCTGAGATGGAGTGTCAACAGGCGGGTGTTGAATGTCAACCTGATCATCTACTGTATCTGTAGCTTCTTCACCAAGTTCTAAGGCAGGTGGAGAATCCACATCCAAGAGATAGAGCTTTTGTTGAACACATCTATGTCCCCGAGTGAATTTCTCATCACAATTATAGCAAATCCATTTTTCTCGGCATGCCTGCATTTCTATTTCAGACAAATGCTTGATAGGAGTTGGTTGAGGAGAAGGCGTGATGGTAGGTCGTTGGGAACCCATATTTCTGAAGGGAACAAAGGTGGTTTTGGAGCGTTGTCGAGCTGCGATCTTGTCCTCAGCTAGCTTAGCCAACCCTAGGACTTCCATCATTGTATTGGGACAAAAAATTTTGACCTCTGAGTGAATTTCATCCTTGAGACCACTGATAAAACAACTCCTGTCCCCAGGAAAAGATAAAACAACTCCTGTAGAATTCATCAGACAATCCTTCTGTGTGATTGGCCAATTTCTCAAATTCTATCTAATACTCTCTCACTGTTCCAATTTGGTGAAGTTTAGTGAGTGCTCCTGTGAAATCATCAAAAGCACTAGGACCAAATCGTGGCAAAATGAGTTGGCAAAAATCTGTCCAATTTGGCTCGGGATTAGCTTTGATGTACCAATGGTACCATTGAAGGGCTTCCTGTTCCGAATGAAAAGATGCAAGTGGAACTTTCTTGACATCAAAAGTATTATGCAGAGTGAAATATTGTTCTGCTCGGTATATCCATCCAGTCGGATCAGTACCATTGAAGCAAGGAAAATCAAGCTTCGGCCCACGAAAATTGCTGGAAGAAGAGAACCCGGTGGCTGCAAAAGATTCTAGCTGTCGGTTATTGTTCATGGCTAAATGCTAAATATGGAGGCTGAGAAATTTTTCATACAAATCTTGGAGTTTGGTTTGGATGGCTGCAAGTGATTCCTCCATGGTGTTTGCTCCTGCACGGGTGACAACCATAACCAGGTTTTTTTTTTTTTTTTTTGGTGGAATAGGTAGAAAAACACAAACAGAAGCTGATTTAGTAAAGGGAAATTTGGATTGGGGAAACAATCTGATCAGTAATTGGGGTTTGAGTAGATTTTGGACATTGTTGAAAGGACAAGAAAGCAAAAAATGGGGATTTCAGAAGTGGGGTGATAGAATGAGAAAATTTGGCAGAGAGGGACAAAGATGTGGAATTCAGAAAGGAATTTTGTGTTAAAATTTGAAGGTGATTGGGTGAAATCTGAGGAAGTTATGGCAAACCCTAAAAATAGACAAATGTGGGATTTCAGGCTTTGGGAAGGGGAATTGGGGATAGGGTCCTCAGGAATGAAAGATGTAGAATGTAATGACAGGGGTTCCCTGAAAATTTAAAGGGAAACAGAGTGAAAACAAGGGAGATATGGAGAATTTTTATTTATTTATTTATTTATTTTTTTTTTTTCAGAAATGGATCAGCAACAGCGGTGTGGAAGGGATCCGGAATAGATGGATCTGCAACGGCGTGGAAGGGATCGAAAACAGTTGGATCTGAAATGGTGATTAGATCTGGAACGACTTTCAGAATAGATCTGAAACGGCTGGATCTGGAGCAGAAGTGATCGGCAACAGTTCAACTGAAAATAGATATGGACCCCAGGTATGTGCAGCTTCCTAACAGTTCAGGGGTTTCACTCAGCCACCAATGCTGTATGACGGCTTGCGTATTGGGGCAGTACCCCTCACTCCATGGCTTAGGTAAAACTGATAACTGCTTTGCCACAAACGACAGCTCTTGGTTTACCTCACGGGTGGGAACTAGTCAATCAGGTAGGGGTCGTTGCCCTTTTCGCTGGCAGGTCCTCTTAATGGGCCAACTACTTCGGAGTTCCTATGGTACTATTCATAATGAGTTTTAGGACTTATGCCCAAGTACTTCCCACAGTTAAGCGGATAGGGATTATTTCCAAATCCGAACCTGCAATAGATGCGAAAAAAAATTTGGTAGAAATTTCACCCAACGAGCCCAAGAAAGTGCTCTGATACCAAATGTGATGCACCTGCAACAATTAATTAATAAGAATATGCGAAACAACAGAAATGACAGAACTCAGAATCACTTTTATATTGATCATAGGCCACTTCGAGGGGGGAAACTCCTTTGAACAAGCTCAATACAATTAACTTCACGGTGCCTTCAATGACCTCAACACACACTTATATACTAAGTCTATGCCCAATACTATGAGTCAAAACCATGGGACATATAATACTACGGGATGACTTACAAAGCATATGCATCCAATACTATGGTCTAATATAAATTACGGATCAACAAATACTACGGGACGACTTACAAAGCATATGCGTCCAACAACAATATACTAACATAGTAAAGAGAAGGGTTGACATAGGTTCCTAACAGTTGAGGACACGTCATTGATCACTGCTAGTCATATTAATGACAAGTCACCAGTTCCTGTGAGTCATATTGGAGACACCAAATCAGCCACTGCAAGTCATGCTGAGGGAGTTGACATTATCGACAAACCCAATAAACAGAAGTGTAAGTTCCCTTGCAAGTTTTGTGAGGGAGACCGCCTTACTTACTTGTGCCCTGTACTTCCATAAGTACGAAAAGTGTGGTCCCTAGTTCAAAAGTCTTATGCTTCTGAGCAACCAGCCACTGCTAGTCATGCTGGGGGAAAACTATTAGCCAATGCTAGTCATGCTGAGAGTACTAACGTTGTAAAAGAGTCTCAACCTATAGGACGAAAACCAAAGTTCCCTGGTAAACTTTGTAAGGAATATCACCTTACTCACCAATGTCCTACCATTCTAGAGGCACAAAGAGTGTGGTCCATGTATGAAGGAACCTCTGTTCCCGAGTTGTCTATAGATTCCCTACAGTCAGATCAACCTTTGGTTGATAAAGTGGTTGAACCAATGCAATCTTTGGTCAACCCCACTCTTCCTTCGAAGAGTGAAGTGATCGAATCGATGCAATCTTCGATCGATCCCATCAGTCCTTTAGAGACTGATGCACCTATCCCTGAAGTCTTCTGCATTACCAGTTTGGATGTTCCTGAAAAAGGGGGTACTTCATCTATGCCATGTTAACCCCTACCAAGCCCTAGGACCATTTGCTTTGATTGGAATAGTCTAGCCAAGCCTCGTCTTCCTTCTTTAACACCTTTCCAGATAAAGGTTGATATCAGGAACCATATGGTTGATCGATGCATTGTAGATGAAGGAGATTCTGTTAGTATCTCGTCCGCTATTGCTTAGAGAGATTTGGGTTTCCCTAATGTTATTCCAGTTGCTAATTGGCCGTTGACCTTCGTTAAAAGACCTAGTGAACTGTTCGGATTCCTTAGTTAGGCAGCAGTTACTTTGGGTGGAAAAACAGTCTTAGTTGATTTTATGGTTTTACAGGACCCTGTGGACTTTGATATGATCCTCGGGCGTGATTATGTTTATGCTATGCATGCTGTGGTGTCTATGCTCTTTCGTGTGATGCATTTTCCTCATAACGAAAGCATCGTCACTATCAACCAGCTTGCATTTGTTGATCCTCCTTATTACCCTACTATAGACCAGTCAGATCCCTCATTAGGCACTACTATGTCACATGGGACTTATGTGGCATATTGTTCTTTGAGTTCAACTACTACTGAGAAGAAGTCTCTGAGTTCATGCTTACCTTCTCGGGACTTAGTCCCAGCTTTTGACCAAGTGACACCTCCATCTGAATATTTAGATATGTATTCTATCTGGGATGATATGCTTCCTTCCAATGAAGTTTTCCTAGAGTCTATAGTACAGTCTACCATTCATTTGGACTTTGATCCAGTCGCAGTTATGTCCAGCCCCGGTTTGAACTTAAAGTCTGAACTTCTTACTGTTGAGTCTTTGGACTCTCCTATAGATCCGCAAATCGGTGTTCCTATAGAGTTTGATTCTGCTTCTAGAATTTTCAACTCCCGTGATGATGAATTTCTTTTTGCATATTCCATCATGTCCTTCAACTTTTATCTTCATCCTAAAGTTGATCTTGTTGATTGTAAGTCCTCGGGCTTGAGTACCATAAAGTCTTCATTTGAAAACTCTACCTTGTTTATGCCTGCTGTTGATGATAGTGAAGTTGAAAGTATTTCTACCACAGTGACTTGTAGCGATTCTTTCTTTACATATGTTTTAGATATGATCTTGGTACTAATGTTTCTTGGAGACAGGATTCTTAGTTGGATTTATACGTGCTTATTGGTCCTTATCGACACCTTGTGCGACCAGGTCAGGTATATTCGGAACCTTGCATATAGGTTTAGGCTTCCCCACTGTTATGTTGCATTTGAACCTTTTGCTATCTGAATTCACCATAGGGTCGAACCTATTGGATATTGGTGTGTCATCCATCTCTTTATGCATTGTGCGTCAGTCCGACAATAGAGCCTACCTAACATGGGTCACCCTAATCAGGACCCTTATGCCATTTTGGTGCCCATGCCAATTTTTTCTCATAGGCTCGGGAGCCTTCTTAGATTTACCATGACTTTGAGAAGAAGTCTCATATCTTTCTTCCTCATATATTTCTGGCCATCCCTGATAAGGCTCCCATCTTTGTGTTCAAGTTGCATATGCTATGATCTCGCTTGCGCTAATGAGCCTGATGCTGGCTTCTACGCTTTTAGCTCATTATATAAGCCTCCATCTCTGATCTCATTTCTGCTAAGACCTGTATCATTTTTCCTTCGCAATTTGACACCTTTTACCTGGAGGAGACACACCCTAAGTGTCCTTATCTTGCTCATGTTCCTTGCATTAGGCATAGCTTTCTTCCATGCGCTTGGAGCTAGTTTTGCATGTCCCTGATACTCGTCTCCTCCCATTTCGAGCATTCTTCTACCTTTACTTCGAGCTCGTTAAAAAAAGTAAGTAGGTTACGAGCAGTCATCCACCTTTCCTTCGAGCTCGTTAAAAACAATAAGGAGGCTATGAGCATTTCTTTCATCTTCACTTCGAGCTCATTAAAAACAGTAAGAAAGTTATGAGCATTTTTCTGTATCTCCTTTGAGCTCGTTAAAAAGTAGTAAGGAGGTCATGAGTTTACTTTTTCGGACTTGTTAAACTTTTACAGAAAAGATCCGTATGGAGTTCTTTTAAGCCCTTTTCAAACTCCTTAAATAGGAAAAGTTTGCCGAGCATAGTTGTCTTTTCGGGCTCGTTAAACTAACTGAACTGACATCCACTTAGGTATAGAATTACCCCTTTTCTGCGCCTTGGTGGATAATTTACAGAAAAGGTATACTCTAGGTATACTCTGGTATGTGCTAGAAGAGTTCTTCCATTATTTTACACTTTTTCGGGGAAGGGGATTAACTTTACGAAAAAGGACCTTTGGAGTCATCTTTAGGGTTTTCAGACTCTCGAAATGTGAAAACACCAAGTGAGCATTCACCTACTTGGGCTCGATGTGAAATCCACGAGATGGTTGATAGAGGACTGTTTAAGTTTTTCAACTCTATAAACAAGAAAACACCGCCGAGCACAAACCAATCTGGGCTCGATATAAAATCCATAGATAGGTGTATGGAGTTTTCTTCTATGTTTTTCAGACTCCTTAAATATGAAAATACTGTCGAGCATGCTTTAGTTCTTTGTCAAGCTCGTTAAAAAATGAAAAAGGAAAGGGAATGGAAGAATGTTAAAATATATTTCAATATGATGGTAGCATGTCAACTATCTCCCTTAACAAAGCACCTGTTTTGAGTCTATCAAACAAGTTGGGTTCTAGTGTTGGCCTTAGGATAAACCTGATCTCAGAGTTCTTACTCCTCCATTTGGTTAATTTTACAATGATATGGAGAATCTGTTAATGTCTCCTACATTGCAGATTTGCATTGTGGTCCCTTTGTGTTAAAATCTGCCTATGTCACTCTTGTGTCATGCTCACTGTTCAAGGATATAACCTGTGTCGGCCATTCTGTAGTTGCCTTGACCTCATGCGTCGGCCATTCCTTGGTGTGAGTATGTTTCATCATGTGTTCAGTCCTACTCCAAATTAGCTCATACCTATTGAGTGTCCCTCGTGTTGGATGATGGAGGATGCTTTAAGGCGTCCCTTCCAATGGACTTCTTCCCATTGACTTCAACTCATTGTGCTCTGGGAATGAAGTTTAGAGTTTCGGTTAGTACCTTGGGGATTGCAGTCATTAGTGGCAGTTTTCCTCACTATTGGATAGATGGGAATACATCAATGTCTCCTATCCGATGGATTCTTCAAGTGTTCGACGGCAAGACCATTTATTCGCACTTGCTTGAATGTACTAGGTACCTTGGGTTCCATTTTCATTATTGGTGGACACCCTCGCGTTTGTTCCATTTTCCTCACAACATTAAGGAGTCTCTAAATTGATCTACTATGTTAAAATTTATTAAATCATAGATTTATTTTACGATTTAGTAAATTTTAATGGAGCCAACTAATCATGGAGCATTTTCCCCTTTCCAGCATGTTATTTGACATAATCTGATAATGAAAATTTTCAATTTTGACAATCAAATTGTGCATTTTAAAAAAATTTAACACTGTGGATGCTTATTTAGAGACACTCCTTTTCATTGGACCACCTCCTTAGTGGAATTTCAATGATTAAAACTTCCAACTTCATTAATTTGTCAAAAGATGTATGAGAATTAAAAAACAAAAACTTGTGAGAAACATTGAGAATAATGCTCCATGATTAGCTTTCTCCAATTTTAACACTGCATACATCTAGAGTGCAAATATAATATAGAATAGAGGTGTGGAAAAAGTGCACATACAATATAAGGTTATAAGATGTATTATTAATAGATGTATTGGGAAGTATATATATATATAAAAGGTTATATATAATATGTTTTTAATATAAATATATCATAGTAAAATATTATATTATATTATATATAATAATATTAATAAATTAAAAAAAATCACATTGTTTCTCCAATTTTAACACTGCATACATCTAGAGTGCAAATATAATATAGAGTGGAGGTGTGGAAAGAGTGCACATATAATATAGGGTTATAAGATGTATTACTAATATATGTATTAGGGAGTATATATATATATATATATATATATATATATATATATATATATAAAAGGTTATATATAATATGTTTTTAATATAAATATATCATAGTAAAATATTATATTATATTATATATAATAATATTAATAAATTAAAAAAAATCACATTCACTCAGATAAATTGGGAAAAATTGGGGAGAGTTTTGCAACATAGTTTCAAAACTAATCTTATCAGGTGTAAGGATTGAAGCTAAAATATTGCCTCTAGCAGCTTTTCTGGCCTTTAGATTCAATGACAGAGAAGTCGAAAGTCGAAATAGAATGGGAATGTTAACCGTGCATGACTCATCCACTTCGGAACCCTTCTAGTATGTTTTGGTTGGGTAAGAACATTGGGGTTTAAATTATCCATCTGTGATTTCTTTCAAGTATTTGTATTACATTAAAAAATTTCTTGTATTTGAATCTGCCCTATATTTTGAGTTGATTAAAAGTTGTCCTTGCTAGGGTTCTAAGTGATATTGGTTGGTGTATGGAGAGCATCTATCCTTTTTCATTAAGGCGAGGCTCGGCCTTCTTCAGGTACGGATTCCGATCTCTCATTTTAAGAAACCATTTTAACTGTTTCTGAAATTTTTAAGAGCCGTAGGAGACAAATCGGTTAGATGTGGTAATTAAGTTTGGGTTTTATCCTTCAAATGAAGTCATCCGGTTGTCAAGATGTGGCCCTCACCCAAAGGATTGGGGGAAGTCTTCTGAATCCTTAACCCTTGCTGATAAAGGACACTCATGTTCATTCCTCCTAAGTCTTCCTTTTTTTTTCACAAATGTTTCCATTCTGCTTATGCTATCGCTGTCCTCCACTACGACCATGTGAGTACTCAAATGAAAAGGTAACCAATGCAGCCTCTGATTTGATGTCAAGACAAATCTGAATAAGAATGATATCAGAGGGTGTATCCAATGGTTGGTATAACAAAATGATTGTTCTTGATAACACGAATGAACAACTCCCACTAAATCATGACCTATGGGATAGTGCATGATAAACTTTATATTGGATCCATGTGGGATGCTACAACTAAAGTTTGTGCCAAAGTTTTTAACTCCTTAGGCTTGAATTAAAAGTGACAATATAGTTTTGACTACTATAGAGAGTCATTGCAGGATGTCATAGTAAATGATTGTAAATGGATATGTTTCATGTGTAATCAATATGGGAGATCGTTTTTCCCATAACGGTGGGAGGTTGTTTTTCTCATCTACGGCTTCTCTAAGGGATGTTAGGGCAAAAAATCATGGATTGTGAAGAAAAGCATCTTCATCACCAGTCTAAAGATAAAAACTTCATAACGGTTGTGTCCATGGACAATCAACCCACCAGAGCTACGAGACTAAGGGCTCAGATAGGTTCTACAGGAGAATAGGGTTGACCATGACTTATAATTCCAACGTGAATACAACTGCTATGATCATCACGTTGTTCTATCTGGTGTTCTACGACCAACTCTGTGTAGTCTTCTTCACATGTGCATGATGGTATCTGCTCCCAATGTGGGGAGAAAATTCAAAAAGGACGAGAGTGATGAGCACCTGTAATGATAACACGATGGTGGATCTTCAGGAAACTCAGTACATGAAGAAGGTGATCATGGGTGGATTTCTCGCCTCATGGTGCATATGGGAACAATTTGGATGGGCCTAGGTACTATTCATATGGAATAGATTCATTGCACCATTCAAGCATAGAATAGGACATGATAAATTACAATGGATCATCTCCCTCCACTCCGGCATGATCACAATCTCATTTCCCCACCGGGATGTGGAATGTAGTTCAGATCAATGTATTAGAAAACACCAAATATAGTGTGCTAACTCAGGCCGGGACTTCAAAAGTATCTCTACCTTGATAAATCTATAACATATTTTGGGTTTTTGTTTGCAAGGAACTAAACCCTAGTTAAGTAATACAGCTATAAGTGACTTGTTTTATATGCTATCACTTTGGGTATTGATTAATTTGCAGGATTCTGTATGAGCAAATGGTTACTGCGATTTCTCACGCTACGCAAGAGCAATGAACAACTTATCCAATTGTTGTTCCACCACCATTTCTGGTGAAGGGGCAGACAAGAAATTAGTCAAGCACAGTTTGTTACCTTACTAATAACTATGCAAAGAAAGCTAACTGCATTATTCTTTCCGTTGCATAACACTGTACAGATTTGCAAATAGTTGGTCTACGAAGATACTTCCACGAAGATACTGGAAGACATTCGCAATTGATGAAGTCGCATTTAGAAAATAGTGTTCTGATAATGTTGTCCATTACAATATGCCATTTAATATATAAAATTATAAACCTTTAAATGCTTCTCTGCCCTGGGCCCACTCCTAGTGACTCTTGATGATTCACAAAGGCTTTATCAGACTTAATTGCAATAGAAGTCGTTATTTATGTTTTTGAGATGAATGCAAGTCCATGAGATTCTCTCAAGCATTGTTGAGTACGTGGTACAATGATCTCTACTTGGTAGCAATTTTTCTTTACACAAAATCATGTAAGAAAACTGACAAATTTGATTACAATTCAAGGAATCTAGGAGGGATGAAATGTATACTACCTTTCCATTTGGCCGAAAAGAAAATCCCATTGTTTGTCAAGTGCTAACTTCTTTCTTTCTTCGGAAGCATCTGAGAAATGTTAAGACAAAATAAATTGAAAAAAATATTATTGCGTCAAGAGGCGCTCTACAGTCCAGTATGGGGGATCTTGTTAGTCTAGTCTTTGTCGAGTAACAAAATAAAGTAAAAAAAAAAGAATAATACAAAGTAAAAAGTAATAAGTATTATGTCGACCATAAACAAAAAAACAATACAAAGTAAAAAGTAAATATGAGACTTAAACTAGAGACTTTAGAGCTTAGAATTAGGTGGTAAATATTATGTCGGCCATAAACAAAAAAGAATAATACAAAGTAAAAAATAATATGAGACTTAAACTAGAGACTTTACTTTTTACTTTTAATACAAAGTAAAAAGTAAATATGAGACTTTAGAGTGTTTGTCGAGTAACAAAATTATACAAAGTAAACAAAAAATAATAATACAAAGTAAAAAGTAATAAATAGTATGTTGGCCATAAACAAAAAAAATAATACAAAGTAAAAAGTAAATATGAGACTTAAACTAGAGACTTTAGAGCTTAGGATTAGGTGGCTCAGGTATTGTACTCAAGGAGCTGTTCAAGGAGAGGTTTGCACCTCGGGAGATTTGATCACTCTCGGCGCTTGATAGAGCCTAGGATTTGGATCTAGGGTGGTAATACTTCCAAAGCTTTGTTGCGTCGAGAGGCGCTCTACAACGTAGTATGGGGGAGATCTTGTGAGTCGAGTGTTTGTCGAGTTTGTCCATTAACAAAATAATACAAAGTAAACAAAAAAAGAATAATACAAAGTAAAAAGTAAATATGAAACTTAAACTATAGACTTTACTTTTTACTTTTAATACAAAGTAAAAGTAAATATGAGACTTTCGAGTGTTTAGTGTTTGTCTTGTCCAGTAACAAAATAATACAAAGTTAACAAAAAATAATAATACAAAGTAAAATGTAATAAATATTATGTCGGCCATAAACAAAAAAGAATAATCCAAAGTAAAAAGTAAATATGAGACTTAAACTAGAGACTTTAGAACTTAGGATTAGGTGGCTCAGGTATTGCACTCACGGAGTTATTCAAGGAGAAGTTTACAACTTGGAAGATTTGATCCCTCTTGACCCTTAATAAAGCCTAGAATTTTATATAGTAACAACCAACTTATAAGTAGATAGATCATACCAAACTACCTTCTAGTTGATTTTTTTATTAAGTCGTGCTCCTTCTTTCCTCCTCTATACATTGTGCCTTCTACAATGCGTCACTCGGAGTGGGAAGTTCAAGAGTACGGACTCTCAAACCTTGAAAATGGTTCAATCCATTCATGAATGAATGGTATCCTATGTACTTCAACAACTAGGCCTCATACTCGGTTACCGTACGACCATGTTGTAAAGAGTGAAACTTATTAGCTTCATGTTGTAGGTAATGTTTGGACGGATACTTCCTTTGAAAGAATTACTCTAAAATAAATCATGTTAGGGCACACTCAAACTGAACGATGGAACTTTTAAATGATTGAATTCTTTGCAATTTGCATTGTCTACATAAATTTAGGTGCATACTTACTAATGGTATTCTATTGCATGAAACAAAAAATGGTGAATGGAGGAATAATAAACTCTTGCGCCTGTGTGAACTGCTACTCATGGTTTTTGTCATGAGTTGGCACATATGTGTCATATCTCTAGCATGGTATCAGCCAATAGGCCTCCCTGGCACTTGATTGTTACAAAGACATTTCTTTTATTGATAATAATAGTAGTAATATAGATGATTGAAAAATAAATATGCTATTTGGTTTCTTATAGGTATTTAATCTAGAGCTTGTCATTCATATCCATAGAGCACGACCTCACCAAGTTAAGAGATCACTAAAGACTATGTTTAAAGAAGTGACAAACAAACTTAAGTGAAACAAATTGGAACTACTTGTTGTTATTTTACTTGAAAACAATGGTTATTTGTATGGTGGTTTTGGCTAACTTAATCTTCTCCAAACTATGCATGGAAATTATGTAAGTTGGTCTTTCTTCATTTTTTTATCTCTCATCTTGATCATATACTCAGTTATGCTCAACAATTGATAGTGAGCATTGCAACTGAGGCAATGATGTTGTTAATGGATGTGGTTAAGGATAGTATCGATGGTTCCCTTATGCTTATGAGCTCTTGAGCTAACTTAGGTTCTTAACTGGGTAAAATTTTGGTTAATTTGGACTTCTATGCAAGTTAGGTTCTCCTTGGGGTTAATCGGGTTACTTTGGGATAAGGTTTAAGTTTTTGTGTGCTTGGGTTTTCCTTAGGGTTGTTTGTTTGGGGGTTTGGTTCCTGATTTTTATCCATTGTGATGGAGGAGAGATAATACACAATTAAAAAATGATTTTGTTTAAGTTTTGGTTCATTTTTCCAAAGTTTACAATGTAATCTTTTTATTAAATCATTGAAGAAAAAAAAAAAAAAAGTTTAGAGATAAAATATTGGATTAGATATTTTTTGGTGATTGGTTGGATGCTTGGAGGTAGAGGAACATGCACGGATTTTTTCTATGACCTTGAGGAGTGCTCTTAGCTGGAGGAATCGAGTCGAAATGGGCCCGAACCTAATTTTTAATTAACAAATAAGCACACATGTGCTATTAACACGTGCACTTTAATATCACATGCACATTAATAATGTGTGAGCATTAGTAATGGGTGTGGAATGGGTGCGTTCTTTTGTTCCCACATGGTTTCTTTTGTGGTGGTTCGAGAAATGTCAGACCAAAAGCACATGCATAATTTTATGAGCATGTATGCGTTTTTTATATTTAACGTTCACGCACTTCCATTGCATCACTTTTTGGGAGCATCTTCTTGCGTGCACATATAATAATGTTAAAATTATTTAAGGATGCCAGGTGTGGGGGTGCTAAATGACACCGAAGAACATAAAGTACCTTCTTACATATGGGGAATTGGATTTTCTACTAACAATCAAGAAGATATCATTGCACTATGGAAAAGGATCCATCTAGAAATTGAAAAAGGAATAAGAATACTAAGAGTCATTGGTGACTCCTTGATCATCATCAAACTCCTTCAAAAAATTCATCATCCTAGTAATTCTTATCTCAAAATGGGTATGATCTAAATTCAAAGAACAACTCAATCCTTTTAGTAGGTCCATAGTTTTCATGTTCTAAGAAACCTCAACAATGTAGTTGAATCCTAAGCAAAACAAGGAATATCTATGAAACTAGGTCAGTTAGTGGAAAATGATGGGTTTTCTCCAACTACCTCATCCCCTCTGGCATGGTTTAACTCCTTTAATACATCCATTATGAGATTATGTCATTCACTCATAAGAAAGGGAACACTGGACTCTTCCCATGAACTCTCTTTCATTCTCATATATCGTCCTCATCATCACGATTATATGTAAGTACACTTAATCACTTCCCTTGAATAAGTAAAATCCAATACTTCCCTTGAATGTGGTACTTCTATGCAATCATTCCTTGGCCAAGTTTCAAACATGGATAATTTGTCCAACAATTTCACTCTAGTGCATTTGGTGTTTGTGATGTCTTCTCCACTCTTGAAGAAGCTTTCAACTCTGAACATCTCTGTCCTACACTCCAAGTCTGTCAATAGGATACCTGACTCTAGTATGGTTTCAAGTTTGTCTCGTTCATGTCTAGATGCAACCTATCAATCAAGATGTTTCTAATTTTGCTCTATATGCATTTATTTGAATTTTTTGCTCAATTTCATAGCCTTTCCATGAAGGATAGCTCTGCATTTGGTTCATGGTTTACATGACCAATGGTCATTTTAAATCCACCCCACTATGAATATAAAACACACTTATATAAAACACACTTGGAAATTTCCACATACCCACAAGTCCACAGGATGCTAGCACATGCACATGCTACTAATTTTTTAATAAGAAAAAACATAATTACTATCTCTACAAATGTGATTCTTATGACTATGACTATCAAATAAGCCTATATAAATATATCTATGATTTGTTTGCGAACACTGGGCCTACATTATCAGGAAACTATGGTTCATTTTCCTTTTTGATTATTCCCGATGGTTACTTTCTAACATTTGTGATATGATGTCCCTTTCCAATGTTTAATCAAAACTCGGGCATTAGACCAAATCTTTGATCACCTTTCATTTTCATCCTGACGTTCCCATTCCAATGTTACTCCGTTGATATTTTATCAGAGCTCCGACATCAATATGATGACAAAGAACCTCCCTCTATTCATTCCAATGTTTTCCATTCCAACGCTTTATTTGAAAACTCAAACATTGGGGCTGTGGAATTTGGAACGATGCCAAAATACTCCTCTTGCCTCCTTCCGATGTGGGCCTCTCGACATCGACTCTCTAGTGTTATATTCCACCTCAGGCTCGAAACATTGAACCATATCATGCCCATTACTAACTTTACTGCTTGAGGTTTTACTCTTTGACGTGCGTCCCACCATCTCGAGTTTGGAACATCGAGCCATTCCACGACCATTCTTAATCTTTCCACCCAATGATTTACCCTTTGGCGTGGGTCTCACCACCTTGGGTTCAGAACATCGAGCCATTCCATGACCATTCTTAATCTTTCTGCCTAAGGTTTTACCCTCCGATGTGGGCCTCACCACCTCGGGTTTAGAAACATTGGCACACTACAGGTTGATCAAACAAGGATCCTCCTAACATTACCCTTCTAACATTAACTACAACATTTGACATATCAAGAACATTTATGTTCCTGGTTGCTTCGACGATTTGGGACTCAGCCAAATTATTGAAAACCATCTAAGGCATAGGATTTGGACTGGTGATAGCATATAGTTCCTTTCCTTCAATCCAGTAATTATAACTTGACCATCTATGAATTTATAAGAAAACCAACCATCTATATTTTGGTTTCTATCACTGCTATTTGAGATTTACAAGTTTAATTTTAACTCCATCGGTTGATCCGGATAAGGTTTCCGATTAGAGAATCAATTTTTTGCATTCTTGTGCAAGGAAAGGAATAACAATTGAACATTATCCTAGAAGCATTTTTACTTGGTGAATGAACGTTCTAGGCATGGACAGTTCTCAACACTTCGGTAATTTTGGGAACAACTTGACTTAACAGGGATAAATTGTTTCCATATGAATTAAGCATTCACCGTGGCCTAAATTCCATTAAGTATTTTCTTTTCCAACTAGATTCCATTATAAACAACACCGTCAACCCAAAATTATAGTTTTCATATGCATTTCTCATTATTACTCCTACATGAGATGATTCATGAACATATATACAAAATTAAAGTTTAAATATTCAATTTACAAAACTTCAAACTCAATACAGATAATAATTCAAATCCTCCATGGATCATTCCATTCATTAAAATCATACATAGTAATAATAAATATGATACAAAGAATCAACTACTTATCGGAATAATTGATAACTTGGGAAACTGGATGCATGTGAGACACACTCCTCCCAACCATAGGATACCTTGCTCATAAATATCTTAGTAAGGTGCCACCCCTGACTTGAGACTATGAATCCACTAGGAGAACACTCAAGGTTGACAAAAGAGAATAAACAAAGGAACAATGTAAACCTCACCAAGTTATCTCTCATAACTTGGAACTCACCAATTTCACACCAAACAACGTAGTTTCGTTCTCCAATTTCCATGAACTTGGCACCAACCAATTCTGCATCAAAAAGTGCAGACCCTTCCTCAGTTTCTATTCCAAATGCACAACAACGGTTACCTTTCACTATAGTACCTCAAGCTTCCACTGTTACCCAATGCTACATAATTTCACCAAGGGAGGTTCACACATGGTTCATCATATCACTGGTAATTTAGATAGGGGTACGACATAGTAGCCAATGCCCCATAACTATCAAAATTACATTTCAAAATCTAGGTTGAATGATAGACTCAAAACCCACACCCAACCAGGAAGAACGGTTTCCTTCGCAGAAAGAAAAACAATGGTATTTTTCTGCATTCGAGAGAAACCCAACGCTTCTTGCATGCATGGTTTTAGTTGCATAGCCAACTTTTCCCACATGGTATTCCCCAACAGACTCATGCCTTATCTTATGACACTAATCCTTTGTTAGATCATAGGATTAATTATAAAGTTCAAACAAAAGTATTAATGCACTAGTACAAAATGAGAAATTAATGGATAAAATAATGTCTAAAATTCGCATATAAATGACTATTTTTGAGTCGGTAACTAATAGCATCTAATTTACGGTATCTTATAGCTCAACTAGCATAGTTGTTTTTAACTTAGTCATTAATTGGTTTCCTTTGAAGTAGTTTATTTAGTCATATATTTGATCATTGATTTAGCCATTTATTTAGTCAATGATTTAGTCATTAATTGTCACAATTAATGGCCAAATATACGACTAAATAAACTACAAGATGATAAATCAAGACAACCTATTAATGGCTAAACTAAATACCACTAAGTTAGTCAGGCTATAAGATACTGGAAATTAACTACTAATAGTTGTGTAAATGCGAATTTTGGTCGTTTTTTTAGTCACAAAATTATCATTTCCAATAGTCATTTTCCTCTATTTAGTTTTATATTCATTATATACATTACTGATTTACTAATTTTATCTTTATTTCATTTTATTTCATTATTAATCAACATAAATGACTAATTTAGTCATTTTATATTCACTTTATTTGTGTTCATTATTAATCAATACCAATTAATTAGTATGATATTGTGACTAAATTAAAAAAATGTCATTCAATATTCATGCTCATCTAATATGAATACACATGTGAATCATGCAAATTCATATTAGTTAATTACAAAACTAAACTATAATGTCAAGTACAAACATAGATAATTTCAACCATGTAAATTATATTATATGAAATGTTAAGTATTATAATATGTATGAATTTCCAATCGAATATCTACTAATGGAGTGTTCCATGATAAAAATGTCTCAATAATTTACATGAAAATCATCTACATCGATGAATTTTCAAAATATTACAAAAACTAGAGTGGGGAAAGATATAAACCCAGAAACCTCTAAGAAAATGCCGATCACTTTTGTTGATTTACCAATATGTATCTCAAGGTCCCAATCACACTTCAATTGATAGTCCAACATGATGTTTCAACATGTCACTTTTCCATCTTACTGCAACATATGCAGTTGACATTTAGAGAGGATTGATATGTAGTGAACAAGCAGACACACCATGATTCATGGTCACAAAGTTGTTAGTTAGTTTAATGGGATACTCATGTGTGACCATGCACTCATTAGATTTGAAGTGGTGATTAATAGTAGATCATGAAGCAATTGTTGCAAGTATTACTCTACAAATTCCCTTGACAAAAAAATTCTAGAAGCAGTGTTTCTTGTAGCTCTACATGGCAGCAAAAACATCAAAGAAAATTTAGAACATTTAAAAGAATATTTTCACCAAATCATTTATAAAAAAATGAATTCTGCAACATAATTGATATTGAACTATACTCGGGCAATGGTAGAAGAATTCCACATCTTGTTGTGTTGCCATTTTTTCCAAGTTAATGTAAGATGTTTCAAATTATGCCACAAAGACTTGATAACCCTTGCACTTGTAACTTCATTGTAAAAAATATGTATGTAACCATGGAGGTCCTTGTTGAAAGTAGAATACGATGTATTCTTGTTGATCGATAACATGCATTCCTTATTGAACATTGTTACATGACAGAATCCCAATAGACAACAACATCAACATCTAAGTATATTAAAAAAACTATGTATAAATACACAGGGATACTTTTAATTAAATAGGATTTGTTGGTCATGGGTTCAACACTAATTGCATTGTATCAATAAAAGAGGAAGGTGTAATGGGTCCAAGAATCATCTAATGTTTCACCTATCACATCCAATTGAAGAATGGATAGACAAAAAATAAGCTACACAATAACAAACATCAACACGAACTTAAGGCCCATAAAATATTGAAAATAAGGTAAAATATTTTGTTGGGGCCTTTCAAAGGAAAAGAGACAAACTCTTAAATTAAAGAATCAAAACCAATTCCTAAATTTGATGGGACTCAATCATGTTTCAAGCCTTAACCAACCACGTAAGGAAATGGCTAGTTTTGTTGGTCAGTCTATTGGAGAGCCATCAACATAGATGATACTATCTTTCTACCAGAAAAACCAATTGTTTTACTAAGGAATACTTCTTGCCATAGACGTGAAAAGAGGTTAGTTGGGATGATTTCACACATCACAATATTGATGTTTCATTCTAGTTTGATTGAAACATATAGATGCTTCTTGTATTATTTACCAGAAACAATCGTGCACATGGAAAACATATTGGAAATAATGATTCAATAAAATATGTGGAAAATTTGGATGTTTGGCATACATAATACATTGGTTAAGAAAGCTTATTATATTTGTAAACATCCTGAAATAATGATTCAATAAAATATGTGGAAAATTTGGATGTTTGGCATACATAATACATTGGTTAAGAATGCTTATTATATTTGTAAACATCCTGAAATTATGCTAGAGTTTCTAAAATTTAACTGCCTTTATATAGTAGGAAAGGAAACTACTTTTTGCAGTCCTAGATAAATAGTCTATAGAGCATGTTCACTATTAACTTCACAAACTCTCTTGAAGTGAATATTAAATTTAGATCTTGAAGGTTTCGTTGGTGAAAACATAGTAAAGTGAACCTTGTTGCATCTCCTATTGTAGGAATTAATTGATTACCAATAATATTTTGTTGTTGTTGTCAGTGTGGATGAGGTTTTGGAGAAAATTAGGCTAGGACTGGAGTTGAATGACTATGGGAGTTTCACTACAAATAAAAGCCACCTTTTCCTCACAAAATCATATTTTGTCAAGAAAGACATCCTTTTGGAGAAGTTCTTCAAAGGACTTCCATGGTAAAATTTGGAAAAGACAAAAATACTGCAAAAAAATTATACCATTAGAGCTGTGAAACAGGTGGTCTCTCTAGTATAACAATCTTTAAATTTCTTACCAAAGTATTCAAGCATGTTTTGAGTTGGGACTTTAGGTTATATTTACAAGAACTAGAGGGGTATAGTTTAACAAAAAAGGGGTTGCTTCAAAAGAAATGGTTTGAACATTATGCATAGTTATTTGACACATTGGATATAAAAAATGCATATATTCACCTCCCTTCTCATAATGTATTTGAATCTTAGTGTGATTTCAGGCCCAAAGCTAAGGAAATCAAATACATCCACTGCATATTAATCTCAACTGCAAGAATTCTAGTATAATCAAGGAACCTACGGAAACTGAGGTTGTTTACCTAGAGCCATCATTTTGGTTTCTCTGGATTATATGATCATGGCTATTCTATTTTGTCCTATTCAATGTCATCATATTACTAGTACAAAATGAGAAATTAGTGACTAACAAAATGACTAGAATTCACATATAAACGACTATTTTTTAGTCAGCGACTAATCGTAGCTAATTTATAGTATCTTATAGCTCGAATAACTTAGTCGTATTTATTTCAGTCATTAATAGTTTCCTTATTTAGTAGTATATTTGGTCATTGATTTAGTCGTTAATTGCCACAATTAATGACTAAATCAATGACCAAATATACTACTAATTAAGGAAACTATTAATCACTGAAATAAATATGACTAAGTTAGTCGACCTATAAGATACTAAAAATTAGCTACCAATAGTCATTTATATGCGAATTTTAGTCATTTTTTTAGTCACAAATTTATCATTTGTAGTAGTCATTTATTGTTGTTAATTGGTCATTTATTTAGTAATTGATTATGGTTAACTAGTCATTAATTGTAGTTAATTGGTCATTTTTGTAGTCATTGATCATTGTTAACTGACTATTTATTTAGTCATTGATTGTTGTTAAATGGTCATTTAATTAGTGATTGATTTTTGTATATAGGGCACGAAGGAATCGAATCACCAACCTCTTTCCTTTAAGGAAAGTGCTCTTTCATTGAGCTAGCACCCTTAAATAGAAGAATCAAAGTTAATGGAGTAAGAAGCAAAATCATGCGAGTTATTCAAACTTTACATAGAAAACAAAGATAAATTGTTCCATGTTGAAATGCCACAACTCTTAAGAAAACTAAATAGTAAATACAATTGATTCTTAGTTGAACACATATAGAGAAATAGAGAAACAAAAATACATAAACCAATCATAGAAGTACAATTCAATCTTCCCTCAGGGATTTACTTTCCCATAAAATGTAATCACAAGAACAATTAAGTAATATGAAATAACACTATTCAGGCATGCAGAGATCTACTAGCATAGGGTCTTCACTTAGTGAAGCTATGCCATAGAGCCTTCATTCATGGGATATTAAAGAATACCCCTAATTTCACTAGATATTGATAAATACCTTCCAAAATCCTTTCGTTGAGCCACCCTCCCAATACATATTTGCATTTCAAAAATCCCTATGTTTACAATATAATCCCTATTTTGAATAGATACCCCTTTCCATACGCCCAATACCTATAAACCCCCCCTTTATGAATGAATGTTATAAGCTATTGGTCAATAAGGTGAATACCTCGTGTCTGCTAGCAAGGAAAATATTTTAACTTGAATAATTATAGTAGAATACATAGGGAAAAATAATGAAGTTTACCCAACCACGAAGAATCAATTTATCCAATTGATACCATTATCCCATGAATAACATTCATGTATCAAAAATATTTTCCGTAGTTGCCATCAATCACTATAGTTGGTAGGAAAACTTTTAACCCTCAAACAAAACTAAGGGCAATGATTATTTTTGCAAAAAATAGTATAATTTAAGCCACCAATGGCGAGCTGTATGACTACCAATGTAAAAATGCTAATCCCACAATAGGAATGAAATGTCTATCTTCCTTTAAGTCACCATTCACCTCATGGATGAGCAAAAGTATCTATTTAACAACAATCTTCTCCACCTACTCTTTCTCAATTTTCATCTTCTCAAACATAATGGAGCTATACTTGGAGTACAAATCCTTGTCACCAACAGGGGCAACAATTTTACAAGAAAGACATAGATGTATCTTCTTATTTTTCTACATTTGGTTATGAAACAGGTAACTAATTTACGTTCCTTCTGGCCACCTTTTGGCACACCCATACATGAGTTTCCCTTATTGTAGCACATGCATCGAATGATCACCACTTCATTATTTAACATGCAGTTGTCCATAAGCTTCTCATAGGATTTCACATTCTAGTATGTGGATAAACAAAAACAAAAGAGGGATTAAGATTTAGGTGACAATATTCTGAATGAGTTGTAACATGCATAAAGAGAAGAAATGCAAGAATAGGAGAATCATATTGCTTGTAGTGTATGGCTCTGATAACAATGATCTGATCAAGGATGCAAAGTAGAGGACAAGTTTAAATAGATTGGCTGATTTAATTAAGCGCATGGAAGCACTAACAAAAATGAAGGCAACAAATTAATAAGAAGGGCTCAAAGAAAATTTGATCTTGACATTGTTTTTATTTCCCTGTAATGTTTTGTTCAATGCTCAATGATAGAGCGATAAAAAGAAAGGATCACTAGTTATTCTATACCCTATAATCTATTGTGTATCATACATATTATACATAGGAATACACTTCAATTACAAGAATGTATATTCAATTTCTATAATCAATTTTCTTCCATAACTATCAATGGGGTGACTGTTCATGTTCTTGATTGGAGGCATATCAATTGGTATCCATGATGGTCCTGTATGTAGGTGTGTGCACAAAGCTGGATTGGGCACAGAGGATTGAACCTTGGACCCCAAAAGGGGCATTTTCCCTTGACCCCTGCGAGGAATTAGGAACCAAAAATGGTCCGGTTGGAGGAAGTCAGTGAGGCTGTGCACTGAATACCTGTAGCTACACTTAATCAACTATCATGTCATATTTGGATTCAATCTCAATAGAAACTACATCTTTCCAAAAAAAAATCAATTATGGGTGAGAACCATACAACCAACTTTGTTCTAAATGTTGCAACTTCTTGCAAATAGAATAGATAAGCCACCCCATGAATAGGTTACACAACATCACCTTTTCCAAAAAAAAAAATGGCCACATTAACATGTACACTGATTTTTTTTTTGCTAGAGGGGTAAATGAACATAAACTGAGAAAAAACTAAACATTCACAAATTACATTGCCCTACAAACCAATTAATGTTACAGAACTCAAATTGCATTTGTGGCATTATCCATAATGTGTATTATTTCCAATGAATCCCTTTCTCAATTCATACATATTTTCCTTCCCGACTAATATCACACCACAACTACGTAATCTTGACACACTAACTGCATCTTTCTTGACCTCTCTTGTCTTGTGAAACTAGATTATGCCACCAAAAACTAGGAAAATATATAAAAACACATATTATGTACATTTTCAAATTCCAATACCCTTGATACCCTCTAAAAAACAACAAAATGGAGTTTTACCTCTAGTGGGATAGGGATAGCAGTCTACATCATCCTTAATTGGAATAAAAATTCCATCCAAGATGGAGTGGGGATTTCCTGCAATGTAAACATACAACAATACATTATATAAATATTTATCAACTCATGAACATAACCAATGATATAATAATCCCTCTCATACCTTCTTGAAAGCGTGTTACAGAAGCTACAGCTTGCTTCCTGACTTCATCGACATTAAAATAAATGAAAAACACCATTGCAGAGTTATTGTCGAGTCATTTTTCCATAGATGAGATGATGTATTCAACAACCTGACATGTATATAGAACCTCTAATATTCCTAAACTATTCCAAATAACCAGGAATGAATATATGCACTGACTTACATCAGAAGGTTTGGTCCAACCACATTGATATGCATGAGCATAATCATGAATTGTCCAGTACAAAAATGAATTGCGAGAGTTGCTCCCCCAATGATAGGAAGAATTGTAGACATGCATGCATTCCAATGTAGATGCTAGATGCAAGTTAGGAAGAGTAGATTCATCCACAATTCATTGCACTCTTTGGGTCTCTAAAACAATGGAAGACAAGACAAATAAAAAGAATGTCCTCAAAGCCTACTTATCGAGGCAACCCATATGCCTAACATTGAGAATTACATAGATCTATGTGATACCTTAATTTGAAATAGTTTCTAAATGTTTAGTATTAGATACTATGTGCATAATCATGTGCATCATGATAGGTTCAAGTTTTCCTGCTCTAATAAACATTACTGCCAGAAATGTACCTTGAGGTGGAAATTCCGGAATAAACATAAATGCCTCAGGAATAGTTGTATGTTGCAATATCTATCATAAACAACACTAGAGTAATATTCAAAGTGGTTCACAAATAACATAATAGTTTGAGCAATAATAATCCATTCAGTAAGTTGTGCATACATGATAAAACTCAATCAATATGACTAAATATACTCCATGTGATAAATATACTAAATGATTGAATCTATTTTCCCCTTTTTTTCTTGTTTTCTTTTTTCCAATCTATTTTCCTTGTTTTACTTTTTTTTCATTTGAATGTTTTGATTATCTTTATTGTGTTATTTTATCCATTGACTGCATGCAATCTATGCCCAAGTCTAGTTTACCTGAAAGGAAAAAAAATAGTGAATAGGTTACATAATGCACAGAGAGGAAAATAAGATAGAGCAAGCTATAATCATAGAGAGAAAGAGACCAGAATCGTCAACAAAAACATCTCACCTATAGCATTGCCACTGGCCTTTCCATAGAAGGAAGAGAAAGAATGTCAAGATGACAACAACCACTTCAATTCCACCAATGAAAACTCTAGTTTTTAACTTGGAGTAACCTGGAAATTTAAAAAGGTTAAATTTTGGGGCCAGAGTACAAAAGTAGGTTTCTAAACAGAATCACAAAACATATGCATGACATTGCATAGTGAAAGATAATAGAAACTTGAGCTTGAAGAGAGAGTAGAGGCACATGGGCATTGTAAAACATAACCATAATTAATATTATTACCAGTGAAACTGCAGGCATGATAGTACAATCATGTTAACTCCTACAATAGAAATGTGAAATGAAAATATAAGATATTATTTTACTTTAGCCCAATTCAAAATTAATTTCACTGAAGACATGACACTACAATCATGCTAACTACTACAATATCAATGTGAAATGAAAGTATAAGATACTATCTTAGCTTTAATCCAATTTATATTTAATTTCCTCTGAATGCATTCTATCCAAGATATATGTTGTTCATACAACTGCATCTAGCCATCTTTTACACCAAAAAATAGTAAATTTTACCGTCATATCTCAACAACACTATAGTATTTAAATGTTATATTTTATCATGTGTAAGACAATGATCAAGAACCTAAATTGAGTGTATCATGTACTTATTCTAACACTCCACTTAAGACATGATACAACAATTTACCCCCCCCCCCCCAAATCAAGATTTCATAACTCAAGAATGATTCAAAATTTGAAGGATATCTTTGTTAAGTCTTCAATATTGCAATGTTGTTCTAGTTCAAAGAATTTCAATTGGTAGACATCAAATTGATATCTCGAGACAATCTCCTTTGATAATGCTATCACCCTCTTTTAGCTACATAGGTAGAATACAAATGAAGTATTATATTTGTAATGTGTATTACACAACAAGAAAACGCATTACTATATCTTAGCACTGCAACGTTTTAAGCCTACAAGTAAATATTCTAATCAAATAACTGACCATAAAGTAAATAAGAAGGTTTATAAACTGTGAGAAGTGACATTTACAGTAATAATTTCAAAGTAGGAGTTTTGGTCTTTACAATAACAAGATTAATAAACAAACACACTGACAATTCCACGACCAAAGTTTGAAATATTTTTTTCCAAATAGAAATACATAGTATTCGAATTAGAATGCTTGAAAAATTTTCAGTGCCAAAACTTAAGGAATAATAAAGGGACATTAAATGATTGTCAACATCAGATGTTAATCAAAAGGTCTCTATGAGATAAGAAGGAAAATAAAGGAAAGGATAGATGATCAAGCCTATAGCCTCTCAAGGTCCTTTCACTTGATTCTGAGGAAAAGCAAGGGCATGCATAGAAACTTTCATTGTTCATAAATGCACTGTTATTGAGAAGGCTTAAATACTGAGAAGAAATTTCATTGTGTCAAGTAAACTATAGGTTTGTTACTAAAGTTTTCCACATGTTTTCGAGATTGGTAGGGACGGATGAGGAACATAGACCAATGATATCTAGTCACCGGGAAACCATTTCTGGTATACACTCTTTGTCTAGAGGTTAAAAATTCCAAAGAGAGTTCCCTATCCCCTCCATATCTTGTTATGAGGTTTCTATTTAAACTATTGCAGCTTTTGGTGTCCACTTTTGAGTTTCTTTTGGGTGGATTCAGGACACTATCAAGAACTGGATACATAGCATTCTATAGGAATTTGGTACAAAATCCTAAGTGGTTGAGGCAAGTGGATGTAGTGCTCTTCTTGTGTATTGAGTATGTGAAGCATTGTGCTCTCATTATGATTCTTACAGAAAGATCATTTGAAGAAAATCTGAAGAACAAAATAACAATGTGGTTGTTGGTTTCAGGGTTTCAATTCCCTTCATTTGATCCATGGAAAGTGCAACGCCCCTCCTCACAGTTAGTTGTAGTGACACTATATGCTCTAATTTGGATGCAAGAGTCCTTTCATCCATAGAGTTTCATTCTCTGGTTTGATCATATAGATTGGTTGTTCTAGCAATAAAACTCAAAATTTGGTGTGGTGTGTGGCTTTCCATGTTCTCTACTTGAGAAGGTAGAAGATACTCAATGTAGTTGCATTTAGAGTATTATGGATTTTCACACATGACATCCTTGTGACAGAAAATTTAGTTGTTTTCTATGTTCATGGTTAAAAAAAAAGAATAAATACATTGGTAAGGCTATCAGTTCCATTTGTGATTTGCACAAATTTCCACCTTATATTTTGGTTACCCGTTACAATTTGTACACAAGCATTTCAAAACTACAATTCATCAATTTAGAGTCTAGATAGATTTTGGTACATTTCCAGGTCTAATCCACGAAGCAACCAATTTGTGCTAGACCCTATGCCTTGACTCATTTAAGTGTACAACCATTGTTTTCTATTAATAGGAAAATTTGTTTTGACGCAATATATTTAAGCATCAAACTTCACTGGCTGTAAGAGATCTATGTTATTATGGAAACACCGAAATCAAAAGAGTTGGTTCATGCCATGGATGAAACACCATTGATATGTGTCGTAGGTCATATTTCATCCAATGATGAAAAATCTTTATTCTTGTATCATTTTGTTATTTTGAATTTCATTATAATTGGGTGTGGTTATCTAACATGCATGACTAGGCCTCCTAACCCCAATTTAGGTTGTTTAAAAACGACAGATACAATAGGAAGAATGATCTCATGGTCGAGGAACCTAGAGTTCAACTAAGTTACCATTTCCATTAGCAAGTTGTACAATTTTAAATATATGGATCCTAGAATACATGTTGCCAGTCATATGTCAAAACAACTGAGTTCTATAATTAAACAATCTTCCAAAAGTTATAAGTTTGGGTAAGGAGAGATAGGGATACCATTATCAGAAAGGGCGATCTGTAGTCTATTTATATCTAAAATGAGCTTCATTGTATGTATTTTGGACAAAATAATTACTTTTTCCCTTTCCTTTTCAAAATGGATCACTTCTTAGGAAAATATTTAATGGTTTTAGAAATTTTCAAGGAACTCTTTGATCACTTGGAGGCATGCTTGGAATCTAGAATCCAAGCATGATATCCAAAAGAGGAAAAATACAACAATGGTAAAATACTCAAAGGCTGGGAAGCTAAGGAATTTTTTCCGAATAAAATGAATAGTCTGTTATATCCGAAATTGGTTGTATGTAATTGGAAACTTTGTGAACAAAAACTATTGGGATATTGTTCTAGAACCCACATGAATGCTAGGAGAACTTTAAATTCTGACAAAGATAAAAACACAGCTTTTATAATGCTTAAAGTTGATGCAAAATACAAGTCCCAATTCTTCCAATTTATTTATCTAGAATGCTTCTTTAGCATGTCTAGGTAGGCAAGAAACTGTCAATTTTTTATTGTGTATTTCCAATATCTGGCCTTTTTTCATCTATATTCATGTTTAAAATCTTTGGTGTGATTTATTAAAGAATTTTCTCCCCTAAAATGTAAAGTACAATCTGAAATACGACACAGAAAGTAGATTTTCATCTACAAAGGTAAAGATTAAATTTTGAAATGACTCCAACTACAGTGATAATTGTTTCAATATGACAAGCATTCCATTTTCCCAACTCTGCTACCTGAGCATAATGTTAGGATATTTAGATACTTAGGAGTTAGTTAAGATCAACTTGTGTAATAAATACATTAGGTAAAGTGTGTTTCTTTAGTATGCATTAGTATGCATTTGTAAATATTAATCCGATGGTCACGATATGTTTTAGACATAGAGTGATCCGACGGCTCAACTTCTCTTAGATCATACTTAACCTTGATATGTGGCTTAGCACCCGATTGGTCCATGATCTCTATTTAAAGAGCATGGAGGGTCATTGTCTAGTTGATCGATTATGGGAAGCTCATTTGTAACTTTCTTTGTTTTGCATAATAAATTGCTCCGTAGAAGCTATTTGGCTGGGGCCGTGGAGTGTTTCCCTCTATAGGATTTAAACCACGTCAAAACATCGGTGTGTTGATATGTGATTTATTTATGTGAAGTCGTTGCTCTAGGTGTTTAGTCTTTTGGGAGTACCCTATGTACTCGAACATGGTATCAGAGCTTTTATGAAGAGTCGCTTTCGGTTATGATCTAGATCTTGAACTGGTGTTGCCGAAACTTGAAAGGGTTTTTAGTTCTGAAATTTATGTGCATTTTTGAGATGTGGAAGGCGTTCCATTGCGTCCAGAGCACCGCTTCCATTGGGAAATGGTTTTCGTTTGATCGAAAATGATTCCCGGTTGCTTAAGAAATGCGTATTTCATCAGATCTAAATGTATAATGTTACAGTGACGTTTTTATTTTATTTTTGTTTTAAAAAAAAATAATCTCATATTTTATTAGTTTTTTATTATTAGATTTTTTTAGTTTCGGATTGTTGCTTTCCCTGTCTGCGTATGCTCTTTTCCATGCACCTTGTGCGATCTTGGCGAATCCGAAATAGAAAGGGAAAGGGTTTTTCTCGGCTGAGTATGCTCTTTGCCGTGCACCTTGTGCAATCTCGGCAAATCAGAAATAGAGAGAAAATGTAGACTTTTCGGGCAAGGTAATGAGATCTAACCCCATAAGTGTGGAATTTTTTTTTTTTTTTGGTTTATGGTGTGATTTGTAGGAAAAAGGGAAAGCATGGAAACCGAGCAAGAAGAGTAAAAAAAAAAATATCTTCCTCCTTCCCTTCTTTTACGTACCTTTTAATATTAGCTCACTTGGTTCAAAGTTGTTTTATTCCATAATAGGTCTTGAGTTCAAGTCTTATTAAGTTACTTTTAAACAAAAGTGCATGCAATTTCTATTTTCAAGTTACTTTAATCTAAAAGTGCATCTCACTTAAATAACAAAAATAAAATAAAAAGTGAGTCACTTAAGTTCCTTTTTATTGCTGCACTATTTAAAGTAACATCATTGTAAAAGTGAAAATCACTTATTTTACAAAATTGATTCACTTAAAGAAACTTTTTTGTAAAGTGATTGTCAAAGGTTCATGTTGGGAAGAGGTGGGTTCTTTTTTTTAGCTGGACATTCTCTATCTGCCACGTCACTATTGGGGACATCTTCAGCATTTTCTTTGTTCAAGCATAACTTCATCATACAGAGTCTGTTTTCAGTGTCGTTTTTTTTTAAACCACCTATTTTTTCAAGATCTTCGCATCCAGACTATTGGTTTCTATTTTTACAGCCATTAATTTTTAATATGGCCACCCCTTGTGATATTCTACTTACTAGTTCCAACTATTTCTCATGGAAATCTCGTATGGAGGATGTTCTACGAAGTAGAGGACTTTTCATAATTACCTCAGGGAAAGAAACAGAACCCACTGATGATGATAAGAAAATAAAATGGGAAAATAGATGTGATGAAGCTCGTGGGTTGATTGGGATGTCAATCTCTACTGATTTGCGATTCCACATATCTGGAATTGATGAACCTGATACTGCTTGGGACAAGTTGGAAGCTGTGTTTAGTAAACACAATGAAATTCGAGGTCACTGACTCGAAAATGAATTGATTTCTTTAAATCCAAGTGATTTTTCAGGCATTCAAGATTATTTCTCTGAGTACAAAACTCTTAAACTCTTGTGTGAAGAAGGAAAGATTAAAAGGGAAGACAAACAATGCATTTATCATATTCTTTCAAAACTTGAACCCGCATATTCTGTTTTTGTATCTACATTTTACTCCATGAAAGAATATTTGACTGCAACTAGCTATCAAGAGCCTAGTCTTGAATCCTTTTGTGATTCCTTGATTAGAGAGAAAGATAAGCTCATCCATCTTGGAATAATTAACAATGCAGATACATCTGGGAAATCCTTATTGTCACAACAGAAAGAAAAGTCCAAGCCTCCCAAGAAACAAAATTTTTGCAATAATAAGTGCAACAAGGGTCCCAAACCCTCTCAGTTAGCTCCTTCTTTAAAAATGACAAAGGATCCAAGCCAAAAGGAAAAAATACTGAGTGTCATTGCAACTATTGTGGGAAAGATAATCATGATGAATCTAAGTGTTTCAAGAAGATGACAGCCTTGGAATCAGTAATGAAGAAGCACCACATCAGCCTAGATTCACCTCCAGAATATACCTCTCATGGACATGCACTTTGTGCTTCTGGTTATTCTTATAATGCATCTTCTTCTTCTACTTCAAATGAATGGCTCATTGATTTTGGAGCATCTTATCATATGGCTAAGGATCAAGCCATCTTTTCTACTATGCATGAATGTAACACCAAACAAATATTTGTTGGTGATGATAGATCTCTAAGTGTTGCAGGATCTGGAACAGTTCCAGTAGATAATGGTCATTTTAGTGATGTACTATGTGTTCCAAGAATTTCCTACAATTTGTTATCAGTCTATCAAATCACTCATTCTGGTGAAGGTAAAATTGTGACGTTTACACCTCATCAAGTTGTAATCAAGGATTTTAAATATCCTCAACATGTCATAGCTACCGGAATTATTAATGATATTACCAGGTTGTACAAATTTCACAACTTTGAGTCATCACCTTTTCCTTTAGTATTTGTTGCTCATAGTGATAACTTGAGTAAACTTTGGCATGAGCGATTTGGTCACTTAAATTATCGCTCATTGCAACAACTATGTAAAGACAATATGGTGACAGGTCTTCCGATTGTATCTTGTAGGGATGGTGTTTGTTCCAGTTGTTTACTCAGAAAATATCATCGGGACAGTTTTGACAAACATGCCTCTTGGCATGCCTCAGTTCCCTTGGAGCTTGTGCATAGTGACTTGTGTGGTCCTCTTCCATCTGCTTCCTTTTCTGGTTTCAAATATTTCTTAGCTTTCATTGATGATTACTCCAGACACACTTGGGTTTATTTCCTAAAACTTAAGAGCGAAGTATTTAACATGTTCTTTGTCTACAAGGCCCTTGTTGAAAAATAATATGGTCATCAAATTATTAAGTTAAGATCTGACAATGGAGGAGAATATGTTAAAAAAAAGTTCCCTACTTTCTGCATTGAACAAGGAATCCAACAACAACACACTGTTCCATATACACCACAACAAAATGGTGTAACTGAATGGAAGAAATGCACTTTAAAAGATATGGCTAATTATATGATCAAATCTAAGGGACTGAGTCTTCAATTTTGGGCTAAAGCCATAAATTGTGCAAATTACATAGTTAATCACACCCCCACTAAAGATTTATAAGGTATCACACTTGAATAAGTGTGGAGTAAAATTAAACCAAATGTAAGTCACTTTTGTGTGTTTGGTAGTGAAGCATGGGCTCACATTCTGGATGAAAAACGGAAAGCATTGCAGCCTAAAAGTGAAAAGTGCATATTTGTTGGATATTCTAAAGATGTAAAAGGTTATAGACTTCTTCAAACACATTCTCATGATGTAATCATTAGAAGAGACGTTAAATTTGATGAAAATATATTGGCCTACGAGCTTAACTCGGCGTTTGTGCCATCTTTGGCTTGCAATCCTGATTCGACGATTGTGCCTTCTTCTTCTTCCAACTTCCTTGACAGGTTTCCAACTCTAGTTTTTGATGATGACAGTGAGGATGAAAATCCACCTATGCCTGCTCATGTTCCTCCAGTTGCACCAGCACAAGTGCTTCCTCAATGGGTCCATTAAACATGTGAAGTAGCTGGTGATATTGCCGGTGATCCTAGAGATCAACGTCGAACACGTTCTCAGTTTCAGCAAGCCTCTTCTCTTTTGGCTCAAGTTTCCGAGAATCATGATCCAGAAAATTTTGCAGAAGCTTTAGGAAATCCATATTGGGATGTAGCTATGGATGAAGAATATCGTTCCTTAATGGAAAAAAAATACTTGGTATCTTGTACCTCTTCCAAAAGGAAGAAAACTTGTCAGATGTAAATGGGTCTACAGAACTAAGTATGTATCAAATGGAAGTGTTAAAAGACTTAACGCAAGGTTAGTTGCCAAAGGTTTTTTCCAAGTTGAAGGGATTGACTACAATGAAACCTTTGCTCCTGTCGCAAAAGTGAGCTCCATCTGCCTTGTTCTTTCCCTTACAGCCTTACATAACTGGGAATTCCATCAAATGGATGTCAAGTCTTCCTTCTTACATGGTGATTTACAGGAGTAAATTTACATGGAATAACCTGCTGGATATGTTCAAAATAACTCTAGCCTTGTCTGCCGCCTTAAGAAATCCTTATATGGCCTTAAGTAAGCCCCTAGAGCTTGGTATGCCAAAATGGATAGCTTTCTCCTTGACACTAGTTTTTCTAGATGCCATTCTGACCCTAATGTCTATACCAAGAAAGTAGGAAACCATCTCATCATACTTGTTCTCTGTGTTGATGACCTTATTCTTACTGGTAGTGACCCTAAACTTATAACCCATGTGAAGTCCAGTATTAAGAAAAATTTTGAAATGTCAGACTTAGGACATTTGCATTATTTTCTTGGTCTCCAAGTCTTGCAAAGCAAAGAAGGAATATTTCTTTCTCAATCTAAGTATGCTTGTGACCTTCTTCATCGCTTTCACATGGAAGATTGTACACCAACCCCTTCTCTTTTCCAGTTTGGAGTCAAACTTTCTGCCACTTATACTTCACCTGAAGTAGATGCCACCTTGTATCGTCAGCTTGTTGGTAGTCTCTTGTACTTGACTCAATCCCGTCCTGACCTTTCCTTTGTCGTTGGTCGTGTTGCCCATTGTATGCAAACACCACATGAAAGTCACTGGATAGTAGCTAAAAGAATACTTTGATATATTCGAGGTACAATTCAGTTTGGGATTCATTACAGTATAAGGGGAAACCTTTGTTGGTTGGTTTAACTGATTCAGATTGGGTCGGCGATCCTGATGATCGAAAGTCTACTGCAGGTTATGTTTTCAGTCTGGGATGTGGACTTGTCACTTGGGCTTGTAAGAAACAACAAGTTCTTTCTCTTTCTTCAGCAGAGGCAGAATATTGAGTTGCAGTTAATGCCAGTCAGGAAGCTTTATGGCTTCGACAGATCCTTTTAGAGTTTGGATTCGAGCAGCAATAGCCTACTCCACTTTGGTGCAACAATCAAGAGCCATCAAGCTTGCCAAAGATCCAGTCCTACATCAACGTAGCAAACACATTGAACTACATATGCACTTAATCAGAAATCTTGTTCATGATCATGTTCTTGAAGTGCTTTTTTGTCCTACAGATGATCAAGTTGCACACATCTTCACCAAGTCTCTTATAGAAGTGAATTTTTCTAAACTTCAATCTATCTTAGGAGTTCAAGAATTTTTCATTAAGGGGGGATAGGCTCTAATGCCTCCTTTCTTCTCCTAATAGTGTCACTTTTGTAAATCCTTCAATCCTATCCCAAGTTGTTCTTAAGGGGGGATGTTAGGATATTTAGACACTTAGGATTTAGTTAAGATCAACTTGTGTAATATATCCATTAGGTAAAGTGTGCTTCTTTAGTATGCATTAGTATGCATTTGTAAATATTTAATCTGATGGTCACAATATGTTCTAGACATAGAGTGATCCGACGGCTCAACTTCTCTTAGATCATACCTAACCTTGTTCCATGGCTTAACACCCGATTGGTCCATGATCTCTTTTTAAAGAGCATGGAGGGTCATTGTCTAGCTGATCGATTATGAGAAGCTCATTTGTAACTTTCTTTGTTTTTCATAATAAATTGCTCTGTAGAATCTATTTGGCCGAGGCCGTGGAGTGTTTCCCTCTAGAGGGTTTAAACCATGTCAAAACATCGGTGTGTTGATCTTTGATCTATTTGTGTGAAGTGGTTTCTCTAGGTGTTCAGTATTTTGGAAGTACCCTGTGTACCCAAACACATAAAAGATTAAGAGTATATCCATGGCTCTGTTGAATGTGGTAGTGTAGGAAATAAACAACTATGGGTTTACTCTGTCAGTTTATAACTCTGTAGATCAGATCTTTGTTGGTGAGAAATAAATACTCTCCATATGTGAAGCCAGTAAACTCTTTCAATTGTATAACAAAGAAAACATTTGGTTCATTCTCAAAGATAAACAATTATGAGATGACTCAAATCACTGTGATACTAATTCACTAAGACAAGGAGTATTCCAATTTCCCATATCTACTCCCTGAGAAGAAAGCTTCAGGGATGCAACCATGCCTCTATTGAATGTGGTTATCCTTTATTTCAAAATGATTTTTAATGATTAATATGTAATAGTAGGAGCATATTGCTTTCAATATGGAAATTCACTGAGAGAACAAGAGAAAAGCTATAGTAATAAAAACAACACACAACTAACACATTGAACACACAATTTACCCTGGAGAAACCTGATTTGGGAAAACTCCAACAAAAAATAAGGGTTGTGCCTAGATCATTTATTATCATATTTAAAGTGTAAATTACAAAACAAGATAATCACTCACCATGCAATAGATGGGCATTGTGGCTTGAATACGCTACTATAGGATTGTCTCATTTGCTTTACTATGATATCCCACTCCTTTGCTATGCTTACCTATGGAACAATGAATAATGTCCATAGAAACAAAACCACTTCATTCCTTTGGAGATTAGTTTTTAACATGTCTTGATGGCCATTAGGGTTAGGCCTAGGTTTAAGGTCTTTGCATACCCCAACTCTCAATTAAGATTAGGGTTTTGAACCCTCTAGAATATTCTTGACAACCCTCACATGGATATCTCCAAATATGTGAGTAATGGGAGATAATGTGGCATCCACTTGGTACTACGGTGATCAAAGCATAGGTCAAATTTTCAAAGGCGTAACCCCTTCATATAACGATCTATTATTGAAGTTTTCTTTGGACCATTGGAAATATCTCAACAAGTAGTTTTAATTTTTAACTTCAAATATGGTCATTTAGCACCCAAAGAAGGCTCTCGAGGTTTCAAAACCTCAAATCACCAAATCATGATCAACCCCTAAATCAGGTCTAACAAGTCCTCAGTTGTGTTCTTCCACACTAGAAAGTACTAGGATGATGATAAAATATATAATGATGCATTTCATATCACACCCCTCATTTTAGGAGGATTCTAGTCCCCCAAAAAATTTACTTCTAAAGGAGAAGAGGAAAATGTTCCACAACTTTCTCCCTTAAGTACCACTTTGCTTTGCCTAGTAGTTTCTATATTAGTCCAACCTGCTAGAGTTCTTGTTGATCACTTCTACTTGTTCTAACTAATAACACATCTACCAACTTGTCAATGTTGTTCTTATTCTTGATGAATTTAAAGTTGTGGCAAAAATCCCATCCATATGCAGTGCCTTTCTTGTTGTCTCTTACTATGGGCTTGCAACTATCAGTCAATGTGGATGATGACCTCTTTTCTCATCAAATTGTGCTTTTGCTTCTTAATTTATTGCACTAAGGCATAGAGATCATTGTCATGGGTAAGGTATATCATAATTAAACCATGAAACAATCCAAAATGATAACAAATTGGTATACCTCCATACATAATAAATAGTCCCATGGAATACCCACTTGCATTGGTCTCTACTTCAAAATTAGGAAATGCTAGAACTAGAGCTTGACTTATTTTACATTTTAGTTTTTCAAAATCATCCTGTCAAGTCTCACCCCATTGGAAACTCTTCACACTAGCTACCATAACATGAGGTATGCAGTTACAATTGAAAAAGAACCTATGAAAGTTTCTGTAGGTACTAGACAACTCCCACAAAGCTCCACATATTTGTAACATTGGTAGAGTCAACCATTTGATGATATCCTCCATATTTGAAAGATCAATCTTGAGTTCTCCTTTGCCAATCACATACCTAAGTACACCAATGATTGTAGGAAAATTCATATTTTTTTTGGTTAGACAACAACTTATGGTCCTTTAGTGTCTCTAACAACTACATCAAATGTGATATGTGCTCTTCCCAAGTAAAGATAAATACGAAATTATCATCCAATTTGTAATATCTTAGTTTCATCCTTTTCGATGTCTTGGATCCGATTTTGTATATGTTGTAAGTGATGTAAAACAACTATTTTTCATTATTTGATTTTTACATACCTCGAAAAATATTTTCCATGGCAATTTTGAAAGTTTGTAAATATTATCTTTGAAGATTAATAAAAATGCCAAGGCTAACTGATTGAGAAAGAGCGCCTATAGGACAGAGTCCACCATATGGTAAAGGTAAGGGAGATAAAGGTGATATGGAAAAGGGACTATAGTGTGACAAAAGGGATCAAGATTGAGTAGGAACATCCTCTCAAATCCCTATATATTACTATCCTTTTTGGAAGGATAAAAAAATTGTTGCCCAAGAAGCAAAACTCTGCTTGAGATAAAATCTGAAAATAGATAGTGATTGGACTCTTGCTACACACAAAGCATAGAGAGGAAGAGTATTACTAAGGTAATGGAGAGAAAATAATGGAGTGCCTTCCTAAGTTGTATGGCATAGTAGAGAGTTCCAAAGCTGATTTTAATAAAATATTAGTTCAAGAACTCAACAATGGCCTTATTGGTTGATATTGGAAGCTTTTGGAAAGGGGAAGAGTGATTGAAGAGTGTTGTCTACTATAATCCTCTTTGTGCTTGAAAATGGATTCTATAGATGTTTATGTCCTCTGCAAGGCTATGGAATTGGTTTGTTTGGGCAAATTGTGGTCAAATATTGTCCCACCAGATATTGTGGTCAAATTTTCATGGACTTGATCATTCAATAAACTGAGTTGAAATGTGTTGATTTCATCTTGGATAGATATCAATCAATTGTTGTAGGTCTCAAGAATGAAGAAATACACTATAAAAATGTCAGTGTCTCTCAATATACAAATAAATAATTATCTAACTATTCAACATTTTAGACCTGATGTGATTGTTTTTAGTGGTATAATTGACTCATTTTAGTCATGATTTGATTATTTTTTATCATGGACAGGTCCAAAACATTGAATGCTTAGACTTGTCCAATAAATAAGGGTTGTAAAAAATATTGTTTACCAATGCAAAATCACCTTGGTTTTATTATTGATTGTCTTTAATGTCATATAAAAATTTCAGCCATCACTGGCCTAAGCTTCCCACTGGGTATGCGAATATACTGAACACATGTGTGCCACATGTGCTTGCAATTATTGACATGGTCAATATATCTAATCCGTCTTTGTTTTCAATTACAGGCATGATCAAGGGCTCTATGCTGCAATCGCAAAAAAATTTATTTCCATTGTCAATTGGGTGTAGCTCAAGTCATTGAGAGGAATTTATATCCCACTAGTGACATGTTGGCTCTCCATGGGATTATTGTTTATTTAGGCATTAGAAATGAGGATATCTCACTCTTTCCTACCATATGGAGGGTTGGGTGAGTAGGTACATGGAAAAAAAACTTTAATTCCATGTATTATGACATTTTAAAATCTTATGAAGATTAATGATTCAAAGCTTTCATAAAGCTTTAATTTAAACTCCACTTTCCTTTTAAAACCTTGGAACATTCTCTCCACGAACCCTTAGATCATGATCATGAACAATTTCAATCACTTACATGATTCTTTCATACATATGAGTTCATCATATATTAGGACTCCTAAGATATTATTGAGTGTTACCTCCAAAAACATGGAATCCTTTGACCTTCAAAATGTGCATGTGCAAATCTGAAGCTGAGACACAAAGGCATGTTTTTTCAAATTCCCCTATACTATTCAGGTCTAAAATCTTTCCTTTGAAGAGATTGAGCATCATATGACTCTTACCTCTTATGGAAGGACATGTTTACTGATTGGCATAAAAAATACAAAGGGACCTTCTTTAACAAGCCCATTATTAAGTGAGCTTGGCTAGCCATACCAAAGTATGTGTGATAGAATATTTGGTTGGAAAAGAGGAAAAGAGGCTATATTCAATAAGAGAATGCTACTTCTAGGGATACTGCTTCCAAACATAAATTTTTGTCTAGCTTATTTAGAATAAGTCAATGAGATTAAAAGCCTCAATTTCTAGCTTATACAAAGGCTTTTCACAAAGCTACTTTTTTTATAAGTTAGTATGGATCCTTATATTACATCCATCAAAATAAACATAAGTTTGTAGGTCCTTCTCATAGCTAAGAAAACAGACCCGGGACCAAAATATAGAAGTTTAAAGGGCCTTCCCAAAATAGAGAAAACATACCCAAATTCATAGCTAAGACTGCAACTACAAGTTTTGAGAACAACCTTCAATTTAACCAGAAATATAATAGAACCATAATAGAGTCTGAAATACTAACTAGAAAACTAAATACGATAGGGTCTGAAACCCGACTAATGGTCTAACCAGTCTTGCCAACATAGCAACTAGCGAGCTCGATGCCCAGTTGCTTAGCGATGTGCTTCTGGTTCTGTATGATCTGTGTGAGGAGGAGGACCATTTCGTCTTGTTGAAGAAGGATTTTAGCATGTGCTTCCCCTCTTTCTTCTAAATCCTTCTTGATAACCGCCTTCTGCTACCAATGGTAATCCAAGGTTTTCTGGTATAGAGTAGTTCGACCTCTAGTGTTCCCTGGGTCCGGGACTAAAGCCTCAAATTCATTTTTCATTTCAATGTCTGATAGACACCCTCTAATCACCTATGCATCTTGCTCTGCCTCCTATATTTCTGCTTAAGCGTTCGGCGGAATTTCCTACTTAAAACTGCGATCCTTTTCAATGAACCCCCTCATGAATATTACTAACATTCCATGCAAGGGTCCGGCTGGATTCGTTTTTCGCTGGATATAAAGTCTCTTATTAGGTAGCATTTTATCAAATGCGGAGTTCAGGATGAAGGAGGAGCCTCCCCAAATTAAGATTGTGTTGCAGAGGGTGAGGTGTCTAGCAATTTCCATGCTTCTATTACCTTGTGATCCTTGCGAACCATGCTCTCTCCTCTTGCTGTTCTGCATATGAATAATCCCGCGGGGTTCCAAATCAATTATGGCAATAACTCGGGCTGGAGGTGGAGTACAGAGGCCAGAGTGCATGCACACGGGAGCCATCAAACTACTTAACGCCCTAACCATAGAATGATGATAGCCTGAAGCCCAGACTGAAGAATGGAGCGGGTCAGGGGAGGCTGCGACTTAACAAACAAACCTTAGGTAGGTGTCTCAGACGCATGGGCAGGTTGGGTGGACACATGGGCTGCATGGGATGTAACGTGCTTGGCCTCTTGGCTTGCAGTGGTGGGTGTTGGTCTCGTCTCGAGGTTGGCACTAGTCCTCGTTGGAAGGCCCACGCTCATCACCCGTGGTGGGGGAGCCAAATATTGAATGGATATGTCCTTTCACTGTGTTCTGAGTGGTTTCTCCCCAATGTTAATCCAAGGGGATTCTTTTCTATTATTAGAAGGGACAAGCTCCATGAATGGATAAATGATGATGTAGCTTATTGGCCGTGCGGCGAACATGGTTAGCGTTGAGAGCTTGAATGTGATAAATATGATCGTGCAGTTGTTGCGTGAGCCATTCCAGTCTTCATTGTTTGGTTAGCTTGGCTAAGTTGGTGTCGCACTGAATTCTGTGAGCCGTGTTGATGATGATTTGCGAATCGCCATCAATGGTTAGCGTTGTCCATCCTTCTCTGCGGGGTATTTTCAATCCATTGTTTAAAGAATACAATTCTGCCACATTGTTGGCAGTGTTCCCTATGTAATCAGTGTAGATATGCATGATCTCCCATGTGCCATTTCTGAAGACTCCTCCGATACGAACAGGTCCCGGATTTCCTTTGTAGGCTCCATTGAAATTAAGCTTGATGAGGGGATCAATTGGAGGGGTGCAAGATGAAAGGATGCGAATGGAAGAAGGGGGGGAAGAGGTTCGGGGATGGATATAGTTAAGATTTAAATTCCAATCTGTCATGATGATTCTTTCCTGGGGTGGACAAACATGATCAGATTCTGACCAAGCTTCTAACATAAGTGTCTCCTGAAGGTTGGCTTGAATGCAAGCTTGGATGCACATCAGGGGAAGAGAGGTGCCATGGAAAATGATTCTATTGCACTCTTTCCAAATGTTCCAGAGAACTAAGCCTGGGAAGAGTAGCCAGACTCAGTTCAAGATGTGACTGGTGAAGGGAGCCGAGTGCCAGTGGCAGTGATGTCTTCCCTATTCATGTTGGAACGTCAAAATATAGAGTCACCCCAATCCCATGGGGTGGAGGTGAAGGTGCAATTGTTGACAAGATGCTCCTGGTTTTCTCCATTTTGGTTGCATAATACATAGACTGATGGTCCTTCAAAACCCCATCATATAAGCTGGTCCCAGGTAAGGATTTGTCTCCTTTCCACTAACCAGAGGAAAGTTCTGACTTTCGGCCAAATGTGTGTGTCCCATATCTTTATCCAAGTTGTGTCCTTGGGTAGTAAGGGTGTGGGAAGAGTTAGGTTGTAGGCTTATTTGATGGTGAAATATCCTTTCTGTTGGTGTCCCCACGTGAGCTTGTCTGGCCTGTCTGAGATCAAGATTTTCTGGATTTGAGAGCTTCCTAGAAGGATTTTCCCAATTCATTGTCAAAGTTCCAGTTCCAGTGTTCTTCTATTGTCCACGATCTCCAGGTGTCGTTAGTGTTAGAAGTGTCCCAGTACTGAGTTATCAGGTGCTTTCCTTGTTGTTGTGTGTGAATCTACATTTCTTCCAAACCATTGAGATGTTGTAGTGTTGACATCTGATTCCGAGTGTCCTCCCAGACAATTTCTTTGTTTTTGTCCCTAACTTCCTAAAAGTTGTGCTTCCAAATTAGCTTCCTTTGAGCCCAGGCCGAATTCCATATGAGGGATCTAGTCGTAAGGGTTTCTTGCCTAATGAGATCATGATGTTGGATGTTTTTTGCATATTTATGCATCCAAATATTCGTCCAAGGTGTGGATTCCTCTTTGGAGCATCTCCAGAGTAATTTAGCACAGAGAACTTCATTCAAGGTGACGGGGTCCCTCAGGCCAATACCACCTTCTAGCTTTGGAGTGTAGAGTTTTTCCCACACCACCAATGCCCACTTTCGATCCTAGATGGTGCCTCCCCAAACAAAATTTTGTTTAAGGTTGTGGATGGCTTTGAGAATATATTTAAGAGCTGCCATGACCAAAAAAAGGTAGAGAGGAATAGCTTGAAGAACAAACTTCAAGAGGATAAGACAGTTGGGGAAGTTTAGTGCTCGAAAATTCCAGGAGGAAAGCTTGTGCTCCAGGGCGGCCAGCATGTCCTTCCAGGAATAAGTTTTGATGGTTGAGTCTACCATGGGGGCTCCAAGGAATTTGGATGGAAGGGAGCTCTTTGGAAAACCTAGAATTATGGTAATCTGGGTTTGCGTGTGAAGATGAGTGTTGAAGAAAAATATTTGCGACTTACGTTATTAATGGTCATCCCAAAGGCTGCACTGAAGGAGTCAAGAACTTCTCTGGAGGATTTTGCTTCTATGAGTGTGGATTTTCCCATCAACATCGTGTCATCCACAAATTGTGAGTGATTCGAGGGGTTTCCTTGCTTGGCAATATTGATACCTTGAATGAGATTTTGTGAGACCAAAGCTTTTAAACATATTCCCAGGCTCTCTACGAGGAGTATGAAGAGGTAAGGGGACAGGGGGTCACCTTTCCTGATGCCCCTAGAGGGGGAGAACGTGGGAGAAGGGGATCCATTAACCAGGATGGAGAAGAAGGCCGAGGAGACAAGGGAAATGATCCAACTAACCCAAGAGGGGAAAATCCAAAGGCCAAAAGGGTGTCTGCGAGGAAGTTCCAATTGGTTTTGTCAAAATCTTTGGCCAGGTCCAGTTTTATGAGAATTCCAAACAAGGAGGAGGTTTTAAGGGTATGAATCACCTCGTGCACAGTAATGATTCCATCAAGTATTTGTATTCCTTTGACATAGCCTAATTGCTCCGGTGAAATGAGAGTGGGAAGCAGCGGTTTGAGTCGTAAGGCTATGAACTTGGTAATGATCTTGTAGATGACATTGCAAAGAGAAATGGGATGAAAATTAGTTGGATTGACCAGTTTGTTAGTTTTTGGAATGAGAGTGAGGAAAGTGGCATTGAAGGCAGGGAGGATGGATCTTGAAACTCTAGAAGCTTCGACTACCTGCCAGACATCCTCTTTAATAATATCCCAACAGGATTGGAAGAAGTCGATGGTGAATCCATCCGGACCGAGTGCTTTTCCTGGCTTCGTATCCATTACTACTGACTCAACTTCTGCCATGGAAATAGGTTTGGAGAGGTTGGAATTTTTATCCACTGTGATCAGGTGGGGGATGTGCTATGGGATCTGCTGAGAGGCTTGCAATCTATCTGCAGTTGGGTCTGCCATGAGGTCCTTATAGAAGAGAACCAGCTCCTGTTCGATGTCCTCCTTATTGAGTAAAGTATCTCCTACTATGTTATTCAGCTTGGTAATCCTGTTAGTTTGTCTGTGTTGCAGCATAGCCTTATGGAAGAATTTAGTGTTTTTCTCTCCATCCTTGAGCCATTGGATTTTGGATTTCTGGTGCCATAGTATTTCCTCATGATGCCCTCTGATGTCTATTTGATTTTGTAGGTCTTTTTCCTACTGCTTTAGATCTTCGGTGTATCTAGTGTGAATGGATTGGGATTGTATTCCTTCAAGATATCCTTCCATCCTTCTTTTTTCGTCCTGAATGTGGCAAAATTCTATTTTGTTCCACTGTTTTAGCTTATTCTTGATAAATTTTAATTTATGCTGGAAGCGATACATGGTGGTTCCCTCCAGTCAAAGTTGTGCCACCAATCTTTGATTTTGTCTTTGAATTTTGGGTGGGTTAGCCAGAATTTATCAAATCTGAAAGGCCTTCTGGAATTAGGAGTATCGCATTCCATGTGGAGATAAACCGGCCAATGATCCGAGCTAGTCATCGACATGATGGTGTTGGAGAGGTTGAGCTAATTCTGCAAAAGGGATTTTGAGATGAGAAACCTATCCAGACAAGAGGAAACTTGCTTATCCCCTCCTCTTATGTTATTCTAGGTATAAATTCAATTGTTAGTTTCGAGGTCCGCTAGAGATAGGTCTCGAATCAGGGTTTGAAGGGCAGCACTATCCCTATCCAACTTATGAATGCCTCCTTTTTTTACCTTAAGGGAGTTGATAATCATGAAATCTCTGCCAATTATCCAATGGGAGTTTTGAAGATATTTGTTAATCCAATAGAGGTGTCTTAGAAATTGGATTTTTTTCTCTACTATTTGTGGGCCATAAACATTCGTAATCACAACCCTGTGCATGGATCCTTGGATATGGAACCACTCAGAAAGAGTATTGGGGTTGGAAAAGAAACCCTCCATGCTGATGACAGTGGGATCCCATGCTATTGCAATTGTTGATGTATATGTAACTTCAGAATGTATTTCTTATATATATATTTATTGTACGCTTATAGAGATGTGTTATTCCTCTATAAGGAAGTGTCGTCATTTGTATTGACAAGTGTCGCAAGTGTGTTAACTTGTCGATGGGTTATTAGACCACCTTGTAAGGGGTCGGCCTGGATTTATGTAATATGTGGTTATTGTACCTAGCTAGACAAGTCGGCCCCATAAGGTTATTGGGAAAACATAACAAGTATAATAGAGATCGGGAGATCTCTATTTGGATCACTTAGAAACTCACTCATCCTTCACTCGAAAATTGGCGCACATGTGAGGAGGAGGATCAACACATAGAAGAATTCTATCTCTTGTATTTTGGTTATACTTTGGTTGTGCTATTGCTCTATCTATCTCTGAGGAAGTTGTGGGGTTTTTTACCTTGGGGTTTTCCCCACGGAAACTCTGTGTGTCTATTGTCTCTTATGCTTTTGCTTCTTGTGATGATTAACATGCTTGACATGATTGATATGCATTGATATACTGTACATGTTATTCTCTCAGTAAAGATCCTATAGCATATTGAATTAATGCTCAAAATCTAACATGGTATCAGAGCTAACCTGAGAAGAAGACACTGTGCAGTTACGAAAACCAAAGTTTCTTGTTTTTTGGGTTTCTCTCCAAAAATTGTGGAAAAGCAGTATAGTAGATTGACTCTACTCATCAAGGAGAATCTATCTGTCCAATCAGAATTTAATTCTGAGCATTTTCATATTTGGCCCTAAAAATCAGGGTTTCCACAAAAATAGGAATTTATGAAATCTGAAGACATAGCTGGAAGCTCCTTGGAAAAATTGAAGTTTAGAGATTTGGATCGATATTTTTGGTTGGGTAGATCTCCAGGAAAATCAAACCCTAATTTAGGGTTCTCCTAAGTGAATGCGGGAAGACTAAAAGACATTTCTGAAGGGTGAAACTTTGCAGATATTAATTTCTGAATATACCAGGCTGATTAGTTCATCAAGGAACATATTTCTATCCTTTCAGAAAGGTGAAATTCAAAGTTTGAAATTTTAGGGTTTCTCTGACAAACCCTAATCCGGCACCAGATCAAGTTTTCAGCAAATCAAGTGGTAAGACCTAAATCTTCTCTATTTCCATTTGAAGTACTCTTTAAGATGTCTCACCACACCAAGCTTGAGGATAAGCTTGAAGGTACTGATAACTTTCGAGTATGGAAGTATATGATTGGGTTAATCCTTGAAGAGAATGAGTTGGATACTTATATAAGTGAAGAGGTCCTTGTCCGAGAGGGAGAAGATGCTAAGGCTCTTCACAAGAGGAACTTGGCTAAGGAAAATGTTAAATTTTCAGAATTTACTTCAATCTGATCTAGGATCTTAACTGAGAGAACAACATGTACAGCATATCTACAGCATATCAATCATGGAGACAATAATGCAAGCACACAAGAGACACAAAGATTTACTTGGGGAAAACCATAAAGGTGAAAAACCCCAATAACTTCCTCAGAGATAGATAGAGCAATGATACAAACAAGAGATAGACATAACCTAGCAGCAGATCCTCCTCCTCCATAAGTGCGCCACTCCTCCTTGAGTGCATGAGTGAGAAGTGAGTGAGTAAATAGAGTGCCTCCCGCACTCTATTTATACTTGACTTGACTTTCCTTTTACCTAACTCATGTAGGCTTGAACTTAACCACATAACATAATGCTGACTGGGCCGACCCCCAATAGGGTGGTCTAATAACCCTTCGACCCACATGGCCGACCCCCAATAGGGTGGTCTAATAACCCTTTGACCCACATGACTTATACAGGGCCGACCCCAACAAGGTGATCTAATAACCCATCAAGTATAAGTTACGACACTTACAATATAAATGACGACACTTCCGTATAGAGGAATAATAACATCTCTATAGGAATACAATATACATATATGTGAAATACATTCCGAAGTTACATATACATCAACACTCCCTCTTAACTAGGAAGGTATTTCTCAGCACAGTTCTTCTAGCACAAGTCATCTTCTCTGGATCATCGTCACTGGATAATCATCATCGAGTCATCATCATCGTCACTGCTGCTGCTATCTCAATCAATCTCTGAATCTACTCGTCATAGGAAGTTCTATAGAGCCAGTCCTTTTTCATACTGGATGTAGGCCCACCACCTGCAGGTCTTCATCATCACTGGCCATACTGTGGAATCCTCAAGACTTATTACGTGCATCACAAAACCTTGAAAGAGCATCCCAGGATGTTACGAGCACACAACTCTACCTATAGGATCTCCCAGGGCACCGAATTACATGTGACCTCACCACAAAACCTCGCAAGAGCATCCCAGGCTGTTACGAGCACACAGCTCTACCTATAGGATCTCCCAGGGCAACGAATTACATGTGGTCATGGAAAAACCTCGCAAGAGCATCCCAGGACTGATTACGGGCACACAGCCCAACCTATCAGATCTCCTAGGGAAACGAATTACGTGCCATAGGACAAAACCTCGAAAGAGCATCTGCCAGATATCCAAAGGCACCAAATTACATGCCATAGGCAAAACCTCGAAAGACTATCTGCAGATCTCCTAGGGCACCGAATTACATGTCCTTCTAGAGCAAAACCTCGAAAGAGCATTTGCCAGATATCCCAGGGAACTGAATTACATGCCATAGGAAAAACCTCAAAAGACTATATGCAAATCTCCCAGGGCACCGAATTACATGCTCATCTGCACAACCTGATCCACGGCCATAGAGTATCAACCTGATACTCACCATACATAATCCTGATGTACTCATGATTATCCTGATCATCATCACTACAACATCCTGCTGCATATCATCTGGAGCAACATCCTGAAGCTCGTCATCCATGATCATCCTGATCATCATCACTGCAACATCCTGCTGCATGTCATCTGGAGCAACATCCTGAAGCTCGTCATCCACGATCATCCTGACCATCATCACTGCAACATCCTGCTGCATGTCATCTGGAGAAACATCCTGAAGCTCGTCATCCATGATCATCCTAATCATATAATGCATCTACCTGATGCATACCAAGTATCTACCTGATACATATCATCATACAAGATCTACTTGATCATACAATGTATACACCTAATACAAATACAAATACATGATACATATCACCATACATGATCCACCTGATCATACAATGTATCCACCTGATACATATACAGATACATGGTCCAAGCATCCAACATGATGCATATACAAAAACACATACACATGATCCAACCGATCATATCCAGCATCCAACATGATGTGTACTTACATATAAATGATCCAACTGATCATATCCAGCATGCAACATGATGCATACATATAAATGATCAACTGATCATATCAAAGAAGAAACCATAACATCATCCTGATGCTCATCATCCAGTGCTTACATCCATAGCCATGTGAAGGGTCCCCCTTCCAACATGCTTGGAATGGCTTCAGCAAATGTGTCCATCACTTCTTCCTCGAAGTGTCCTCGATCTGAAGAACGCCAAGCCTCTCTCTAAAGTACTCGAACTTCACCCTGGCTAGTGGCTTCGTCAGCACATCTGCAATCTGCTCGTCCGTCGCAACATACAGGAGCTTTACGTCTCCCCTCTGCACCATATCCCTGATATAGTGATATTTTATCTCTATGTCTTTCGACCTGTCATGAAACACTGGGTTCTCGGACAGCTTCACACAACTCTGGTTATCACAGAAGATACCAGTAGCATCCAACGGGAGATCAAATAACTCAGACAGTAGCTTCCATAGCCATACTGCCTCACAACTAGCTGAACAGGCTGCAACATACTCAGCCTCAACTGTACTCAGTGCTACGTAGGACTGCTTCCTGCTAAACCAAGAGATCACACCTGATCCCATACTGAAGCAGCACCTAGATGTGCTTTTCCTATCTGCACCACTGCCAACCCAATCTGAATCAACATAACCCTGCAGGTTAAACTTTTGATTCGCTTCATACTTGAGCCCATAATCCACTGTACCCTTCAGGTACCTCATAACATGCTTTACAGCAACCAGGTGAACACTCCTCGGATCCGTCAGGAACTGGCTCAATGTGTTCACAGCAAAGCAAATGTTTGGTCTCGTGTTCATCAGGTACATCAAGGACCCAATCATCTGACGATACATGGAGACATCAACCGGCTCAGATGAAGCATCAAATAGAAGCTTCAGATTCGATGTCATAGGTGTGGCCATGGCCTTGCAGTCCATCATCCCAAATCTCTTCAGGATCTCTTACTGCATACTTCCCTTGTCCAAGGAAGATACCATCTACACTCTGCCATACCTCCATGCCAAAAAAAAATAGTGCATCATCCCCAAGTTCTTCATCTCGAACTCAGCAACAAGATTCCGTTCCGTGTCGGCAATCAATCTATCTTCACAGGTTATCCGCATACAAAAGTAGTATCACTGGATTGCTTTCCTCAACCTTGTAGAAAAGGTTGGAATCCGCTTTATTCTTGGTAAAGCCCAAACTGGATAGAAAGCTGTCTATCCTACCATACCAAGTTCTGTACACATATATGACTGCACCATGTTGTCTTGAAATCCATCTGGTGCATCTTCTATTTCATCACTTTTATATTTCTCAATGCTTCCATCTGCAACATGCTTGATTTGATAGTTCCATTTGGAAGTCATAACAAACTTCCCTTCACGTCTTGGGACTACATCCCAAACATCATTCTTCATGATCGACGGATCATGGCATTCCATCCCAGATCCTGGGAACTTCAAGATCTTCAATATCTTCAATAGATATCTTTGTTGCTGGAACAAATGTTGTAGTTCTTCTTTTGTAGGAGATGGCATATGATCTTTCCTACACAACAAGTTAAATTGCATGATTAGAAAACATCTCATAGTTTTCAGAACAAATTCTTACACATAAAGAAATATGTCATACAGTCATGCAATTATCTTAACCAATGCTTCAATACAACATTTATCCATTTCAGTAACTTTCTAGATGCCTTCCAATCTCTACCAGAACATTGTTCAGAGTGTGCACAACTCCCAACATGTCAGCAAAGAGGTTTCATTCTAGATAAGTAGCAATGGAATGTTGTACAGTGCCATAGGCCACTTACCCATGTATATTAGTAGTATACTGTTCATCAATGCAACTATTCTAATATGCACAATACATATCCTAAGTCTAGGAACATGAGCATATATATCATTGAACAATTTTATTTAAACAGACAAATATGCAAGAAATTAAAATACTTATCTTTGTTTGTTCGTTGGGTGGACTCCCTCTGAGTCTTTGCTTCCTTACAGGAGCTGCTGGAGTCCTAATCTGAAGTAGATTCTTCTACACCTTTCTGTTGTGGAAAGATGGTCAACTCCCTCTGAATATCTGCATCCTTGCAGAAACTACTGAAGTGTGTTTGCTTTCTTGTAGGAACAACTGGAGTGTGCTCCCACTTGATCTTTGCTTCCTGGATTACCTGTTCTTGAACTCATATTCATCCTTGGTCCCTATGTATGCTTATTAGTATCATGATTGTGTTATCCTTGTGATCTCATATAAAATCATACATTCATTAGTATACTATTAAAACACAATAATCTCAAGCATGTATAGTCATGATCATTTCAAACAGAAAATAATAAGCATTAGCATTCAAGGTTGATGTAGGATTCTTATGGTTAGTCAAATCATAAGAAACATAACATGTCTAAACCTGTAATTACTCAAACCTATGACTCTTCAGGTTAGTTGAATCATCAATCAAGATAAGAGATATAATATGCATAAAACCTGTGATTATTCAAACCTATACCTTCATGATTCTTCTGGTTAGTCATATCATCAATTATGGTAAGAAACATAATATGCATACAACCATGATTATTCAAACCTATGACTTCATGAATAATCATTATCAACAACAGTATAAGATCCTAACACAAGGTAGGATTCTAGCTTGATATAGGAAAAACATACCTGGATTAGCATGCTAGCTATTTATGTCTAACATAGTCACATGATGTCTTCTTGTTCTTCTTCAATGACTTGTGCTAGTAACCTGTATATCTCATAGGTTAACTATTACAAAACCAAGTTATAGATACCTCGTAAATGGATCTTCTATGAGATCCATGGCAATGGATGAATCTTTGTCCTCATGTTATCATGATCATATGTTCTTGGACCAGGACATGATTTGTCTTTCTTGGTGTACCTTTCATGTTAGTAGACAACATAAACCTCATACAACACCATAATGCATTAGTACAATCATAAGTGTCAACACCCTAACCAATGAATATCTTCTATCATGCATTCATAATTTTGTTAAGGTGATACGACAAATCTAAAAACAAAATTGTACTTAACCGTAATAACATGAAGACAAACATACCATAAACTTAATCATGAACAAATATCGAAACATACCTCAATGAGTCATACCTATCGAGATCGCTTGTAATATCCTTATGTAAAGCCTTAGCCTCATCTCCCTCTGAAACAGGAACTCCTTCACTTATGCATGTGACCAATCCATCTTCTTCTAGGATTAATCCTATCCACTTGATTTGCAAGAACTGGACCTGGAGCTAGATATGGGTTTGTCAGAGAAACCCCAAAAATTCAAACTTTGAATTTCAAACTTCCGAAAGGATAGAAATATGCGCCTTGATGAGCTGATCAGGCTAGTATATTTAGAATTTGAAAACTGGAAAGTTTCACTCCTCAATTTTGCCTTTGAAACTTCCGGATTCACTGGACGTGACCCTGAAATGGGGTTTGATGAAGCCCACTCTTCTGCCCAATCAAAAGGTTTTATCCAAATCTCTAAGCTTCTATTTTCTGAGGAGCTTCCAGCCGTGGTCACAGATTTAAAAAATTCCCATTTTTACAGAAGCCCTAATTTTCCACTTTTCTGATCAAACTCACGAACTAGGGTTTGATCAAGCCTGGCCTTCTTCCCAACCAAAAATACTAATATTGGTCTCTAAATTTTTGTTGTTATGAGTAGCATTCATCCGTGGTCTCCGATTACAAAAATTCCAACTTTCTACGAAGCCCTAAATTCCGGAAGCCATGAATGAAGGTACTAAAAAATAATTCTGTTTTGACAGAAATATGTACCTGATTGTTTTTGGTGTAACTCAGAACTTTTCAATCCAAAGGGTCTGAAAACGTTTCCTGAGATAGCCTGACCTGTTATCTTTCCATCCTGACAGGTCTGACCTCAATTGGATTCTCTGAGATAGAGTTATGCCAAATGTCGCAATGTGACCTATTTTGGGATAAAACAGGAGAGCGATTTTGTATGAAGTGCCACGTGTTACTGTTTGAACTTCGGCCTCTAAAAACGTTTGCTGAGATAGCTCATCCTGTTATATTTACATCCTGATAGGTCTGACCTCAATTGGACTCTCTGAGAGAGAGTTATGCCAAGTGTCGCAACGTGACCTGTCTATGGGATAATACAAGAGAGCGCACTTGTACGGCGTGCCACGTGTCACTGGTTCAACTTCGGGCTCTGCAAATTTTTTTTGAGATAGTACAGTCTGTGTACTACATGTCACTTTTTACGAAATTTCATTTGGAGCTTCCTAGCCCAAGTTATGACCTTTTTCCCAAGGTCACCGTATTTTGACTCAGATCTGGAAGAGGTAGAAACCCTATATTGTACAGATCATAAATAACAAAGTACAACGAATTAGAGGTTTTCATTTGGACACAAGGTACATGTGGATCTCAGCTTCATCTTGTAACAATTTCAGATCCGAAAACTTTGCCAAAACGGATTTATAGCAAGAGTTCTACGATGACTGGTTTTTGCTATATCAAGCCCTAACATCGTAAGTGCAACAAGTGTCATACATGCCATATCATGCCTTCTTTCAGGCTAGCTCTGATACCATGTTAAATTTTCAGAATTTACTTCAATCTGATCTAGGATCTTAACTGAGAGAACATGTACAGCATATCTACAGCATATCAATCATGGAGACAATAATGCAAGCACACAAGAGACACAAAGATTTACTTGGGGAAAACCATAAAGGTGAAAAACCCCAATAACTTCCTCAGAGATAGATAGAGCAATGATACAACCAAGAGATAGACATAACCTAGCAGAATATCCTCCTCCTCCATAAGTTCGCCACTCCTCCTTGAGTGCATGAGTGAGAAGTGAGTGAGTAAATAGAGTGCCTCCCGCACTCTATTTATACTTGACTTGACTTGCCTTTTACCTAACTCATGTAGGCTCGAACTTAACCACATAACATAATGCTGACTGGGCCGACCCCCAATAGGGTGGTCTAATAACCCTTCGACCCACATGGCCGACCCCCAATAGGGTTGTCTAATAACCCTTTGACCCACATGACTTATACAGGACCGACCCCAACAAGGTGATCTAATAACCCATCAAGTATAAGTTACGACACTTACAATATAAATGACGACACTTCCGTATAGAGGAATAATAACATCTCTATAGGGATACAATATACATATATGTGAAATACATTCCAAAGTTACATATACATCAACAGAAAAGAGGATCATTGCTGATGCTATTAAAGATCATCTCATCCCTCATGTGTCATCCCTAAAGACACCAAAAGAGATGTTTGATTCCTTGAACAAACTATTTGAAGGCAAGAACATAAATCGGAAGATGACCTTGAGGAATCAATTAAAGAATATCAAGATCCAGAATACATAGACTATGCAATCATATTTCTCAAGGGTATCCCAGATAAAAGAACAACTTGAAGCTATGGGTGAAGATATAGAAAATTGAGAAATAGTGATGACCACTCTTAATGGCCTTCCTAGGTCATGGGATTCCTTCATCCAAGGAATTTGTGCTAGGAAGAAACTTATCACTTTCAGTAGGTTGTGGGAAGAATGCTCATAGGAAGAAGCTCGAATTGTAGCTCGAGAAGAGAAGATGGGAAGTGAATACCAAGCACTCACAGCTCACTCCAAAAGACATGATGATAAGAAGGGACATCACCACAGTAAGAAAAATAAGCATTGAAGGGGCAACTTCAGATCTCACAGAAACATATCAAATGCCCGTTGCTTTACATGTGATGAAAAGGGACACTATGCCAAAGATTGTCCTAGAAATAAGAAATAGGATCCTCACAAGAAGAAGAACCTCAAAAGAAGACATCATGCTCATGTTGTAGAGGATGATGAACCTCCCAGGAAGAGGGCTAGAGAAGATAGTGAAGATTCTTCAAGTGATGAAGAATATGTCTTCATTTCTGCTCTCACTGGAACCATTACTTATGGAAGTAATGATTGGCTAATAGATAGTGGAGCTTCCAATCATATGACAAGATTCAAAGAATCCTTTGTGGATCTATCTGAACATGACTCACCCCACAAGGTGAAACTTGGGGATGACTACTAGTATCCCATAAAAGGGAGTGGTGAAGCCTCCTATAAACTAGACTCTGGAAAGTCTATGAAGATGAAAGATGTACTCTATGTTCCAGGTCTTAAGAAGAATCTACTCTCAATATCTGCATTGGATGCAAAAGGCACGGGGTTGCATTTATAGATGGCCAAGTCCTAATGTGGCCAAAGGGTAAGACTATAGATGATGCAGTTGTGATTGGAGAGCAAGAGGGAGGATTATACAAATTGAAGGGCCATCCAAAACAAGCCATGGTCCATGAATCAGTAGAGCCAAGTGAACTTTGGCACAAAAGGCTTGCACACATGTATTACAGAGCACTACCAATTGCAAGCAAAGCAGTAGAAGGTCTTCCTGAAATCTAGACAAAGCATGAAGGAATTTGCAAAGGTTGTGCAAAGGGAAAGAATACAAAGAAGACATTTCCAAGCAGTGAAAGCAAGGAAAAAAGAATCTTGGAGATTATCCACTCTAATGTATGCGGTCCTATGTCATCCAGTTCTCTAAGTGGGTATGTATACTATGTCTCCTTTATTGATGATTTCTCTAGAAAGACTTGGGTCTACTTCTTGAAGAACAAAGATGAAGTGTTTAACAATTTCAAGGAATTCAAAGCCTTGATAGAAAACCAAACTAACATGAAGATCAAGATCTTCAGATCTGACAATGGTGGAGAATTTACTTCAGGAGACTTCAAGAAGTTATGCAGTGATTCAGGGATTAAGAGGGAGTTGACTACTCCTGACAATCTACAGCAGAATGGAGTTGCCGAGAGGATGAATAGAACAATCATGGAAGCAGCAAGGGTAATGCTTCATGACCAAGACTTACCTATGCATTTATGGGCTGAAGCAACAAGGATAGATGTATATGTGCAGAACATAACACCCCATAATATACTTGACAACAAAACACCAGAAGAAGTGTTCACTAGTAAGAAACCAGAAGTGAGCCATCTCAGAATATTTGGTTGTCCAGTATACACTCACATCCCAAAAGAGAAAAGGTCAAAGTTGGATCCTTCAGGAAAGAAGGGTATATTCGTGGGCTCCAGTGAAAGCTCGAAAGCTTACAGAATCTACTTCCCTGGTTTCAAGAGGATCGACATCAGTAGAGATGTAACATTTGATGAAAGTTCAGCTTACCTCAAATCAAGAAAGACACCTATTGAAGACAATGAAGAACCAATAATATCAAGAGCACAAGACACCGCAATGAATGAAGCAGTTCCTGAAGAAGATCGAGAAATGGAAGAACCACAAGAACCTATGGATCCACCTGTGAGAAGAATCCTCACAAGAGGAAACCAACATGGGATAGAGAGCTCATCCAAGATGTAGAAAGATTTGGCATTCCATAAGAAGAACATAGAGAAAGAAAAAGGACAAGGTCACATATTAGTTATGTTACTTTTCTCTATGACATTATGGATAAAGAACCTTCAAGTTATGAAGAAGCTGCATAAAAGAAAGAATGGAAGGATGCTATGATTGAAGAATACCAGTCAATTATGAAGAATGATGTTTGGGATGTGGTTCCAAGACCAGATGGGAAGTTTGTGGTGACTTCCAAATGGATCTATAAGATCAAGCATGCTGCAGATGGTAGCATAGAGAAATACAAAGCTAGGTTTGTAGCTCGTGGTTTCTCCCAGAAAGAAGGGATTGATTATCAAGAGACCTTTGCTCCCGTGGCCAGGTACACCTCCATTAGATCAGTACTTGCTTTGGCTGCAGTGATGAAATGGAAGATACACCAGATGGATGTCATGACTACTTTCTTGAATGGTGTAGTTGAAGAGGAAGTGTATGTGGAGTAGCCACTTGGGTTTGAGACACATGATAGAGGAACTCATGTGTGCAAACTGAAGAAAGCCCTGTACAGTTTGAAAAAGGCACCCAGGACCTGGTATGGCAGGATAGATGGCTTCCTATCTAGTTTGGGCTTTACCAAGAGTAAAGCAGATTCCAACCTTTACTACAAGGTTGAGGAAGGCAATCCTGTGATTCTACTATTATATGTGGATGACCTGTTTGTAACAGGTGAGGATAGGTTGATTGCCGATATGAAGAGGAAGCTTGCTGTCGAGTTCAAGATGAAGGACTTGGGTATGATGCACTAATTTATTGGTATGGAGGTGTGGCAGAGTGCAGATGGAATCTTGCTTGGGAAAAGGAAGTATGCAGTAGATATCTTGAAAAGGTTCGGGATGATGGACTGCAAGGCCATGGCCACACCTATGGCATCAAACCTAAAGCTTCTGTGTGATGCTTCATCTGAGTCAGTTGATGCTATGATGTATCATCAGATGATTGGGTCCTTGATGTACCTAATGAATACGAGGCCATACATTTGATTTGCTGTGAACACCTTGAGCCAATATCTGACAGATCTGAGACATGTTCACCTGATAGCTGGAAAGCATGTTCTGAGGTACCTGAAGGGTACAATGGATTAAGGGCTCAAGTATGAGGTGAATCAAAAGTTTAACTTGCAGGGTTATGTTGATTTAGATTGGGCAGGAAGTGCTGCAAATAGGAAGATCACATCTGGGTGCTGCTTCAGTATGGGATCAGGTGTGATGTCTTGGTTTAGCAGGAAGCAGTCCTATGTGGCACTGAGTACAGCTGAAGCAGAGTATGTTGCAACTTGTTCAGCTAGTTGTGAGGCAGTATGGCTTAGGAAGCTACTGTCTGATTTGTTTGACCTCCAATTGAGTGCTACTTGTATATATTGTGACAACCAAAGTTGTGTGAAGTTGTAAGAGAACCCGGTGTTTCATGACAAGTCGAAGCACATTGAGATCAAGTTCCACTATATCAGGGATATGGTGTAGAGAGGAGCAGTGAAGCTCCTGTATGTTGTGATAGACGAGCAAATAGCCGATGTGTTGACCAAGCCGCTTTCCAGAGTGAAGTTTGAATACTTCAGAGGGAGACTTGGTGTACTTCAGATCGAGATGCCTTCCAGAGGGAAGTGATGAATCCAGAGACACAGATGCACACTGGGCCATTCTTACATGGTGGTAGGCTGGTCCTCCCATGGTAAGATGGAAGGGCTGAGCCATTCTCACATAGTGACAGATGTGTTCTTATATGGTGAGATGTAAGGGCTAGAGCAATTTTCACATGGTGATAGATGTGTTCTCCCATGGTGAAATGTAAGGGTTGGAGCCATTTTCAGATAGTGACAGATGTGTTCTCCTATGCTGAAATGTAAGGTTTGGGCCATTCTCACATGGTGATAGATGTGTTCTCCCATGGTGAGATGTAAGGGCTGATGTGCCATTCCAACATGGTGATAGATGTGTTCTCCCATGGTCGTTGATGTAAGTGTTGTGCCATTTCGACATGGTGATAGATGTGTTCTCCCATGGTTGTTGATGTAAGTGATGTGAGCCTTTCCCAAATGGTAGTAGGTTGGTCCTCAATGTTGGTGAGTGTAAGTGCTGTGTGTGTGTGCATCTGGGCTGTGCTCCGTGGACTATGTGGTGATCTGAAGACATTGATGTGATAGTTTGGTACATAGGTTTTGCATAGGCATATAATCAGTCCTGAGATGCTCTTACAAGTTTTGCAGTGGTAGTGTAATCAGTCCTGAGAGATCTTGCAGGTTTTGCAGAGGCAGTGTAATCAGTCTTGAGGTGTACCTACTTGATGGCTTGCTCGCAAAGATGATGATGATGATGATCAGGATGATCATGTGATGATATACATCAGTTGGATGTATGGTGAATATCAGGTTGATACTCTGTGGTCATGGACAGGTTGTGCAGCGAGATGTAAAAGATCCTAGGAGATTCGATAGGTTGAGTTGTGTGCTCGTAAAAGGCCTGGGATGCTCTTACGAGGTTTGCAGTCGCACGTGATAAGTCCTGAGGATTCCATAGTATGACCAGTGATGATGAAGACCTATAGGTGGTGGGCCTACATCCAGTATGAAAAAGGACTGGCACTATAGAACTTCCAATGATGAGTAGATTCAGAGATTGGATGAGATAGCAGCAGCTGTGACGATGATGATTATTTGATGACGATGCATCGATGACGATGATCTAGAGAAGAAGACTTGTGCTAGCAGATATGTGTCGAGAAATACCTTCCTAGTTAAGAGGGAGTGTGGATTTATATGTAACTTCGGAATGTATTTCTTATATATATATTTATTGTGCTATTATAGAGATGTGTTATTCCTCTATAAGGAAGTGTCGTCATTTGTATTGACAAGTGTCACAAGTGTGTTAACTTGCCGATGGGTTATTAGACCACCTTGTAAGGGGTTGGCCTGGATTTATGTAATACGTGGTTATTGTAACTAGCTAGACAAGTCGGCCTCATATGGTTATTGGGAAAATAGAACAAGTATAAATAGAGATCAAGAGATCTCTATTTGTATCACTCAGAAACTCACTCATCCTTCACTCGGAAAGTGGTACACATGTGAGGAGGAGGATCAGCACATAGAAGAAGTCTATCTCTTGTATTTTGGTTGTACTCTGGTTGTACTATTTCTCTATCTATATCTAAGGAAGTTGTGGGGTTTTTCACCTTAGGGTTTTCCCCACAGAAAATCTGTGTGTCTATTGTCTCTTATGCTTTTGCTTCTTGTGATGATTGACATGCTTGACATGATTGATATGCATTGATATACTGTACATGTTATTCTCTCAGTAAAAATCCTATAACATATTGAATTAATGCTCAAAATCTAACAGCAATGCCTCCTACTATCCCTCTGGCATCTACGACGGTTATTTCCGCTTTTTTCCAGCAGCTTTTGATGAAAGAATGGAGCCTTTGCTCCGTTGATTTTGTTTCTTGCAGCATTAAGATAGCAGGATTTTCAGTAGTAATTTTGTTTTTCAGCATTCTTCTTTTGGAATCACTGTCAATTCCCCTTATGTTCTAGCTGATGAATTTCAGCTCCATTAATTCACTACTTGAAAATGAGTATCGAGCTTGGCACTCTTGCCCGAATCTATTAGGTGTTCCCCTAGATCCCGAATTAGTTGTTTGTTGGGTTTCCTTCCTTTTTTTGGGATATCGGTGTGTCCTTTTGAGATTTCCTTGCACTTTAAGGCCTTCAGACCCAGTTGATTGTTGGTTGTGGGGGTTAAAGCCGCTTTCGATAGGGTTGGGAAATTTTCCTGCATGGCGATCAAGTGATAAGATTCTTTAAAGAGTTCCATCTTGCGTTGAGGAATAATGTGTATAGAATTTTTCGTCAAGGCTTCTTTAATGGCGTCTAGATCGAGTTCTCCTAACTCCACATCTTCAGGTTTTGCGATTCCTCCTTTAGGGGGAAGTGAAGATGAAGAGTGTAGGATGTCTTTGAAGATGGGTCCTAGAAAGTTGAAGGGGGGGGGGGTTATATTTGGGATGAGAGGTTTAGAACCTTCAGGGTTTTTCTCGGAGAGGACAAAGAAGCTATTGTGCTGCTTAGGGTTGGAGGAGGTTCTTGGGACAGAGTATTTTTTCCCTTCTCTTCTTCGGTTGGTATATCTGGTAAATCCCTCTTCGGTGGTTTTCGTTTGAGTAGGAGGGGGAGAGGTTTTGAAATTTAGGGGACATTCCCTGAAGAGATGTCCATGTTCATGGCACTTTCTACATCTGAAGGGGATATGCTCATATTCTATGGTCTGGATCCACTCTGAGTCTTGGTACATAAGGAATATGGCCTCAGGGAGAGCCGCGAATATATCCATGTACATGTAAATGCGAGCATAGGAGGTATAACGGGCGGCTAAAGTGGCATATGAAGTTTGAACAAAGGTTCCCAGGGTATTTCCTATTCCTTTTAAGGTTACCAGATTCCAATATTCATGAGGTAAAGAATAGAGCCTTAGACACACCAGAACCACCTTGAAGTCTTATTTTTCCAGGCTAAAGTTCTCTTTCCAGTTTCACATGTACAATCCGGCTGAGTGCAGGAAGTACGGTCCTCCTTGGAATATTTTGTGCTTGTCCTCCAGGTTTTGGAAGATTATTGTAATACCCCTATTTCAACCCCTGTGTTTATTGGCTTCAATTTAAATATTCTGTATATGCGGTGTGTGTGTTCTCTCCCTAATGTGGAGCTCAAGGCCAAGGCCCCACTAGTGGATGTTTAAGGTTATTGCATAGGAAAGTATTTGACAGTTTGATTATTCATGGGTTGTTAATCCATTAAGAAATGTAAATGATGTAATTATTTATTAATGAATAAAATAACCAAGAAGCTGGCTAAGGATTCAACTAATGAGAAGGGCCACATGTATCCACTAGGGAGAGGTGAGGGGGTTATGGCATTGGTACCCATGTTGCCACATGCCCGACTATGAACCATTTTGACCTTCCTGCTAACATTAATTCGGTTGTACAGGGTGGTTGAGAACCCTGTTGCTGAAGACGATGGAGTATGGAGCATTCATGTGATCTCGTATGGCAGGGCATGGCTCTGATTGCTTATCCTGGAAGACACTCAATCTCCAGGAAAAATCACAGAACTTGTTTGACTACCCGTTTGTGGGGGGGGGGGGGCATTGATTCAGGAATTCATTCATGCATTCATGAATTTCCATTCACGATCGACCCATTCATCGAGAGAGAACTAGTAGAGACATTCCTGCATATGCAGACCCACAGAGCTAGCCATGAGGAAGCCGGAAGATAATCTTGTTTTTCTCATGTAATAGAAAATACCATAGGAAGTGTGTGAGAGAACCCAGTCTACTCGTGACAGAGTGGTAACAACCTATGAGGAATCACAAAGCTTGCATAGTGCACAGAAAATTGTGAGGACCCAGGATTGGATCACAGAGACTAGATTGCGGAACAGAGCCTTGCCCACAAGTCTGAAAGGATTCAGTGTGTTAAACTATGGAAGAAGGTTGGATTTCTTGATAAACCCAGTGAAGGCTAAAATCTCATAGAATTAGCGACTGGACCTTTCTATTCCCATCTTGAATAGCACTGGAAGGGAAGAGACCTTGAGGGACTGTGCAGCAGAGAAGAGGATATTCCTTGTGTTGGGTGCAGTAGGTAATGTGGTGTGAGGTATAGTGAGTGTTGAGATTCCTGCAACTCTGTGGTTGATCTCACTGGCTTAGAAATGTCTTCCTTGTTATCCATGTATGCCTGATAAACCCACTGCAGGTTGGCTTAGCATGATCAGCTTGCCTGATATGCTTGATAACCCAACTATATCTGGCTTGGAATGACTGTGTTGTTTGGTATGCTTGATAAACCCAACTAGAAGCTGACTTAGCATGACCAGTATATCCCTATATGCTTGATAAACCTACTGTAGGTTGGATTAGCATGGGTAGATTCCCTGGAATGCTTGATAAATCCAATTGCAGATTGTCTTAGCTGGGATGGAACCTTGACTGTGAGAGAACCTAATATCCCTCCTTATTTGATACACAACCTAGCTCAGGGGTGATCTCTCAACTGAAAGAGTACAGGATGGACAAAGATATAAGGTTGGGTGGAACGTTGCTCTCACTTAGCCAGTTGATTGGAAGCTTTAGAAAGTTAAAAGATAAGTATTTCCTTGTTATGATGAATGATGATGTTCCATTGTTATAATATGGTTGCTTATGCTCAGTTATGGAATGTGTGATTGTATCAATTTGATTGATAGGAAGATTATATGTGAACCTGATTAGGAGGCTGAGTTATTGTTATGTATATCATTGTATTGCATGAGTTTAATGCATTATAAATCTTTCCTGTGATAGATATAATTTTTAGATCTAACTTTATGCACATTACATGTTGTGATATGTTTGATTAATTCTATGAATGAGTCGTGTGACTACACCTAATATTTGGGAGGGGAGGCAAATACCTTGATGTGTTTCAGAACCCATTTGTGGATCAGGTGAAGGGGGAAGGTCATGGGAGAAGACAAATAGAGTTTTATGAAGTTCTAAGGAATTGAAAAAGTGAGGTTATGATGGGATATTTAGCTGAGATAATTACAAGGTTATATTCCTCAGATGGATGAGAGAGTTACACCAGTGGAAATATCTCTCCAAGAAATTTCCAATGATACCGGACTTGCCTCATTTGGCTCAAGGACGAGGGAGAAACAAGTCTGGGAAGTTTTTTGATGTAGAGAAGGAGGTTCTGCATTTCTGCATTTGCAATTCGGATTGTGGATTGTGGAAAGGAAAAATTTTCAGAAAGTCATGTTTGGACATCCGCAATTTCGACTTCCGCACTGCAAATTGAGGATTGCGGAAAATAATTTTTTTCGGAAGGTCATGTTTGGACTTCCGCAATTCCGACTTCCGCAATGCGGATTGCAGATTGAGGAAAGGCAACTGACGGAATAAGTAGACTTCCACGATCCCAAGTTCTACAATGTGGATTATGGATTGCGGAAGGGTGTTGGACAAATAAGTTCGATGATCCCTCTTCTGAATCTGGAAATAGGGATTGCGGATTGTGGAAAGACATATTGCAGATTGTGGATTGCAGATCCAATAGAGTTGAGGATTGTAGATAGCGGATCCGAACCAACTTGTGGATTGCGGATCCAAGAGAGTTGGGGATTAAGGATTGTGGATCCGAAGCAACTTGCGGATTCCGAATCCAAGAGAGTTGTGGATTGCACATTGTGGATCCAGTGATGCAATTGCGAAAAGGCGTGAATGGAAGCATTTTGAAGAAGAAAAAAGGTATCAGAGTCTTCCATCACCACCAAAGGACCTGTAGAGGTTTGGATTACATGACAGATGGGTACCAGATCCTAGGGATGGGATCGGGGTACACTACAGAGTGGTATCAGAGCTTCAGTTACAGTACTGGAGCTATTTTTCTGAGCCATGGAAAGATTTATATGCAAGAATGCGTCCATGACACGGGTTTTGGGATGAATGTGTAGTAATTGATTGATTGTCCAATGAATTCCAGATTTGAATGGATGTAAAAGATTTATTGTATGCTTGTAATGTCTAATAGATGTTTCTGTTATGCACAGTGACAGTAGCAACAACGGTAATTTGAGTTGTCCTGAAGGCTGCATGTAGATAAGTAAAGATGGTGACTTTTGATGATGCCTAGGACCCTTACGAACATCCTTACGAGCAGGAGGAAGATGTTCTAGGAGAAAATGTGCAAGAAGCACATACAGACGCAGAGTCTGATGGAAGAAAGGCACGAGTAACGCCTCCAAACTTGGCTGAGACCATGGTAAGCTTCAATGAATGGTTGGTGAAGGAGAAAGAAGACCAAAATCAACTTAATGTAGCTATCTTGCAGAGTCTCACAGATCTGTAGCATAAAGTAAATGGTGGGTCTAATCCGAGAAACGAGGGCCAAGAAGAAATGAACGCAGAAAGTAAGTCTAGGGGTTGTTCTAGGAGAAGGGATCCAAGCCCTAGAAGGAATTATGTGGGAAGAAAACATAGAACACCCTCTTCCATATCTCATTCTAGTAGGTCAGTTGATTCTTAGGGTTCTCGAGGAAACCCAAGGCATATACCCAGCAGGAGTAGGAGCAGAAAGAAGTACAGAGGTATTCCGCAAGGCGAGTTCAGGAAGGAAAGACCTCCCACTTTTGATGGTGAAGGTAAAGAAGTTCAAGAAGCAGAGGCGTGGCTTCTTGGAATGAGGAAGTACTTCAGAATACATGAATATTCTGAGAATGAAAAGGCTAAGGTTTCTATTTGTAACCTTGGTGGAAGAGCTTCTATTTGGTGGGATTACCTCATGCAAGTGAAAGGAATTAGTGAAAGAAGAATTAGTTGGGACAGGTTTCAGAGTTAATTTCAGGATAAATACTTGTTAGCTACATACTATGATAATAAAAGGAAAGAGATCAATGAACTCAAACTTGGGAAGAACACTATGGATGTGCATGTCCATAAATTTATGGAGCTACTGAGGTATGTGGACTACATCAAGGATGAAATAGTAAAGATCCAATGTTTCCTTGGTAGTCTACCCCAGAGTTATAGAGATAGGATTGAGTTTGTTAGTCCACCAAGCTTAGAAGAAGCCATTAGAATGGCAGAGCATTGCTATGAGTAGGGTAAAGGTAAATTTGAAATGCAGTCGACATGGAAAGGTAAGCCCAAGGGAAGGTTTGAAACAAGAAGAAGTGGATTTAAACCACCTCCTAGAAATCAACCCAAAACCTTTCCATAGGGACAACAAGCTAGGAGTGGATTTAAGCCGGCAGTAGCAGCAAATAAAGCACAGAAAGTACCACTCCAGTGTTGGGGATGTGGAGCAAACCACATGCTTAGAGATTGTCCAACTAAAAGGGAGTACCTGAGGAGAGTTCACAACATTGACGGGAGAAAATACAATGGGATACATGGCAAGAGAAGTGCCTAGGATCTATGCAGCACTGGATGACTGTCAAGTAGACCACCAATCAACAATGGTGGAGGTTGAAGGTAAGATTGCTAAGCAATCTATTTCTGTTTTGATTGACCTAGAATCTACCCATAGTTATGTATCTCCTGGGGTAGTTGAAAGTTTTTATCTTGGTAAAGTAAAGTATAGTAAGGCTTGGCTAGTTCATTTAGCCACATGAACCAAGAGGAAGGTAAGTGAAGTAGTGGGGAAGTGTCCCATAGAATTGAATGGACTCCTCATTCATGTAGAATTGAATGTCTTACCACTAGGATCATTTGATGCCTTGATTGGCATGGATTGGTTGGAGAGGCATAGATCCAAATTAGACTGTTATGAGAAAGCACTTGAATGCCTTGATGATGAAGGAAAGCCAAGGCTAGTAAAAGAAATTTCGAAGTGAGTTTCAGTGAGGCAGATTTCAGCTCTCCAATTGAGGAAGTTTTATAAAAAGGGTTGTCAATTGTATGTTGTGCATACATTAGATTCAATAGAAGATAAAGGACCAAGGATATAAGACTTCCCATTGTTGCAAGAGTTCAAGGATGTGTTTCCGGATGAAGTGTTGGGACTGCCACCCAAGAGATATATTGACTTTTCCATTAACCTTGTTCTAGGAGCAGCACCAATTTCCAAGGCTCCTTCTAGAATGAGCACACCTGAGCTGATTGAGTTGAAGGTGCAGCTGCAAGAATTAATGGGAAAGGAATATATCAAACCTAGTGTATCCCCTTGGGGTGCACCTGTTTTATTTGTGAAGAAGAAGGATGGAACATTTAGGCTGTGTATTGATTACAGGAAGCTCAATAAAGTGACAGTTAAGAACAAGTATCCTTTTCCAAGGATTGATGACTTGTTTGATTAGATGAAGGAATCTAAAGTTTTCTCCAAGATCAACATGAGGTTGGGATACCACCAAGTGAGGATTAAGGAAGAGGAAATTCATAAGACAAATTTTAGCACTAGGTATGGTCATTATGAATTCACAGTGGTGCCATTTGGTCTCACCAATGCACTTGCCACAATCATGTGCCTCATGAATAGTGTCTTCAATAAATACTTGGATAAGTTCATGATTGTGTTCTTGGATGAAATCCTTGTGTATTCCAATAATGAAGAAGAGCATAATGTGCATCTAAGGATGGTATTGCAAGTTCTTAGAGAACATCAATTGTATTCAAAGCTGAGTAAATGTAATTTCTATCAATAGGAAGTGTAGTATTTGTGTCATGTTATATCGACAAAAGGTATTGCAGTGAATCCTGAGAAGATAAAGGCCATAATGGATTGGCCTACTCCGAGGAATGTTGCAGATGTAAGATATTTTATGGGTCTTTTTGGTTACTACAGAAGATTTATTGGACGGTTCTCCAAGATAGCTCACCCAATAACCTCATTGCAGAGGAAGAGTATCAAATTTGTATGGTCTAAGAAATGTGAGAAGAGCTTCCAGCAGTTGAAGAAATTGCTCACTAGTGACCCTATTCTAAAGATTGCAGATACTAGTAAGGGTTTTGTAGTATGCACTGATGCTTGCATTGAAGGACTCGGTGGAGTACTAATGCAGGAAGGGTATGTAATTTGTTACGAGTAAAGGAAGATGAAAGAGAATGAAAGAAACTACGCCACCCATGACTTAGAACTATCAGCCATAGTTCATGCTCTCAAGAGATGGAGGCATTATCACGAGGGATTCACTAGAAGGAAATATAATATCATGTTCATTCATATAGCGGTATTAAATATTCATGAAAACCTAAAAATTATATTGCTTATATATTAAGGGGAAAATGTTTTTTTATTTTATTTAATGTAACTGTTAGCACTATAATTTGAAAACTTCCAAAAAAGAAAAAATCACCTCGCTGGCATATTCTACTGGGTTTTTAGATTGTGCATTATGAATTTTTCCGAGGGCCAAAGTTTTTCTCCCACTACAGTTCTTCATACCTGCAAAACAAATATATAACATTTATCAACAACGATTTTGCTCTAATACAAATCAAACCACGAGAAGAAGATCACAAAAGTAAAATACTATTTTGCAGCTGTCGAAGATTTTTAGTCCAGATTGACAAGAGAAGGATATGTATCATTTGCCAATTATTGAAAATGTCAAATAGCCACCAGATTTCGAGAATATATAGCGGTCATGGAGTCATTTGCTGCACTACTTAGGAGAAATTTCCCCTATGGATATGATACATGGTTCGAGTTTGATTTTCTCTTCATTTAGCAGGGTTTAAAGTTCATTTTTATATAAAAATAAAGGGTACTGAGCCAAACCTCACTCTCGAATCAATTTTCCCAAAGCACTCCAGCAAATGTCAAAGTCGAATTAGTCAGGATTTTGTTGCAATTCACCCCAAGATTTACAATTCTTATTTTATATGCATCTCATTACATGCTCGAGGGATTTTTGGACAGGCAATACGATGGCAAAAAATGGGCCTTTTTGACATAAAATGACAATCCATTTTTTTTCACTTAATATCACTTTCAGAAAATGATATTATGGAAACTATTATCTCTCATCTGGATTAACAAATAGATACCCGTCATAAAATATTTGCAGCTGTCAATTTTATTTCTCCAAAAAGGTGGCTCGAAGGTCGATCTCCAATTCCAATGCACTTGCCATCGCAATGAACAAGGCAAAAAAAATTGGTTAGCATAGACTTTATGTAGCCGTATGCTTGGAGAGATATTGTTGGAAAGTTTGAGAAAGATGTGCTTCAATCAGTTTGTTGTAGAAATCAACTTTTATTAAGCTATTTGGGTAATGTCAAGGAGGCGTTATGACAAGGAGATCTTTGTATCAAAGGACGTGGCGAAGAACCCTGTATTCGTAATGGCGCGGGCAGATAAAATGTAATACAAATTTCTAGTTCTCGTTAGGGGTTCATTTCCAGGCAATATATATATGCAAGTTTAAGATGTTTTCTAAAAAACAAAATTCCTTCAGCTGTTGAATATGGGTTACATAGGGTTAGCCACAGATCAGCTATCACCTGCAATACAGTCGGACATACTTGAGTTTGCCACCATGAGTTCACTACAAGGGGTCGCTAGCTTACAACGAATGTGCCATCTTCCATTCGGTCATGTAGTTTTTACAATTAAGGCAAAAAATGTCAAGCTGGGAGCTGCTAAATTACATTTTTGAATTCAAATGTTTGTAACAGAAATAAGTGGTCATTGTTACGGTGTCTATGCAGCAGCATCAAATTACTTTTGTCTCCGAAGAAAGGTTTGATAATAGGTTTGAAAAGTCAAAAGATGGGATCGAATTGAAATTGAAGATCGACGGTCCAGGTTAACACCACATTGTGAAAGTGCTTGGTGGATAGGAGATAAGACCGGTGTTGTAGGGAAACCACCATCCAACGTGTCTATTTTTTGATACGTCTGCATATGTAAAAATTGTATTGCAAACCACTCCAAAGACCCATGTGGTACCACCTTGGAAAATTTGCAGGAATATAAAGTTCTTGGAAAATGATGCAACACGTTCAAGTGAAATGGCCTCATCGGGAAGCAATCTTACAACCTCAACATATTGTACATTATAGCCCAATAAAACCAGTTGTCTTGCAATCAGAATCTCACCGTTCGTATTCTTGGTGAATGGGGAAGCTCTTTAAGCCCTAAAAATTCAAAATAGTTTCAAGAAAACTTGACAGATATGGATATCAAGATCAAAGTTATGTTGGAACTAATCGAAGAGGATGCAGATTTATTTTCCAAACGGGCAGAGATGTTCTACAAAAGCTTGTACATTTGGTCAAAGAGCTTTTAGAGCATATTGAGCTTTAGTAGAACAATGTGACCACATCTCTAGGAATCCACGCCTAAATACATTATATCATGGCAGAGGCAACTCATAAATCTCCTGAAAGTGATAGTTGAAGAAATGAATAGTTAAAGGCAGCTGACAACCATCTTCCAACTTCCAAAGATATGACAAAACAAATATTCCATATTTTCTGTCAGTTATTGTTTAAAAACTAATTCTTGTAAAGTAGTGATTAGTTATTTGTCATTAATTTAGTATCAACATTTTATTTCTATAAAAAATATATATATACAGTTAGGGTTTACTCATAGAGCACATCTTTGTATAAAATGTGCATTTTGCAATGTAAAAAGGGGGGAAAATTTTCAGGAATGAGGAGACCCATTCAGGGCATTTGAAGTTTATTCCAGAAATGAATAAAGATTTCAGAGTTTGAGCAGTTTTGAATCAAAGATTAATGCGTTGTTGGTATTTACAGTCTGTATCTTTTCTCTTCTCACTTGTGCGTGTTTACTTTCCTAGTTATGCTGTCCATTTTGTCTTTTCTTCTATACTTAGACGAACATCTAAAATAAATTGGGATTCATATTGTTATGCTTCAGTTTATCGCATTTAAGTATCCATTTTCTTCTCTAAAATCGATAATGGATTCATCCTAGTCTGATGCCCATTGATTGGTGGATTGTCTTTAATTCCTTCTTTTCGCCTGCAAAAAGCTTTGACCATAACCTAACAATTACCTTGCCTTTGTACAAAAATTCTGTTTTTGCTGTTGATCTATTATTTTTCCGTTTCTCGACTCCATTGCCCAATGGTATCTTTTTCCTGTTGATCTAACCACATTATTTAAAGCCTACAAAATTTTTACTGTGATTTTACAAATTTTCCCATTGAATTTATTGTCAAGCTGCTGTCGTGGTGACATTGGATAGCAGATTTGCTGAGAGAGCCCTCTTTGGCTGAAAGAGGCCAACTTTTCAGTCTAAAGATTGGTTTGAAATAGGTTACCTCGGGGTTTCTTTGATATAGACCAAGGAAAATCCGAGTGCTAACAGTAACAATACAAAAATTCTTTGGGGTCTTTTTTATATGGGCGAGTTGACAAATATCTGCCAGATGGAGATGGCGGGATCATGGCTGGATGAGAAATCGGGTTGAGGCCAGGATCGAGCTTACCAGTACGCAGGGAAATCGCATCTTTAGGCATGCTTGAGGCCAAGGGTTTTGTGGTGAAGTGGGTTTCCAGTTGATCATAGTCGAGAGACGGTGGTCATTGATAGCTAATTGTTACCAATAACACTCAGCCAATTGTTACCAATAGCCTTGGGAGGCTCTAAGCCTCCAGGGCCTATTATATGCCCTCAATAGGCCTTGGGAGCTTGAATACCTAACCACTCGTGCCTATTACAGGCATTGGGAGGTTTAGTTAGCCTCCTAGAGCTTGTTACAGGCCCTGGGGGCTTGGATACCTAGCCCACAATAGGCTTAGTCAATGATTGGAGAACTGCAACATGCAATCTAAATGTTGTACTATGTGCATTGGCTCTGGTGACATACAAGAAGTGATCTCCTATCTCTTCATTAGACCATTAGATGTTGCAAATCATAATGATATGTGGTTGAGTAATTGCATTTTGGGTGAAGTAATGTGCATCCACGATATACATTGAAAGAAGCAAGGTGCATTGTAGAATGCACGTGGGGTCATAAGAGGGCTATCATATCAATATACTAGGTAGAAATATAAAGGGGTATAAAAAATGTTAATGAAAAAATTGATAATACAATATCTAGTAAAAATAGGGGTTTTTTAAAATTGGGAAGGCATATTGGGAGGGGGTTTAAAAAAATGATTTTGGAAAGTATTTTCCAATATTTAGTGAAATTAGGGGTATTGTTTCATATGCCACGATCAAATGTGCTATGATAATTGTTTATTGAGTGAAGCCCCCGTGGGCATTATCTATTGGGAAGAAGATTTGAACTCAGGATGGATCACATGAGTTTAAAATATTTGTTTGACCAGCCAAATATGAATGCTAGGAAAACTAGACTGGATAGAGTTTCTATGTGAGTTTGATTTGGAAATCAAACATGCTAAAGGAAAAAAGAATAAAGTCATTGATGCACTCAACATAAAATTTCATATTGCAGTAGTAAGTAGGTGTGAATCAGACTTGAAGGAAAGGATTTTAGAGGCTCAAAATAGTGATGAAGTCTACCTTCATATCAAGGAGAAATTGCAACAGGATGTTATGGATGAAAAGTATGCAAAATATCAGATAGGAGAGGGTAATGTTCTCATTTATCAAAAGATCGGACTGTACATTCCAAACAGTGTGGATTTGAAGAAGTTGGTGATGGATGAGATACATCAAATACCACACTCAAGGAATCCAGGATATCAGAAGACTATAACAACAACAAGGAAGCAATACTTTTTGCATGCTATGAAGAGAGACATAGTTGAGTACATTGCTAGGCGAAAAAGTGTCAACAGGTCAAGGAAGAGCACCAACATCCAGTAGGATTGTTGCAGCCATTGCCCATTCCATAGTGGAAGTGGGAAGTGATCTCTATGGATTTTATAATAGGGTTGCTAATGACAGTGAAGAAACATGATGCAATCATGGTGCTGGTGGACAAGCTATCAAAGGTAGCTCATTTCATTCCAGTTAAGTCCACTCACAAGGACAATGACATTGCAGATATCTTCATGAGAGAGATATTCAGGTTGCATGGATTTCCCAAGGAAATAATTTTAGACCGAGACACAAAGTTCACATCTAATTTTTGGAAAGGATTGTTCCAAGAGTTAGGAACTTAGTTGAAGTTTAGTACAACCTATCATCTTCAAACGGATGGTCATACTGAGAGAGTAAATCATATTCTTGAATATATGTTAAGGATTGATGTGGTGGGCAAGCCATCTAAGTGGAAAGTCTATTTACAGTTAATGGAATTGCTTACAACAATGGACATCAAGCATCATTGAAAAGGAGTCCCTTTGAATTATTGTATGGCAAAGGATGCAAAACTCCAGTAAGCTAGGACAACCCAGTGAACAGGGTAGTGCTTGGACCAGAAATTATTGAGGAAATGGAGCAAGATATCGTGAAGATCAGGTAGAATTTGAAGACAGCACGGGACATGAATAAAAGTTATGCAGATATGAAAAGAATGCATAAGGAATTTCAGATTGGGGATCATGTCTACTTGAGAGCGAAACCAAGAAATATTTACATGAAGTTGGGAATTTGTGCCAAGTTAGCACCAAGATATTTTGGACTGTTTGAATTCCTTGATAGGATAGGTCCAGTTGCATATAGAATTGCATTTCCTACTAACATGAAATCTCATAATGTTTTCCATGTATCTTGGCTTAAGAAATCTTTACATGATCCTAATCATATCATTGATTGGCATGTGATACAGGTGGAACCAAAGGGAGAGTTCCAAGTAGAGCCTATATGCATCCTCGATAGGAAAGTCACCTTGCTCTGGAACCTGGCCATAGGGAAGGTAAAGGTGCAATGGAGGCACCTTAGCCCAGAAGAGGCCACGTGGGAGCTGGAGGATTCCATGAAAGAGGCATTCCCATTTTTGTTCAGTTTTAAAAACACCGAGGATGGTGTTGTTCTAAGGGGGGGGGAGTTGTAATACCCCTATTTCGACCCATGTGTTTATTGGCTTCAATGTAAATAATGTGTGTATGTGGTGTGTGTGTATTCTCCCTAGTGTGGAGCTCAAGGCCAAGGCCCCACTAGTGGATGTTTAAGTTTATTGCGTAGGAAAGTATTTGACAGTTTGATTATTCATGGGTTGTCAAGCCATCAATAATTGTAAATGATGTAATTATTTATTAACGAATAAAATAAATGAGAAGTTGGATAAGGAGGCAACTAATGAGAAGGGGCCACGTGTATCCACTAGGGAGAGGTGAGGGTGTTATGGGATTGGTACTCATGTTTCCACATGTCTGACTATGAACCCTTTTGACCTCCCTACTGACATTAATTCAGTTGCAGAGGGTGGTTGAGAACCTTGTTGCTGAAGCCGATGGATTATGGAGCATGCCTGCACTTTCTTATGGCAGGGCATGGCTTAGATTGCTTATCCTGGAAGACACTCAATCACCGGGAAAACACGCACAACTTGTTTGACTACCTGTTTGTGGGGGGGGACATTGAGTTAGGCATTCATTCATGCATTCACGACTTGTCATTCACGATCCACCCGTTCATCGAGAGAGAACTGGTAGAGACATTCCTGCATACGCAGACCCGCAGAGCTAGCCGTGAGGAAGCTGAAAGATAATCATGTTTTTCTTGTGTAATAGAAAATACCATAGGAAGTGTGTGAGTGAACCCATTCTACTCGTGACAGAGTGGTAAGAACCTTTGAGGAATCACAAAGCTTGAACAGTGCAGATAAAACCATGAGGACATGAGATTGGATCGCAGAGAGTAGATTGTGGAATAGATCCCTGCCCGCAAGTATGAAAGGAGTCAACGTGTTGAACCATGGAAGAAGGTTGGGTTGCTTGATAACCCATTGAAGGATGAATCACATAGAAATAGTGACTGGACCTTTCTATTCCCATCCTGAATAGCACTGGAAGGGGAGAGGCCTTGAGGGATTGTGCAAGAGAGAAGAGGATCTTCCTTGTGTTGGGTGCGGTAGGTAATGTGGGTTCCTGGTCTATTGAGTGTTGAGATGCATACAACTCTGTGGTTGCGCTCACTGGATTAGCAATGTCTTCCTTGTTATCCCTGTATGCCTGATGAACCCACTGTAGGTTGGATTAGTATGATCAGCTTGCCTGATATGCTTGATAAACCCAATTGTATGTTGGATTTACATGACTGTGTTGTTTGGTATGCTTGATAAACCAAACGGGAAGTTGTCTTAGCATGACCGGTATATCCCTGTATGTTTGATAAACCCACTGTAGGTTGGCTTAGCATGGGTAGATGCCCTGGAATGCTTGATAAACCGAAATGTAGATTGGCTTAGTATTGGGATGGAACCTTGTCACCTACCCAAATTTCTAAACATTATTATTTATTTGCAAAAATACTTTATGTTAAATTTAATTACAAGTTTTGTAATTATGATCTGTTTTGATCATGGCTGAATGTAATTACTGAATATTATTATTTAAATAAATTAATTAGGAGACAAACACTCAGGAGGACTATTGAATGAGTGTTCATTGACCCACTAGGAGGAATGGAAGTTGTTGGAAGGAATGGGACACATGGCACGAGTTACATCACACCACTAACTATTGGTTATTGGACAACTTCCCCTTAAATAGGGCATTATCCCCCAGGTGGAGGGAGTGAGCAGGCAGCTCATTTAATGACCCAGTAACATCTGAAAAGGCCTAGGCAGCCTATAAAGGTAAATTTGAATTGGGCAGGAAGACCTTAATCAACATTTCTACAGAATGTTTTCCTCTTGCAAATCAAGTGATTTCAAGAGAGATTCGAATAAGGGAGATTAGTGGTGATTGAAAACTGAGGTTTTACTTATTATTGAAGAGAAACAGAGTTGCAGGAGCAAGTCTTTTGTACTGTTACCTATTGAAGATTCAGAAGATTACTACAACAAGAAGAAGCCCATATTCCTGAAGCTTCTTCCTCTTGGTGGTTCAACGAACAGGCTCGGGGGTCCTAAGACAGTATTTGAGTGTTTTCAGGATTTTGGTTGGGTGGAACGGTCTTACTGAGTTGTTTGTTTCCCTATAGGTTTCATCATGTTCTACAATTTCTTCTTATTTAATTTATGTTATGTTTTAACAGTATTTTCTGTGTTTCTGTTTTTGAAAGCAAAATCTAATCCTAGAATTGTTCTAAGTCTCAATGTTTAATTTTAATGGCGAAGATGAATTCATAAATCAATATCCCCATTTTTCCACATGCTATTTAGCAGCATCGAACTCTAGTAAAGATATGCAAATTAAAATAGAATAGAAGATAGGAAAATTGTGCCATTGAATTCGATAGTTAGATAATAATCTGGTATGCATCAGTTTCTATTCTTAAGTTAACTATTGTAGAGGGTTTGTATAATATTTAATATATATAATATTTTCGCATTTTTTTATAATAATCAGTCAATTAAATAATTCTTGCAATCATCCTACAAACGCATACATTATATCCATGAAAGGTAGATGAATTATACACTGTACATGGTTTTAAGACTGTTAACATTGAATAAAAATATTCTTGATAATAAGCTGGAAAACAATAGTTTTTCACACAGATATCATATGCATATTTTTCACTCACACATTTTCATTTTAAATACTACACTAGCATTTTATGTATAGGAAATTATTTTATAGACGGAATTATAGTTTACACAGTCTTCATGAATTTCTGCACTATGTATTCATATTTCTTTCATTTTCTATAATACTGTTGTAATATATAGAAATGCACAAATGATAAGAATTTACTAAACATAATTATTATTACCATAGATTTATTCTTTCCTTGGATTTGCTAACATTGGTTGCATTTATTGTAACTATGAGATTTGTATAAAAGGAAAACCCTAGTTATATTTATATTGTTCATAACAAAACTCTACACTCTTTTCAACCTGAGATCGAAACCAAGCTAGTATCTTAAAACAAATGATCAAATTATCACTTCAACAGAACACGAATTAGGTTTTAACCCTATTCATTTTCATTGCAAAATGTTACTGAGTTATCGGTTCAACTTTCTACTCTATTGTTCAAACATCAACGAATAAGAATACACTTTATCAATCTACAGTTTTAAATCAAACCACACAGACTTACGAAGGGTTCAGCATCTTAATGTTGAAGCTTATTTACACAGAGCCCTTATTCATTAACAAGTTATCCAAACCCTAAAATAGCTCGATAAACATTATAGTATCCCTTAAGTATGAATACGATTTTTAGCATCAACTTACAATTTCCAAGCTAACAAACCAGATAGCTTTACAACGTTTTAAACATACAATGTATTACAAAAGGAGTATTATTCTTACACATAGATTGAGCCCTCGGTTATCTGTCTTACAGTCACAAACATTTCGAAAGAGAAGTCAAATCTCATAACAACCTCAACATTACCACAGAATAAATTCTAAAACAAAGATGAAGCTCGAGCAACATTTATATTCTACTTTTAACAAAGAAACGAATTTACACAAGGTTTATCCCAAAATTTTCCAATAGGCAAGAGAGCCTGAACATTTAAATCAACGAGCTAAATCTCCAGTCGACAAACAACAAGTTTGCAAAATACAACACCAAAGTATCACTGTCAACAATCATGTTTCGAAGACTTCCCAAACCACCTTCAATGATAGATCCATGACACAAACGAAGGGCACTACGAGGGTATGGAAGAACTGAAGCTTACCGGTGTAAGTGTATGAGGTTTTCCTTTCGCCATACCCTAGCCAGAAGTGTTGTTTACACCCTGCAACTGACACTAAACCAGAGTTAGACATATGATACTTTTTATAAATGATTTTTGAAATGCAAATAGCTTTGCTAAAAATGAAAGCTTACCTCCATAGCTTGATGAGGACATTGTCATGAATGACACCAAGGAGCGATTATTCATGCCCAAACTCTATACATTCTCACATTTCACTCTTGTTTATCTTAGAGGTATTAAAACATAAAAACTATAACCTTCGAACCAGAGAGTCTACCTTTTCAAAAATACTTCATCATTACAGTAAGAAAACCTGCAACGTCAACTTAAGGAGAAGGTCTCGGGTTCGAAACCCTTGCAGACTTCCTACCCAGACTTCGGCAACCTGTCGGCCACCCCAACCGAAACAATAGTGTAGTGAATCAATTACCAAGTCTTAACTCTTTTCCACGAAGTGTATTAGGGTTTCATCCGACGGTTTAGATTCATCACCATCGACAATCTCCACATTGCTAGAAAACTAATCCTTGGTACAAACAACGTCTGCAATAAATACTCAACCTACCTTACAGTTTGACAATTCCACCATGGCACACACTAGAGCATACACAACTAATGCGTGGTGAATTAATCCTATACATCAGCGAGCTTTGGAGACAATCATGTCTACCTGGAACAATGGACATCCAACTCAGCATAGACACGACACTGAGCCTTTAATTCAGGATCAATATATGATCTCTACCACAGCTCGAGACCAGCGCTATTAAATGAACCAGTAACTTGCCAGGTTTCATTTTAAATGCCTATCAGCATCCTCGACGTGACTCCCAAACCTTGCATTAAATTCGCCACAGTGTTAGAACTACTATGCAAAGAATTCACTACATCATTGCAAATAATTCACTATATCATTGCACTTATTATTATAGTTTCGATATAATACAATGTAATGACGAATTACAAACTATTTATATAGTTTAGGGTTAATCAAATGTTTGACCTTTATTACATTGAGTTTCGATATGAATCTCTAATGTGGATGATAAACCAAAATTTGATATATTTATATAATTATGTACATAGGACTTGAATAGACTACAATATGGAATAATAGGTAATAGTTCAAATTTTTAATTTGAAATAATAGTTAATCTATTGTGTAAATGTTTATTATTCATTGTTACAAATGCCTAGTCCTTGGGAAGGACTAATTTTGATTATTAAGATCTAAATAATTATAATAGAGAATGGTTAACCATAAGTCTTTAAAGTTAATTAAAAGTGTTGTATAAAACTCACATACAAATATGCTATCACATATAGTTGGTATCTTGGAACAATAAGTCTTCGGATTCCTATCCACTTTTGGTACTATAGTATCCTAGTACTACTAATTAAATGATGACGACAAAGCAGCTAATATAAAGACGACAACAAAGTAGCTAATACAATGACGATGACAAAGCAGCTAATATAATGATGACAACAAAGCAACTAATACAATGACGACGACAAAGCAGCTAGCACAATGACGACAACAGAACCAGCTAATATAATGACGACTACAGTGACGATGTTGATACAAGACGAACCTTGGAAAGTTGAAGAGCAAGCACGTGAACCATACCTGTATGCTTTTACATTTGCAACAGTCTCTATTGATTTTATTTTATTTTCATACGATGAAGTTGAACTCACGCTAATTGGAATTTATTTGCAATCATGAAGCTTCTTACCTATTGTTTGCACATAGAACAGGTCCAATGTTTTAGAATTATAGCTAAGTAAGCTTAGGGGTCCCTCATAGGACTCCCTTGAGTAGCAAAGAGGCGAACTATAAGTATCGTCTCAAAGAAATAGTACTACATCACACTTCTAACCTGGCATTTCATTATTACATAATTCATACATTGCATTGCTTTAAAAAGTGTCGCATCAAAAGTCTAATCTAACCATGCATTTGACTATCTTAATGATAAGGGATACGAATGTAATTAAGTTGTCACTATTGTATTAGTTTCTTCAGAAAATATATTGGTGTTTAGTACAAACAGTTGTTAATTAACATTGTTACATTCAGCAATTGTTATCTTCCGCAATTATAAATTATTATAAATTATTATAAATTAAGCTAATATTGCCATTAATAAAAATTTTAAATTTTTACGAAAATATGGGATGTTACAAACCTTCACTGTGAGAGAACCTCATAGCCCTCCTTAGTGGATACATAGCCCATCTTGGGGGTGATCTCTCAACTGAAAGAGTATAGGTTGGACAGAGAACTAAGGTTGGGTGGAACGTTGCTCTCACTTAGGCAGTTGCTTGGCAGCTTCAAAAAGTTAAAAGATAAGTACTTCATTGTTGTGATGAATGATGATGTTCCATCGTTATAGTATGGTTTCTTATGCTCAGTTATGGAATGTATGATTATATCAATTTGATTGATCAGAAGATTATATGTGAACCTGAGTAGGAGTCTGAGTTATTGTTATGTATATCATTGTATTGCATGAGTTTAATGCATTATAAGTCTTGCATGTGATAGATATAATTGTTAGATCTAACTTTATGCACATTACATGTTGTGATATGTTTGATTAACCCTATGAATGAGTTGTGTGACTACACCTGATATTTGGGAAGGGAGGGGAATACGCCGATGTGTTTCAGAACCCCTCTGTGGATTAGGGGAAGGGGGAAGGTCATGGGAGAAGACAGATAGATTTTTATGAAGTTCTAAGGCATGGAAAAGTGAGGTTATGATGGAATATTTAGATGAGATAATGACAAGGTTATACTCCTCATATGGATGAGAGAGTTAAACCAGTGGAAAGAGATCTCCAAGATCTTTCCAACGGTACTGGACTTGCCTCATTTGGCTCAAGGACGAGGGAGAAACAAGTCTGGGAAGTTTGCAGATGTAGAGAAGGAGGTTCCGCATTTCCGCATCCACAATGCAGAAAGGAACTTTTTTCGGAAAGTCATGTTTGCACTTCCGCAATTCCGACTTCCACAATGTGTATTACGAATTGCGGAAAAGATATTTTTTCGGAAGGTCATGTTTGGACTACCGCAATTCTGATTTCCACAATGTGGATTGCGTATTGTGGAAAGGAAGTTGACGTAATAAGTATACTTCCGCAATCATGAGTTCTACAATGCGGATTGCAGATTGTGGAAGGGCGTTGGAGAGATAAGATCGGCGATCCATCTTTTGAATCGCACAATGCAGATTGCATATTGCTGAAAGATGGATTATGGATTGCGGATTATGGATCCGAAGCAACTTGGGGATTGCGGATCCAAGAGAGTTGCAGATTGCGGATTGCGGATCCGAATCAACTTGTGGATTGCATATCCAATAGAATTGTGTATTGCGGATCCAAAGCAACTTGCGTATTATGGATCCAAGAGAGTTGCGGATTGCGGATTTTGGATCCGATGATGCAATTACAGAAAGGCATGAATGGAAGCGTTTTGAAGAAAAAAAAAGGTATCAGAGTCTTCCATCACCCCTAAAGGACTCATAGAGGTTCGGAGTACATGAAATATGGGTACTAGATCCTAGGGATGAGATCGGGGTATGCTACAATTACACTGAAAATTCCCTTAGATCCTAGTTTAAGCTCACACTTTCCTTTCATCTTCTAGGTGTTAGTGATCCACCATGTGAGATTCTTCTCAGCAGGCCATAAACCTATAAACTTGTAGATTATCACATGGTCTTGCATGAATTGGATTTGTTGGATGACTAGGGTTTAAGTGACCTCATACCTGGGTATTTGCATCGATTTGGGATTACATTTGCTGGTATCCTTTTGATGCGCGGTGTTTGTGGCTATTTATTCTTTTTTTTGTTTACATAAGCCGTAGAAGAGGTCAGAGGAGTCGTGCTTCCCTCTGCTCATTTTCCTTTGTGAGCACCTGTATTTTCTAATTGCGTTGCCATCCCCGATAAGAGGAGGGGATTGGAGGTCTGAGAGCATCGGGCAATGATCTGGCAAAAGGACTGGTTGGAGTGACCTTCGCTGGAGGCCTCCATGGAATCTATGGAAGAGAGAAGGCAGTTGATTAAATTTCACTATTGAACCCTAGCTGAGCGTCATCAACTTTTCACAAAGCTACTTACAACATAGTAAGATAGAAAAATTTACAAGATACCTACAAGAGTATAGCCATAATGAGGCCTCTTTGAGTGGATTTTATAATAGTATATCTAGGATAGATCTGGTAGTATGTGTGCCTTTCTCCCATTTCATTACCATAAAATAAAACTCCACCTTTACTGCAAGCATATAAATTATCATCATGGAACAACACCATTTCAATGGAGCTGATAGCATGTTAATATATCCTTGTCTTTCACATCTTTTCAAGTAATGGAAAATGTATATGGCATCAAAAAAACAATCCAGATAAACATGTTACAATACCTTACATATTGTGCCAAAACCAACATCAGTTTCCACAAACTGGTTCTTCGGTCTCCATTTAATGATACAAGAAGTCCAATTACCTGCCATATCCAAAAAATGTTCACATTATTATCAAACATAGTACAACAAGATAAGTGCCAAGAAATTCACAAGAAACGAATGTTTGTTTCTCTAGTTGTCCATTAATTATCCCATGGATATATACCTTTTTCTAGAAGGAAATGCTTACCTAGGACCGGGTATAAGCTAGTTCCCAAAATACTAGAAGACATGGTATATAGAATAAGAGAGGTGGACACTATCTGCTAGCTCACATGGATGTTTTCAAAATGTTAGCTAGTATCTTATCAATATTAAACAACTTGGACAGGCCATATGTTGAAAAAAGAGCATCTTGAGCAGAAAAACACTCAAATGAGCAGGCAAATCGAGGATGGGAAATGGAGAAGAGGCCCATGATCCATAAACTTGTGATTTTGTTGATATATGATTACTGGCAGAGAAACCTAGATACAATTAGTAAGCATCCTGAATCGATTTAGTTGCAACATAACGTGGTGAAGTAAGAGAAGAACACAATGTTAACCCTCTTTTTCTACAAGTGCTTTTTGCATCTGAGGAAGATGCAAATAGCTATGCAAAAGGAACCTCTGTCACAATACATTATTGACCCAAAGAATAGTGCTAAACCTGCCATATTATTATTTTCTCTTGCTCTTGATGATATTTTCCAGCATGATGGACTATCTTGGACAACTAATTCTGCCTCATCTTGTCGTGCACTAGTTAACCTGCTTGAGGATCAACCCATAGAAGACATGCAAATGGTGGAAATATGTAACTTGCAGAATTTAGCTAACATAGATTGAAAAATAGGTGTGTTGTTGCAAAAGCATGTGATACACAGGTTGTGTAGGAGCTTCTCAGTTCAACAAATTCATAGATATCTAGACAATGGGATTTGTCGATTTGGGCTAGGAACCAACCTGATATCACCCTAAAACTATCATTTGGATTCATCCCTTATTTTCCCCAACATGATCAACTGACAAGATAATAAGACTTGTGTATCTCTAATTTATGGGCCATTCAACAAACATGGTCCAGGCCATATTTTTTTATCCTGGCTGAATAGGGAATAGTTCCATCAAGGATTTCTTCTTTGAATAGGAGTGCCACATCTCTCTGAATCAAATGATTTGATTGTTTATTTATTTCTCGGATGAAAACAAGATAGTTAGTTTCATTTTTTGAGTTTCCAACCAAGTCAGTTGGAGCTTTCTTGACTCAATTCATTTGCTGGGAAGCTAAAGCGATAATGCTTTCTTCATGAGAAACTAGTGAACCAATGCATTCAAACACCACAGTTATCCCAATGTAATTACCAATATAGATTACCCATAGTATTGAATTTTTCATCTTCAACTTTCTTCTTAGGGTTTCTGCGCAAAAACTGCCTCTACAAATCATGGGACGGACATTGAAAACCAATCAAATCCTTGATTTTCTCTTGAAACCTGAAACAATGATTGATGCATTGCTCTTCTGAGAGATAGATGAAGAAAGTGAATAGCTCATTAAATCAAAGAACAAAGAAACCATAACTGATATTACACTGATAAAGAGCATCCTGCGAGGTCTCTCATCTTTGGCTAGGGTTCACCCTAGTTGCACCCTCTTCACCACCATCATTGTGGATCCAAGCTGCAGTACAAAATCCAAGGTCACCAATTTAGGCCAAGGTCGAGGTGTTCAGGTTGCTATAGTTGATGTTTCCAGGATCCTTTGCAGATATTTGAAGCCAATATTGAGGTAGGCACTTGCCCTATGTTGCAAAAACTCTCCTCAATTCCTTTCCCCTAATTTATATTTCCCACCAATTACTTTTCCCTCTAATAATTTTTATTTTCCACCAATTACTTTAATAATTTGATTTTCTAAATTTTATTAATATTATTATCATATTTTTTTATCCCTAGCTAAATTAATCATTTTTAGTTGTGTAAGTTATTATCTAGTGGTATTTTTTATGTGATGACTAAAATAGTCATTTTTAGTTGTGTTGCCCTAATTTAGTCATTTTTAGCTTAAAAACACTCTCGTGACTAACTTTTTTAGTCACATAGTCCTTTATCTCACTTTTTCTACTAGTGTATATAAACTAAAAAAATCAGTCTTTATTGGCTTCCTTTCTTTCATTTCTTGCTTAACATCAATGTCTACCACTGATGTTGATGTTGTCAAGGACAAAGCTTCCTCTTCATCAAAATCTTCTCCAACTTCTTATGAGTAAACATATTGCATGTTTCCTAACAAAGGTTTGTAAACATTCATCAAAATTGATAGACAAGCAACCTTTGCTTGCTTTCCCTTGGAAATTAAATATTTTTTAATTGCCTCAAGTTGTTTCTACTATAAGACATTAAAAAGTAATGCAAAACATGTCCTATTTATTAACTAAGAACCTAAATTGATCTTACCATGTAGAAATTTGAGATGGTTCCCAAAACAAGCAGAGGACACATATAAGAGAAAAGGAAATCATGTGCCAAAATTTAGTTATGATTCATGCACTTCTCTAGAGCTCGCTAAAAGGATATGTTTCCTTGAAATACAACTGCAATAGATAATTGGCCATTTCAATCATATAGTATATGATCATGAAAAGGGTAATTTATAATAGAAAGACTAATTGAGCTTAAGAAATTATGAACATGTTGATAGAATATTCCAACCAGAACTTTCCCCAACTGGACTTGAACATATAGAAAAAACAGTACTTTTAATGAGCATATCAAATGAACCTATGTATGAAATATTAAATTGCAACATAACCAAAGGAGTTCTAGGATGTAAGATTAAATCTCTTTTTCAAAAAATATGATGGGTACTTTAGCAGAAAATATAGAAAGTAAAACTGAGAATGAAACACCTATTGAATGTACAGTTCTCTAGCATCCGTTAATCAAGTAATAATATTGGCATTCTTTTTTTAAAATAAATAGATTTTTTTTTTCATTCTATATTCACCTAAAATAGAAAACTATGGAGAACATAATACAATAAATAAACAACATACTTCATGTAAAAGTTACAAGATACCATAAATCAGATAAACAAATCCATAACAATATGGGAATATAATGCTTGGTATAAGAAAATAAAGGCCAGTGTGCTTATATTTACATCCAAATAATACTCACATTTGACATTATAGTTGAAGTTGAATTTTCTTAATGTTCTCTCTCAGAAAATCTAATAAAAACAATTCTTTGAGAAGTATCCCTTAATGCAACAATTTTTGCATTAAAATTATCTTTCAAATTCATTTATCCCTAAAAAGTTATTACCCGGAACTTGATTTTCCTCTAAAAATTGTCAATTTCCCATTATTATAATTGAATAAATTTAGGATATTTTCTTTGGGCCCATTAGTAAACTATTTTACTTATTAATACATAAAAACATGTATATTAGTGCAAGAAGATCCCATAAAAATTATACCAACATAAATCCATCTTAAACCCAGATCTTGGGAGATTACCTTTGTATCACACCATAAAATTTCAAAATTTGAACATGTTCCCATGGGAGCACATTTACCCCAAGAAAATGATGCAACAACACTAGAAAGAGTGTCCGTCACACCTTTTTCAGCTGCTCTCTTAAAGAATTTAATGGCATCTACATATTCATATCAATCAAATCCGATTTCAAAGCTTAGTAGTATTAGCATTTTTTTTTCAAAAACTATTATGCAATATTATAAAGTAACAAACTATTGACTAATTATCTAAAATAAATTTAAAGGTAAGTTCTCAGTTCTCACCTTCAAGGTGCTATCTATGAATGGTACATCAAAATTTATGCAATGATAAAATTATCGATAACCAACTGGATTATTACCAATTATATTTTCCTTGTATAAGTCATACAATCAAATACCAAGAACAAGTGTTCCTTACATCCTTACCAATCATATCCATATCTAGAGAGAGTCTCTGCATCATACAACATAACAACCATATGAAGGTTAAATTATGCCATAAAGTCTTCTTGTGCTATAAATCATTTTATTGTGCTCTAAATTCTTTATTTGATGGATTTGGAGGTTGACACGTAAATGAAGGTGGACATCTCCATGTAGAAAAAGACCAACTTACTAGGCTCAAAGAAAGACAAAAAAAATATGCCAGAGTTGTGGTGATTGGTTAGCAATGACCCAAGGGCCAGACACACCTCATCCTCCTTTAGATTCATGGAATTCTCATGAGACATTTAGTTTCGCATACTCAAATCACATCACTGTTGGTTTATCCAACAATACTGAGAGGGGGGGGTGAATCAGTATTGTATTCTTTTTCCTAAAACAATTTGTATTAAAACAAGATAAACAATGAATCAACCAAGTAAAAACACAGAATTTTATCGTGGAAACCTCAAAGAGAAAACCACAAAATCAAACTCATTAATAAGATGAATTTTACAAAATTGTTTTTCTGCTACTACAGAAAGGATGCACCAACACCCCAGTTTTCTACCTGCACCAATAGATAAGGATTCCACAACGCCCCTATTTTGCAACCACTACTGGAAGGAGGTTACAACCCCCTATAGGCGTGCAGCCTGCCCTAGCACCACCCTACCACCCTAATTTGATTTTATCAGATTTCCATATCTTCTTATTTCTTCAATTCTGTCACTGGTTATTCTTCATTTTCTTGGTCTCTGTCTTTTCTTGCTGCCACATCAATCTGGACTACAGAGACCTCTTACTTCCAATTCAAGTATTTTTTTATATATATTTAACATCATGTATCTCATCCTTTTACAATTGCATCTCTTCATTCTGGAAACTTATGTCTTTTCACAATCGTGCCCTTTCACTAAATGAATTAACTCTGCTTTAATTTTTACAATCCCACCTTTTATTAATCATAACTCTTCAAATATTAACTTCTCCATTTTTCATATTTTCATTGCATTCATGAGTTACTTCTCTTTATTATGCACTAAGGATTTTTCTGGAGATGCCCAAATCATATTTCCCACATTTTATTAATCCTTGTAAGCATATATTATTAATCCTTTTGCAGGCATATTATTAAAGCCTTTGCAGGCATATATTAATGCATTTGTGGGCATATATTAATTCCTTTGTGGGCATATTTAAACCCCTATGCAGGAATATATTAATTCCTTATGCGGGCATATTTAAACCCTTGTGCGGGCATACCCAACCCCCTTGCGGGCATATTTCATAGCCCCTTGTGTGGGAATATTTCAAGCCCCTTGCGGACATATCCCAAGCCCCTTGCAGGCATATCTCAAGCCCCTTGTGGGAATATCCAAACTAGTAAAATAGCCTGAAACCTTGTTTTGGTAGACCTATATCTTTCTCCACAAACACTCTTAAAGCAAACTGAGACCATGGTCAAATGCACAAGTCAACAGGCTACAGCCTGACACTCTTAGATAATTTTTATCATTAACTTATGAGATGTGGCGGGCATTTTACTAGGGAAACTTAGACTAATTTTTCAATCCTTAGTCAATTTCCAGAGTTTCAACAAATTTCCATACTTTTACATAATGATGTCAAATTGTAACAATGACTTCATGATATCACTAGAACACCATCATATGATTTTTCAACCTCGGCACACATGCCACATCATCATACATGCCATATCATCACTTTCTTTGTTATTCCTTTGTCATTAATGAACTTCTTTTGACATCAATGACAATCATACTCAACAATCACGTGCCAAAATAGAAACACCTAGCTGCTCAAAAAATGATAGAAAGGTATTTCTAATTTTCTACTTATATACTATTCTATTTTAGCCAAAACAATGCAGATAGATAGAAAGATGCTCCCATCATCATATAGTATTCACTAGATATTTGATCACAAAATCATTTAGGAGAAAAACACATCAATAGAGTAAAAAGATATATTTGATTCAAAACATGTTTATCAACATGCATACATAATGTAAGATCATTCTACATGCAAAACTGTACAATAATGTAGGAGGTGGGAGAGAACATTGCATCAAGATGTAAGTAACACAAGACATCATACAATGGTCTGTTTACACACCAAATCATTGACGGTGAAAATAAGAAAATGCATGGTACATAACCAAACACGAGAGATGTGGGTCATTGAATGCTTAGATTTCCTGAGCCATATCATTCACATAAAAAATATACTTGAATTCCCAATCTTGTTTAGAGCAAAGTTGGTTTCTATTATCTAGAAGTTTGAAGTATAAACCAACAATACATAATTAAATAAAGGACTCAGCTAAGCCCATTATAACCATACCAAGAATAGGCCCTGAATAGAGCATAAGGAAAAATCCAACCATACAAGATCAATCTAAGATGATCAAGGATAGGCATAACTGAAGAAACGTATGAAATAATGGCTTATGAGATACCCTAGTGATAAAATACACCATTATGAGACAACAATCATGTTAATGACCCAGTTTCAAATCCCTGGTGGGCATAGAGACTTAAAAATCATTAGAGAGAAGGTGAGAGAGAAGTGACCATTTCCATTCAATTTCTGTAATAACAGTAGTATCTCATAGGGAACAATTGAAGGTCATTTGCATAAAACCATTGCCAATAGTTGATTGTATTTGCCAAAAACATTATGTGAATAATGTTCATGCCTTAAAGCCCCGGTTTTGAGAATCTTAAAGCTGAAAGGTGCCCAAAATTGAAATATTATTCATCTTCTAGAGTTTCAAAACTTCTCGATATAGCCAAGATCCTTGTGATTTGTTGTAAATATTAATTATAAAATCTTTGATCATGTTTAAAAAAATCATTTACACAAATTTTACTTTAGTCAATCAAATTAAACATACATTTTTCAGATTTTTGTAGCAACAAAAGTGATGATTTAGAAATATCTCACCTTGTCCACGAATGAATATATAACTTATTCATTTCCCAATAAAACTAAAGGTTAGTTTTTTGGCATATTTTTCATTCCCTTTTTGTAGACTTGTTCTAATGGAAGGGACCTCTCCTAGTGCCTCGTGGGTGGTCACAGACAACTCCAAATTGCTCACCTAGATTAAGACCTGATCTTGAACAACAAGTGGGAATTAGATGAACAAATAAGAAAACACAAAAAAAAAGGATAATATTCAAAGAGCCCATAACCCCTCTTGGGGATGGAACCCTCCTCTTGAGTTGTGTATAAATACATACACGACTCTCATTTGTAATAGAATCATTCATCATTCTTTTCTAAAAGTGCTTCTTTCTTAATCTTGTGGAAACTATATCAAGTGTTGATCTATCCTTCAAGCATTGTTGTGGTTATGGATTTCTCTCCCTCTATAGCATACTTGTGCTCTTTTATATTACATTATTTATGTATATTTAGGGTTTGATGGATTAGGGTTTTGCTAGTTGGTTCCATTTGATCCTCTCTTTCTTGTGTATCTAAACATGGTTTTAGACCATATGTTAACCTCCCTCTCTCAATTTGACATTTGTTTCCTAGGGTATATACTATAAACCCTCCTTTAAGGAAAATGTTTTTTCTAGGGTTTTAAACACCCCTTTGCAGTTGATCCATAGATTTTTTCCTAGAATTATTGCCCCAAGGGTTCCATATCTAGGATTTTCAAACCATCTTCTTTGTTTAGGGTTTCCTAGAGTTTAAACCTTTCATCAAGGGATTAGCCAATATTTTGACAAGTAGCAATCACCTACAAGCTACTAAACTTGTTTTTTGGATCATTTCTTATTTCTAGGTTTGCTTAGGTATTGAAGATGAAAACAGATTTGAATCTTTTGGCTAGTGGAGTCATTATTATTTTGAAACTGCAAAACGAAGGTTTCATACCATATTTTTTTATAATTTTTAGCATCTCGTGATATGAGGTCTTTGACTGATGGCATTAGTGTTAATTCCAAACTTTTTCATCATGCTGGTGTCCATACCTTTTGAGTAGTCATGTTGTGTTTTTGCATGCTTCTAGTTAGCTTAAGTGTTCTTTTAAATATAAATAGAGAAATGAATAAGTAGTTTCTTTTGGATATGTGGAATGCATGGTTCACTACTATTTGATAAAGCACTCAACAATGGGTTGAATTTGTTTCTCTTGTGGATGTTGGGCTAATAATATGCCACTAATCATATTTATGCAACAAGTATTATTGAAACAAATACCCTCATGTTTTGAACTCAAGTGTTGAGAATATAGTTTTCTTAGTTAGTGCTATCATCTTGTTGGGACTACTCCTCCTCAAGAGAAATTGTTTTAAAAAGGATTGGAGTTGGCAAGTTCTGTTGGGGAAGGGTATGCATTTTGGATTACAATTCTAGTATGTAAGTACAAGTTTTAATATTATATTAGTTTTTATTTATTTATCTTATTCAATTTAAAGAAGTCATATAGGTTCTCTATAACTAAGATAGAAAATGGTATGCCTTTATTAATCATGTAGTTTCAATGAAGTGCTTGTGGCTTTTTTCATTTGCTTACCATAGTTAGAGCATTGGATTTCTCATTTTATTTTTTAAAGAGCATTTTGTATTAAAAACATATTTCAATATAGAACTTCACCAAAACTACAAGGTTTTTTACAATTATTAAGAAAAGCACTTCTTGGCCCCCAAAATTGGATGGGTTTCCACTTGTGACCATCACAATTTTAGTGGGGTAACATGCAAATGATGGATTTGGATGCTCACATTTATGCTTATGCCAATGTATTATCATGAAATGTTTAAGGCCTCAACTATGGGGTTTGATTTCTTCTTGTGACATAATATCATAGCATGACTGGATTGGGGTTCTATGAGGGTTTAGGCTTCTGGTTTAAAGGAAGAAATGAGGCTAGCAAAATTCATCTAACCTTTCCATGGAAAATATGGGCTAAATATGGGAAAACCTATAACAATTCTCCATTACACTGTCACCTAGAAGTTGAGGATATGAAGAAAATTTGATATTTATCCTACATGTAGTCATCATACCACTGAAAATTGTAACATACAACCCTATTCTTGACCTTCTTACACTTGTAAATATTATTGTTTACATATATGGACATATTCTGAGCAGCAAATATGGTGGTTTCATATAGTAGTAGTCTTAAAACTAAGTTTTATGTGTGTTAAATATTTCAAAGAGAAGTATACTCCATTCTATAGCAGCACTAGGAGGTCTATATGTCACAGCCTTTGTTTGGTAACCCCTTTGTCACATTACAACAAACTTTTGTGAAATACCCTTGAGAAGTATCCCTCCATATTTGGGTGATGATTACAATAGATAATGAATTGTGTGGATTAGTTGAGATCCTAGACACTAGATGTATCCTTGCATGATTTTTAGGGAACTTTTGTAGGTTTTTTTATGTTTTTGATAGATCTTAGATAATTTTGGTATAGTTTTCATCCCCTTGGAGCATTTATGGCTATTTCAGAGAGGTTTTATGCTATTGGGAGGGGTCGTACTCCTTGGGAGCTGATTTGGCATGATTTAGAGCAGGTCATCGCTCTCCTAAGGCCCTTTCTACATGGTTATTACATATTTTAGGGATGATGTAACCTATTGGGATCCTTTTCACTTGATCATTGCATATATTATGGAGGTCATCACCTAATTGGAGACATATTCACTTCGGGTGCATTACTTTGTTGACATTTGTTTGGAATTGGGATAAATATGTGGGAAGATAGTTTCACCTTTTGGAGGGGCCACCCCATTTTGATGGTGATATTGCTTATTCTTTGATTTTGAGCAGTTCATCTGGTGTTAGAGGAGAACTAGGTGTTAAACCCTAGGATATAGGGTTTGGTTGGTTATGTTGTGGATCATATTATATTGGAGTGTTAGCCTCTTGAAGAGTTTAGAGGTTACTTTATTGGCTTCACTTGGTTATTATTCCTCATTTCTTGGTGGCACCCTCTTTTTCTTGGGCCTTTTGTATCTTTGACATTGTACATGTGGAATTATCCACCTTATATTTTTTATATTGTTAGAGTTTGTTAGGGTGAATGGAGTGTTTTTATTTTTTGACTCTATCGTAGGATAGATCTAAGAAATTGAGCTCTATATAAGCTTTCCACATTTTAATGGATCTGAGAAACTTAGTGGACAATGGGATTGGACACAATTTTTTGTTTAACATTTCCTTATTTGCAGTTGAGGTGATTGGCCAACAATTGTATGTTGTTGAAGGTGTATACTTCCTTAAAGTAATTTCCAAAAATATTTAACACACAGGGAAAGTAATGTGTTGGAGGAATCAAAAGATGAATTTCAAAAACTAGTGTGATAATGTATCTTTGTAGTCAATCTAAGCCTTCCAATTGGGATTTTGCATTGTACAAAAAATTTCTAGTATCCTCTAAACCATGGGATTCCATTTCCATGGATTTTATAAGTGATTTTCCTAGTACTAGAGGAAAAATGACTAATTTTTTTACTGTCTATATATTTTTAAAACTGGCATTTTATTATTCCTTGCAATAAGTCTAGATTCCCCCAAATCTACAAATTTGTTCTTTCAACATATTTGGAGTCAATTTGAGCTCCAAATTACCAAAATTTTAGATAGTCATTTCAAAATTTGGGTAACTTTTGATAGTCCATGTGGAAGCTACTTGTCTATCGGTTGCATTTTTTCACCTTCTCTCACCCTCAAAGCGATGAACAAATTGTGGTTGTCAACAGTACCTTAGTCTATTCTCTCCACATATGCCATAAACAAAACAACCAATGGACTATTTATATGTATATCTTGAAACACAATCATAACATATCAATGCATGCCTCAATATGGTACTCTAGATTTGAAGTATGTTATGAATTCCAATTCCTTGCACTCGGTGATCTTCCGATTTCTTTTTCTGCTCTAATCAAATCCAATTAGGACAAGACAAATATCTTTCTTTTGTTCAAAACTTGTCAAACTTTCATGCCAAAGTACATGATATACTCCAACAAACTTAACCCAAGTACAAAACACTCCATGACATATGTCATATTTCCACAGGTTTTAGGATGGAGAGAGTTTGGATTCACTTAGACAAACAAAGGTTCAAATTGATACAACATCATAAGCTCAAACCAATCAAATATGGATCTTATATCATTACTCAACAAGTGGGATCCAATTCCATTAAGTTGGGGAAACCACTGAGACTTGGAATTCAATATGCAGTTTAAGTCAAATCAAGCTTTATGAGCCTTCACGCTTGCAGGAAGAGGTCCTAGCCACAAATCCAAAGACAAACATAGCATATTTTTGGCCTCCTTTGATTGTTGACACTATGCTTTATGTTTGTACCAAAACTATTAGACAAAATTAAAAAACCACTTGCTTGGTTGAATGCAAAGGAGTGTTCTGCATCCAATCCAAGTGTTTGTCCCATCAAATTTTGAGCAGCAATTCCCTCACTTACAAAATAATTTAGGACAATTTCTGCTAAGCAATGAGCAAATGATGAGATTTAGTAGGCCAGTGAAAAGGAAATGATAAGTTATTTGTATCTTTTACATTTATATTTGTAGCTCCTAGTTTTGGAGACACTTGTACCTCTCACCTTCCACTCCACCTATCTAACTTACCAATCAAAAATTCCTTGGCCAACTATTCATAAATATTTCTCACCTACCAATTTTTGTACTTCTATATATACCTAATGACACATAGAGTGTACAATGTGTACAATTGTGGCAATTATTCTCTTGCACTTTATTATTATGTGAGTGCTCTTTCATTGTTGTCTTTTGTGAAAATATCAGATATGCAATTTTAGAGGCTTCTAGCTGTCAAGAAAAGCTCTATAATTTTTGCATTGGTCAATCCTTTTTTATATTGTTTTGGATTGGTGTTAAAAAATCTTGGTTTTATGGATATACAATACTTTGGTAGGGGTTTCTTTAGTTAATTTTTGAGTTTGACGTAAATAAAGTAGTTGTTTTGAAAGATGGGCCATGATTATGGGGGGAAGAAACCCTTTGTTGAAACCATGGCATCCAAATTTCAATCTATTTTATAAGAATTTGAAACTATGCCAATTTGGATTACACTCCCAAATTTGTTAATTCACAATTCTGGTATGAATAAACATTGAAGAGTATTGGAACATACTTGGAAAAGTACCTAAGAATGCAACCTCCCACAGTTGGTCACATGTCTTGTGCCATGATATGTTGAAATAGATTTTAATGAAGGACCTATGTATGAGCTAACTATGAAATTCAAAGCTTTTAGCTACCAGCATAGATCCATCTTAAACCCGTATCTATCAAGCACCAAGAGGGATCCAATTTCTTGAGGTGTATTTCTTTTTTAAAATTTAAATTCAAGAAATTTGATCTCTCTTGATTGATAGATCTGGGTTTAAGTTTTAAATTTTTATTTTATAAACGAATATCTATTTTTTAATTACTTTTCATAATAATTTATTTTATGAACAAACATGGATTTTTTTAAATACTTTCCATAATTAATTTTTTTATTCTATGAGCCGACATGAAATTTTTTAATTATTTTTTTAGTAACAAACTTTACATCACGATGTAACGTTACATGACACACTCACACATGTTACAACATCTCCCCCATACTGGGTTGTAGAGCACCTCGTTTCACTCGGTGCAACAAACAGGTTTTAGATTACAAAAATATTGCACTTGAGTGTTAGTCTTGTCATGAATATGGGCATATCGCTTACTATTTCCCTCTCTAAAACCCAACAGCTAAAGGAGAGAAGAGTGGCTTTGTGGATTTCCTTCTGGTTCATTCGAACTACTAGACCTTGTGTTCCTTCTTTCTTATGCATGAAAATACACACAATCAAGGAATTTGGAAGCTAAACATTCTTCTGAATGTGCAAGGAAATAAGAAGGGAAAACAATTGGCATATAAATACAAGGAAAGTGACACTGAAGGTAGTCTACTTAGGGGAAGATCTACACCACAAGTGCAGGACAAAGTCGGAAATAAAGCAGATTGGATCAGTATCGATTCTAGTTTCCTCAATATTAGACATAAGTAAATGAACATATATTTCTCTCATATTCACAAGAAACAAAAAATTGCAATCACAAGAAAAAGAAAACAATAGTCAAAATTTTCCTACACTATATAAGATACAGTTTACACAGTATACACATTCATTTGTGTATTCTTTACCTTACACATTTTGGGATATATTGAATGAAAAATGATCTTTCATGAATGGAAATGGAAATTCTTACATTTGATCTTTGTAATAAACCTAATTGGTTATTACAAATGTATTTATTATTAGATTAGGATAATTAATTATTAAATGACATGTCTATTTATAGAGGTCTATTCTCGTTATGCCATATTTAATATCGGCCATTCCTATGTAATATTCATCAATTCAATTATAAAAATATATATATATTATCAAATATGATAATTATATAAAAATGAATCCTTACAAGTGATATGAGAGCTTGATCTCCAAAGTTCATCTTCTTGGCGTTTTATCCACATCTCCATTTCCATCTTCTTCAACTTCATTATACTCACCTGCACTTCGCCCCCATCTTCGCGCCCTACGTACTCCATTAACTCCATTTGCTTATCCCCATTTTCTTAACTCCACTCTTTTATTCCACATCTGCTCACTCCCTTCTCGTAGACCCGCATTAACTCCTCTCTCCATCTCATTCTCTCCTCTCACGGACTACTCTCCATTCCTTGCTCCACTCCCTCACGCCATCCAAATCACTCCATGTCGATATTCCACTCCCTCTGTGCTCCCATTCATCTCCACTCTGTGCTCACTTTCTCTCCACTCTTCACCGCCTTCATCCACCCTGTGCTCCTCTCTACGCACACCTCCCTACACCCCACCTACGTTCCCATCCTCTTCACGATCCCTTCGACGCCGCCATGTTCACTCCTCCATCGCCCCTCCTCTTCTGCTGCACCTCCGTGTACCCCTCTTCCTTCTGCCAACCCCATACCCCTCCACGCCCACGCCCGCATCCCTACACCCACTCCCACACCTGTGTCCAACTCCATCCTCCTGCACCCCCATTCCATAGCTCCCTCATCCCACAACCCTCCTCTTCTTCCAACCCTACGCAGGTCCCCACGCAGCTCCATTCACCTCTCCCATCTCCCACCTCTCCACCTACAACTCCTTGCTGACCCGCGCCGTCTCCCGCTTGCAACTTCTTCTCTAGCGCCTTCTCCTCCCCCTCTCCATCCATCGCTTGCACGCCCCCAGGCCCTTCATTTCCCTGCACACCCTCGCGTCATCTTCTGCACAGCCTCCCCCTCTCCCGCGCTGTACTCTCCCCGCTCCCCGCCCAGCACACCCCTCGCTCCCTCCCGCTCCCCGCCCAGCACACCCCTCGCTCCCTCCCTCCACTCTGTTGCACTCTCTCATCCACGCCCCATCGGTGTCCACCACCACTCCACCCCTCCTACCACCTCCACGCAGATCCGCTCCAGCTTTCCCCCACCCCTCCCTCCATGCAAATCCCTCCCCGTCCTCCATCTATTTCGAATATATATATATATATAGTTTATTTAAATTTTTATTATTATTATTAATATATAATAATAAAATTTCATTTTTTTTATAAAATTCAAAAAAATATTATTATAATAATTATTAAATTTATCAAAAAAAAATCAATTTTTTTTCGAAGTGAAGTCATTATGTTCCTGAGCTCATGCATGGTCAGAAGGCAAAAATGAATATTGAATCTAAACTCGAAGAGGTTGAAAAAATATGTCTTAAAGAAGAGGAAACACACACAAAATTGAAAATGATCGTATTCGAATTAAAAGAAGAAATAGACAAGAAGAAAGGAAAGGAAGAAGCTATTGCAGCTCTCAAGTTCTTCGGTCAAGTAGAGCTAGGAACTGCATCTATACTCATGACAGAAGAAGGGACTGTGACCATAAAGGAAGAAGTTATTTCAACTACTTAGTACTTAGGTGAAGAAGAGATGGGATCTACACCCACGATGGAAGAAGTAACTGTGACTCTCGAACTACCAAGTAAAAAGGAACAAAGGACTACTGCAACCATAATGCAAGAAGCAATTGAGACTCCCGAGTTCTCAGGTTAAGTAGCGCTGGGAACTACATCTACACTCACAGAAGAAGGTATTGTGACCATAATGAAAGAAGCAACTGCGACTCCCAAGTAATCAAGTAAAGAAGAACAAGGAACTGCGACGACTCATAAGTACTCAAGTAGGGAAGAATCTAAGGTAACTACTACCCCCAGGAAAGAAGGGAAACCATGGTGACTGCCTCCTTATATCCTTCCTCACAAAAGATCTAGGACGCCAGACACCACGAGGGATAAGAAAAGGCATCCCAACATCAAACCTCAAAATGCGATACTTAGTAAAAAGTATGCATGTGTACCGGAAGTTTGTTGTGGCTTCTTACAAGGTAGGGAAGTAAGGCACATTAACATGCCAGCTGAAAAATCTATAAAATTATCTAGTAAAATCCAAAACAAAGACTTGTTAAGGAAGTCGATGATAGGGACGATGAAACAGAAGAGGTAGAAGACAAGGATATGGAATATCAAGATGATATGGACAATCACAATGTCAATATCAATTGTAAAGAAAATAACAATGTTGTAAAAATCAAGGAAGTCAATTTCATAGATTATAAAACACCAAATATTGTTGGAAGCGATGTCGATATTAAGGAAAATTATGAAAGAATTAAAGTTGTAGAATGATACAATCAGGGATGATTTTAAGAACCCCCCCCAAATTTATATGGTAAAAAAATTGGCGAATCTCCCCGATATATAGGAAAATTTGAAAGCGATTTTATCAATAATATAATATGTATATATAATTTTTTGGCGAATCTTTCATTTTATTATATGATATTGTAAAATCTTGGCGAATCTTTCACTAAATTATAAGATATTGTAAAATCTTGGCGAATATTTTACTGAATTATAAAATATTGTAAAAAGTTGACGAATATTTCATTAAATTATAAAATATTGTAAAAATTTGGCGAATATTTCACTAAATTATAAAATATTGTAAAAATTTGGCGAATATTTCATTGATCTATAAAACACATTGAATGACACTCTGCTTGTTAATTATGAGTTCAAGGCTTCTTCAAATGTTGAGTTCAATTGCTCTATTTCAAGTTTTGGTCTCAATACCAAATGGTGGTGGCCTTAATGAAGCCTTGATATCCAAGCAAAGTCGAGTAGATCTTGGAGACATGTATTCTAAATGTGGGTGTTTGGAGGATGCACATAAAGTGTTTGGCCAAGTGCCAAAGCGAAATACAGCCTCATTGAATGCAATGCTTTCATGATGTGCTCAACATGGACATGGCAGGGAGGAACATTATCAGAGGGGTTCTTCGGGTGGAGATTGTCATTCATAGCTCTGATGACGTTAGCATTGCATCTTCTTCTTACTTACAATTTTTTCCTCTACTACTTGAGTTTCTAGAATCTATTTGTAGTCCTCCCTGCAATTATTAGAGATTTCTTCTTTTTCTTCTTTAATAGTCTTGGGAGATGACTTTTTTGAATTGCTTAAATCAACAAAGGAATTGCACCCACAGACTATCCTTCAATAGATTGTGTGGCTACCCTAGACTGTGTTTGATACTTCAAGGCAAGTTTGTACATAGGTTTTAAGCTAGGCATGTTCCTTAAGTATTTTTCTTGGCACATACTTTGAATAACATTATAGTGATTTTGTTGGCATCCTGTAGTGTCGACTATTGGGGGCTATCTTATTGTTGTGTCATACTTTTGGACAATGTAACTTTTTTCCATCTAAATTCCTCAACACTAGTACCATATATAAATGTTATACCATTTGTTGATACCATATCTAAATGTGTCTAGTAGTTGATTTTGATTGTAGATGTTGTATTGTTTGTTGATATTGGTGTGTAGATGTTATTATAACCCATGTTAGAGCTTTTATTATAAATTGTTTTTTTCTATTGATTAGAGTTTCCAGGACATGTGGGGACTTGGACCTTGACAAACCGATAAACTAATAGAATCAGACATTATGCATCATTTTGGCCTTCACTAGCCAATTATGCCCATGGAGGCTAGGAAAATTTTGAGCCAATTGGACTAGAGGAATGTTGGTCTCGTGCCAATAGGTCTCCTATGATCAATGCATAGGAACCTAGTGCATAGACCATTTTTCTCTTCGCTTAGCTATGTAGAGCTCATTTATTTTTCTGAATAACGATAAGTATTTACAAAGAAAATATACAATCAGCATAAACAAATCGAAAAAGTGAAGACAATTAATTCATGCAAATAAAAGGTAATAAAAACTTATTTTCTCGAACCCTAAATCAATGGAAATCAACTAAATCTAATATTGATTCAAGCTACAACAAAGGGTTAAATCAAGCATCAAATGAGAACTAGAAGCATTCAAGGGTCTAACACAATAATTAACCAAAATACATGCAAACTCCACAAATCGACAAAATGTTTCAAAGAAAAGCAATAAACAAACCATAAAAATTTGCACAAAATATTTGAGATAAACACCAACATGGTTTCATGTACTTGAATGAGCTCATTCTTGCTTAGCGAAAGTGTAGTCAAATTAGTTATTTATCCTTCAATGTCAGGACACTATCTATGTGAAGAGATAGCTCCCAGGCCCAGCTTTGTCAAATTCCAGTGTCATTTCCTATCACATTAAAAAAAAGACAATGTAAAAGATAAATATATAAACATCAATCTTAAAATACACTGCATCAAGGAAATGTATGTCATATCATCAATGTTATAACAAAAAAGTACAATGTAGAATCTATTTTTAATTAAAATGCTAGCTCAAATTTACATATAATGATCACCCGCAAGGGTCCATGGAACACCTATACCAAAATAAGACTCAAGAGTCTCTCATGTGTATTGGATCATATACAATCTTAGGTGAAATCCATTTCCCAATTCACATTTTGGGATTGGTCCTCATTTTCGGCACTCTGAACATGACCTTCTTCGAATGAGCCGTCATTATGATCCTCAACAACAATATGTTCCATATCAAATTCATTAGATAAATTTGCCAGATTGTTTTCTCCCCTTCTTTCACAATTTGATCGCCAGAGAGCTACTGCTCTTTCATATGGAAAATTGTCAACCTCATAATTTGTTACATATAATCTTAAGCATGTATCCACATTTTTATCAAGCTTATTCCTCAACTTTGACTTCAAAAATGTTAATGCACTAAACATTCTCTCATCCTCCACTGATCCCAAAATCATGGTTTGACATAAATCTACTAATTTGAAATACTCTGACATATTTTGCAGTAGAAATTCACTACCACTGAGTGTAGTCCACAATTTTGTAATTGCACCATATTCTAGAGCATTATCCAACTTAGAAAATTGCGCCCACATTGTATCAGCAAAGCATTCGGCTTGATCTTTCAATTTTTTTCCATCTAAAATACCTTGAATATGTTCTCCTTGTATCTCAGTCTCTCGACAAAAATGGCTCTGCAAAATCTTGATTTTAGCTATAAAGTCAACCTTTATAGTTTTTGAACATTGAAGATGGTTCCAATATTGAGGGTATACCACAGACATGGCCTCCAACAATTCATCTCGAGGAAATCGTTCTCTTATCTCTGATGATAGTGATTTTGCAATTTCTATCAAGCTGCGCCTCACTGAAATCACAACATTGTCAAATTGTTCTCTTGACACAGGGCACTCTTTGGTGGTTCTTCCTATTTTGTCATTATAATAAAAAGGAACCATATACCCACGCACTGCCATACATAGAAACCCTTTTTCATCAAACTTCAATAAATTTTCATCATTTTCAATATTGATTATCTTAGCCCAATTTGTAAATGCTAGACCTGTAAAAGAATCTGCCATCATATACAAATTATCTAATGCAAGGCATGCTAGTTTTCTAGCATTTGTGTATTCAGCAATATACATCGTGCGACTCTGAGACATCTTCACGAGGCTATTCATTTCATGAAGCAGAGGAAGAACTCCAGCCAATGTTAAATATGTCTCTATATCAGTTAATAGAAAGAGAAGAGTTTGAGCTTTTTCTACACTTAGGCGATGTTCATACATCACCCCTACCAAGGATGCATATTCATCGAATAGTCTTTGAGCTGGTCCCTTCAGTGAGATCCACCTTGTATCAACATCTTTTAATAGTTTGTTTCCATTTGTAACACCGTCGGCAAATTTTTTAAATTCTGAAAACCGTTTGGGACTCCGACAAAAGTATGCATGAACCTCACGTACAAGATATTCAACTTTTGAAACCAATGGAAAGTTGCTCACTATTTTAAATGCAAGATTCATTCTGTGAGCCATACAATGAATACCAATCATATACGGTGAAGCTGAGAGTTGTAGTCTAGCACAAAGGCCGTTCCTTTGTCCCTGCATTACTGATGCTCCATCTGCTCCAACGCATACCAACTTTTTTGCGATCATTGAATGATCCATACCACCAGTTTCCTTCAAAGTATTAATAACAAGTTCATAAATGTTTTCTGCTGTAGAACTTTTGCTCATTTTATGAATTCCAAGTAGATAGGAATTCCTGATATGGTAATTGACCGTATAAATGCTCATGCAAATCCATGCAGTATTATCAACAGCTGTAACTTCATCCAAGGACAGTGACAAAAATGTAGCATTCACAATCTTCTCTTTCATATCATCCTTTTCTACTTGAGCTAGATATTTTCCCCATTCCCAACCACTAGTTAAAGACCAATGAGAAGATGGAAAATTTGGCACTTGAATAAAAGATAGATATTTCATCATTTTTGGATAATCTGTCATAGGACGACCATTGGATAGGATGTGAAATACAGTGCTTAATTGTATCGACTTCGATAACAAACTTTTTTCCATCATCTTTCCGAATTGAGAAGTGATGGTTCCTCCACTTTCATCTAGTTTTCTCTTATTTATTAAGTATTTATTGTATTCCTCTTCATATTGGAGATGTCGACATTGGCTAACAGATTTCCATCTAGCAGTAGATTTCTTCTCATCATTTCCAGTTTTCTTATCATACACCTTCCCAACATGCTTCTCTATTGTGTCCAGCTTCATTTGCAATTTCACTACCTTGCCAAGTTTCCAACTACATGAAATGCATTTAACTTCTCGTGAGGTCTCATTCTTATTTGTTGGAGGTATCGGTTCAATAAATGGGAATCTTGATACCCAATCAGATTGGAATTGTCTCCCGAAGTCCCATCGGCCTTTTTTCCTCTTCGGTGAATGGTCTATGTCACCTTGCAAGGAAAAATCTTCAACATTTGAGCTACCAATTTCTGATGAAAATGCATTTGCCTCACTTTGTTCACTAGAGGAATGTATTCTACCATCCATTGTATGTTTTGCAGATGCATCCTCCAAAGTGTTGACATCTCTCTCACCGATACCTTGCTCAAGAGAGCTTGAACCATGAATATGTTGTGGATGATTGGATTGATGTTTTTGAAAATATGATATTACATCCTTTTGTCTTAATGTTTTATTTTTCTCTCCATGATCCATGTTTGACATCTTGTTTCTTACTTAATGTTCCACAATTGATATTCCAAATCAATATAGAAACCAGAAGGAGACCTGCATGAGAAAAATGATATAAAATTAGTACCACTGCAATTCCCTACGAGGAGGTTGGTCCTCCACAATTGCACCAAAAATATACTAAGTGATTAACCTAGGGGCCACTAGAACAACATGGAACAAACAACACACCACAATAAAAAATTTCCTAAGGTTGTGGTGATGGTCCTGATGAACTCAATAAAAAATTTCCTAAGGAATAGATGCCATCGTTGTTGAACTTGGCATACCTAATGTACCAGTATTGAAACTGAAAGACGGAGTGGACATAGATGTGGTTTGTGCCTGACTTGGTGTAGCAGTAAAAGAAGGATTTACCGTGTTATTGTTCATACCTAAAGTGGGAGTTTGGGGAACTCCATGTTCACCTCCTAGATTAGACATCAGATGTCCGGGTAAGGAATTGTCTGCACTGAAATGGGGCTGCTGGAAACCAACAGGTGACAGAAGCGGAATTCTAGTATTGGTTAAAGGAGGATTGAAAGGAGTGCTATACTCTGCAGATGTAAGATCTTCAACCTCAACTGAACTAAAGTGTTGCTGATCTGTGGTACATGGTAGTGGTTCCTCAGGAACCTCTATTTCAAGGTTTTCTGTTGCAAGAATTTCTTCAGGAAATTCTGTTTCAGGAGTAGTTTCTGAAGAAATACCGGGGTTTACCCGCTGTCGTCTAGCTGGCTGTAAAGGTTCTGTTCTAAGTGGTGGAAGGTTTTGAAACCTCCTCGATCTACGAAGCTCTTGATTCTCCATGATTATAAATATAAAATAACAGACTAGAACCTGGTGGCCACTACAACTAGGGGGCAAACAGCACGCCAACTAAAAAGTCCTAAGTATACAAACCAGGCAAACAAAGATGCCTTCCGGAGAAGAGTCTGGGATGATGAGGGCCCAGAACAGATCAACGAAGGAAGAAAGACAGTTACCCGGGGTCCACAATACAATGACTAAGGGTGCAAGCGCTGGAATCACCCAACCGCCCTCCCAAAGACCTGCAAGGGATTTCCTCCCACGTCTGTCTTAGGTACAGTAGATATACCCTCTGCTGTCACCTGTGTATGAACCTAGAGTCAGATACTAAGGATACCACAACACCGAAAACTCCTGGGGGAACAGTCACCGGTCGAATCAGAAAGCGTGGGCAGGGTAGCTAAGCCCGAAACTCGAAAGAGTCCCCAATACGCAATCCAATCCTGGCGTATGCTCGAACAGAAAGTAGGAGGAGTATTCCCAACAATCTGATCTCGCAATGACCTACTGCATAGATCCCAGGCAAGTTTTGAGTGAAATGGGTTTACCTGTGATAGTCTCACTACGATTTTTGCGTAATGTGTGATCTTGAGTGGTTTAAGGTGATTTAAACTCAAGATCCTAACCAAAACTAGTTGGTGTAGTGTACCCTAAAAAAGAAAAATGTTTCTATTTCATTTTATTAAAAAGTTTTTACGGCTGTTATTACTCCAAAAGGGTAGTGCTTTTGTGTGGCGTGGTTGCAACAAGGAAACAAAAGTGCCATAAAATCAAAACTTTCTACAACAAAGCTCTTTTTCATTTTTTCATTTACTGGAAAGAATAAAAGAACAATCAACTAAATTATGATTCAATAAACTGACCACAAACAATGTTTGAGTACAAGAATCCTAGTCTTATCGACATGTTGCAGGGTTTTGACTCCCAACCCTAGAAATCTATTTGAAATGGACATGGTAAGTCACACCACACCAATTTGGAAAATTTCTCACATAAACTCTTACAAAGAACAGAGAAACAACCACATCAACATACCTTCTCACTTGATGGGTTGAAGCTCCGAGGATGAGAAAGGAAACCACCAAAGCAATAACTTCGTCAACCAGGCCTTTCTCTACACTACAATGAAGTTATGAACCAACACCTTTACTTCCACTTTAACCTGTCACAATAATCTCCACCTTGATTAATTACACCAATTAAAAGCTCCTAAAATAACATCATGACAATCAACATAAAATTGTCTATTTTCCATAGCAAATCCCAGTAAAGGATGCTTCTATTGTCTATATCCTATTATATTGAGTTGATGCTTCTATTAAGCATTATACATGTACAAAATATCTACAAGGGTTTGATTGAGAACCTTTAATTGGTTGTCATTTTATGGATAAGAACATGTGTATATATCAAGCATGTTAAATTTCTTATGTGTTAAGAATATTTACAATAATCATAAAAAACATGTAATGGTTAATACCAGATGCCAAAGATGGCATTATTTCAAATTTTGAGGAAATGAAATTAGTAGATAAAAAAAGTTTGTATCAAAAGTTTTTCACAAGGTTATAGATCTCACAATAATATTGATGTTTCAATTTTTGTTAATATGGTTTTTAAAATTATGTATCTAAAAGTTCAACTCCCATATCTAAGGTATTAGTAATAGCTCATTGCTTTGACAAAACATATTCTCTACACTTCTTCAACACAACAAAATAAGCCCTAAGCATCCTTTATGTTTCACAATTTTATCAACTTAATTTAAGTAAACTTAAATTTATAATAAAATCAAAATTTATATATATATGAAGACATGGAATTCTGATAATGAAATAATCCAATCTCAAAGACAAATTATATCACAAATACCTCATCTTTTGAAAGAAGTTTACATCAAAATTATTTGAAGAATTTTAATGGAGTTTATTTTTATGGTGGCATCTAAATTGCTCCACAAATTTTAATTGATTTAAATGTAATATTTATGTCTATAATAATATTAATTTATATAGAAAAACTAATTTGGATGTAATAGATAAATATATATAAAATAAGAATACATTATATATATAAAAAAATTACGTTTGCAAATTACATTATATATAATAGAACAAAAGACAGCCACAGGGTTCCAGAAATGTTTGCAGATTTAGCCATGTTAAATTTCTTATGTGTTAACAATATTTACAATAATCATAAAAAACATGTAATGGTTAATACCAGATGCCAAAGATGGCATTATTTCAAATTTTGAGGAAATGAAATTAGTAGATAAAAAAAGTTTGTATCAAAAGTTTTTCACAAGGTTATAGATCTCACATAATATTGATGTTTCAATTTTTGTTAATATGGTTTTTAAAATTATGTATCTAAAAGTTCAACTCCCATATCTAAGGTATTAGTAATAGCTCATTGCTTTGACAAAACATATTCTCTACACTTCTTCAACAAAACAAAATAAGCCCTAAGCATCCTTTATGTTTCACAATTTTATCAACTTAATTTAAGTAAACTTAAATTTATAATAAAATCAAAATTTATATATATATGAAGACATGGAATTCTGATAATGAAATAATCCAATCTCAAAGACAAATTATATCACAAATACCTCATCTTTTGAAAGAAGTTTACATCAAAATTATTTGAAGAATTTTAATGGAGTTTATTTTTATGGTGGCATCTAAATTGCTCCACAAATTTTAACTGATTTAAATGTAATAGTTATGTCTATAATAATATTAATTTATATAGAAAAACTAATTTGGATGTAATAGATAAATATATATAAAATAAGAATACATTATATATATAAAAAAAAAATTACGTTTGCAAATTACATTATATATAATAGAACAAAAGACAGCCACAGGATTCCAGAAATGTTTGCAGATTTAGCCCTTGAGAGATACTCTTTCTTTCGAATCTCTCAATTGTTAGTCCAAAGGGTTTTCTTAAGCAAGGAAACGAGCTCCAATTTGATTTGTAAGGAACAACATTTCTGCAGAATATTTAATAGTATGACTTCTACTCCAATCTTTGTAATTGTGTATTAAGATCTCTGCCCTCGAGTTAAGACATGGATAATCTGCTAAGTAATTAAAAATAAGTCAGGTTTATTAATCTTGCTTTCTATATGAATATTAATTTATATAGAAAAACTAATTTGGATGTAATAGATAAATATATATAAAATAAGAATACATTATATATATAAAAAAAAAATTACGTTTGCAAATTACATTATATATAATAGAACAAAAGACAGCCACAGGGTTCCAGAAATGTTTGCAGATTTAGCCCTTGAGAGATACTCTTTCTTTCGAATCTCTCAATTGTTAGTCCAAAGGGTTTTCTTAAGCAAGGAAACGAGCTCCAATTTGATTTGTAAGGAACAACATTTCTGCAGAATATTTAATAGTATGACTTCTACTCCAATCTTTGTAATTGTGTATTAAGGTCTCTGCCCTCGAGTTAAGACATGGATAATCTGCTAAGTAATTAAAAATAAGTCAGGTTTATTAATCTTGCTTTCTATATGAATATGTTACTTTAAAAAGGGAGAAATTTAATATTAAAAAATCAAATGAAATCATTTCCATTAAAACAATGCATTATTACAATTAAGTCAAATATGAAATGATTGTCCAACAAGTACAATTCAATTATTAAAGCAGCTCAGTCACTATGCTAATTTCCACTAGGATGCATAATTAACATGGAAACTGAGTTTTGAACTTGGAAACCTATTATATATGGATATGAATTCTTAACTGAAAAAATCAAATTAATGTCTTTGGCAAAGTATTCTGCATTGTCAATGGTTTTGTCATCTTTCCAATAATTTGGGTGATAGATTTGTATTGGAGATTGACCCATAGCTATTTTCTCTTAAATAAAAGAGATACAAGGTTCAAATCTCTCTTTCACTTGTTACAATGAGTATTTGTGGAAAGTTAAAACATTCCATGGATACTATTCTCACATGCCCCTAACTGCAGACAAAACGAATGAATCAAAGGATGGTGACAAGCTACACATCACCAAGGCAACCATATCTTCATCATCCACTAGCTTCTTAGCAGCAAACAATTGATCCCTGAGATTTTTCTGCTGTAACAAAACTCTGTCACAAAACTCTGTCACAAAGGAGAGTAGGATAATTTGTATGATGTTATAGTGGAATCCAAGGCCATCCTACAGGAATTCAAACCAATTGCACAAGCCCTGTACATGGATGCTCATCTCTGATCTTAGCAGCAAACAATTGATCCCTGAGATTTTTCTGCTGTAACAAAACTCTGTCACAAATCCCTGAGTTGCCTTTGATGGGTGAATTAGTGGTCAGGCAAAAATCTAAGAAAAATGTTTCCCAAAATGTGTAAGGATGATCCTTGGCTAAAGGATATTACAAATGATGAGTGACCCTCCACCACTATGAATTTTTTTCACAATTTTTTACTTTGATTACAAGAGAAAAATGAAGAATTATAGTGGTAGTTGGAGTAGAACAAAATTCCTGGGACTCTTAGGTTCAATAGTTGATTGAATGAAATGATCCTTTAATGGGCCAAGTTGAGTACTACATAACACAAATCCACATTACAACAAACGAGAGGACTATATATATACAACTATTCAATATTGGATGGGTATTCTAAAGGTGCAAGAGAAACCTGTTCATGTATTTCAAGTTAGAATTACACAGTTTACAACAAAGTCAAATCAACTTGTCGATCCCATTCAACATGCAAACAAATTTGCAAAAATTCAACAGGACAATGGAGAGTAGGATAAATTGTATGATGTATTGATTAATATTTCTGCAAGCCTTGGCACAATAAAAAATTTCCTAAGAGTTGATAAGGTGATATGCAGGAGGCTGACATCTTTGCTTCAATTTCTAGGGGTTTTCAAGGACACAAAGGATTCACTGCTTCATTTTGTTAGGTAAAGGTTTCTGAGGATATGAAGGGTTGACTTAGGATGGGGCATTTCAATGTTAGTATTCAAAGTCCCAACCAACCAACAAATATGAGCTTTAAAAAGTAAGACAAAGCATCAACCACCTAAATGTAACGCTGCAATATCCACTGAGATAATCCTCATGTCCTTGCTCTACTATGATTAACTCTTGAAGCTTCATCAAAATTAAACTTAGTTCTTTGATATTATTTTGACTGTGAATTGAATTTAATTGGTCACAATCAAAAAGTTTTATTCACAAATGTGCAAACTTGTGTTGGTCTTCTAATACTCCCTTTAAATCCATCATTTAGATAGTGTGGCCTCACAATCGTTCCTAGAGATCTTTTCCTTGATATATAGTGATGATTGACTCATCTCTTGAATGATTTTTTTCTCTAGCCATATATTAAAAGCGACCATACCTAAAATGACTGCCCACATTTCATGCCCTTACAACATGAAATTCCATTTAAACTACCTTCAAAAATACAGAGCCATATCCTCTCAAAGGAGTAGTGTTGATTACCATTCCTTGGTAAATCTGTCCCAAGAATGACTACAAAGGGCATTTGAATTACCAAGTGGTCAAAGGATTCTGAATTTCACTATCACATCGTGCACCATCATGTTTCCATGAATTGTCTCTTCCAAATGTTATTTCATGTCAAGTTCTTTTCTATAGTATTTGCCATAAAAAAGTTAAAATTTTAGGCCATCAGCCCATTTTCAAGAGATTGATCCATACTGTATTTCATTCATCCAAGTGTTGAATACCCATTGGTTGGGCATTTCCCTATTCAACTAATGTATTGATCCTTGCTTTACGCCATCTCAATACATTTGGACCCTCTTTGACTAATATTTCTCTCTTTTGCAATACTTCCTATTGAATTTTTTCTATGTTTGGGGGCATTTCTTCCTACCATGAATCCATAGATTTCCATCCATAGTAACCGCCAAGCTGTGAGGTTGCATGGTAATGGGTTTTTCAATATTGATGCACATACCACCCACCTAGTTGACTACAATGCTATATGACATGCTTCAAGCTTGTTGATTTGCATCAATGGCAAACTTGTTCTCAAGCTTCCTTTATTCTTTGGCGTGTAAATACTTTTCCATATGATCAATGGCCATGTATTCTTTGTCAAGGATCTGCATAAGAGAAGCTTGTGTGTTCTATCAAACTACTTTATTATCTTGTGTTGTTGCTATAAAACCAACAATGCCCACTGCAATATTTTCAGTAGTGTCACTGAGCCACCACGGGATAAAAGGAAAAAGATCCAGCCCTATAAAAGATAGTAGATCTTTGATAGAGATTTCTCCAAGCTTAACTCCCTCCCAAAAACTTCATTGATTTAAGGAAGTTTACACCCTCCCACTTCATCCAATACCTCACACCTTGAGACATGTGAACAATTCCATGGGTTTATAAGAATTATAGTTCAAGCATCAAATATTGTCTGATTTGTTAGACAAATATTACGAAGACTAACAAGGTGTCTCCTATTCCTTTCATGCAAGGTGTCTCCTATTCCTTTCATGCAAGGTGTCTCCTCTTTGGCCTCATGCAAGGTGTCTCCTATTCCTTTCATCCTCAGGAAGTACAACCTAGGTTTTTTCCACAAACCCTAACTCCAATCATTCTTTAGGGATCAAATACTAACCCTAGACTTCAAGAAATTCTTAAGAAAGCCTATGTCTCAAGACAAGAGAGATGAACTTCAATGAATGAATAAGGAAGAGAGGGGCTAGCACTCATCCTACATCTCTACACACAATATATATGAGATGTAACCTCTCCAAGCATGAATGATATCATCATTTCCAATGTCATGTTCCCAAGGTCCAACCCTAGCATGTCATAAGAGAAATATCCCAATAAATATACCTTATTTCCTCTTCATAACTTCTCCTAGGGTTTTCTCATGAACCCTATCCCCTTACTCCTACAAGTACAAAGAAAATAATATAATAATGATATGAGAAATGACCGAGTCTCCTTCCTCTATTCATAAGGTAAGTGAAGGGAGGTCTACAAGTTAAGTGGACCTAGTCCACGACAAGCAACCTACAAGATGCAAGTAGGTCCACACATGTGAAGCGCTCCTCCTACACCTTCCTCTATTCATAAGGTAAGTGAAGGGAGGTCTACAAGTTAAGTGGACCTAGTCCACTACAAGCAACCTCCAAGATGCAAGTAGGTCCACACATGTGAAGTGCTCCTCCTACATGTGACATATGTCAAACTCTAAGGTGATGAATATACACAAGAAAACGTCCAAGAGATCATGGGGATTCTGTACCAAATTACACTCTGCACCTGTGTTGATTCAAGCTTCTTAAGCTTCAGTAGGCTAGCATTCATGATCATAGCGTGTGATTTTGTTCATTCTGATCAACGTTCAGGTGTGCAATATATTTGAGATCTCCTTTTTCATGACCTTTTGAAATAGCAAATAATTCTATCAATGGGATAGCAAGAAGAACTGATCTTTTCAAATGTTTCCAACAGCAAAAGTGTCTTAGTCTCGATATCAACACTATCATTCTGGTATCTAGTTTCATGGATGAATTATGGAAGAGCTACAAGAAAACCTGTAGCCACCTTCATGAATTGAGGCAGTTTTGACAGCAGCTAGTAGTTTGCAATTTATCCTCTGTTTTTCAGCTTAGAATGTACAAGCTATTTTCAAGTAT